>CM062807.1:820026119-820626119 GCA_031772625.1 Pinus tabuliformis
GCATGGGGAAATTCCTAGATTGACAATGGTTTTTTCCAGCCTTTCCATTTCCTAGATAGCCATAGTGTGTGGTTTTTCCATTTTCTTTATGATTAGTGCTCATGTTCCTTATGGTTGTGGGTTTAGTTATTAGTTCTTGGAGCCTTGGTTGGAAAAACACTTTGGAAGCCCTGTAACAACTTGGGTTGAGTTACTAGTCCTAGAAGCCTTGGCTAGAAAAATGCTCTAGAGACATTGGTGGGTTGAGTTACTAGTCCTGGAAGCATTGGTTGGACAAATTTCCTGGAGCCGGATAATATTTGTGGGTTGAGTTACTAGTCCTGGAAGTCGGGTTGGAACAAATGCTCTAGAACCCTAGACAACTTGGGTAGAGACCGATATGGTGATGGTTAGTGATGTACAACCGTGAGATGGAATCACTGGTGGAGGGTTGAGGTGGTTCGGCCTCTGGAAGCCCTAGTTTGGTTTTGTTTGGTTTATTTCATGAGATCCCACATTCATGTTTGGAATATGGCGCAGGTGTGATGGGTTGAAAGAGATATTTGGTTCAACCCAATCAATGGTCAGATGGTATGTGGAAGTCCCTGACATGGTTGGATTTGCATATGTTAATAAGAGCTCCTTTCCTCTCATATTTTATGAGTAAATGTTCTTTCTATTATGTGGTTTTAATGGCTATTCTATCATTGATATTTATCTGGTTATATGCTGGTTATAAGCATGATTTATGACAAACTTGAGTTATGGATCTCATCATGTTTTGGTTAGTAAATGAAATTTCAATGAATGCATGACCTAATAGATTATATTGAAGCTATTATAAGAGGGCATCAAACCTTCTTGATGGCTCTCAGATAAGTATGAAACCCCTATGTTCATATGTATATTTATGACCTGTACATTACATGTTCATCATGTGTTTGACGGAATGTCTTTCAGGGTTAGGTATGGTTAGGTCAAGTTCTCGTTTAAGTTTTGTATGGAAGGCTTTATCCCTATGTCATTTATCATTTCTGAGAGGTTAATTAATTTATGGGCATAGGTATGGATCCTAGCCCTGAAAAGTGGCTTAGATCTTGCAGTCGCTGGCACAAAACTGGGTAAAAAATATTTTAGTCTCTCCCTTGCAGGCTTGTGCATGTGACTAGAGAGTTGCAGTCGAAATCAGGAAGTGTTATGCCAATGTCGAAGGGTCCAGATAAGTGAAAAAGAGTCTTCACTCAGGGTTTAGGCACCTGGAATGGTGGTTTAGCCCTTGGGGATCTTGTAGCACCCAAGGGAAGTCAGTAAGGTTTGGTTTTCTCGATTCCACTTCCTTAAGATGATCTAGGAGGTTGAGTCATATCATAGTAACTCTTCATTGCATATTTAACCTAGTGGACCGGTAAGCTTGGGTAAGTGTGGGAGGAGGGTGTTACAAGAAGAGAGTCACCATGACAAGAGGAACAACCAATAAATGTCATTGATTGCATCAAGGAGAAGGGAGAGGGGAATTAAAGGTGAGCTCCAAGAAAGAACATATAAGAGGAACCCAAAGTAAAAGCTCGTGTTGAAAGACCTCGAGTGAAGGAGCATACAATGTGATGGAGAAAACAGAGGATTGAAGGTGGGGAGGCATAACGGGGGCAAAAATGGACCAAAAAATTGGATAGGTGGGTGGGGGTTTGGGGATGAAGAATAGAATATATAGATAGTAAGAAGACTATGCCCAAAAAATGCTGCTAGGAGCGAGGGGGGAGGAAATGAATAAGAGAACACCCAAGCACCAGAAAAGATGAAGAGTTAACCAACTTCTAGGAAGATAATGAGTATTGAATGATAAAAATTCTGCACATAATACAAGGATTACCAGTTTTTTTGTGTGACACATACCAAAGAGTGGAGCATCTCCCTTGAATTTCCAAGTAAACGATTTAGAATGTAGCTTTCTAGCAGTTCAACACAGTGTAGGGAAAGGTTGGACATAACATAATGCAAAACTATTCCCAATCTCTGAAGGTTCAAATATTAAGTTTCCTGGTTCTCCAATTTCACCAATAATGAGCTCGGAATGAGGATGCGAGTTTAGAGCCATGAGTAAAATTCTTCCCCACAATGGCACCACACAAGTGGGATCATGACTAATGAACAAAATGTATGGTATACAACTCAGATCTGAATACTTAACTTCTAGTATGTGGCTATCCAGAGTGACACTTTGCATGAATAGAAAAATAAATGTTATCACGGGGCATGTTGTCACGCCCCCAAGTCCTTTTACCAAGTGTGATGGTCGCAACCATCCCCTTGACCCACCCCCTCCCTACCACCCCCCCCCCTCCTCATCTTTTGTCTCGACAATCACCCCATCGAGGGAATCCATTTTATCATATTAATTGAAATGAATAATTCATATCTATAACTTCATTATTATAGAATTTCAAGTTTAAATTTAGTTAGTAATCATATAAAAACTTAATACTCACAATAAATCATTTTTCTAAATTATGTATATAACATTAAAAAAAATAAGGAATTTGCATAGATTCATATTAATTGTAAGTCTATAAATTATACGGGATAGATCAAACCTCTAGAGATATAAACATTTCCTTTATATATATAGAGAGAGAGAGATTTCATATTTCCACTTTAAATAAATTTAAATTTAAATAAATTTACAATGATTTGAACATATTTCATAAAACAATAATTTTAACAAGAGTCATGTGGTGGTAATGTCGCCACTTTTTCTTTTTTGAATAGATCTATTTTTTGGAAGCTACATACAGAAAATACAAAGACAATGACGTTTCCACCACTTCACTATTGTTATATTAAACAACCAATAGTTCATTTCAAATTCAAAATAAGCTATGTCGGAAACTTTAAAGCTTTATGGATTACATAATTTTGATTTGAATACCTCACACCTTAAAATTATAAGTAGAACTAAACACACTTCAATATATAAAAGGTAAAGATTAAAATGTTCATAATATTTTTATATAATTATTATGCTATATTAAAATTAAAATTAATTATGTCAATTATTCATATTTTTAATTAATTTATAAATTAATATAATATAAATTTATTTTATTTAAATTAATATTTATATAAAAATAATAATTTAATATTTATTGAATATTAGAAAAAAAATAACTTAAATTAATTTTAATTATTTATTTATTTATATTTAATACAAAATATCATTCTCTAATGAGATGCATAGTATATTCATGACTTGGATCTTCCAAGGGTTTCTTGAGGTTAGCTCTAGGAGGGAACTTGTCCATCCCCCTGTGACGACAATGATGATGACATTGCTAAACAATTTTTGCCAAAGAAAATAACAATAAGGAAGAGAATAATTAATTAAATTTCTATAACAACTATAAAGTTTACTATTAAATATAATTTTTTTTATTAATTAAACAACCATACTAAATATAATATTTATATTATTTTTTTTTGTATAAATGTGATCGTTATCAAATATAAAAATTTATTAGTTAATAATATCATTATACTATTACACATTTAATTTTTCAATTAATATAATAATAATAATAATAAAATTGTCTTTATTTTTACTCATTTGTTATTATTTTTTTGTTTGTTTGTAAGATTGGTTGGACTGTTTTCATTTATTTTCTTAAAAGAAAACAAGGTACAACCATAATTCAAGTGGTTAGGTGGCCTCAACCTCCCCAGTGGGAAACCAGAATTGTTGGCCACCTAACTGCATTATAAGCCATCCAAAAATAGAAAATTCTAAGACTGACAAGAAAAGCTATATATGTCTGAGTATATTTAAACCTTCTACATTCTAAATAACTAAAACTAGATAGCATAATATGAAAAATTAAAAGGAAAAACTCATCCAAACAAGCTACTAGTCATGAGGTTAATCCACTGGAGCTGGATCCTATGCACTCGAACTAGGTATTTATGTTTGTGGGAGACACGGAATATGTTTCTCAATGCAACTGAGGCAGGTATTCTGTTGTTGTATTTGGAACTGAATCAATTTAAATTCCTTATGAATTTATGGGAGTCCACAATCAAACTTGGAAGAATCAAAAGGAGGGTTAGCTAAGGCTTTGGTTATTATATTCTTCATTAACCAAAAGAGATACAATGTATGTTTATATTTGGATGACCTACCTCTAGGGTGACTTGGGTTTGGCACCAAGTCTTGTCATTCTCCCAAATCAATTTATGTTTCTATTGCTTGATGGTTTAACTCTGCTTCCCAACCCAAAATTAACTGGCGAACCTGCATCAGAGTACCTATCTGAAATGCTTGAGCTGCATCTCGGATGAGTCACAAGGTGGTGTTGCGGCTTCTACTCCTCACTTAGTGAGGTTGGGGTTGTCTACCTCCACAACTCGTTCCCGTCTTTCTACCGCACCCACAACCACCACCAGCCAGAGAGCCTTTGATAGAGGAGGGGTGATCCATATTATTACATAAACCTGCACTGCGAAGATAACAAACCTTAGGACAAGATGATAAAAATTTGAGCTTGCACTGAGTGACAAACTTAATGTCTCAAAACTCACATTGTATAAATAAACCTGTAAGGATAACATGACATAAATGCAGATAACATTGAGTACAAGGGATATATACCCAAAATTTCCTTGGTAAATGATTTGGGTCTATCGCAGGAGTCTAGAGACAATAACCCAAGCCTCCCAAAGTCGTCTTAGGGTAGGATATAGAAACAAATTAGGAAAAACCATATCCGAGAGATCCGAATTCTTATCAAATAGAGAGAACAATGAACAATCAAGGCAAGAAATACAGTCATCCATGCATGAGATATATATTGAATGCCAGATGAGAAAACCAAAATACATCCCCATCCAAAATAAGAAGATTCCAAAATAAACAGAAACAATAGTGCAATATCTAGACAATCCCTCATGAAAACCCACTTTTTCCTTCCGTCATTCATGGATAAGCTTCCAACTGACTCCAAGAGTTGAATTATAAGCACTTCCTCAGTGATAAAACAAAGAAACTAAGTGCATAGGGGAAGGGATACATGGGAAACATAGAAAAGTAACATACTTGTTGATGTAAACCATTCAAGGAAGGAAATCATCTGCACTAGGGTGACAGACCACTTGGAGCTCCTTCATGTTCAATCGTCAGTTTTCCCCAAACTTTGTAACCATATCCTCTCTTGGAACAAGAAAAATGTGGTTTAGTATTGAATAATTACCTTCATAAAATCCTGTCGCAAAGGCAACCTTGTCACCTTCCCTTATGCCATAAATGAGTTGCACGCGCAATGCCACCTTTCCATACGAATTGAGTGCATGAGGGTTGGAATAAGGCCACCCTCTAGCCTTTCTTTTCATCACATTATTCATGGTGATGATCCCAATAAGGCCACCCTGCCAACTCGCACCCCGATCAGGGGACTCATTTGTTGTTATTATTAAATATATTTTTGTTAAAATTTTAATATTGATATAATAAAATTATTATTTTTTACACATTTTTTCTATAAAAATAATTGTAAACCATTAATATAAATTAAAATTTTATCAAATTTAAAACAATTCTAAATTTAGTAGAAATTATAAATTTCTTTTCCATTATTAAAAAAAAAAAAAAACAATTTGTAATATGCTTAGCCTACTAGATTAAATTGTTAAAATAGAAGTACTTGATTAAACAATTAAAAGAAAAACAATTATTATTATTACAAAAATTACACATTAATATGAACAAATCTTTTCCCCTCATCTGATGGCCAAGGTTGCTACTTTCTCAATGGATGAACTATCAACAATTTTGTCTGTTTGACAAGGCAGTGTAAGGTCGGTGTTGACGTTGAAAACCGCAATTGATCTAAATCATTACTTCTTCAAAGACTTATGCACTATTTACGTACTTGAACACATTCTTCCTCCTTTCCCTCTTTTTTGTTCGTCGCCTTTGAGGGTCTCTTTGCACGAAGATCGTAGGTCACAATAGTCATTTGGTCAAAGAAATATGTGGTTTCTTGGTTCAAAGCACTGATATCCCCAGAGCAGGGTCCTCAGCCCAACATCAAATGAAAATGCAGCATTTTACTTCAGTGGAAATCCCCATGTATCCAACTACCGAACCTTCATTCTAGGAAAAAAAACTCTAAATATAAGACCTTGGCTTCTTTTTTTCTCTTTTCGCCTTCGAACATCAGTCCAACCTACTGGATTATGAAGCCCAAAATTAGATGGTTCAATGAACTTATTATCGTGAAATACTTCCAGTGCCATAGAATCAATCGTCTTTTCTATTTCCTTATCACTGTCAGAAAGGTCTGATTCATGGTTTCTTTTGTGTCTTCTTGTTGCTGCCACAATTATGGTTGAAGCTCCTTATTGCTCCTTTCTCAGATGAGTCTCCATTGTTATGGGATAAGATGGTGTCTGTGGAACCCCAATGAAAGCTGTGTGTGTTGACTTACTTCAACCTGATTCTAGTTTTTATGGGTTGTATCTTCCCTTTCCCGTTGAAGATTTGGATCCCTTTCTTTCCTTAGGGCCCTCCAACTGTGGCTAGAATTCTTAAATGCCTAGGAAGAGGAATCCCCTCTCAGAAAAGGAAATACATTCTGAAGGTGGCCCACATGTTGGAAATTCCAACATCAGAAAGTTGTATTTTCATAGTCCAGGGGTTGGGAATACACATATCCCATCCACTTAAGCTCTATTTTATCTGACAGACCTTTATTGAGATTTACCTCAACATGTATGAAGACATAAGTGAAAATGTCGTTTGAAAGTCTTTCCCCATCTACTTTAATGAATCTTTCAATTAAATTTATGACTTTTTCTAAGAGATCTGGATGGGTTGAATGAATGGATAAATTGGGAAATCTTACCCATACTAGGGTAGTCATTGGTGGCATAGTGAGAGGATTGAAGTTTGGAAACCACGACTACATAGAAAGACCAACTCATCCCCAAAACCATGAACCTTGGTCAAGGATTTTCTATCTATCCTCATGGTTTTTTAAGACCATCACAAAAAATCCCTTTAGGAAAAATATCATTTCCAGATTTTGGGTCCAGTTTTGATAGATCCAGTCCCCGAGGGCAGATGATGAGGGAAAAAATCTGTTGAAGCAACATATGATTTCCCATCCTAAAAACTATGTTGCCTTCAAATTAGTGCCAGTATTTGTCACTTCTAGGCTAGGAGTGTTTAGAGAGTGCTCAACCACAAAGCTCGACTTTGAAAGATCCTTAATTTGATAAGCTAGGACTAGGATTGAGGGCTTCCTTAAAAAACTATGGACTTAGTAATAGAAGGAGCCCCTCCCTTGGTTCCCCATTTCAGCCCTGCGGAAGATTGAAGCCTCATTTGTGATGCCATAATCACGGAGATGGAATTACTCATTTAGTATATTGCCTTTGTTCAAAAGAGAAACTGAAATTCTTGTACGTTCTTGGAGTTTGGTAGTGTTTTTTTCTACCGAGTCAGCGGTTGAAATTGAGATACAAATAGTCAAAATATTTTACAAATATGGTGAAAAGGGGCATGTCTAAAGCTGAATAAACATGTATTACAATTTCTTTCTGTAGGAAGTGAGGGATAGATGCATTCCTACCCTCTTCTTTTTGGTGAATCATTTTGACAAACATATCTTGAACATCCACTGTGTTGCCCCACCTATCTCATTTAGGCGTTTCTATGAACACTTTGTGAACAACCAAAAACCCCCGACGTTAGGCTGAGGCTACTTTGGAACCATGACATTGAGCACTCCAATTTCCATAAATTCCTTCGCCTAATCCACCTTTGCATTTTTCTGTAGGTGGAAACACCAAAGAAATTTACCATGAGAGTGCTCAATCGAGTAAGAGGTTTCCTTCCAATCAAGTTGGGTGTTAGTTATGGATTTTTCATCATTCCTTGCTAGTTTCCTTGTGTCTCAAATAAATGGATAACTCCCATATTCGAAAATCTCCCATGAGTCTAGCAAGAAGGGATCAAAGACGTTAAATCGTCTTCCAAAGAAGCGAGGATCGAGCAACATGTTCACAAGGTTTCATGATTCCTACAAGCAACTTTATTAAGCTCGATGGAATCATTTAGGTTAGTAATTTGTGGATATCAAGCAATAAAAGCAACTATTGATTTCAGTCTAATAAGGTAATTTCACAACATTCTCGAATATACAATAATGGTTTTGATTTATTTATACATAAAATCAACTTTACACCAAATATTGATTTAATCCATTCCCAAAACATATTACGCTAAACAAGGAGCAACAAAAATAATGTTTGGTGTTGGTAATAAGGTAAGTTCACAATGTATAATTGTTTTTATTTATTTTTACACAAAATCAATTTTATGTTATAAAATGTTATGTAATGTAACTGTTAGGTCCCTATACTAATAGTGTAACCCCTTATTGTTATTAATGCAACCACCTTATTGTATTATTGTGCCCATATAGTCCCCATGTTTTTATTATTATGCCCCATAGAAGCCCACTATTGTTATTGTTGCGCCCCTACAATATTATTGTTATGTAGGCTTTGATTTTATTGGGACCCTTAGACTCCCCCTCGAAGAGGCTGATTTTGAAGTCATTGATCTATCTTTTCTATAAGAAAGAACAACGAGGTGTAATTGCACAATTATGTTCACTAGAGGTTCCCACGTCAAAATCATATATTTCTCCATATCTCCAAAACATTTTGGACAATCATTCAAAGGTATTTGAGACTCCCAAAGGCCTCCCACCTATTCATGATCATGATCATGCTATCTATTTGATCCCTGGAAGTGCTCCCCCAAACATCAGGTCTTATAGATATCCATATTCCCAAAAGAGTGAAATTGAACGTATGGTTGCAGGAATGCTAGAGGTTGGTATAATTCAACCTAGTCAAAGTTCTTCCTCTATTCCAGTGGTATGGGTACACAAGAAGGATGGATCAGGGTGCATGTGTTCAAATTATAGGGAGTTGAACAAGCTTACTATTAAAGATAAATTTCCCATTCCTATCATTGATGAATTATTGGATGAACTACATGGAGCAATTTACTTCACCAAGTTGGATCTTTGTTCAGGATATCATCAAATCAGAATGAAGACTGAAGACATTCCAAAAAAAACATTTAGAACTCACGAGGGTCATTATGAATTTTTGGTCATGCCTTTTGGCCTTACCAATGCACCTTTTACATTTCCAAGTTTGATGAATTCCATTTTCAAACCCTTCCTTAGAAAATTTGTGTTAGTATTTTTTGATGATATACTAATCTACAACAAGTCTTGGAAGGATCATGTTCAACATGTTGACAGGGTACTCAAACTATTGGAAGAGAAACAATTATATGCTAAAAGCTCCAAATGTTTCTTTGGAGTCCAAGAGGTGGAATATTTGGGTACGCAGTTAGCTCATAACTCATCTTATCATCTTCAATCTGATGGGAAAATTGAGATAGTGAACAGATTTTTGGAAGGATATCTTTGTTTCTTTGTATTTGATAAACAGACACGATGGGTCAAGCGGTTGCCTTTGGCTGAATGGTGGTATAAAATTTCCTTCCATATTTTCCACAAAAAAGACCCATTTATGGCACTTTATGGATATCATCCACCTTCCATCACATCATCTTTAAAAGAAAATTCTAAGTTTCAAGCAGTGGAAGATCACATCGAGAATCAACAACAAGTTCTCAAACTCTTAAAGGATAACCTCACTTTGGCGCAGAATAAAAAGAAACAACAGGCAGATCAACATTGCAGTGAAAGAAGTTTTGATGTAGGTGACTGGGTACTTCTACGACTACAACCATACAAACAAATGTCCCTCAAGCAAGCAAAGAAGGATAATAAATTATCACGAAAGCATTATGGTTCATACAAGGTGTTACAAAAGATTGGTACTATGGCATACAAATTGGACCTTCCTGCATCTTCCCGAGTGCACCTAGTTTTCCATATTTGATGCTTAAAGAAGGTTATATGTGAGAAGATCCTAGTTCAAACAATATATCCAGAACTTGATGAGGAAGAAAAAATCATATTGGAACTGGAAGTAGTCACAAAAAAAAGAAATCGACAGCTACAAAATCGTTCAACTTTAGAGCATCTCATCAAGTGGAAGAACTTACCCGCTGAAGATTCCACATGGGAGGATGATAATTTTATACAGAAGCATCTAGAACTACTCAAGCGTTGAGGACAACACTTTTTGGAGAGGGGCATTTTAGGTCCCTATACTACTAGTGTAACCCCTTATTGTTATTAGTGCAACCACCTTATTGTATTATTGTGCCCATATAGTCCCCATGTCATTATTATTATGCCCCATAGAAGCCCACTATTGTTATTGTTGTGCCCCTACAATATTATTGTTATGTAAGCTTTGATTGTATTGGGACCCCTTAGACTCCTATATATAGAAAGGAGGTCTTATCAGTTGTATCATCGAAGATTGTTCATTTGTGTAATGTAAAGGAGGTTTCCCCCTTGAAGAGGTTGATTTTGAAGTCATTGATTTATATTTTCTATATTTTTGTGAGCTGGTTTCATAACAGTAATGGTATATTAAATCAGTCTACATTAAAAATAAATAAAAAAATTATATATATATTTGAGTTAGTCATTTGATGGTTGTCGATGGTGGTTTACAAGTCATGGTATTGCATAGTCCATGGTATTTTTCCATGACATTTGTTATAATGAAACACATATTACTATAATTAACTTGTGATTTATTTCTTTCTATATCAGATTTCACTTTTTAAGATCATCATTGTTTGGATTATGTTGATGGTGCTGGACCCGCCAACATGTCCGGGATCTCCATGGTAAGAAGTCTAGCTTAGACCTTAGACTGTTTTGAGTAGGAGTACCAACAGTGGGTAGTAAAGCTATGCCTTGACTGCGATAGCGCGTAAAGACAAGCAATATATCTTTGTCGGAAGAAAGTGTGTGAACTTGCAGCGAGTCAAGAGAGATGCATGGGGATGTTCTAACACACGGAAGGGGAAAATAGGTGTATCCCTTAGAAGCCTATAATAGTACGCAACCTTAAAGGAACACATGAGCTGAAAGACATCACGAACTAGAAAGCAGAATAGTCGACAATCCAAAGTGATGAGTTAAACCAACAACACACTTTAATAAGATTCATACAATCACATACGGAATAGTCCATACATAAATGCGTAAGTTAAAACTACATACATTGCTAAAGTAACAAGAATAGTGGAACTACAATAACAACATATGCATGAAACGTGGTGGCTATATTATATTATATAAAGTGAAATTTCCATCCATACATACAACCATCAAAACCACTAGCCCCAATAGTGGAACGTTATAGTCAACACCGCTTGCTCCTCCAAAGAGACATACACGCTCTACACTGTGGAGAAGCCAAGGCTCGTCATAATACTCTCCAAGCCCTCTCTAAGCAATGCCTAGAAAAATCTTGGCTTGCAAAAGCCTTGTTCTATGAGTTATGAGGTTCTATTTATAACAAAGGGTGGGGTGACCCTTGACATTCCCCTTTGTGACTCTTGGACTGCCCTCATTGTTCTTCAACTTCATTACATAACTCTTTACATTACATTTGACAGTTTGCATTCCATTAATGACACTTGGAATTTCACTTTACATCATGTTTACAAAAATAATACATTTTCCACATATACCCATGTGGGAAAAAAATGGCTTGAGTCAGCCAAACAAGACAACACTAAGACTCGGATGGTTGTGGAAAGACTAGCTCATCAACGTCCTCTCCTTGATCCTCGGTGACGAAATGATTTCATACTTGGTAGTGCGCAATGGTGTCCATGTACTCCTTGATGATGTCTTTATCAAAACTGACTCTTGCCTCCATTGCTTTCGGGTATACTGATTTGGAACCTCTGTCCAACTCGTCCTGTAACATGCGCAACTTATTCCTGAGCAAGGTCAGACTGGTGATATACATCTACATGTTCTCTGCGTTGAATGACAAATCTGCGTTGGTGGCCATGAGCATCAACTGATCAAAGTACGCGTTGAGCTCCAGTCTGAATTGATTCTTCTCTTTTTCCTCGGTGAGTGTACCAATCGACGGGGTGTCGTACTTTCTGACCACGCCATCTAAACTCCTAAACAATCATGCATACAAAGCCTTAACACTAGTGATGAGTAGCAGGAGTTCCTCATAATTCTAGATCAGACTCCGGATGCGTGCTTTGTCCAACTCTACCTTCGGCTTCATCATCTTGTGCAAGTGAAACAGGGCTCCCTTGTACCTCGTTGTCCATGTCTGTACATGATCAATTGCGGCATATATATCTGTGAGCGTTTGTGCTATCTTGGTGGACCTTTGTTGATGACCATGTAGATGGACAACTGCCTTGTGCACGATGAAAAACATGTCATACAGTCTTCGTGTGACTATCTCAAGAGCCGATACTTCAACAAGTATCACTTTCTTTATCTCTGCTCTGGGGGATCCTGTTGATTGTGCCTCTCTCTGCCTGGCTACTTGCAACTCCTTAGCCATGCACACATTTTCTGCTATCAATAACTTCACACTCGAGCTCATGACTTCGGAATAAGCCTTTGTAGCATCGACCAAGGTGGTTGGATGTCTTTGTACACCTGACACAATCACCTGTTCTTCAAAGTGCACAGGTGATGCATGCTCATCCAAGGTATGCACTCTACATGCTTGTACAACTCTATGATGTGACTCATCAAAGGCTATGTTGTACACATGTGTTGCTAGATTATCCTCAAGGAGAATGGTATCCCCTTGTTCACTCGAAACTTTCTCTGTCGTTGGAGCTGGTGAAGCCTGTGGAGTGACCTCGATTTATTTTGGCATGAGGTTGGTGTCCTGATCCTGTTCGGCTGCTCCATCTCCATGTCCATCTGTTCTACTATCGGTTCATCCTGTAGAGAAAGTTCTTATTCTGTGGTTGCTCACCCTGTTCCTCATCTGTTGTTGGTTCAAAGCCTTCAACCTGTATTGGCGTGGTTTGCACTGTCTATGTGCCTTGCACTCCCTCCTATTCTTGTTCTTGTTCCTGTTCATGTTGTGCTTCCTTCTCTCTTCTTCGTAACTCTTGATCCTCTTTGAGATTTTGTTGTACTTCCTACAACTTCCTCTTTGCTTCTCCCTCTTTCTTCATGTTATTCTCCTCCCGCGTTGTCGCCTCTTTGCATCTATCTCCAAAGTTACTTTCTCCACAAGTGGGTCTTCCTTAAACTTGTAGCTTTTCTCTGTCTCTATGCTTTCGGAAATCTTCCTCTTGCATTTGTCTTGCATAGGTTTTTTGCTTGCTATTGTTGTTATTGCTGCTGCTAGCCACTCTACTTCCATGCTGACCGGTTCATTGTACCTAGAGGAATTATAAAAATATCTTGATGGGTCTTCCTCTGGCCAATGACATGCCCTGTGGATCCAAGAATAGTACACTCTTGCATAGTGGTCCCCGCATAAGCCATGTGGGTCGTACAGATTGAAACTCTTGGTGCTGAACCTAAAATTCTTGAAGTCCTCGACCTCGACATCTGCTTCTTTTAAACTTCGGATCATGTACAACCCAATTTGAAAAGGAAGCATAGGCAATGGTGCCTTCTTCTTCCTGTACAATCCAACTAATAACCCTGTTGAGATGTGGTATGCAACCTCCTGCATGACCAGCCATTCCGTGGAAAACTTCGACAACACATGCAGGGCTTTCTCCGCATTGTACATCGTGATGAAGGTGCCATCGGGTGAGGCATAGCAATCTGAAATGTTCAACAATGCCTCCATTACTGCCTAGGACATGCAAGGCAAATCTTGTTCTAAGATCATTCTGTACAGAGGGGCGATGAAATGGTCAGATATCCTAGCCATGACTACTCGGTAGCTGCAACCTGAGAACAACTTGCAATATCTGTTCATAGTATTCTATGAAGGCGTCCATGCCCAACCAATGCCAAGAAACTGTCAACGGGAACAAATTTCATCGAGCAGGTAGGAAGACATGAAGAATCTTGCTTGTTGATCCTTGGGCGGACTCCAGGCGTTGGATACATGCACTTTCAAATGGAGAGCCAACATGTTTGACCAGTTGAAAGGTTTTCCTTCACTTGCCAGTTGATCCAACATAGCAACCCAACTTTGTGGGAAGTTCTCCATACTCCCTTGGCCATATAAATGACATGCGAAGATGACCAAGAATTGGTAAGCCTTCCTGAGTGTCATCATCTTGTATATCTCGTTGGGTGTCGTCCTGAAATTTGTTGGCTCCCTTAGCCAACGCTTCAAGATGTCTCTTGTATTCTTGATGTTGTTGGGAGTGTAGAATGGTCCATCCATCCTGCTCATCAATAGTGGAAAATGGTACATCTACTGATAATATTTTGTCCTGAAGGAAGCAAGCTTTACTCCAGTGACACTGCTCAGTATCATCATCTCAGGATCAGTGTGTGAGACAATCCAGTGGATCACATCTACGCATGGGAATATGGGAAACTTGCATGCAACCTTGTACAATATTGACTTGTGAATATTGACATAGACCGGTCGTTCCTCCATGTTATCCTAAAAGCTGCCTACAAATATAGTGTTGATGTCTTGCCATGTGATCTTGATGTCTTTCTCAATGAACAAGTGTGTGTCTGTGTACATGGGCAAGCTCATAGACCCCTACTCAATCACATCCCCAGTACTACTTTCAACTGTGTCTTTTGATCCATCTCTCTTGTAGGCCATGATACCTGTACTACTAAGAACCTGCTCAAAAACCTGTGATACCTAGAGACAAAGAAGACACTCATGACAAGATAATGTCAGCTCAAAAACAACAAGAAACTCAAGAATCAATCAGGCAAAATACTGGTGACTACTAAGCAAGATTGCGCATCATTGACTTCGAGAGGCTAGGAGACTATCAGCTGGAACTACGCATTGCATAGTCTTAGCTTCCAGTGATGCTGACTGCTGACAGAACTGTGCATTGCACAGTCTAGTGAGTCTGACTGCTGACTAAAACTGTGCAATGCACAGAACAGTCAGACTGGGTTATAGGCTGGAACTGTGCATTGAATAGTTCCAGTGGGCAGGACTAGGCACTACCTCCTAGGATTGCACAAAGCATAGCTGGTAGCCAGTGTGGGTGGCCTCCGTGTAATTCCTGGAGGCAAGGCAAAGCTTTGACTTCCAGGAATGCGTAGAGCATGCCGGGAGAAATAATATCTGGGCCAAGACAACCTGGACCTGCCCAATGGCAACCTGAAATCATGAAGGACTAAGTGTGTGTGCAAAGTTGGTGCAGATATGAGTGAAAAGACATGCATGCAATTTAGGTAGGTGCAAAAATTAGTCAAACGACAAAAAAAGAAGCTCATGAAGAGAGTCGACACAATGGCGACTATTAGTGTAGAAATAATGTTATGCATGCGAAACTAAGGAAAGGCAATGAAAAATTTGAATCAACACTTCTACAAGCTAAAACACATTAAAATTCCAGTGGTCATTCAATAAAATGAAGGAAAAAACAATCATACAAGCTGAAAAATAAAAAGCGATAAAAAAAGCAATAAAAGGCATGAAAGGCAAAAGTTACCCGGAAAAGTTGTGCCAACTGTGCCGAAGGTTCCTAGATGCGTCGAGAATCCCAAAGCTCCAAGATCAAATGTGAAGAATGAGCTCTGAGGCGTCGTTTAAATAGATTTGGTGAAATTAGGGTTTATGACGCGCATGCCACAACTTTAGGAAAAACCGACACTTGTCAAGGAGTTTCTAAAATCAACTTTGCTAGTATCTCATGCTGCTAAAAATAGATCCCTAAAATCTAGGGATGCTTTTTCATTTTTTGATTTTTTCTTTTTCGGCAAAAACTACCCCACATGCAACGAAGGATTGGATAGTTTTGGAGGGAACCGGGCAACCTACCAACACATGCAACGAAAAGCCACTAAGGGAAAACATCTATGCTATTTTTCAGCTGAGTGGCCCTGGCTCGCAAGCCAACTCTATGCAATTTTCCATAGTAGTGTTGATGGCCAGTTCTGTGCATTTTTATGGAGCGGTGTTGCTGGCTAGTTCTATGCATTTCCGGAGAGCAGTGCAGCTGGCCTGGCCTGCTCTGTGCATTTTTTAGAGAAGTGATGACTATCCTGCTTTGCAAAAAAATTTAGGGCAGGGAAGCTGCCGGTCTGCTCTGTGAAATTTTTGAGGGGATGACAGATTTCCCTTAGGATAGCACAGTTTTTCCCGACAACTGATTGACCAAATGTGAACCAAGTGGTGGGTCAGCTTGTGGTTAACTGATGAGACAAGTGATTGAACATAAGTTGTTAAGCGTTAGATGAAATCAAATAAACACAAGTACTTGATCAGTGCAGGACGACTGCTATGATTTCACGGAGGGAGGCTCCAAAATGAAGAGAAGGAAAAAGTTTGGAGGGTGGGCTGCTACAATATTGGTGACACATCAGTAGAACTCCAGTTCTCTATACGGACATTGTTCGTGAAAAACGAGTCTAACTCCTCCGGAAGTATTGTTCGAATCTTTGATCATCATGGCTTCAATACTAAGCTTGATTTAAAGATATAGTCTCTACCATTCTCTTGATCGGTCAGCACACATAACAAGCCAAGTCAACTGAGTTGTTTTGATTAGGGATGAGGGGTATATTGATGCATAAGTAATATAAATGCTAGGTTCTTAGTTTCATCTCTGGTGTTGCTCCGCTACCAGTAGGCCTGGACAATACACTGACAGAGTCATGCAGGGACACAAGCATCGCTCCACTGCTAGATAGCCTGGTCAGTACCCCGACGAAGTTACTTGCATCACCTCTCTATGTAGGAAGCCTTTCTCTTCTTTTGCCTTATTTTTTTTTTCAATTTTTTTTCATTTTTCAAAGAACTGTGGATATGCACTTATTTATTCCAGAGGTGAAAGAGGGATCTTGACTTATTATGAGCAGAAGAGGTTGTCCCTTCAGAGAATTATTTTGTATATACCTCTAACAATACTTGTTAAAATTCTCCCCCTCACCTTACTCTACTTGACTGAGCTAACAAGGGTTAACCCAAAAGAACCGATTAGAGTAGGCGATGCTAGTTAAAAGTGCAAGCGTTGTGTTTTCACCAAGACTCACTCTGAACAGAAAGTATTTTCCATCAAGGTATCATTGACTGCAGACAACAAGCTCTTGATAAGGAGAGTGGACAAAAAATAACCAAGTGTTGATAGTTGTACAAGTCCTATTGTACTTTACGTTGCTTGTCTGGAGAGCCACACACAGTTTCATGCGAACTAAACCTATGGGTGCAAAACAAGCAAACAAACAAGAAAAAAAGGAAAAAAGTAAATCAAAGAAAAATAAGAAAATAAAGCGAGCAAGCAAGAAATGCAAACAAAGTAAACAAAGAAAGCATGCAAACAAAGAAAAACAAGAAAGAAAACACTACTCCTCCTAAACTAAATAATGCATGGGCCTCTTCACGTAAAGTGATATTTCCAATGCAACCATAGGCGCATTGGTTGACCCATGTTGGTGAAGGCGTGTTTTACGAGAAACGTATGCATGTAAACTAAAAACCAAGAAAAATATAACATTGAATACCAAAATGCTCCAAGTTCAAAAATATCCACAGAAAAGAAAAGAATAAAAGCGCAAGATAATAATTCTACGAACGTATCATTGTTATTCATCACATTGTGCGCAAACGAAAAACATGCACACTCTTTTGACCATGACAAATGATAAAACATGAGAAAGAAAGACAACTTACGTTTAGCAAGAGTGCTTGCTATGTATGTTTCCTCCAATGCATCACCGATAGGATTATGTGATTTACATGGAGGATGTGAATTCTGTGAATTGGATTGATCTTCATTGTAGAAAGGAGAGTGATGACGAGCCTTAGGTGTTTGAACAAAATTCTAATATGAAGTGGAATCGACCTTAAGACAAAGAGGGCTTGACATAATCATCAGCTCAGGCTAAAGTTCCTCGACAACTTATGGGGTTTCCACTTCATCAACAGATAGATTATCGAAGACGGGTAGCTTAGAAAGATCAACAGTGAATGAATCAACGTCATGATCAAGTGAAGGAGAAAAGAGATCATGACAACCATGATCATAAAATTTGATAAATTCATCGACATCCTCATGATCTGATGAATTGTACAGAGGGGTTGATGAGAAGCAAGAATGTTCACCCTCTGCGTTTCCAGAAATGATAGATGAAATATTAAGTGGATTTACAAACATAGATGTGTCCTCTCCTCTACGCAATGACAGACTGACATCTGGTGTATTCTGTGAATGATCGGAAATAGATGCATTCGGGAATCAATTCTCACATCGAAAATTAACAATGGCAGAATCACCAAATATGTCAGGGAAAAGAAGATAAGGTGCATACAGAAGGAGGTTATCCTTCACCGTGGGTTCTTCTTCAGATTCCCATACATACTCATCATAAATGATAGCTTAGGTTGGATACTCAATACCAACTTCATCGAAAACATGATCCTTGTGAATAACAAGAGTGGAGCTCGGAACGGGCGAACATAGCACAATACAATCCGGAGGATCAACAGAATGTGGGGACGAAGATTGAGGAAACAAGTCCACGTCACAACCAATAACCTTGTAAGCCAAACCTGTGTATAAATCAAGAGTAGGTGGGGTGGGAGGATGTGACGATTCAACAGATGGGTGCGCACCTTCTCCCACCTTGCATTGCAGGGCTAAATTTGTTTGATGAGATGAGGACGGACAGTCACTTGTGACATAAACCATGTGCACCTTGGATTTGGAACCTCTAACACCAAGGTATGCTAGGATGGGCTTGAATGATTCTAACACTTGTGGATTCTTAGATATGTGAAGAAGATATTGAAATCTTTCACGAGGAAATTTCCAATCAATTTAATCCTCTAGGAATTGAAATGCAAGATCACGAAAGCGATCCCAAAATTACAACAAGGATTCATCAGTGGCTTTCCGTAACTTGAGAATTTTTTTTGTTAAGTGCTTTACAGTCAAAGTGATGGAAAGCATGGTCTATTTCTTCATAAAAGTGATGGAAAGAGTGAATAGATTTATCAGTCAGCGTGACGCACCATTTCAGTGGGTGCCCTCGAAGCATGAATGTGAACAATGAGTAGGCCACATAATCCTCAGGGAGATATCTTTAAAAGAAGCTCTATGCCTGGGCCTAGCTGTTCCGCCTTCACCTTTATATGTGTATTGTGACAAGTCATCCCAGAACCCCCTGGAGATTTCAAACACATTTCCATAAGACATACATCTCAGAGGGTGAACTGTAACATAAGACATGATATATTGCAGGGATTCAAAACCAATTTTGAGGACTCAGCTTGTCATCTGGCCTTCCTTCTAGCGCCAGAAATGTTGACGGTGCTGGACCCACCAACATGTCAGGGGATCTCCCCGGCAAGAAGTCCCAACTAGACCTTAGACCTTTTGGAGTAGAAGTTCCAGCAGTGGGTAGTAAAGATATGCCTTGACTATGATAGCGCATAGAGGTAAGCAAGATATCCTTGTCGGAAGAAAGTGTGTGTGTAGTGTACCTAGGGGGGATAATATGGGGGTACAAAGGGAGGTACCCAAGGGAATAATGTAATAATGGGATGGACCATAGTAATAAATAAGGTGGTTTACTCGTATCATGTAAGGGACCACAAGTAGTTAGTAATAATGTGGGATGGGACATAGTAATAAATAAGGTGGTTAACCCGTATCATGTAAGGGACCACAAGTAGTTAGTAATAATGTAATGGGATCATGGTATTAGATAGATGGTATTGAGGGAACCATGGTATTGTATATATGAGGCCTATATAGAGGCTAGAGACTCCACATTGAGAGATGTCAAGGGATTATTGTATGAGCAGGCATATGGCTTGTGGAGTGTTCTCCTTCCTTAAGGAGTGAATGTATGGTGTTTCCCTACCTTAAGGGTTGAATCAATAAAGAATAATTTCTATCTATTTCTATATTCTTATTTCTTGGGTTTATTTGCATTGTCTTATATTTTCAAATCAGATCTATAACAAGTGGTACCAGAGCACTTTCTTGGGCAAAAGTGGAGATTTTTTTTTATTTTTTTTTTCCAGGAACTTTCTGGGGCGGCGAGTTTGCAGATCAGATCTGTATGTTTTGGGGGAAAATCTAATTGCAGATCTGGATTCTTTGTGAAAAACTACCCGATTTCAAAAAAAAAAATCAGCCGAATCGGAGTCCAGATGAAGGAGATATCGTTGATCTAAAAATCAATGGTGTTGCAGACATTTTTTCAGGGTAGCGAGTTTGCGGCGCAGATCTGTACGTTTTGGGGTAAAATCTACAAAATCTAATTGCAGATCTAGATT
This sequence comes from Pinus tabuliformis, assembly GCA_031772625.1. NCBI lineage: Eukaryota > Viridiplantae > Streptophyta > Pinopsida > Pinales > Pinaceae > Pinus > Pinus tabuliformis. The sequence continues at coordinate 820,046,493 of CM062807.1, forward strand.
CTTTGTGAAAAAATACCCGATTTCAAAAAAAAGAAATCAGTTGAATCAGAGTCCAGATGAGGGAGATATCACTGATTTAAAATCAGCTCTTTTTTTTCAGAATTTTTGGTGACGGCGGGAGAGTTGCAGTGCGGATCTAAAATTCCAGTGCCTAGATCGGGATTTCTATCACATGGGAAGATGCAGAATGGTCATTCCATTTCCAAAAACAGGTCATAATAAAGATTTTGAGCAATATTGACTAAACTGTGGCCACTTTAAATTTTCGTCAAGTAAGTTATTTTTTTCATGCCATCTAGCAAGATGTTTTTTACAGGAAAAGATGATAGCCCTACTATTGAAAAATTCATACAGAACCAAAAGTTAACATATGGGAAACAATGGAAAATTTTATTATCACTTGGTTTCCAAGATGAGGCTGACAGATGGTGGAAATCAATTTACAACATGCAGTTGTCCGAACTTTCAAATAAAGAATTTGAAAAACTCCTCTTGGACAAATGGTCTCATGCTAGAAAACAAGATAAGGAGAAACATGTGGGGTTATTTCCTACTGGTATATCCTTATTGCAGGTTCATGGATTGATTCAGAAGGAGAAGATCATTGTGTCTATAAATCCTAGTTGCAAGCAAAAGCTCATAAATGTCAATTTGGCAAAAAAATTATAAGTACCAGCAAAACACATGGAGCACACAGGTTAATAATGAGTAGGTGCAAGTTTATAAAGATTTGAAGATTTCTATGGACAAGCATATATTGCATTCTGATTTTTATGCTTCAAATATGGCTAATGAGGATGTTGTTTTGGGATACCCTTGGATGGAATTAGTGGGTACTATAAATATTAATGTGCAGAAGAAATTTCTGAAGCTCTGGTATAGAAAGAAGAAAATTACATTACAGGATATTTCCATCAATAAGCAGGTAGAGTCCATGGAGGCTGAAGCAGAAGATGTTCCAGGGACTGACAGATCAGATGATGAGCCTTTGATGATCGACAATCAAACACAAACGGAGGTTGAAGCAGAAAAGGTTACAGGTATTGATACATCAGATGAGGACTCAGTGGTTGAAGTAATATTGGAAGATAAGAAACAACAGCAAGCACCACAACATGTACCAGATACCACTCAGGCTCCACTGTTGGTTAAAACTTCAACATATCACCACCCACGTCACCCCGCAAGAAAACAACCAACAAGATGGCAACGAATTAGCCACAAGGACAACAACCCCTACATAATAGATAGAGAGAAGCGGCAATCCACCTACTACACATCAACACAGAAGAGCCGCCACGGTCAACTTCCATCTCAAGCGAGTGAGGCACCAGTTGGATTGAGGGTTCACCTTTCTCTTGGATGGTTAGATGCACGTGCATGGTACCAGTGGACTACTCTTTTTAGTAGATCTTATTATTTGTGTTCTTCCCATGTTTCGGGGACGAAACATGTTAAGGGGGGTGGAATGTAGTGTACCTAGCGGGGATAATATGGGGTACAAAGGGAGGTACCCAAGGGAATAATGTAATAATGGGATGGGCCATAGTAATAAATAAGGTGGTTAACCCATATCATGTAAGGGACCACAAGTAGTTATTAATAATGTGGGATGGGCCATAGTAATAAATAAGGCGGCTAGCCCATATCATGTAAGGGACCACAAGTAGTTAGTAATAATGTAATGGGCCCATGGTATTAGATAGATGGTATTGAGGGAACCATGGTATTGACCCATGGTATTGTATGTATGAGGCCTATATAGAGGCTAGAGACTCCCCATTGAGAGATTTCAAGGGATTATTGTATGAACAGGCATATGGCTTGTGGAGTGTTCTCCTTCCTTAAGGAGTGAATGTATGGTGTTTCCCTACCTTAAGGGTTGAATCAATAAAGAAGAGTTTCTATTTATTTTTGTATTCTTATTTCTTGGGTTTATTTGCATTGTCTTATATTTTTAGATCAGATCTATAACAGTGTGACCTTGCAGCGATTCAAGAGCATTTCATTGGGAGGTTCTAACACACGAAAGGGGCAAAAAGTGTATCCATTAGAAGCCTGTAATAGTACACAGCCTGAAAGGAACACACGAGCTGAAAGACATCGCGAACGAGAAAGTAGAATAGTCGACAATCCAAAGTGATAAGTTAAACCAACAAAATGCTTCAATTATATTCATACAATCACATATGGAATAGTCCATACATAAATGCGTAACTTAAAACTACATACATTGCTAAAGTAACCAGAATATTCGAACTACAATAACAACATATGCATGAAATGTGCTGGCTCTATTATATTATATAAAGTGAAAGTTCCATCCATACATACAACCATGACAACCACTAGCCCCAATAGTGGAACATTACAGTCAACACCTCTTGCTCCTCCAAAGAGACATACTCACTCTGCACTGTGGAGAAGCCAAGGCTCATCACAATACTCTCCAAGCCCTCTCTAAGAAATGCCCAGCAAAAGCTTGGCTCCCAAAAACCCTGTTCTATGAGTTATGAGGTTCTATTTATAACAAAGGGTGGGGTGACCCTTGACATTCCCATTTGTGACACTTGGACTACCCTCATGACTCTTCAACTTCATTACATAACTCTTTACATTACATATGATTGTTTGCATTCCACTAATGACACTTGGAATTTCACTTTACATCATGTTTACAAAAATAATACATTTTCCACATATACCCATGTGGGACAAAAATGGCTTGAGTCAGCGAGACAAGAAAACACTAAGACTTGAATAGTTGTGGAAAGATCAGCTCATCAACCTCCTTTCCTTGATCCTCGGTGACGAAATGATTCCATGTTTGGTAGTGTGTTGATCCAGGTGACTCCAGAGACACACAGGACAAAGAGGGTTTATGAACGCTCGAAAATCAATGTGCTTAGAATGATGTTGACCTAGAACCAGAGCGTAGATCTCATCGTCTTGATTGTAGAGGTGCGAACAGTTCGTCAATCCGAGCTCGTATGAGGGAGAACGAGCCAGTCAATGTTTTGGTCAAAGTTGGGTTGTGGGCCAGATTTAAGTGTCCTACAATTTGGTCGACCCCGAGGCATTAAACCTAGCTCCCGAAATCGGTCAAAATTGCGGCCTCGTTAATTTACCCAATATCCCTTGTTTTCTAAAACTTTGAAAATTACCCCCTCTTTAAAATTCCCAAAAAAAAATTAATAATGAGGTGGCGGGCCACCACCCCCGCCACCCCAAAAGAAAATTACATAACAAAAACTTTATCAAAAGGTCGATGGGCCATGAATCCCACCAGCCTAACCATAAAACAAAATCAATTTTTAAATATGGGCCGGCGGCCATGACCCCGCCAGACCCTCCAACCACAACCCACATATATGTTAACCATATTGTATTAAAGGGGTGGGCACAGACCACCTCCGGTGGACCCAGCCCACACCCCAAAATCCCTCCATGCACCATATAACAATTAATTCGGGACCGGTGGGGGTCAAACTCACCCGGCCACATGGGCCGGCCCCCGAGCGAGCGGCCCCATAACCAATACCACTTCCATACAGTGCGCCCATACGTACACACCGACCACACTTAATGCACCTCCCAATTAAAACGGTTAATGCACCATTAATACCATATGTTAATGCGCCAGGTTGGGTGTGCGGAAGACAGTGGGCAGGCTGCCCAATGCGGGCTTGACCCCCTTATAAAAAAAATTCATTGAACTTTTGAAACTATAATGTGGAAAAAAATAGGAGGGGCGGGGTTTGACCACCCGACCCCTCCTCAACTAATGACTTAATTTACCACAATGCCACAATAAATTCATTGATAAATCCGCCCTCCAAACTTTAAAAGAACCCAATTTTCTCAGTGCACGGGCAGATGGCAGAACCAGGAGAGGGCACGGATTTCAAGATAGAGGAGGCAAAATCTTGGCACGTAGTTTGAGGCAACATTTTGCAGGAGGGGTGAAAATTCACTTTGTCAGATTTTGACAAATTTTATATGGTTTCAGCACTTCTCGATGCCAAGAACGTAATGGCACTGTCCTTGTCTCCATCAGAGTTCTGCATTTTTCGGCCATTTTCAGTATGAGGATGGAACCATGATTGCTGCAAAAATAGGGAGCGAAACCATGATACTTGCAATTTTCCTAAGGAGGTAATTTTTCTCCATGTCGGAATATAGTCAAGTTTACAGTCGTTTTTCATGGTTTTCCGTAGGGATCGCAATGGCGAAGCCAGATTTGCCTTTGGAGTTGCAAATTTCCAGTCCACCCATGGAGAAAAATCTTTGAGGAATCTAGGGGGAATCTAAAAGATTCCTTGATCCCCAGATTCTCAACTTCTCAGAATTCAAAAATTGTACAGTGGATTTTGCACTATTCGACGTCACAAATCTGATAATGCATTTAGAATTCTCATTCTCCCATTCTATTCTTCAGCCACTTTTCTAAGTGGAATGCAGGTGTTAGCATTCATGTGTGAGCAGCCATTTCCATGCGATTGATGTCGTGAGATTGATGGCATGAACAACTTCAACATTTTGACATCCGCTTCTTCAGATGGCCCTTGGATGTGAGCTATATGTAGTGTATTCATGTACTTCTTTTGCTATGCATTGTGCTGCACAGATCCCTGTTGATGCTTGATGTGGGATCCTGTGTCTTACTCATTTTTATGATTCCTGTTTGATGTGACGTGGAATCGCCTATGTGATGTACTTGTTGTCATGATTCATCATGTTGTATTTTGAGATCCCTTTATTGTATGTTGATGGGATACTCATGTGTCGCCATGCATGTTTGTTTTGAGATCCCTTTTATGCCATGTTGGCGGGATGCTCATCGTGCATGAGTTTTGTGTCATACTGATAGGAGTCTTTTGACTGAGAGTTCCTGTAGTGGAACATCTCTTAGAGCCACTCCTGTGTGAGGGAATTTTCCTTGTATGATCGCGACATCATCTCTTGTGTACGTCAACACTATTGACAACACTTAATGGAGCGGCCTACACCATCTTGACACCAGGGTCCGAAGACACAGTCCCTCCTGGACGAACTCCGTTATCAACGGATTTTGTTTTCATGTGTTAATGATTGACATGTTCCTCTTCTTTACAGCATGCAGATGTATTTATTAATGTTCTTTTAAAAATGCAATTTAACACATCACGAAATTAAAAGGTCATGGAAGGGTCCTTCATCACACCTGGACCTTGGATCATGTGCAATGGTGTCCATGTACTCCTTGATGATGTCTTTCTGGAAATAAACTCTTGCTTCAAATGCTTCCAGGTATAGATATTTGGAAACTCTTCACCAAATTATACTATAACATGCGCAACTTAGTCCTGAGCAAGGCCGAACCGGTGATATACATCTGCATGTTCTCTATGCTAACCAACAAATCTGCAGTGGTGGCCATGAGCATCAACTGATCAAAGTACACATCAAGCTCCACTCTGACTTAGTTCTTATCTTTGGCCTTAGTGAGCATATTAATCGATAGAGTGCCATACTTTCTGACCACAACATCGAAATTCCTGAACAATCGTGCCTATGAAGCCTCAACGTTGGTGATGAGTGACGAGATTTCCTCATAATTCTAGATCAGACTCCAGATGTGTGCTTTGTCCAACTCTACATATGGCTTCATCATCTTGTGCAAGTGAAGAGGGGCTCCCTTGTACCTCATTGTCCATGTATGTACATGATCAACTATGACATGTATATCTGTGAGTGTTTGCGCTATCTTGGTGTAGCACTGCTGATGACCATGTAGATTGACAACTACCTTCTACATGGTGGCGAACCTATCATACAGTCTCCGTGTGATTGTCTCAGGAGCCGATACTTCAACGAGTATCGCTTTCTTCATCTTTTCTCTGGTGGATCCTGTTGATTCTTCCTCTCTCTGCCTGGCTACTTGCAACTCCTTATCCATGCGCTCGTTTTCTGCTATCAAGAAATTCACAGTCGAGCTCATGGCTTCGACATAAGCCTTTGTAGCATCGACCAAGGTAGCTAGATGTCTTCATACATATAGCACAATCACCTTTTCTTCAAAGTGCCCAGGTGATGCATGCTCATCCAGGGTGTGCACTCTACGTGCTTGTACAACTTTGTGTTGTGACTCATCAAAGGCTATGTTGTACACATCTGTTCCCGGATTATCCTCAAGGAGAATGGTATCCCCTTGTTCACTAGGGACTCGCTATGCTATTGGAGCTGGTGAAGCCTATGGAGTGACCTCGGTTGACTTTGGAATGAGGTCGGTGTCTTGATCCTATTCCGACTGCTCCATCTCCATGTCCATTTTTTCTACTATCGGTTCATCCTACGAAGCAAGTTCTTGTTCATGCGGTTGCTCACCTTGTTCCTCATCTGCTGCTAGTTCAAAGTCTTCAACCTGTATCGACGTGGTTTGTGTTGTTTGTGTGCCTTTCACTTCCTCTTGTTCTTGTTCCTGTTCTTGTTCATGTCACGGTTCCTTCTCTCTTCTGCACAACTCTTATTCTTCTTTGAGCTTCTATTGTACTTCCTGCAACTTCCTCTCTTCTTCTTCCAATATTTTCTTCTCCCTCTTTCTTTGCACTATTCTCCTCTCACGTTGTCACCTCTTTGCATCTATCTCCAAAGCTACTTTCTCGACAATTGTGTCTTCCTTAAACTTGTAGCTTTGCTTTGTCTCTGTGCTTTCGGTAATCTTCTTCTTGCCTTTGTCTTACACAGGTTTGTTGCTTGCTACTACTGTTGTTGCTGCTCTCTGTGGTGTTGCTTCCTTGAGTGATACTAGCCACTCTACTACCATGTTGACCAGTTCATTAAGCCTAGAGGAGTTATACCAATATCTACATGGTTCTTCCTCTGGCCAATGACACACCCCATGGATTTAATAATAGTAGACTCTTGCACAATGGTCCCTATATAAGCCATGTGGGTCATACGGATTGAAACTCTTGGTGTCGAACTTAAACTTCTTGAAGTCCTTGAGCTCAACATCTGCTTCTTTCAAATTCTAGATCACATACAAACCAATTCACAAAGGAAGCATAGGCCATGGTCCCTTCTTCTTCCTGTGTAATCTAGCTGATAACCCTATCGAGTTGTGGTATGCAACCTCCTTTATGACCAACTTGTCCATGGAAAACTTCGGCAAAACATGTGAGGCTTTCTCTGCACTGTACATCTTGATGAAGGTGCCATCGAGTGAGGTGTACCAATCTGCAATGTTCAACAATGCCTCCATTACTACCTAGGACATGCAAGGCAGATCTTGTTCCAAGATCATTTTGTACAGAGGGGCAGTGAAATGGTCAGATATTGTAGCCATGACTCCTCGGTAGCTGCAGTCCGAGAAAAAATTGCAATATATGTTCACAATATTCTATGAAGGTGTCCATGCCCAACCAATGCCAAGAAACTGTTAATGGAACAAATTTCATCGAGAATGTAGGAAGACATGAAGAATCTTGCTTGTTGATCCTTGGGTGGACTCCAGGAGTTGGATACATGCACTTTCAACTGGAGAGCCAACATGTCAGACCAGTTGAAAGGTTTTCCTTCACTTGCCAGTTGATCCAACATAGCAACCCAACTTTGTGGGAAGGTCTTCATACTCCCTTGGCCATACAAACAACACGTGAAGATGAACAAGAATTGGTATGCCTTCCTAATTGTCTTCATCTTGTATATCTGGTTGGGTGCCATCTTGAACTTTGTTGGCTCCCTTACCCAATGCTTCAAGATGTCTCTTGTATTCATGTTGCTATTGGGAGTGTAGAACGACACATCCATACTGCTCACCGACAGTGGAAAATGGTGCATCTTCTAATAATCTTCCGTCCTAAAGGAAGAAAGCTTTAATTCACTGACACTACTTAGTATCATCGTCTTAGGATCAGTGTGTGAGACAATCCAGTGGATCACATTTGCGCATAGGAATATAGGAAACTTGCATGCAACCTTGTACAACCCTGACTTATGAATATTGACATATACATGTCGGTCCTCCAGGTTCTCCTCAAAGTTTCCTACAATTATAGTGTTGATGTCTTGCCATGTGATCTTGATGTCTTTCTCAATGAATAGGTGTGTGTCTGTGTACACGAGAAAGCTCATAAACCCCTGCTCAACCACATCCCTAGTATTTCTTTCAACTATGTCTTTTGATCCAGCTCTCTTGGAGGCCATGATACCTATACTACTGAGAAGCTGCTCAAAAAATTGTGATACTTGAAGAAAGAGAAGACACTCACGACAAGACAATGTCAGCTATAAAACATCAAGCAACTCAAGAATCAATCGGGCAACAAACTGGTGAATGTTGGGCAACATTGACACCGGGAGGCTGGGATACTGTTACCTGGAACTACGTATTGCACAATCTTAGATGCTAGTGAGGCTCACTACTAACTGGAACTGCACAATGCACAATCCAGTGAGGTTAACTGCTGACTCAAAATTGAGCAATGCGCAGAACAATCAAGCTGGGTTGTTGGCTGGAACCGCACATTGCACAGTTCCAATGGGCAAGATTGTGCACTGGCTTCCAAGATTGTGCAGAGAATAACTGGGAGCTAGTGTTCGTGGCCTCTTGACAATTCATGGAGGCAAGGTAGAGCCTTGACTTCTAGGAATGCACAGATCATGCTGGGAGAAACCAGATCTGGGCCAAGACAGCGCGAATCTGACCAATGACAACCTAAAAATGTGAAGGAATGAGTATGTGTGCAAATCTAGTGCAGATATGAGTGAATAGACATGTATGCAATTCAGGTAGGTGCATAAATCAGTTAAACAAAAAAACAAAGAAGCTCATGGAGAGATTCGCCGCAATGACAACTATAAGTGCAAAAACAATGTTATGCGTGTAACACTAAGGAAATGCAATGAAAAACTTGAAACAACACTTCTACATGCTAAAACACATTAAAACGCCAATGTTCATTCAACAAAATGAACGAAACAACACTCATACAAGCTGAAAAATAAAAAGCGACAGAAAAAGCTGCAAAAGGCATGAAAAGAAAAACTTACCCAAAAAAGTTGGGCCGACTATGTTGAATGTTCCTAGATGCCTCGGGAATGCCATATATCTAAGATCAAATGTGAAGAATGAGCTCTGAGGCATCATTTAAATAGATTTGGAGAAATTAGGGTTTATGGCGCACATGCCACAAATCTAGGAAAAAGCGACACTTGGTGAGGAGTTTCTAAAATCAAATTTGCATGTAACTCTTGCTGCTAAAAATTGATCCCTAAAATCAGCATTAGAGATTATACAAATAATCTTTGTAACAAGAAAGTAAGTTGACACTATGAGGCATACGATTTCAATGTATATAAGATGATTCCACGGAAAGGAAATAGGGAGAGTGAGCCTCTAGTAGAAAAGTAGTAGTACTATCATAAAGGAGACACACAAGAGTGTGGAAAAAATCATTAGTTAACCTCCAAAGTAGTTCACAAGATAAAAAAAATCATAAAATCAAGTAACAATGCACATTCAACAAGATGCATACTAAATTCAATGAAATAGTTCAATTTCATTAGTATGTGTTCACATAAACATACATTGCAAACAATGAAAGAATAGTCTCATAATAATTCACGACATATACACTAAATTGTGATTGTTGTGAAAGCTTCATATATTAAGTGAACGACTCAAGATACACAACTACAATTCCACCACACTAGCCCCAATAGTGGAACATGAAATCACTACTTGCTTCTCCGAAGAAAGATCTTCTCTCCTATGCCAAGCTAGAGAAGCCAAGGTGAAAAATCAAAAGTCATTTCTCTTGATCTATGAGTGTGTATTTATAACAAATGATGTGACTCTCCACCTCCCATGTGAATCTTGACTTCCCTCATGACTCTTGAGATCCCTTGAGACTTTTAAAATTCCTATGTGATCTTTGAGCTTCTATATGACTTTAGAACATTCTAGTGACTTTTCACATTTCCATATGGGACCCTTGGGCTTCCACACATTTTATATTTTCTCTTTACTTTAAAGTAAAATAATTACATTCCATAAATTATGTGGAAAAATACATTGACTCATATGAGTCTTCTGGTGACACTTTGAGAAGCCATGAATTGGCAACAGTGACATAATATTTAGTAGTACATAAAGGCCAAGATCTTCTAAGTTTTTTGTTGGGTCTTTGACTTCGTAATGATAGATATTTTTTTTACTACATATTCACCCTCCAAAGGGTCTAGATGAGAGTTAGAAACTTCCAAGTCAACCTGAGATGCCACCATTCTGTCATGGTCTAAGATTTCTTCATGTCCTCATGATGGTTATTTTGGTGCTTCTTCTATAGAAAATATTTCTTGTAAATCCTACTTTACACCTTCCTTAAGTATCACCCTACCATGTTTAGGTGACAACACTTGCAGATGAATTCCACTCATGACAAGACCACATCAGTTTGATAACCACCTATTCTACCTTTACTTGCTCATGGAATATATTGACTATGTTGAGGCAGCATGCAAGGGATCTAAGAGGAAGAAGCTAAGGATTGTGCAGTTGAGGGCTATAAGGACCTAGGGATGACCATATTATCCTTTGGAACTGCGCAATGTGAAATTAGGGAAGGCTTATCAAGGCTCTGCATAGTGGGGAATTCCAAGAGACAAGGTGATAGGCTTACTGACTAAGGATGCACAATGTGCAGTGATCAAGGAAGAGGAGACATATATTGTGCAGTTTACCATCACATGGGATGAGGGATGACCTCACTATACACTGTAACTATGTAATGCAAAGTAGGATGCAAGATAGGACAAGGTACTATGCAATGAGGGATTTCAGTCAACAAGAGGGATAAGACTAGCCACTGTAATTGCACAATGTGCATTGATTAAGGGGAAGACTCATAGGATTTTCAAAATTGAGGGTTATAGTCGACTAGAGGTGATCAACTTCCCACTATAATTGTGCAATACATTGTAGGAGGCCCACTAGATGAAGGAACTATGCAGTTGAGCAAGTTAGAGAGACGGGGAGGAAAGTTAGGACACTACAATTGCGCAATGCGCAGAAGCTGAAGGGGACTGCAAAGTTGGGCATGAGAGTGACACAAGGATATACCATTTTCCACTGCAACTATGCAATGAACAATCCATGGTAGGGGAAACCATGAACTACATAGTTGGCAAGGCTAAACAACCATATTGATGGTCTAGACTCCAAGGTTGCTCAATGTGAAGGTGGAGGAGGTTTTCCTTAAGATTAACAAAGTGCATAGGTCTAAGAGGTAAGGATTTCATCATTAATACTTAGGAGTGTTCAGAGTACTCATTAATTTCCTGGAAGATTAAGTGTGCTTATAAGTTGCATAAGGTGTAAGGACAAGGATGAACTCCAAAATTGGCTAAGTGTTGGATGAGTGGAACATGGGAGAAAATATGATGTAAACAAGTTCCAAAATTGAATCACACACATGTATACCATAAAAAAAATCCAATAGAATGCACTGTAGTCAAAATTCACATGCATACTGGTGGGCTCCAGTATTGCAGCAATAATGCTGCAACTCCTGGGACTCCCTTCTTTACTTTTATCAACCCGGTAGTTCGTAACAAACTTGGAAGCGACGGTGTTGTATGCACAAGTACTAGCTCTTTCCGCAGCTGTCACTTGGTCAGCTGGCACAAGTCTGCTAGGGGCTTAAGCCAACTTCTATGGGCTCTTAGAAGAAGCTTTTTAACTGATAGATGGAAGCTAACTCAAAAGAAACTGATCTACTTGCAGAAAGAAACTAAAAGCCAAAAAGTAGCAAAAACCCTAGCAAACCCTAATGTTACCAGCTAGTCCTACTGATGCAAAGGAGAAGATGCAAACTATTGAAAAATATGCCATTACTCCTACAAAGGTAAAATGCACATGCCTATGCTGTCTCTATCTGAAGAACACATCTTTTTGTATTTTTGAATAAGTTATTTGAGCTATCATGCAGATGCTTTTAACTGGCTTTTTACTGTGCAAGGGCGAATCAAGGGGGAGAAAGGCTTGGAAAAGGTTGGGAAGGTTCAGCAGGGGTCTAAGGAGTCCCTAACACCCTTCCAGAGAGTTTCACAAAGTTTGGCTACCAAGAAACCTCATTTGTGAGCTTCTACAGGAAGTCTGCAGGGGTTCTACAGGATGTTTCAGGAATTTCTACAGGATGTTCAGAATTTCTACAGGATGTTCTAAGGTTGGATTTTGGATGATGGGTGAGTGAAAGAGGATGCATGAATGGATAGGGAGGTAGGGTAGGGGTCTGAAATGACTCAGTGACCGAGGGATGAAGTGATGAGAGGGTGTGGGAAGCTAACTTGTCTTAAAGAAGGCTGAGGCAATGGAAGAGCAAGAAGGTAGGGTTACGTGGGCAGAAAAGTAGTTATGAGACGAGGGACCTAACTTGGAGATGGAGTAGTTGGCCTGGACGAAGCTTGGATGGACGAGAGAGTGATGGAGATGCACAGCACAGTGTATACTTAACCAAATCAACCACGTCCTGCACACAATCAAAATATTAACCAGTCTATCCTAACTGTCAACGAAACCAATGAACAACAGCGTTATTTCTAAAGAGAACCATGTACATCACTTAAGCAAAGAAACATTCCAAAAGATCTGAACGCATGAATAACTCCTACAAATGAAAACATTGCACCAAAGATTGCATGGGTAAGCGAACTAGTGTTTTTGTTGGGCAGCACTGTCTGCAATTCCAGCCCCTAGAAAGAGGTGAAAATGAGAGTGCAGGCAACCCTTTTATGAAGCTTTTATCAATTCTTATCTCGTTAATCTATTCTAGACATCCGAAGCAACTCTATTCTTCAACAATGACCTATTTAACCACACAACGAAATCTAGCTCAACAAACTGCGTTTCAAATGCATACAAGGAAAATCATAATGCTGAAAGGAAAGATATCAATACAAAGAAGGAGGCCCTAGGCTCTCAGGTTGGGCCCAACCCCGAGAGCTATGGCTCCTCAAAAAACTCAGAGCTGATATCAAATCTGACTGCTTCCCATTAAAAAATAATAATCATAAGTCAAGAGTCATGCCAATAATGGCTACAAAAGAACAAAACAGAGCTAGCAGCTTGTAGTGCAGAATGTGCAAAAGTTTTTCCAAAATTCCTTCTCGAAGGCTGAAGCCTTCACATTTATACACCACGAGGCCCTAGCTGGCCTCCTAAATCTATGGGACTTGGCTGACCAAACTGGGAGTGAACAGCTGCTTCCACAAAATCTGTTTGGCTGCCTTCTAGATCCGGTTTTGGTGGCCTTTGGAGCTCGGAGTTGGGGGTGAAGATCCCGAGGGAGGCTATTTAATGCCATAGACAACCCCCCCTACGAATCCTCAACCCAAGCTTGGCTGTCTCCTAGCCCTTGTCTGCTTGGTTTTGCTCCAACATGTGTCAAAAAATCCTGAAATGAGCACGTGTTAGCCACCTAGGAATAGTGACTACCCTTATTCGTACAAATGACATAAACATACTAAAAAATGATGCAGAAGTTATGAAAAATGAAGGATTGAGCAAGGGTAGTTAGGCCAAATGAGCCCAAAATGTTACCAAATTTGGGGCTCATCACATACCTTGAAACGACAACAAAGTGACACTTATTTTTAGTGTGACAGTTGAAACGTAGTGTTGCAACACCTAGAATAAAATTTATGACAGAAGTGTCGACTGCAACTATAAAATGCACTAATTTGTGGCAGTGTGTCTAGAACATATTCTTATGATATACATTATCCACTAATGTCGAAGAGTGCACTAGAGTTGCATCTAGTAGTGCGCTAAGGTGAAACACATGCAAGAGTGAAAACAGTTAAAAGTGACACTTGCGAAAGTAGGAAAAAGTGACATTAGCACTTGCAAAATATAAAGAAAGTGAAATTGAAAAATGCTAAAGAAAAGAGAAAGAAAAAGAAACACTTGTGAAATCCAAAGCAAGAAAAAAATTCAGTCACGAAAGTGAAAATTACTCTTGTGAAAACCAAAGCGTGCAAAAGAGACACTTGAGAAAACTCACTCGGGTGATGATATAGTTGCAACTAAGACTGAGAGAGAATGCCAACTAAAATTGCACACTCACCGTCCATAGGGATTTCACAGTGCACTATCTCTGTTGACTGTACAAGAATTTTCAGTAGGGGTTGTGTAATGTTCAAGAGCGTTGCAATAACTACCCTTAAGGACTATTCAATCATTATTTCCAGACACTGCACAAGTATTCATCTCAAGGATTTTGCATTGCTTGACTTCAAAGACAGACATTGAACGTCAATATTGCTTGAAGGAAGTGTGGTTGTAGATGCATTGAGAGCTACGCATGTGCAAGAAAGTGACTTCAACACTTTAGAATCTCATAGGAAGACTGAAGCACTTGGAAAATGACAACTGACCATGAAGTGACAACAGACAACTTGAAATGTCAAATCATAAAATCACAAGGAGGCTCCAAAATTCAAACGTAGCCAAAATTCTGTAGGGTGTTTGTCACAATGACAACAATTCCATAGATCTTGTTTAAGTTTATGGTTTTTGTGTTACATAGGTAGTTACATGTCTAAGTAACAACTAGATCACATTAATTTAACACAAACTTGCCAATTTTTATCTATAATTTCAAATTGTGGTTAGGATTCATCTTCTTTTATTTTCTTTATCATTTAAGAGTTCTCTTAAATTATATTTATTTTAAATAAATCAGTGTTTATTTAAATATATTTCTTTTAAATAAGTGATTTATTTAAATTAATATCATATAAAAATTTTATACTTTTACATTAGATGTAGTATTATTTTCTTATTTCAAGGATACATGTGTTTGGATATTTTTATTGACAATGTAATAATTATTTAAACACCATTAATTTATTAGCGTTACTCAGTTAAACTATCTAACACATTATTCTTTCACCTGAAATGTAATGTATAATGTATTCTTTTTTTGGACATTTTTAATACATATATTTTATTTTTGTGGCATATTTAACTATTGATACCTAGAAGTTTGAGGCACATCATGCCCCTTAGTATTTGTCTTTCATAATTCCAAGGGTATAGGAAGTGCATGCCTTCGAGTATTTGATTTTGTTGATGGGGAAATAGTGCAACAACAAAGAAAATTGTTAACTTGAAATGTTTCCCCTGTTGAGGAATAAAGTTTCACCTTATTACATGCCACTTAGTTGATCCTTATTAGTGACTGAATCCATGGCCCACCCTCATCGTGACATGCAAATTCAAGGTAAAAGTGTTGCACACTTTTCAACCCATGCCACAATCAAAGTGCTAGTAGATGGGAACATGAAAACTACCCCACCTTTCATACTAATGTTCAATATACCTCCATGCAACTCCATCACACTTATGAAACAATCAACAAGCAAATTTACTATGCTTGCATTCACTAAACTAATTGATCACAACTTTTGATAGTTCTAACCAATATATGAATATATTCACAAAATAATTAATGTTTCGAGTCCAACATCTATTGCATGTTTGTGTCACTACAGTCTTCTATTTTCCTATCACAATAGGAAAACTATTAATAATATATGAAAGTATAATATTTAAAATCTTATTTATTCATCAAAAGAATAAAGTCATGATCAATCTTTTCATCTAGTTAATGCATAACATGTTATCTAAACATCACATAAATATTAAACCATCAAATCATCATCTAATATGCACATTCATATCATAAAATGCTAGGTTTTATTATTATAATAACAAACATATTACTGGGTTATTTGTAAATCGTTACCCTCAAATAATAAGTTATCATGACAAAGTACTCAGATAAGATGAGGCACTGCAAATCCTATATTGGCCAAACTAGTAGGATTATTCAAACTTGTCATATTAAGGGAATAATGCCAACACCTTCATTATTGTCTTTCTAAATTTTCTATTGTTGAGCATTCACACAACACCAAACACCTCATATACTTCAATCAAAACAAAATTTTAGAGTCCACCCCTATAACTCTTTGCACCTCATTAGTAAATTGTAATGTACCCAAAATTCACATTAAAAAGAAAAAAATAAAAATTGTGTGCTACCATACACTTTTACTTGATTCATTATCCCAAATGTATGCATTTATTGCTTTAATTTTAACATAAACAATTAAATGTATATCATGATTGTGTATTTTGGTTACATATTTCTACCGCAATATCATGTTTACTTTTACCTTAAGGAAACATATTTTATTTAACACCAATACTTTCTTATGCTAAGGAAATACTAAAGTGTATGATTAAAGGTAATAAGGTGGCCTTACCACTATACCACGATACCATGCATGTATATGTTAATATTTTCCTTGGAATATTGCACCGTCAAGGAAGTTCTTACCAAGTTGATATACATACTAAAATTCTAGGTTGCTTCTTTAACATGGTTTATTCAAACATTTGTACCCATGACCTTCTTTTAGTGGATATACTTGCCATTGCACCATACAACAACTTTATGTTTTGAAACCATTACACCCCAACCCTAAGGTGTTGAGACATGTGACTATGGCTACGTGGCTTTCTTACATTATTGGACACTGGCATGGCCACGTGATGCGTCAGTCGAGAAATGGTTTGGATTAATCGAGGAGATCGTATGGTGAGAGATCATGCGAAAAATGATTAGGGTTACTACCCCCCTCCTATTCCAAATTCTCCCTGTCATTCGCTAAGTTGGGCTTGGCCGTCAGCCACTCTGCAACATGAATCAGGGTTTTTCCTTCCTCCTAGATTCTCATAGCCTTTGGTTCCTTACATCATTGATTCCCCAGTTTTTGTACCAATTCTCCTCGTAGTAGACTGTTTCATTAAGATAATATGGTGGTATGAAGTGTATTAATCACTTAACTCTCTGAAGTGACTATGAGGGAATTAACAGGTAGCGACACTCCTTGCAATTCACAAATTCGTTAATTATTTGTTTCTTTTTTTTTTTCGAGGCTTAAAAGAGTTGGGTAACTGACCGAGCTTTAAATTCCTCTATGTGGGTTCTAGGAGCTCAAAAGGATCTCTAGACCTTCACCTAATGATTCGAGGTTTTATCCATCTCTGTTAATAGGTATTTCATGTTTTTTTGGTTAAAAATTCATCTGGAGACAGATGCAATTTTTGGCTTGGAGGCCTGACATGCAGATATTAGAGAAATTTTGAGGTATAAAATGGGCCCCAAAAACAAAAATGTAGAACCAAAATAAATTTTATGAGAACCAATAGGATTCAAGATGATGGTGTTAATTATGGTAGATGATTCGCCATTTTTGGAGTAAAAAGGTAAAAAGATTAACAAAAAAAAACTACTTTTTTCAACTTATCTCCCTATGGTTTTACTCCAATTTTGAGCGGGAGAACTTGTTGGATGCAAAATTTAATTCCTCATCCAAGGAGACCCATGTTGCATAATTTTGAAGGACACTACTACATGAAAAATGAGAAATACATGAAAAACATGATTGCAATAAATTTTTCATGTGTTTCTCATTTTTCATGAAATAGGGTCCATCGAAAGAATGCAGCATGGGTACTCCTTGGATGAGGAATTAAATTTTACATCCAATGAGTGCTCCCACTCAAAATTTGAGTAAAATAGTAAGGACATAAGTTGAAAACACGAGTTGAAAAAGTTGTTTTTTCCTGTTTCCTTCTAAAATTTGAAGATGTAATATAATATTATTTTATTATTTTATAGTATTCCTTAGGAGCCCCATTTTAGACCTCAAAATTTCTCTAATGTTTTTCATGCAAAGGTTTTATTCAAGCAAAATAGGGTTTTTATTTATCCCTTAATTTCTTTATTTTCTGCTTGGTAGATTCTTCATTCAAGTTTCTATTTTTCTTTTTAACTCCCTATGTCTCTCCTTATACATGTCTCTCCTTATACAGACTTGGGCGAGTTACCATGGAATTTATGTCTACTTCTCTAAATATGATACTTGGTAGCGGGGATTACTATACCCTCATGTAATTGCCAATATTTAGGTTTATATCTTTGCAATTTTATTGAATTATTAAATGTTATCTAATAACCCTTCTCTAATTCCAGTTTTAATGTAATAATATTGTGCTCCACTCAAACCCTTCCTAAATGGTAATAGGGTTATGTTTTGTTTTTTACAAGCTTCTTTATGGGAAGCTCAATGTCAACCTAGCCTCAGGTCACCCTGAGCCAAAGATAACAACATGATCCCCTTTCCTTAAAACTCATACTCATTTCTTTCATTTACGAAAACAGTTAATTACTCATTCCTTTCCCCCTTACCACAATACTTACTTTAAATCTCTTTCGGCAGATTCTATAGGTCTTGGTAGTGAATAAGATCCTTATAAGGTAATATGGAGATTATTTTTTTTACTTATTGTTAGCATTTGTAGAAAATGGATGTAATATAGCCCATTGACCAAGGAATCCTCCTTTTGTATTCTCTAGGTTAGATTCTCCCTTGTCTTGGGTTATCAATATGAACTTCTTACTCCAAGTGCATTTCAGGTATCTAACTATTTATAGAATTCATAATTCCTTTATATTGCAAGTAATGACCGACCTTAAGAATTTTACTGGCCTATTACAACTATAGCCTCACCTTAGCATAGGTTATTATCTTTGTATTTATTTTGGAACATCCACCCCCCAACATTTTAGACTGAGTTTGTTGTCGCTTAGTTTTTATTGGTGTATATGACAAGGTTTACATTGAGACTTGGGTACTTAGTTTGAATAAATATTTATATATACTTTTATGTTTGTAGTTCTTTAACATACTCTGTAAATTGGACTACCGAATTTTTATTTTCACTTTAAAACTTTGTTCAAGTAGCTTAATTATAGCTATAAAAGATAGCTCTAGCATTTCTCTAGAGTTTTTCCTACTTTCAGAGTTTTGAATATGACAAGGTCTATTTATCAGCAAATAATGTAAATTCATCTCTTTTTTTAGTTGCTCCTTGTATTTGATTATTTCTTTCTAATGGTTGTGGCTTACTTAGTTGTAGTCATCCTACCTTATGAATGCAATATAATTTTATTCATGGTTATTTTTCTAGACAATTATAGTTTCTCGATCCTTTCCTCATGCAAGTTACATAGTCGTAGTTTTCCAATGTATAATATTTTTTCTTCTATCTTTACATGATTATTTAGGAATATATCTCTAATCATTGTTTACTACACACTGAAGGCATATCACCAAGTGGTCACATTCGATCTTTATTTATCCCAACCTATTTTGATTTACTTCTGAGCCTTCACCTACTAACCCTCAACCCTGTTAAACCCAAAAATTCTTCTTGACTATTTTTAGTTAGAGAAAATTAGCCAAAGATTCTTGTACTAAGGGTTTATGCACAAACCCTTCAAGGGTTTTCACACCTTTGGTAGGTACTACCTATGTTAGTGGTTAGTATAGAAAATATTATTTTCTACTAGGCATGACTAAGATAAACTAATTCGTTCCCTCATGTTAGTAACATATTATCTACTAGTAAAATCATCTAGGAAAAATTCTCTCTATTCAGAATATTTAATAAAAAAACATTTTTTGTTATTAATTTTGATATCTAACCAGTACCCTTTAATAACTTACATGTTATATGCACAACTACATTTTCTTATTTTCTGTACATATCATCATATTCTATCTGCAGACAACCTCTAAAAGTTTTCAAACAAGGCAGTATGTTTACTTATATGAATACTTGAAAATATAACCAGAGAAATCACTTTCCTCCCAACCAAATGAACTATCATAACAAAAATTCCCACTAAGCCTCAACCTTCCCTTTTGCCATAAATCTGAATCAGTACTTGATATTCTTCCTCCTTAAACCCTAGTAGCGTCCCACTAGTTCAGTGTCTAAATTTCTTTGCATTTTCTTTCTGTCCAGTCCTTTTTCCTCTAGAACCTTTTTTTTTCCTAGATTGTATTTATCTCCCACAATCCTTTTCCCCCACCTACATGACCTTTTTCTCCCATTAAGCTAATCTCTAGTGGTTAGGAATCTTGAGAAAGATGGAGGTTTAAATTGTGACAATTTTCACTTAAAAATTATCCTTCTTGGACTCTAACTGATTTTAAGTAATTTTCTGATAGTAAGATAGCCTAACTACTTACATGCTAACTCCTCTTATATTTTCAAATAAATAGTATTTTATTCATAACAACATACAAATATTTGCATCAGTCATTAGGAATATCCAACTTAGTCTTATGCCCATCACTAATATTCTGATTTAAATATTTACAAGCAATATAAAACCATAAAGTATGATAAAAAAATAATTACATTATGCACATTACACAAATCTTTAAAAACTAAAAAAAATATCCTAATAACTTCAATCAAGAAAATGGTTATAAGCTTAGCCAATAAAAACCATCATTCATTGTTTCTATTTATTATAGATAGTCATTGCTCCTCTCTTTGCTCCTTTATTATTCTATTTGTATTCATGTTATTCCATCAAATTAGCTAGTTCTCAAAATCCCCCTCGTTTATCATGTATTAACAAATTCTCTTCAAAATTTAATATTATTTTACCTCATTTTTTTTCCATTTTCACTTTAAAAAACCATAACGAGAATTTTGTGTTAACAATTTTGAGGTATCGAAAAGTTAACACTTTCGAATATACCCCAAAATCTTACATACTTTATCTATCATAATTTTGGAGTAGCTGAAGCGCAAGACAAAATCACTCTAGGAAATATCCATTTGATTGCCGCCATAAAATCATTGAGATCTAGGACAACGAGCTTGGAGGAAGTAATATAATTAATTGATGAAGAAGGATCGGACTTTAGCTGTCCCATAGAAGTGACGTTTGAGACTAGTTAATTATTATTTAATCATAGGGAATATATTTCTTCCAACATCTTATACTATACATTTGGTAACATTGAGTATGATATTACATTTATTATTTTACATCTATTTATATTGGTATTAAAGAATTCACGACCGTTTTTTAATTCTCTTTTGATTTTAATCAAAATCTTTACAAATAAATTTATAATTTCATGATTTTCTTACATATTATAAATCTACTATAATGTATTGTGTTATTTTAGTAAATGCTTTCATCTCTTTAAGAGTTATCGTATTAATTACTACTTAAAAAACATTAACTTTATTTCCAATCCATATGAATTTAGATAATCATTTTGTTTTAAACTTGTGTTACTAAGTATTATAAAATCTAATTACATTGCAATCAAAGGTCTTTCTAGCCTAATTTAGAGTTTGTGCATTCTAGTTTTACATTGAGATAAAGTATTTTGTTTTCTCTAAATAATCATGAATATGAGGACTAAAGATGCTCATCTCTTTTTCTCAAGGAGATTTTTGACATTCATTAATAGTTTCTCTATACCAACATGCACCATATTGATTAACTCTTACTTCCACCCCTCTAACATTTGTGGGAAGAGCATGTACTAGTGAAATGATCCCTCACATGGCTCAATGTTACTATGACTCCATAGAGCTACTACAACCCACTACGAAGGGTAACCCTTCTAGGAACCCCATTGCAAGGGAAACTAGGGACCCAAAAGGATTAAAGGGAACACCTTCCACTTATAATCACATGACTCTTGACAAGGATGAATAGGTTCACACGATATCAAAAGAGGTTGATGGATGTTTTGATGCCTAATAAGAGGTTTCCATATCGTAGGTGGGACAAGGACCAAAAATAAATATCTTGTCTCTTGTAACTCAAATGGGATTTATTAACTAGAGGAGGCAAGTTGGAGGCTTAAATAGTGCGTTGGACATAAGAAAGCCAAGAATGCCCAAAGGTTGGGCTAATGTTATATTTTTCACTAGTTGTAGAATTTGGAAAAAGTGACTTAGATAAGAGCTAATTTGTTGGTTCATGGAAGAGATCTAATTATAGTTAATTGAACACTGTATAATAAATTGTATTTCTTGTGTTTACAACTATAGAGATTTGTAACTATATAAAGAACCATTAATAATAAGCAAATGAAGATAGTTAGGTAGTAGCTACAATTGTTCCATGTCATGTTTCTCTAGGGTCTCTCATGGTGCTTGTGCTCTCATTATTTAATATTGTTTAAAGACATCAAATAAATCATTTATTGGTTATGCACACCAGGTTATTATTACTTTATGTTTACATTTAATTTTATTATGCATTAAGATTTGTGTTGGTGAATCATGTGGTTCTAGGATAATGATTACAGATCAAGGAGATGAGACATCTTCTCATTTCTATTGAAATTTTTGGGCATCCTAGTGGGTTGGACTAAACATTGATTGATGTGATTAAGAATTTTATCAACATATAATTGGCAAGGTACTCCATAGGAGATATGTAGACTATGGTTTCATACGGTAAGGTTTCATTCATGTGTTATTTAAGTATGTATTTTTTAGTAACTCTATTATTATGCCCCTATTCTTCCCTTAGAGTGTAATGTTTCCAATTTAGAATTATCTCTAGCAAGTGTACTAAACATGTTTTTAAGTGTCTCTCTAACTTTTTGTTATATCTGTTAGGGAATGTAATAAGTATATACTCTATTTGCATCCTTCTTTCGACCTAAATAATTGAAGTTATGTGCCTTCTATTACATGGCTAGAATTTCCCATGTTCCTAAGAACTCAATATGAATAAATTGAAAATCATGTTTGACTTGTTAATTTTTTTAGGTGTATACTATGTCTAATGTGAATTCTTTAATTCCTTTCACTACAAAGGAAATATCTTCTAGCAGAGGTTTTTAGTGTTATAAAATTGTCAAAAAGCATGTGCTAAAAAATTCATTTGTGATAGAGGATGTTTTAGCAGATATTATAACATAACTTCATCACAATTGAAAAAATCCGGGCGGCCAGAGGTTTTAGCGGATATTTTTTTGATGTGCGCTTCATGGAACAAGTATCACTAGTGCACTACATCTATAACCACATCGGGCTGCATACATAACTAAAAGCACCAAGGTGTTGAATGCAAAGAAGATCAGTGCCTGAAATGTATACCACCTGAGTGCTTACATATCAAAAAAGGCCTCGGGGTGTTCTTTGAATGAACGACACCGGGGTACACAAAACATAATTGCAGTCCCAGTGCTTTTGTTTAAACTCTCAGCACCAATGTGTATCATTTGTATAAACATGTCGATGCATTTTTTTATATAAAAGGACCAATGCTACTAATTTTAATAATGCACCAAGGCTGGAAATAATATTGTGTTGGACCAAGGTGTTAGTTCTATGAAAGCACTAGTGCGTTAAGAATTACAATGCGTCGAGGTGTTAATTGAAAACTATATCGGTGCTTGAAGAACTAAACACCCCAGTGTTGTGATTTTCTTAAAAGGCATCAGTCATGCAAAAATATGTTGTCATGGTGCTTCTATATAACATAACACACTAGTGCATTTTTATGTTGTGGTCGCACTGGTTTTTTGTATGATATTTTCTCTTTTTTGGAAACATCGACATGTGAGAGTGCAATTATTGTGATTTTTAAAATTCGTTATTCATCGAAAAATTGACATATATCTTATAATTTGATTAGTTCATTTGTATATGATGTTTAGATTAATTTGTTATATTATCATATTTCACATCTCTTCATTATAATATTTAATCATCCATATATTTAATCAGTGGTGTAACATTTCACGACATGAGATATTACAATAGAATAAATTAAAATGTATTTTATTATATATCAATAAGAGGCTCTTTGTCATACCAAATGGTATTGCTATTGGTAACGCCTTGTCTTTCAATTGGGACACTATGTCCATTACATTAAACAAAATGTTTGATTTTCACAAAAATTATTTAAAAAAATACAACAGGTTGCATTGATATCCAAATATATCATCATTCTTCGCTAGAACTATTTTCAGTGCTCGAGCTACTTCCATGACATGGGTTATTTGGAGGAATTTTATGTTGATTGCATTGATTTTTTTCTTCTTCTTGATCTTGTTCCATATACAAACATAAAAATAAAGAGTAATGAGTGTATCTACATTGGTGAGAATAATGAAAATTGAAATAGATAATACACATCAATGTAATTCGAATAGTAATGTACCATAGCAAGAAGTGACTCATAAACTATGCACATGGTTTCAAAACCAAGTCCCGTGCCTTGTTGCAACAAGTCTTCTGCTGGCATAGTTCCATACTTTGTTTCTTGCATGTTTTAAACCCCATTATAAACCATAGATGTAATATAAAGGATTTTTTTGTTCTATTAATTATAAACTCAAAGAAGTAAAACAACATAGATACTTACAAATTCCACAATTATATGCCAACATATACTCACAACCCATATGTAAACCAATGTTAATCAATTCTTCTGATGGATCTTCTTTGTATGTTAGCACCTATTTGAAGATATTCAAGGATAGTTGTTGTAAAACAACTTAAAATATACAAAAATGAAACATTGAGTTGTTATAAGGAAATATTAACAATTACTCACAAACTTTGGTATCAACCCTTTTATTCCTTGTCGTCCTATTTTATGTCTTGAATGAGTTGCATTTTGTTTTCTTTTCTGCAAGGAAATACTTGAAAATTAATATTTAATGCTAACTTATTTTTTTATATGTACAAAGTAAATCATGATTACATACAATTGAAGCATGTTATTGTTGAGATGGCTCCTCCTGGGATGAAAATATGTCCATTTCTTTGACCATCTCCTTGTACACTTTTTTAAATATTCCTACTAGCATGTTTCTCATATCAGCTCGTTGATCATTTGGGATTTTCATAATCTTCGTGAAAAAAGTAATAAACTATTTTTATATTGATATATGAAAACTAAATATAACAAAATTGATCTTAATAAATGAATGGATTGTAGTAATATATACATATAATTCTAGAAAAATATTTTAATTAGCAATAACACCTTTTGAATGATTATTTTTTGTTGTTGTACATTTTTCCTATTGCAAGTCTAACATGTCTCATTGACCATTTCTCTAGAAACACTTCCTATAGTTTAGATATAATTTGGCTCTCAGAATCATTGGATTGATTTTTGTATTGTAAGTGGAAAGTATGTATATACGTTCATTCCAGTAGATCCCTCATTGTTTTGTAAAATTTTCCCTTTCATTAACCTCCAACACCACTCCAAATGAGCTAAGGACTAATTCACTGTCATTTACATGTTCTATAATTTTTATTTTCGTAGAATGGAATTGATCTTTTCCTTTGTTGTTGCTCCTTGTAGAACATTAAAAATATATGAGTTAATACATTGTTTGAAACATGTTATATAATATTCTTGAGTATATTGTTAATGAAAATTCAAAAAAAAAAAACTCATTTTGAATAGTATTTTTTCATTCACCTGATTCATCCTTCTGCAATTTTTCTATCAGGATTTTATGCTCTTCTACACTTAGAATATAAATAATCTTATTGAGCTTCTTCATTTTGTGGCTTTGCATGACACATACTAACCAATACATATTAGTTAAAGCTACAAATAGTTCAAACATATTAATTTTGTAAAGAATTTACAAAGAACTTGTCTTCTCTTCTTTTTTCGATCTGCTATTATTGGGTAGATTAGTATCTTTGTTACTTGACACCTTCTTAGACATTCTTTTATCAATATACAACCTATACCAATCAATATGAAAACCATTAAATATATTTTATACATAGATCATTTAATTTTCATCCAAAAAGAGCTCTCGTAATCGGTGTGGTTATTTGAACCAAATGCCCTAGTGCGTTTAATCTATTAAATGTGCCAGGTGTTTAATCATTCAGTACCATCAGCAAAAAATAATTTTTCAAAATAAATTTGTGGTGTGATTTGTGACAATAAAAGCACTGCCATCATAGTAAAAAATAAACACATAAAAAATTAAATACAAGTCACTGGTGCTATTTGGCAGAGGTAAGCTGGTGTGTTATATTACACCTAGCGTACCGATAAATAGATCACATTTTGTAAAAACAAACAGAGCTGAGAGGATTCAATGGAATAGAAGTGTTATAGGCCATTTTGTCACATCCGATCAGTGAGCCTCCTAATGGGATCATTCAACATCCTATTCCCCCTTGTCACCATCTTGCACAAAGCCCTAAGCATGTACCTTTCATTTCCCAGAGTTTCAACCCTAAACTACTTCATCTGAGATAGTTTGAGGACCAATGCTCCTTGTAAGCCTATTGGGGTGCATTCACCAGCAGATTTCTCCACTACAACCTGCGTTGGTCACCAGCAAGTTGCTCCCCTTTGCACCTGTGTTGGTTCTAAAAATCCGGGAGAATGATAGGGATTCTGGAAGCTTCCCCTCTTAGGAGTTTCCAGAAGTTGTTACAACTACTTACCTTGGATAAAAAATTCAAATCATATCCTTCCCTACATTGGAGTTTACACCACTTATCCTTTGATCCTATCCCTCCATCAAAGGTGGATATCTTACCCTAGATTGGTAATTGGATAAGAACTCCCAACTTACCATAATTCTCTATATATTCCTAGCCTTCTATGTGGTTGGGCGTTGGATTTTGGAGAGTGATTATACCCTTACATTGTTGTAGTGAGTGGTCATCATATCATGCATTTAAGGTGATTGGAGGTGCATATTGTGACAAGGAAAGGACAAGTCAACAACTTGGAGGATATCTTCTACAAGATCAACTACTATTTATGGTTGTAATTTCCATCAATTTATATTAATGCAAAGAATTTTTTGTTTTCCTATATGTGATGTTGTTATTTCACTTATTTCAATACCATGTTGATTTATTGAATGAAGTACTTAAATGATACTGCATATATCTCATAGTTTCTTGGCTTGTATTATCTGACTATGCAAGTTCTAATTTTGGCAATCAAAGCTGGAATTGGAGCTTCCAAGCTAAAGAAGGAGCTAAGTGTGTGAAGGATTCTAGGTAGGCCTCACTCTATTATCCATTTACTTTAAGGAAAAGAATTGTGTTCCTTGTCTCTCTGTTGTTCTAGGTTAGCCACTGACCTAGGGGAGATACTTTTATCTGCAATCGTAAATCTCGTATAACAAATTGGTGACCATACTGGGGAATGAATTATTCCGTTGGTGGTTTCCTTGTCCATTGTGATTGATTACCTCCTTGATAGATCTTTGTTGAATCATCCAACCAAGAACAAACCTAGGAAGTGATTTCATTGAGCCTTTTTTGCAATTTTTGTGTGGGAATCATCTTTCAACTCCCTAATTTGGGATTGTTAATCATGACTGGAACTAATTAAAACTCCCAGATTGTGTCCACCACTATGGTTGAGACATCAAGTGTCGTATCCTCATCTATGTTTGTAACATCACTAGAAGCTCATTTGTATGGTGGCTTGTTTGTCCCGCCTAGCTATAAGTCGTTATCTGGTACCTTTTCTAGTGTGGCTTCCAGTCCTTGGACCTCTCCCATGACATCCAATTCGGGAATAATGTCTAGTACTTCTCTTATGAATGCCACACAATATTCTCCTCTTCCTCCATCTACACCCAAAATAGAGCAGAAGGTTGGCCCTTATATCTGTGGGCAAAGCTACCCTCAATAGTTGAACCCTCCTTATTCTGGGTACCCTCCATCTGGATCACAGTTGCCTCCATCATCCCCTCCTCCCATGGAAGGGGGGAACCTATTGTTGGTATACCTCGATATGGTAATTTTCCTACTTATAGTCCTCCTCGTCCTAGAATGGCCTCTATTGTTTGGCAACCTATTTTACCTGTACAACCTGGTTCATATTAGGATCAATTGTTGAATCCTCAAACTGTACCATCTTCATCACAAATTCCTACCTATCCATCAACACCCCAACAAGCTCAAATATATGTGAGCGAACCTTTACAACCCATCCCAATGGTATCTGGTTCCCCCTAGATCCTGATTCGATAACCTGTACAAGGTCCATCACCTTCTCAATCGCTTGCACAAGGTACTCCTCAAGTTTCAGTAGGTCAAATTATTCAAAATTTGGTGCAGTCTCGATTGAACCCATACTAGGGGGAAATACAAAACCCAATAGGGAAACAATATGGATCACATCAAGTGCCTTTTCAAGGCCAACAAATCGAAACCCAACCATTTCAGCAACATTATCGCCATCTTGGAGCTCGACAACAAACCCACTTGTATGTCGGTTATCAAAATTCTCCATATTATGGTAGCCAGGTTCCTTATTATCAGAACCCTCCTTACCCATGAATGCAAGTGCCTTTTTCCCAGACTATCCCTTCTTATCCAGGTCATCCACCTCCAGACTTTAACAGGTAGTTGCATTTTTTTTACTACTCTTGAATTACCGAATTTAACTTGAATTACTAATGACCCCATTTCTCATTCGCCATGGTGGCCGATTATTCCCACTAAGTTGCCTTTTGATATCCCAAAATTCGATGAGAATCCTAGAGAAGACTCATCGACACATGTCATGATGTATCATCTATGGTGTTCATCCAATTCACTTAATGATGATTCCATTCGTTTTCGTCTTTTCCAATGAATGCTTATGGGTGTCACAACTAAATGGTATATTGAATTACCTAGAGCATCATTTCATGAGTTCAACACTTTAACCACTACCTTTTCCAGTTTCCCATCAGATACGAAACTGGAATGAAATTATTGACTAAATTTAAACAATCGAACTCTACTCACATTTTGGATCACATTCATGCGTGGAGAAGCCGTCACCAGTTGGTCAAGACTTATGTTCTCGATCAGTTGTTAGTGGAATGGTTTTTCAAGTCTCTGTTAGCTCCCATAACAGAAGATGTGGCCAAAGGTGGAGTCATGACCGAAGATAAATTCATTGCTCCTTGTCAGTATTTAGATCTGGTCTATACCCAATCGGGCATGCTTTATGATAATATACCAAATGCTCAGAGACCTTTGAATATTGTTCCTCCTCCCCCTGGTAAAGAATATCATGTTGTCGATGGCAATATAGGTTCTTCTAGTTCGTAGTCGGTGAGTAAACCATTTGGTATTTCTCTTTCCACTCCTACACAAAACCCTCCATCTCATCCTCTTATGGATTCTTCTTTCGAGATAAATGTCATCTCTTCTGATAAAGGAAAGTCTCAACAACAACCTCGAAGCAAGAAGAAAGGTAGAGGTAAGAAAAATAAATATTCCTCACCACAGGATAAACAAACAAATTTGTCTTCCGATGAGAATCGAAAACCTCAATACCCATGCTTGATTTGTAACGAGGATCACTTTACACGTGATTTTCCGTAGCGCGCTGAAGTGAATCAGTTTCTTAAGTCATCCACTTCTCCTGCTGTGTTGACCGACCCATTTCCTAATCAGGAGACCCCTATGGTTTCCTAGGATGCCTCTTCCTCTAACATGGTTTTGATGTGTTCCTCATCAAATCTGAAATCTGATGTCTTAGTGGCCACTTGGAATAAGGGCTATGGTAATGTGAATCCACCGAACAGTTAGGCTACTAATCAACCTGCTAGTTCGGCACCACCTTCATCTGATCTTGTTCCATCTTTGGTTCCTAACGAATTGACTATCAAGCCTCGTAAGGGTGTTATCCATAAGTATACTTTCAAACCTCATTTGAGAGCCGCTCAAAATTACAATGTAGTTGAAGACTTGGCTTAGTCCCCTTCGACTATGTCGACTCTTGAGGTGTTGCAAAACTGCCCCACCCAAAAGAAGGCCTTATTGTCAACTATCAGATGTGTGGATCCATCAGATTCCAACCTAGTGGTTTTATCTCATGAAAACTATACCCCTCAACTTTTGGCTCAGTTAGATTTTATAATCTAGTTCGTTGTCCATGGTAAGAAAATTCATCGTTCTATTGTGGACGAGGGAGCCTCGACCTGCATCATGTCCTTGTCTTGATGGAAGGTGATTTGTTCAACCCAACTAAGTCAATCGACCACCACATTAAAATCCTTTGATGGAAGGACATGCAAACCTTGTGGGATTCTTAACTCCCTCCAAGTGGAATTAGGGGGCAAAGTCATCTCCGTTGAAGTAGAATTTATTGTCGAACCTTTGGATTATAATACTCAACTGGGATGCACATGGGTTTATGCTATGGTTTTCATCGTTTCGATTTACTTCCGAATGATCACCTTTCCTCATAAAGGCGAGGTCGTGGCCATATATCAACTCACCTTTTTCGCCTTTGTTTCCAATGTCACTGGAAGTATCCCTCTTGTAGGGGAGCCTTATATTCCTATCATCTTGTTGGAGTTGGTTTATTGAAGGATTCGTTGCTTATGGGAAATTTTTCGCTCCATCCCCCTCCCCTTCTCAGATCCTCCACTTCGATTGCTTATATCAATATGATATCATCATCTACAATCCTGGCCGATCCATGTCTTGTACCTGATGAAAATAACATCAAACCTTTTGGTGACCGAATGTTGCTTAGCCCCATTGAGAAAGATTACGAAGCCATCTTCTCGGCTTGTGCGGACCATACTTTTTCTTTGATCAATTGGGTAGATGGATCACTGGATTATGGCACACTCTATGATCCCTTATCATGTACATTCTTTACCATTGAAAGCATCATGGAGATCATGATGTCAGATGCCATGTAGTGGGATGAACATCATCACCATTCCTCCTTCCTAGATACCATTGAAGATAATCCCAGTGGTGTATACCTACCTCATCTTATCGAACCCTTTACAAATTTTGTTTCCATTCATGAGATCGACTCTGAAAATAACCTTTCAAATATTGAAGAAACCATTCCTCTTGATATTTCGATTAAACCAGGAATAATCGAAAATTTATACATCAGAGCATCTTGCACTTCATCTGAAGTCAAGATTTATCAAGCCCTTTTTCGTGAGTTTTGAGATGTCTTTGCCTGGACATATGAGGAAATTCCAAGTATCGAACCAAACATCATAGTGCATGAAATCAAGATGTATCCTGATGCCAAACCCACCTGGTAGCACCTACGTCTGGTCCATCCCAAGAAGGCTACTAGCATTAAAGTTAAAATCAAAAATATTCTTCGAGCTTATTTCATACCCTGTTCCTTTAACTGATTGGGTATCGAACATTGTCCCTATCATGAAGAAATAGGGCATGATCTGAGTATGTGTCGATTATCGGGATGTAAATCAATCTTGTCCAAAGGACAACTACCCAACCCTGTTTATTAACCAGATTGTTGATGATTGTGCTAGCTACGAGATTTATTCATTTATGGATGGATTCTCGAGCTATAATCAAATCAAAATTCTCCCAGCGAACCAACCTAAAACCACATTTATTTGTCCCTAGGTTACTTTTGCTTATAAAAAGATTCCTTTCAGTTTAAAGAGCGCAGGGGCCACGTTTCAACGTGAGATATACTACGCTTTCCATGATATCAAGCACATTGTGCAACCCTATTTTGGACGATCTCCTTGCTCACTCTAAGTGTCGGGCTAATCACCCCATGCATTTACGGTCCATTTTCCCCTGTTGTCGACATTATAACATTCGACTCAACCCGCACAAATGTGTGTTATGTGTCAGTTATGGTCGAATCCTTGGTTTCATAATTTTGAAACAAGGAATTCATATTGATCTTTTAAAAGTACAGGAAATCATTGACTTGCCTGCGCCTTCCACTCTTGTTCAATTACAAAGACTCCAAGGGAAAGCCAACTTCCTGAGGAGGTTCCTCCCTGACTATGTTGAACTATCCAAAGGATTTACTCTCTTACTGAAAAAAGGGATTCCGTTCCATCGGGATGACGTTGAACAAAAAGCGTTTGATGCCTTGAAAGATGTACTAGTTCGGGCATCTTTTTTATATCCCCCCAACTATCAACGCAACCATTTCCTGTACCTTGCTACCACCATATCTACTATAGCTATGGTGTTGGTCCAAGAAGATATGGGGACTGAACATCCCATTTATTATCTGAGTCAGAACCTCAACGATACCGAGATCCAGTATACTCATGTGGAAAAGTTATATTTGGTGACCCTTCAAGCCATCATAAGATTTCACCATTACATCTTGCTTCGCAAAACTACAAACATTTTAGATTGCAACCCTATGACATACATATTTTCACGTCAATTGTTGGGGGGAAAATACTCTAGGTGGATCGTTACTCTCCAAGAGTTCGGCCTAGAATTCATCAAATCCAAGTTAAAGAAATCCTTAGTTTTTTTCGAGCTAACGTGCGATCTCCCTTCCCTTGATTCTGAATCTACATCTGAAGATTCCATCCCAGACGAGTCATTGTCCTGATCTTGTCATCTAATCCATGGTATGGATATTTTCTCATCTATCTCCAGACCCATAGTTTCTGTCCTAATACCTCTTTCTCAGAGCTGCGATGTATCTGGTTCCAATCGCGAAAATATGTGATTATTGGAGACACCCTTTACTGTCGTGGTATTAATATGATTTTATGGAGGTGCCTCACTCTTGAGGAGGCTAAGAAAGTCTTGAATGAATGACACTCAGGGGCATGTGACAGAAATTTATCTGGTTATGTTACTGCGCAAAAAATCTTACGCAACCCACCACTTTCCAGACTATATCCTCACAGTCCAGAAATGTCATGCATGCTAGATCTATGATCAAAAACTCTGTGCCTTACCTTCTTCGTTGCATCCCGTTGTCACCGTTGGTCCCTTTCCAAAATGGGGCATCAATTTTATGACATGTAACCATCACTCGTTTGGGGGGCATGGCTATATCATT
Organism: Pinus tabuliformis; assembly: GCA_031772625.1. Lineage (NCBI taxonomy): Eukaryota > Viridiplantae > Streptophyta > Pinopsida > Pinales > Pinaceae > Pinus > Pinus tabuliformis. The sequence continues at coordinate 820,079,237 of CM062807.1, forward strand.
ATCATTGTTGACTACTTTACTAAGTGGGTCGAAGCGATGCCTACATTCAATAATACTGGAAATGAAACAACTACATACTTTTTCTTCAACCACGTGATTGCTAGGTTTGGTGTCCCAGAAGCAATAGTAACAAATCACAGGAAGCACTTTCGAAGTCATATGATGACCAAATTATCTACCAATTTGGGAATTTCACATGAAAAGTTCACATCCTATTATCCTCAGGCTAACAGACAAGTTGAGGTGATTAATAAAGTTCTTAAGACTATGCTTCAACGTATGATAGGGGTCCACAAATCGGACTGGCACTTACTTCTCTTTGCTACCTTGTGGGCATATCAAGCCTCAGTTAGGACTACTACTGGATTCACACCCTTCAAGTTGGTGTATGGCCTAAAAGCGATCCTCCCCATTGAATGCGAAATACCATTGTTGAAACTAGATATCAAACTTATTCCTTCTTATTCTGTCTGGGGAGGATAATCTTTTACATCTAACTCATTTGGATATAATCTTCTCAGAAGGAGATCTGGTTCTCTTATATGACTAGGAGGCCGACAAGTTAGGTCGAGGAAAGTTCTAGCCTATGTGGCTGGACCAATACATTGTCAAGTGATTCCTTGCAAAATGGGCTTATGAGTTAGTAGATCTCGATGGAGTTCCATTGGCGCATCCAAGAAATGGGTTGTACCTAAAAAAATACTATGCTTGATCCCATGCATAGTACACTATGCACATACTGTCTATAGATGTGTTAAGTGTGTTTTTCATAGTTTCCCATGGTCTCTGTTGATTCTGTTTACTTTTGGATTGCAGATGTCAACCTCTCTCGAACCGTATATTGCTTATAGAAATGGTGCCACCCGTAGCACTCAGAACCTATCATCTGCAGCGTGGGCTATCTTTGCTCTGAATGGCGAGCTAGTGAGTATCCGAGGGATTTTCATTAGTTGCTCGATTAACAATATCACTGAGTATAGCACAGTGGTTGATCTACTCTCTGATTCTATCCATTGTATAGTCATCAAGCTTGAATCATAGCTCGTAGTACTACAACTCGCGAACAACTATTCAGTGAGAAATCTCGCCATCCTTTGCATGGTTTTGAGAATGCGTCTTCTGAAAGGAATTTTGATTTCATACGATATGAACATATTTCTAAAAATATGAACACATTAGCTGATTCCCTAGCTAATTTTGTTTTAGATCGACATTTGCAAAGAATGTAAATAAATTTCAATTCACATCACATCATATTGAAAGCAGAATAAGAATTAGGAAACACTGACTATATATATATATATATATAGATATATATATATATATATATATATATATATATATATATATATAGATTAAGTTTGGTTCTAAAAAATGTGTGCCCCAAGACACATATGGCTACATAGTCCATACAAAAACTACATGAAAAACATCTAAGTAGACAAATCAGTGGTGCTCATGATAAACTGACATTGCACGAGCTATCTTACGTAGTAATCGACCAATACGACTAGCACTCTAATTGTGTGTCGCTAAAGTCACAATGGAATCTGATCAACCACGGTCTAATCAATCCCGTGTGTCAGTCCTTCCATGTGGCGCTCCAACTCTGATAGGATCTCTGCTACATCTGGATCTTGTAGCGCATCCAATCCTACCGCAGTGACCTATACTGGTCCCAGTGCCTTCTCCTATGGCTATCTCTCTATGCGACAGAGATATGTAGCACCCACTGGTTAAACAGGTCTAATCTCTACATGGAAACATCAAATAGTTTAGTCCCGGGAACATCAAAAAACACAAAAGAATCATAAAAATTTCAAAAACTTAATGGTCGAGGTATCTTACCTGAAGCATCCCATTTCTCACCCTCAGGAAACTTGAGCTAAGGATCACCATGGAAATGCATCCCTGCATAAGGATAATCATCAATGATGATGAACTGCCTAGATAGCCACCCAAAGAAGTTTGGTGAAAAGTTGATCGTTGATGGGCCTGCATGTCAACTCATATGGTCTATCCACCTCCTCATACGTTGGGTCCTCAAATCGATGGGATCAAGTACAATATGCTGACGTTGCAGTAGTGGTACCTACTCTAGATCAAAAGAGACTAAAATCGTGCCATAGCCAAAGTTAATCAACTTCCCCTCCTTTGCTTTAGTAAGTTGTTCCCTCAAATTGACCAAGAAACCCTTACTCCAGTTGAATACTGTCAGTTCTAGACATTCTATCCCATACTGCATGTATGATTTGCTTAATACATGTAGTGTTGGGTTGCTTGCAAATCTTGCAATAATGAACAAGATTGTTCTCAGAGGTAATTGGGTTACATCCTTTATGTTGATATTTCCATCCCTAGTAGGAAGGGGTCGAGGTCTGCAATAGGTAGTGATATAGTCTTTCACCATCTCGCCACCACTTCTTCCACCTGGAAGAGAGACGGGGGCACCTCGCTTTGACAATCCTATTAGAAAGTAAATATCCTCTACCTATATCTTGACAAGATTCTCCCCAAACCTGAATGCCTGTGCCTAAATGCCCCATGAACAAAAAATATACTTCAACAACTCCGTTTGTTGCCTCATAATAGGAAACCGGAAGAATTTCAATAAACCACAATTTTTGATCGCTTGGACGGTAGTGGGGTCATTTGCTGCATTCAAATTGTGTTGCTTATGTTCCCTTTTCCGCTAGATGAATTCCATTTTGTGCTAATGGGTACCTGAAGCATCAACAAGGAATCCATTAGGCTCTTTCCCATGCAAAAAAATTGATAGAATTTGAGGCAAAACTGAGAAACAACTTAGGAAATTGAACCCAACACACCCCAATAGTTTCTACCAGAGCATTGCACCTATGCCTCCAGTGTTCCTCTACCTAGATGCAACGCAGTTTTCGATACAGGGTGGTGCGTTGGTCCTAGGGAATTTTTTAAGAACCCTAGGGGCCTCAAAACCTTAAAAGATTTTCATGAAAACAAAAAAATGGACCATAGAAATATAGAGAAAGGTTTCAGTTCCTACTTGGAAGTGACGACACTTGAAATGGTTCCCTGGATTGGCTACAATCAACTACAGAAGATTGAGGGCAAAAGGGCTCCAAATACTCACTATTGAAGGTAAAATGTGAAATGGTAAAAATGACAAGTCATTTTGAATATTCATGGTCATTTTCTCATTATTTTATTCATTTTTAGTGTTTTAACCTAAATATGCTTCAGTTTTTCTATGAAACAGGTATGTTTAATCCTTCTTGTGGTGTTTTCAGCAGGTCGACAATTGTTAGCAGATTTTAATTATGTTTTGAATAGGTTATTTTGACCACAAAGTACACTTTTATCTCTTTTTCGGGCTCTTTAAACCTATGAAAAAGGAACTCCCTTGGAGTCCTCTTTCAGCTCTTTTTAGAATCCCAAAATATGAAAATATTATCTATCCCTTGTCTTTTTGAACTTGTAAAAGTAAATGAAAAGACATCTACTCAGTATAGGTTTAACCCTTTTCCGGACTGATATAGACTAACTACGAAAAAGGAATACCTTAGTCAACCATGGCTAAGAGGTTCTCTTGGGTATTTTTTTTCTACCTTTTCGAGCCTAAGGGACTACCTATGAAAAAGGACATGTAGAGTTTTCTTTTGCACCTCTTTTTCAAACTCTCTAAAAATAAAAAAATATGTCGAGTTTTACCATCGTTGGATTCATAAAAACATCAAATAATGATGGAATTATCGATCATGACGGGACCAAAGAACTCCTTCTTAGGGTTTTTTAAATTTACTCGGAGGGATTCATCTAAACGATGAACTTGTAGATCAAGGATATGTTATCCTCCTCAAGCTTGTTAAAAAATAAAGTGGTACTAACCAGTATGGTTTGGGAAATTGGGAAAAAAAGGGATTCTATTTTGCTAATGGCAGCGAGTTTCCCTTAAACACGACACTCTTCCACTACATCTATGTGGTGGCTAGGTTGGGTAATCTGATTGTCTTTTGGCTATCATAACATTTTTCAGAGCCTCCATTTCGGTTTTGGGTCAATGCTATAAACTCCATTCAGTGTCACCAGTGTGTTCAAGAGAAGTCATTCAGTTGATATCTACTACAATACTCTTAAGCCTTCATTTCATGTCTGCCTTTCCTAATCCAGTTCCACGTTAACATCATTCTGATCATTCTGTCTAAATCATCATACCCATTTTATGTCATTGAAGGGGGATACATCAAGTACCTCCTGCGACGTGTCGCTTCCTTTCGACATCAATACATCATCCACGAAGTTGACTTAGAAACACCCCTTGGTACCTTGGTGCTTGCATACATCAATGGCAGGCTTTGTCACTCTCGATGACATATTTACATCAATGGCCTTCGACCAAATGATTTTGTATGGTGTTCGACATCAACTCGTTTATTCACACCATACAAATTGTACTATAATACCTTGAGAGCCATTAACATCATTAGTGGTTTCTCTCGCATCTGTTAATGGCTTACATCATTGGTCAGTAATCATATGGTGTCTACCATGTTCAACTCCATCTCATTGATTCACATGGTTAGACTCATACATTGGTTGGTCGTGTGAACGAGATAAAATACCCCAAATCTAGTTTCATCCATCCAGGGTGTGATTTCAGGATTATACAAAGATCACAACATATGATGGCTATGATCATATCGACATTCATCTAGTCATTGGTCCACCACTTGCATCTGTGGATACGTATTTTTATCATCGTACATGCTATGTTAGCTTATAAGCTGAGTATGGGTAGGCCTCCCTCAGCAAACAAATATTTCATGTTGTAAATGTATTGTAATAGATGAAGCTTTTCAGTTGTCCTTGATCCCTACTTGTCACAATGTGAAGCACTTCAATCCTCAATCATTGTCTCTAGCTTTTCACTTTAAGGAGCATTATGTTATAGGCCATTTTTTTACATTTGATCAGTGAGACTCCTAATGGGCTCAATCAACATCCTATTCCCCCTTGTCACCATATTGCACAAAGCCCTAAGCATGTACCTTTCATTTCTCAGAGTTTCGGCCCTAAACTGCTTCATTTGATCCAGTTTGAGGACCAACTCTCCCTGTAAGCCTACTAGGGTGCATTCACCAACAAGTTTCTCCACTATTTCCCACGTTGGTCACCAGTAGGTTGCTCCCCTTTGCACCTGCGTTGGTTCTAGAAATATGGGAGAATGATCGAGATTCCATAAGCTTCCCCTTCTAGTAGTTTCTAGAAGTTGTTACAACTACTTTCCTTGGATGAAAAATTTGCATCCTATCTTTCCCTACATTGGAGTTGACACCACTTATCCTTTGATCCTATCCCTCCATCAAAGGTGGATCTCTTACCCTAGATTGGTAAATAGATAAGAACTCTGAACTTACCATACTTCTCTATATATTCCCAAACTTCTATGTGGTTTGGGGTTGGCTTTTGGAGAGTGATTATGCCCTTATGTTGTTGTAGTGAGTGGTCATCATCTCATGCATCTAGGGTGGTTGGTGGTGCATATTATGAAAAGGAAAGTAAAGTCAACAACTTGGAGGAGCTCTTCTACAAGATCAACTGCTATTTATGGTTGTGTTGAAGCCTCCAAAATCGTTGCCTCAACATGGGGGAAAACCACCCAGTCTGGACCTTAATTGGCAGCTCCTTTTCTGTTTGGAGTAGTGGCTCCGACTGGGGATAATGGGACCAATTTCCCAATATATTTAATTCTTGTGCTAAATGGGGTGATGTGTGATGTTTTTAGAGTAACGTTTAAGCTAACGGTAATCTATTCTAAACTAATCAATCACAAATGCATTTAACTTCTAATTTCTAAAAGCTATCTAATCATAATATACCCGAGATAAACTTGATGTATGCGATCTACAATAATTTCTAAAAGCAATTGGTAATAAAGATCATTCAATTACAATTAGAAGTGAATCCGTTTTAACAATAATCGTTTCATATAAAAAGTTTTTTTTTTTATCGGTAAAACTAGCTACTTATATATTAATATGTACAGCAAAATAATTTACATCCTGATAAGCTGGCTGCCCATGGCCACAGGAGTAACCATGGGTGACATTGACCGTTTCATGAAATTGCCGCGCAGGGCAATGTTAGCAAAAGGAACAAAATACTTGACCCTGAGAGCTATTCTAAAAACACTTTGATGGCCTGCCCAGGGGCATCTTACAACATATATATAGCCCGAGACACACTGTGACAGAAATTGACAAAGACCAGACACACTACCTCGCGCCTGCTGCGTTCGTGAAGACCGCCCGCAGGACTTGGTTCCGAGACACATGACCAACATAACAAAAACATGAGATTGAAAATTAACCAGACCCCCGAACCCAGCATGAAAGGACCTGACCTGAGAAAAGAAGACAAGAACAAGAGAGCGTTGGTGTGATCTAGTCCTCGGTCTCTTCCTCCATGCTTCTGCTGCCGCCGTCTCCTTCAGCCTCGCTATCTCCCGTGGCTGGTGTACTTTGCGAAGGGGATGACTGAATATGATATGGAGATTGGGGGTGAGGCGGCAGACTTGCACCTCCAGAAGTGCCCACAGCAGTGGATGACTCCCCCAACAGAGCTTTTCCTTTGCCTTTCTCGGAGGGGGCTCCCAGAGTTGACGACTCCCCCAGAGGGAGTTTCCCCTTCCCCTGCCCTGCGACTTCCCCCACCAGAACCAGCGAAGACCCATCATCATCCACCTCAGGAGTTTTGGTGAAGAGCACAGAGATGTGTGCGTTGACCCCTTCAGAGCCCTCAGAGCTGCCCAGTGAAAACACAACCGAACCGAAAGCTGGAAGACTGGGTGCCATCTCAACGGAATTGCCAACTTCCAGGATTTGCCTTGCAGGAATTGGGTTGGCTCCCCCTCGGCGATGGCAATAAACACAACAGCAATGATGGTGTAAGTTTGCTGCAGGTGGGCGGGGGAATTGTCCATTCCCATTTCCCCTCCTGCACGGCATTCTCTCCCGCACCATCGTGACTCCGGCTCCCCGAAACAGTATGCAAACACCTTCCGTCTCTTGCCACCTCCTCGATACAGCTAGACAGAGCTCCAGAGAGCGTAGACACAGGCAAAGGTGCTCAGGGGGGGACCTGTTCTCACCCCTGCACTTCGCCACTCTAATAAAACATAAACAATAAACACTCCCTGAACCACAATGCGCTGCCTTTGCCGGCCAACACTTACATTTATTCTCATGCCCGTTTCTTGATAAGTGATCCACATTGAATGCCTTACGCAGGCCTGCCATCATCTTCAGCTGCTCCATTAAGGATGCTCTGGAGCAGCTCGCTTGAACCAGGAATCCGACGGCTTGGGTCATTAATAACCCAGTCCTCTTCACGTGGCATCGAGTGCTTGTCATGTGGCACCATGTCGTTAAGCTTCGAGGCACCCGCATCCGGGAACTGATCCTCTGCAAAGATGAGGTTTTGACAATCCTGTAGCTGCTGTCTGTTAGTTATGATACTTGTATCTCCTGATAGGAGTGGATTATCAGTCTCAGTTCCTATGTTGGCAAGGAGATCCGCAACTTTGTTGCCCTCCCGTTTAGTGTGAGTGAAGGAGATGGCTCTAAAATTGTTGATCCTCTGTGCTACATCATTCATCCTTGCCTCAAGCCTCCAACTTGGCGCCACTTTTCTCGCATTCGAGCCGTTCTGTAGTCTGGTGGCTAAGTTGATCAGAATCTGGGAGTCCCCTTCGACAATCAAGGATTGAAGATTGAGAGTCTCTGCTTGCACTAAACCTTGCAATAGGCCTTCCAACTCTGCGGAATTGTTGGTGTCCCACCCAAGATTTCCAAAATAGATCCTAATGGCTTGGCCTGTAGAATCCCGAATTAATCCACCATAGCCTGCTACCCCAGCGTTCCCTTTGGAGGCCCCATCGAAGTTTATCTTGAAGGAGTTTTTGGGAGGGGCTTCCCACTGACTGTCGTTCCTGTTGGTTGGGGAGGGAGTGTTGCGATTGAGAGAGTCAGGGGAGAGTTGTAGCTGCCAGTTGCCTAATATGTTGCGCTCGTTGTCAGTGGAGGGGAAGTCTTCCTTGGTCCAGTCCTGAAGTGCCATAGTTTCCTGTATGTTTTTATGAATTCTTCTCCAGATTTCTTCTATTGGTGAATGCTTATTTCTGAAGATTCGTTGGTTGCGTTCCTTCCAGATGTTCCAGAGGACTATACCCGGTATAATGTTCCATAGATGGTTGAGGATCTTGCAGTTGAAGGGCTGCATTGGCCAGAGTCTTAAGGAATTGACGATATCGTCCTCTCCCTTGCAGCTTTTTTGGCATCGAAAGCTGGCCTTGTCCCATAGACACTTGGCCAAAGGGCAAGTATCCAGGAGATGGTTGAGAGTTTATTCATTCTGAGTGCAGTTCATGCATATTGAAGGGCCACTGAAGTTCCGTTTCCGGAGCTTGTCCCAGGTGAGAATTTTTTTGTGACTTACCAACCACAGAAAGCAGGAAATTTTTGGCCAAGGTCCCAGCTTCCAGATCTTGCTCCACACAGGGTCAGGGGGAAAGGGAAAATGACACAACAACCTGTATGCTTCTGAAGTGGAGTACGCCCCCTTAGGCAAGTAGCCCCATCTAAGAATATCCCTTCCATTATCTTGCCTTATCCTTCTTTTTTTAAGTTCAGTCATGAGTTCCTCTTGCCGCTGAGCGCCTGAGTGGTGGAGGATCAGCTCACTCCCTTTCCATTTCCGAAAATTGTGCTCCATCTCTGGGGCCCAGAATTGATGAACTGTTTTATGAAGTTGGTTTGGTTCATCAGGTATGAGGTCCGGGTGTAGATTGTCTTGAAGTTTGGGCTGCTGGTTCCAGGCATCAGTCCAAAATCTTGCTGTACGACCATTCCTAATTTCCCAAAAGCTGTGCTTTTGAATCAGCTGATAATGTTGTTTAGCCGCATTCCATATGGTGGAACCCTTTTCAGTGGGGATGAAGCGAATGAGCTCCTCTTGGGGACGGCCTCCTGCGTATTTAGCTGTCCAGACTTTCCCCCAAGGCTTTTCTGGGCAGGTGATCCATTGCCACCAGATCTTGGCGTTCATTATAGAGTTGCTATGTTCAGGATCCCGTAATCCGATACCGCCCTTTTCCTTGGGCATGCAGGCAGTGGACCACTTGACTAATGCCCATTTGCGGTTAGTGGCAACGCTGCTCCAGAGGAAATTTCGCTGCAGATTTCTGATGCTTTTTAACACCCATTTAGGCGCTGCTAAAATAGAAAACAAATACAGAGGCATAGCCTGCAAGACTGATTTAATGAGGACAATTCGGCTAGCTAAGTTAAGGGATCTGTAAGTCCATTGAGAGAGACGATTTTCCAGCTTCTCGAGCAGGGATCGCCAAGCTGGAAGCTTAAAGGCGGAAGCCGAGAGGGGAGCACCTAAGTATTTGGAGGGCAGAGAGGCTACAGGGAAGCCCAAAATGCGGGAGACGACAGTTTTGACTGAGGGTGGCGTGTGGAAAAAGAAAATCTACGATTTAGCGTTGTTTATACACATACCAGAGGCTTCCGAAAAGGCTTGAAGGAGGGATTTGAGGCGACGGGCTTCTTGGGCCGAGGGGTATCCAAAAAGTATTGTGTCGTCCACAAACTGATGGTGGGAGGTGGCTGGGGAATTATGAACAGCGATGCCTTTTATCTAATGCGAGTGGAGAGCATGCTTGATGAGCCTTCCCAGTCCTTCCACCATTAGAACGAAAAGGAAGGGGGAGAGGGGGTCGCCTTGGCGAATGCCTCTAGAAGGATTGAAGGGACGGGAGGGGAAGCCATTGACAAGAATAGAGAAATGTGTGGAGGTGATCATATTCATGATCCAACGAATCCAGGGGGCGCAGAAACCAAAGGCTTTTAGCATCTCCTGTATGTAATTCCAATTTAATTTGTCAAATGCCTTGGAGAGGTCAAGCTTGAGAAGCATACCTGATTGCTTTGAGTGCTTGAGGGAGTGAATAATTTCGTGAGAAAGCAGAATGCCATCCATAATATGCCGCCCCTCCACATACCCTGACTGTTCTGGGGAGATGAGCCCGGGGAGAAGTGGTTTCAGGCGATTTGCTATTACTTTTGAAATTACTTTGTATATAACATTGCAAAGCGCAATGGGCCTGAATTTGTCCGGAGTGATGGAGTCCTCCTCCTTGGGAATGAGAGTTATGAAGGTAGCATTGAGAGAGGGCAAGAGCCAGCGCGTTGCCCTGGATTCTTCAACTATCTGCTAGACCTCCTCCCTTAACATATCCCAGAAGGCGTGAAAGAAGGTGGTGGAGAAGCCGTCTGGTCCTGGGGCCTTGCCTTCCTTTAACTGCTTCATTGCATCGTCTACTTCCTGAGGTAGAATGGGCCGCATGAGGTGCTCATTTTGTTCCACTGAGATGAGTTTTGGTATATTGTCCGTGATTTTACTGATGGCCCTTCGCCTATCTTCTTTTTCGTCCTTATGAATCTGCTTGAAATGGTTCAGGAGTTCCTCTTCAACCCCCTCATGGGTTTCCACTCTCTCTCCTGACGGTTTTTGGATGAAAGGGATTTTGTTGTGGATTCTTCTTTGCACCGTAGTTTTGTGAAAGAATTTAGTGTTGCGCTCTCCCTCCTTCAGCCATCTGACCCGTGACTTTTGTTTCCAATAAATCTCCTCCTGCTTTCTTCTGTTGTCCAGCTGACTGTGTATATGGCGTTCCTGTTCCAAGCTGGCTTCAGTGTGCCCTTCCATTATAACCTGTTGGTGAAGAGTCTCCAGGTCCTGAGTGAGCTTTTGCTGGTCCTGGAAAATGCTGCAGAAGATTTCCTTGTTCCATCGTTTCAGATGGTCTTTAAGAAAGCGAAGCTTTTGCTGAAATTGATACATCTTGGAACCTTCGGGGGGAATGAAGGTGTCCCAGATGGATTTCACAAAATTTTTGAAGGAGGGATGCGTGAGCCAAAAACCTTCAAAACGAAAGGGACGTTTGAGTGTGTTACCTGGCCGTTGCCATTGAAGGGCGATTGGCCAATGGTCCGATCCCGAGTGAGCAAGGATTGCTGCAGAGAAATCCCCGCCTAGGTGGACTGCATTGTCCGAAAGGAGGAAGCGGTCCAGCTTTGAGGCGATTTGATATTTGCCTGATCTTCGATTACTCCATGTGAAGGTACCGTTACAGAAAGGCATGTCGATGAGAGAGGAGGCTTGAATGAAGTTCCGGAAGTGACAGTCTTCTGGCTCCAATCTGCTCCTGCCTCCTAGCTTCTCATTCGTCTTCGTAATCATGTTGAAGTCCCCTGCCACCATCCAAAGCGGGTATCTTCTACTGTTACTGAGGGCTTCTATTGTATCAAGAAGCGCTATCTTGCTTCCTGCTTCTTGTGGGAAGTAAACATTTGACAGATTACCATAGACATTGGTACCCAAGATGTGAAACGTTGCCTGGATGAGGTGATGTGAAGCATGGAAGTCTGAGAGGGATACCGCTTGCGAGTTCCAAGCAATCGCCAGGCCCCCAGAAGCACCTGAGGCATCAACAGCTACCGATCGACAACCGGGCCAGGCTTTTGAGAGAATGCTGCCTAGCGTTTCACTGTTGCACTTTGTTTCTTGGAGAAAGCACATTTGTGGTTTTTCCATTCTAATCATATGTTTGATCATCCTGAGTTTTCCGGGGCTGTTGAGCCCTCTTACATTCCATGAAACTAGCTTCATCATTAACAATTGATGGAGGGTTTGAAGTACTTTGTAAGCTGAGCACATCTACCTGAATCTACCAGGATCTTACCTATCTCTATTGTCCTTTGCAGATCTGTTTTTCTGCCTCTTTTCTTAGGATTCTTCAAGTGCTGACTTCCATCCCATTGGCTGTCAGGTTGTATTCCCAGTTGACTTTGGTAATAGGCTCGAGAGATAACCATTTCGAGCTTGTTGAGCGTGAGTTCTGGTATCTTGTCAAAAGCTTGTTTTTTACACGCTATTTCCAGCTCTATAATGTCTAATCCATGCAGATCGAAACTCTCTGGTTCCTCTTCCATTTTTTGCACCTGATCTCCTTCTGCCTCAGGGTTTTCAAGGTTCTGAGGGCGCTCCCGCTCCGCTTCGTCTTCCATTGCTTTACCGGTGGCAGGGGATTCTTTCCTACTCCGCTGGTGCGAGGAGGGGGATAGGACATGCGAGGGGGAAATGGGGGGGTTAGATCTGGAAGGAGAAGACGAGGAGGACGGATTATTTGGCGGGGCCATGGATTCATGCAAGGGGTTCTCTGGATCTTTGCCCAAAATGTCAAAACTGTTCTTGGTTACTGGGCCATGGGGCTTGGAGACTTGGGTGTGAGGCCCATTGGGGGGTTTTTTGTGAGGGCGCCTTCTGCTGGTGACTTTTGTGAAGCCGTCCTGAGCAGGGGAATCAGAGGAGCTAGGGTTACTGGATTGGGCATTTTGGGGACAGTCTCTAAATAAATGCCCTAGGGAGTGGCATTTACGACATCTGAAAGGAACATGCTCGTAATCAAGAGGCTGGATATACTCCTCATCCCGATGGGAGAGAGTGACTGAGTCAGGAAGGGCTTCGTTGAGGCGGATAAACACACAGATACGGGCATAGGAAATGTACTTGCGGGTCTTGGTTTCATCGGATGATCTGATATATTCTCCCACCCCATCTCCTATCCTTTTGAGAGAGTCCTCCTCCCAGTATTCATCTGGGAGGGAGTATAACCTGATCCAGACAGGTGCCAGGGTTAGGTCTTCTTTGTCTGGGTTGAATCGAGGGATCCAATCCCTCAGATAGAGCCCAGCCGCGTTAAAGAAGTAAGGTCCTCCCACTAGAATACGGTGCTTGTCCTCCAGGCAATAGAAGATGGCTGTGAAGAAACCTTTTGGTCCCAGCTGGAGCGTGACATCCCCTTTCGGTTTCCATTTCGCCTTTATCCATCCGGATAGGGCTTTCTCCGTGGGCCAGAACCCTATGAACTTCCCTATGAGGGCATGATCCTGCATGAACTGTATTCTTGCTTCTATTTTGTCTCCTGGTAATTCTATGCGTGGTCTTTCCTTGGCCACCGGTCTGCAAGTGGAAGAGATTACCTTCTGCCCTTTTTCAGGCATGTCAGAACCATTCTGATCATTCCTCTCCCCCCTTTCATCATTTTCGTTACCCGTGGTATCCTTTCGAAGATTATTTCGTGTGTGCAGAATCTCACTATCCACAGATCCGAAGACAACCCCATGCTCCGGATCGAGCTGTGACGGGGAGGGCACTGACGCCCCCCCCAGCGGATGAGCCATATTAAGGGCCTGGTGCAGCGCAGTTTCGCACACCTGGAATGAGTCTGTTACTGCGCCGAAGAGCTTAGCTGAAGCGCAGACGGCGCCGTCGCAGAAAAACTCAGATCGCTAGCAAACCCTAGCAGAGCCCTAATATTTTGTTATCTTTCATTCCTGCAATCGTTTCATATAAAAAGTTAGCCAAAACGATTGTGAGAAATATATCGCATAAAGAGTTATTCATATATTCAACATAAAATGAAGATCATCATCATACAAAAGTGCAATAACGATAATCGAAATTCAAACTTTCATACATAAATGATTTGAAAAAAAATAATTGCTTAATACATAAGTAAAAAGGATTACGAGATAAAAGTACCATTTATAATACGTCCTACTCATGTGTTTCAGCAATATTGATCTATCTTCAATCCATTCAACATCATATAAGAGTACAAAAGTGCAATTTCAGTAGAAGATGTAGGAATTTACAGGGTAAGTTCCACAGAAAGAATACCAAAAGGACACGCTCACAACCAGATCTCAAATCAATACACCAGTATTTTTGACGTGGTTAAAACCCTTAGAGTGCAAGGAGGGAAACAGTCCACGGCCTGTCCCAACGTGGGTACTACAGGCAATTTATTAATCAAAGAATGAAAATTTACATAAGCTTCTCTCATGCACGGATTCCCGAACAATGACCCTCCATGCGCTTTAAATAGAACTCATGGACCAATCGGGTGTCAAGCCACGGATCAAGTGTCGGTAATACCGAGGTGAGAGTGAACCGTCGGATCACTACATATCGTGACCGTCGGATTGTAAGTTACAAAATGTACAACGGTAAAGAAACACACTTTACCTAACTCTAACCTAACTCTATACTAGACCAAGTTGAACTTAACTATATCCTATGTGTCGGAATATCCTAACATCCCCCCTTAAGAACAACTTGGGATAGGATTGAAGGATTTACAAATATGACACAATAGGAGAAGGAAGGAGGCACTAGAGCCTATCCCCCCTTAGTGACAACTTCCTGAACTCCAAGCATATATCGAAGTTTAGTGAACTTCGCCTCTGTGAGAGCCTTTGTGAAGATGTCTGCAACCTGATCATCTGTTGGACAATATTGCACTTCAAGAACATGGTCATGAATGAGCTTTCTGATGAAGTGCATGTGTAGTTCAATGTGTTTGCTGCGCTGATGCTGGACTGGATCTTTGCATAGCTGAATGGCACTTTGATTATCACACCAAAGTGTGGTTGGATGCTGCTGCTCAAAGCCAAACTCTGATAGGATCTGACGAAGCCACAAGGCTTCCTTACTAGCTTCCACGGCACCACGATACTCTGCTTCTGCTGACGAAAGAGAAATGGCAGCCTGTTTCTTACAAGCCCATGTAATAGGTCCTGAACCAAGAGTGAAGACATAACCGGCAGTAGACTTCCGATCATCAAGGTCACCAGCCCAATCAGAATCAGTGAAACCAACTAACAGAGGAGCTGCTTTGGCACTGTAATGAATCCCAAACTGTACTGTACCTCGAACATAACGAAGTATTCTTTTAGCTGCTTTCCAATGACTTTCACGGGGGTTTTGCATAAAACGAGCAACAAGGCCAACAGCAAAGGAAAGATCAGGACGAGTATGGGTTAAATACAAGAGTTTTCCGACAAGTTGACGGTATAAGGTAGCATCAACTTCAGGAGAAGTACAAGAGACTGAAAGTTTGACTCCAGACTGAAAGGGAGAAGGGGCTGGCTTACAGTCTTCCATGTGAAAATGACGAAGAATATCACAAGCATACTTGGACTGGGAAAGGAAAATACCCTCTTGGGATTGCAAGACTTGAAGACCGAGAAAATAGTGTAAGTGTCCTAAGTCTGTCATTTCAAATTTCTTTTTAAGGCTGGACTTCACATGGTTTATAAGGTTGGGATCACTACCAGTAAGAATAAGATCATCAACATA
Source organism: Pinus tabuliformis (assembly GCA_031772625.1). Lineage (NCBI taxonomy): Eukaryota > Viridiplantae > Streptophyta > Pinopsida > Pinales > Pinaceae > Pinus > Pinus tabuliformis. The sequence continues at coordinate 820,094,486 of CM062807.1, forward strand.
AAGAACAAGGATGATAAGAGAGTTGCCCACTTTCTTGGTGTAGACAGTATTGTCAGAATGACACCTAGAAAAGCCAGATTCTAAAAGAAAGCTATCCATTTTGGCATACCAAGCCCGAGGAGCTTGCTTGAGGCCATAAAGGGATTTCTTAAGTCGACAAACAAGGCTGGAGTCTGTTTGTATGAAGCCAATGGGTTGTTCCATATAGATTTCTTCCTGCAAGTCCCCATGCAAGAAGGCAGATTTAACATCCATTTGATGGACTTCCCATTTTAAAGAGGCAGCAAGGGAAAGAACAAGGCGGATAGAGTTCATTTTGGCAACAGGGGAGAAGGTTTCAGTGTAGTCAATGCCTTCAACCTGTGAAAAGCCCTTAGCAACTAGACGAGCTTTATGTTTATCAACTTTCCCATCTGGTCCATACTTGGTTCTGTAAACCCATTTACATCTAACAAGTTTGCGTCCCTTTGGTAGAGGAACAAGATCCCATGTATCATTTGTCATCAATGAATGATATTCTTCATTCATAGCTGCTTCCCAATGTGGATGGCCTGAAGCTTCTGCAAAAGTGTCAGGATCATGATTTACTGGAGCTTGAGCCAGTAAAGAAGAGGCTCTTTCAAACTGAGAACGTGTACGTCGCTGATCTGTAGGATCACCGGCAAGATCACCTGCTGCATCCCGAGTAGCACGGACCCATCTTGGAAGTTGAGGATCCTGAGAAGGTGGGGGAGGATTATCATCCTCGCTTTCATCATCTGAAGAAGAAATGTTTTCAAAGATAGAAGAGATAGGAAGAGGTGGCACATCCGCCGGACTAGGCTCGCAGGCCGATTTATTTTCATCAAATTTTACATCTCTTCTAATGATAACATTTTTGGACTTAAATGGAATAAGTCTATAACCTTTTACATCTTCAGAATATCCAACAAAAGTACATTTCTCACTCTTAGGTTCTAAAGCTTTATGCTTTTCATCTGGAATATGGGCCCATGCTTCACTTCCAAACACACGAAAGTGACTTACATCTGGTTTAATGGAACTCCAAGCTTCTTCTGGAGTGATATTCTCTAGAACCTTAGTAGGAGTGCGATTGATTATATAATTTGCACAATTAATTGCTTCGGCCCAAAAACTAAGACTGAGTCCTTTAGATTGCAGCATACAATTAGCCATTTCCTTTAAGGTGCGATTTTTCCTTTCAGCTACACCATTTTGTTGTGGAGTGTATGGAACAGTATGTTGCATTTGAATTCCATTTTCGGTGCAAAAGTTGATGAATGTGTTTTTAACATATTCTCCACCATTATCAGTTCTTAGCTTAAGAATTTGATGTCCAGATTGTTTTTCAACAAATGCTTTGAAGGCCAAAAAAGTGGTAAATACTTCGCTCTTGAGTTTTAAGAAGTATACCCAAGTGCGTCTGGAGAAATCATCAATGAAAGTTAAGAAGTACTTGCAGCCAGAGAATGAAGCAACAGGAAGAGGACCACATAAATCACTGTGCACAAGCTGTAAAGGGGCTGAGGCGTGCCAAGAGGCACGTTTGTCAAAACTGTCCCGATGATGTTTTCCGAGTACACATCCGGAACAAACACCATCTCTGCAAGATACCATAGGAAGACCTGTCACCATATTTTCTTTACATAGATGCTGAAGGGAGCGATAGTTTAAGTGACCAAATCGCTCATGCCAAAGTTTGCTCACTTCATCATTATGAGTGACCCAAAGTTGTGAAACTTATACAACCTTTTGGAATCATCAGCAAGACCAGTAGCTAGAATCTGTTTAGGATCTTTTAGATCCTTGATTACAACATCATGAGGTGAAAATTCAACAATTTTACCTTCACCTGAATGAGTTATCTGATAGACAGATAGAAGGTTGCAGGATAAGTTTGGAACACATAATACATCATTAAACTGACCATTGTCTAGATGAACAGTTCCAGTCCCTACAACATTAAGAGATCTATCATCACCAATATATATATTTTTGGTGTTACAATCATTTAAAGAAGAAAACATGGCTTGGTTTTTGGCCATGTGACAAGAGGCTCCAGAATCAATGAGCCACTCATGAGAATGAGAAGAAGAAGAAGATACATTTAATGCATAACCAGACTGAGATGATTGACAATGACATGCAGAAAGTGCCATTCCGGAAGTTGAAGTTGAAGTAGGCTCCACATGGATGTTATGTTTCTTCATTGCGGCTTCCAAGGCTTCCATCTTCTTAAAGCATTTAGATTCTAAGTGGCCATCTCGATTACAAAAGTTACAATGTCTATCAGTCTTCTTCCATTTGTTTTTATTGGTCTTATCATTTTGCTGAAATGATCTTTCATTTTGAGGCTGAGATGGTTTAGGACCATTCTTTTGAGGATATGACTTCTTAGGATTCTTTGAATTTGGTTGCTGCTGGGCGGCTAACGCTTTCGTGGAAGAGTTTCCAAGATTAAGAAGACCAAGGTGTAAGAGTTTTTCTTGTTCTCTTATTAAGGAATCACAAAAGGAGTCAAAGGAAGGGGCCTTGTAGTCTTGTCCTTGACAAATGAAAGCTTCCCTTGTAGAATGGAAAGTGGAAACAAATACAGAGTAGGCTGGTCCCAACTTAGTAAGGATGGAATAAATAAGGTTACCATCTTCTTTCTTAACTTTAACACCTTCCAAGAGATATCTAAGGGTCTTGAATTTGGACAAGAAATCTTCAATGCAAGAAAAATTATTAGGATCCAAAGTAAGCAGCTCATTTTCAAGTTGATGGGCTCTAATTTCATTTTTAATCCCAAAAACTTTAGCAAGTTTTTCTAATGCTTCATGAGGAGTCTCAAGTTCTGCAATGTGGAATCTAAGATCAGGAGAAATAGACATCCCTATCAAACCACGTGCTTGATCTTGTCTATTTTCCCATTTTGCCGCCTTGTCTTCATCTTTTGGTTTCTTCTCTTGGTCTGTGGCTATTCTGAAGAGACCTTTACTTCTAAGTAAATCTTCCATGTAGGCTACCCATTGGAAGTAGTTAGTGCTGTCAAGAATGACTTGGCATGGACTTTCCATTTTTTTAAAAAAACTGAAGCTGAAGATGCTGAAAGTAAGTGTTCCAATGGATAGATCTCGAAAAAATAGGCGGTTTTAAAAAAAACGGCTCTGAAAAAGGCTTCCGGATGAAGAAGTTATGGCTTTTTGAAAAAAAATTGTTGACGTTGCCGGCAAAGTGCGCGAATGTGCGGGAATGAAAAAATCCGCCCCCACAAAATGGAGACTTGAACCCAAGACCTCTACTCTCTTAAAATAGCTTTGAACCAATTGATCTATACAAAAAATTTGAGAGAGAGAGAGAGAGAGAGAGAGAGAGAGGGGGGGGGGCCTCGGTTTGCGTGCTTGCCTTGAGAAAGCTCTTTTTCCCTACAAAACACAAAACACAAAACCCAACACGAATATGCAAAGAAAAACGAACCTTGCGGCTCGAAGTTAGCTTTAGCCAAAAAACTAGAAATTTTAAAAAAAATCTCAAAGTTAGCTTTAGCCGAAAAACTAAATATTTTTCTCAATGTTTCTGATTTTCCGAGATCACACTAAGGTGCAGGGAAAAGAGCATACGCATGAGAAAAATCCTTCCTTTCTGTTTCTGATTTGCCCAGATCGCACAGAGTCGCAGGGCAAAGAGCATACGCAGAAATGAAAGGTATAGATCCGGTAAAAAAAAGGCTAAATAAACTGAGACCGAAATAAGCAGAGAGAAAATAACAGTAAACTGCAAAAAAAACACTGTATACCTCCCGATCTGAAAAATGACGCAGCTAGGGCTACCGGAAACCTTTTCGCGTGAAACGAAAGGGGTTCCTCACTGGAACAGATGCTCCGAACGCAACAGAGCAGTCCTCTCGGCCCGAAAGCAGTCAGAAACAACAGATCTAGGAAACGACAGCCGCATGCAGTTCTACCGGCTTCAGATTTGGATCACCAACGGACGCGGCCCTCAAATAGCTCTGATACCATGTAGGAATTTACAGGGTAAGTTCCACAGAAAGAATACCAAAAGGACACCGCTCACAACCAGATCTCAAATCAATACACCAGTATTTTTGACGTGGTTAAAACCCTCAGAGTGCAAGGAGGGAAACAGTCCACGGCCTGTCCCAACGTGGGTACTACAGGCAATTTATTAATCAAAGAATGAAAATTTACATAAGCTTCTCTCATGCACGGATTACCCGAACAATGACCCTCCATGCGCTTTAAATAGAACTCATGGACCAATCGGGTGTCAAGCCACGGATCAAGTGTCGGTAATACCGAGGTGAGAGTGAACCGTCGGATCACTACATATCGTGACCGTCGGATTGTAAGTTAAAAAATGTACAACGGTAAAGAAACACACTTCACCTAACTCTAACCTAACTCTATACTAGACCAAGTTGAACTTAACTATATCCTATGTGTCGGAATATCCTAACAGAAGATGCTAAGTCAGATAAAAATAAATCATGTTCCATATATTTCACCAGAACTTCCTGAAAGGGACAGAAGTGCATGTATTAAAGAGAGTTTCTGATAAAATCTTGGACCCCTCTCTAAATGCATGAGACAGGTTTAAATACTAAAACTATAAAACTAAAAATAGATTATTACAAAAATAGTTGAGGAGGTTTAAACGACCTACCTCAATTTATGCAAAAATAAAATCAAAATTAAAGTAAACAGGGTGACTAACTATGCTGCATTTGATCCTTCAAATCACAAATATCCACCATAGGCTTCAGCTGTGTAGGTCGACCAACTTCAACTTTCAACTGTCTAGCAAATACGACATCGGTCAGTGATGGCACCATTTTCTCGGCAGAAGTGGTTAGGCATCGCAGGGTCATCCATTAGCTATGAGGCTTGACCAAATGTTGCCAATATGCCTCCCAGTCTAGCCTGGTTGTTTGCCTTATCACTTCTGCATTTTCCTCCGCTACCTGTTTCCATTGTTGTTCGAGCTGTTTCGCATCTAAAAGGAACCTTGGAATGGACTCTGTAACTACATTGGCACCATGCAAATTCTCATTGATATTTTCTATGATAATGTTTGTTGTTGCCGCCACATCCACTGCTGCCTTTTCTACTTCTTTAAGCTGAGAATCCCAGCTTGCAAACAGAATTTCCTTATGTGATTATTCTAGCTTGGGCAGGTTAGCTTTTCTCCCCTCCTTTGTATTCTGCCAGGCGATGTGATCAGAGACGTTTTTAAAGATCTCATAGTATTCAAGTCGCATTTCTACAACTTGACTTGTCATTTTATCACTTGTTTCACAATAAGATTTCCAGTGTGAAATCTTCTGGCACAGTAATTCTTTATGATGTGTCAACTGGGAATTAAGTCTGAGTGCTTCGGTAACAAACTGATCAATTTTTGGATTGTCTTTATGAAGATTAGTTATTTCCTACACTTGTGCTTCCTTCTCGGCTAAGCTAATTTGATGTTCTATTTGCATCTGTTCAAATTCTTGTTGAAGCTTGGCCAACTGTATCTCTGCCTGCTGATCGGATTTGACTTGTTGTAATTGTTGCTCGAGTGATGTTATTTTATTTTCCTTTTCTCTAAGCAACATTTGGACTTATGTTTCTTTGTCTATGGTCACTGTAGCATAGGCACCTGCAAACTGCAAGAGTCTAGTTAAGTTGGCGGATGGATCAACAGGCGAGTCCTTCCATAGAACATCCATTAGTTCGTTTTTGGGGGTAGTAATGGATAGAGAGTCCAATATTCTTTTCTTTCTTTGCCTTTTCACCATGGCCTTATGTTGTGGGCTATATAATACATCCAGAGGGGTATTTCTTCAATCATCAGAATTATTTCAGAGGTGGGGGTTAACAGGGATATGCTCCATTTCTGGTTCATTTGCAGTTTCTTCCACTGTAATTTTCAGAGCTGTCTTCTGTTGTAGAGTTTGTAGCTCTGGCACTAGTTCCTCTATATTGACACTTTTATTAAAATTATCCCACTCTTCCTCTAAGTCAATTACCGTGCGTTTTATTGGTTGCATAGAGGTATTAGGGATTTCAACCTACTTGCTCGCTGAAGCTTGTTCAACTATCTTTTGTGTAGATTGGAATGTATCCTTGATGCTTTTGCTTTTGCCATTCTGTGATGAATGTCTTGATTACCCGATAGATTTTTCTTAAGACTCTACTCCAGAATTAGATTTGGAGTTTTCTTTCGAGACACCTTCTATAGTCACACTGGGAGTAGGCTTCCTTATTGGTTCAATTAACAATTGGTCCAATGGGACCATTGCCAGCCTTCTTTCTCCATAAATGTAAAACTTTTCCAGATCTTCTTGGTCAAAAAGTATTTGTGCCATATGTTTCACCTCTGTAAAGGTGTTTTTATGCAAAAAGATATCATCAAAAATATCCTCCTCATTGGTGAATACTTTTATTTTCACCAAAGTGGTGAAATCCTTGACAGTGCAGAACGGGTCATACTACCATCCAGGGAATTTGGGTAATTGCAGAAATAGCATGTTCTTTAATTCTTTGAATGCATGTCCCAGGTCGTGTAGTGCAAATTCTCAGCACTGTATAGGGAATGCAGGCCAAATAGCCTTCTTTGACTCTTTCAGTGTATGGCTCATTCCTCCCTCACTAGATGTCTGGTAGGCTATCTCCCTAGCCATCAATTTATCTGGAACATAGTATGGGAGGATGTGGGGAGAGGTGATGCTGCCAAAAACTCTGATATATGTAAAAGTTTCCTCCGCGAACCATTTGACCACTAGGAGGATGTCAACTTCAACTTCTTAGGAAAAACTGGGGTGTCTCGATTATAAAGCCGCTTGTAAATAGGGAGCATAACTACATGGCAAATCTTGAAAAAATGTGGTTGAAAATTGGATTCCCACATGACCTTGTGGTACACGTGAATGGGAAGTGGATTTCGAACAGTCCATTTCCATCCCATGATGGGGAACTTTGAACTAAAACAAATAGCTTCCATAACATAGGTGCTCATAAAAATGGAGGGTAAACCCTCGAAGCAATACTTCTTCTCCTTCTATACTCGATAATTATTTTTACTAGATTATCTAACAAGATTTGGGCCCAATTCATGATAGTTGCGTTAATGACTGCTTCTATTAACGAGAACCACTCCGGGGAGAACTTGGTACTATCAAGTCTACCAAACAGTTGACATAACATAGCTGCAACAAAACTATAAGGGGGACAAATAGATGCAGTAGTGTATATACCATTTTTGTCTTTCTTGATTTTCTCTTCACTATTCGACTAGGCATGGGTGAAATCTGTTGGGTCGCTATTCTCTTTAACAAACTTTTCTACAAATTTCCTGTTGTAGATGACCTGTGGCTCTAGTAGGTGGTACATAAGCCATAAATTTTCTAGGGTAAAAGATCTGATGACCCCTTGGCTTCTCGTCTTGAATTCTCTATCTGAAATATCTACTTCATGGATAACCCATTTTACCATGTCGGTATAAGGGATTATCTTCAGCCGAGCGGCTATGCAGTGCAAAAACAAGCAAGCCCTCTCTAACATGGAAGCGTATGAGGAATCTCGTCCGACAACTGTAACATTTGTTTCCATAATCCTCGGATGTTCCTCCTCCAGTATGTTGTACATAGTCTCCCATGTAGAGGTTCCTCCCTCTCTGCTGCATGTGGTGTCTGTGAACAGGGGAGTCATCTCTGTCTTCTCAGAGGCTATAGCCTTGCCTTTCTTCCCCATTTTTCTTAATTCTCTGCTCTGTAGGTTTTTCTTGAAATGGAGAACAACAATTATTAGACACTCAAAGATGAATGTAAAAATGAAATAACGCAAATAGCTTGTAACGGTGGTAAAAGAAGCATTATTTGAATGCACGTAACAAGATATCATATCAAGCTAAATGGATTTTCACACATAAATGCATTTATTTCCCACTAATTCCAACTAATGATTCAATATCCCTTAGCTTTATTGCTCATAAATGTTTGCATCGAAAAACGGGTTGAAAACTTTTAGGGTGGCCAGCCATTATAATGCGATGATAGCGATTGTGCATCCTATACAATAGACTTGACGAGCTCGAAATATTTGCTTTTAATATTCCAAGGTGTGGGTCCAGGCATCAATCACATTTTGCAATACTAACTTATGGTAAGTGAAAAGTGTTTGCCTGAATACCTGAAATGGGATGCGATAAAAGTCAAAGCGCCATCGCAGTTTCGCAACTCGCAAATATTGCTATATCATTTTTAAGGGAGTTCTTTATAAGTCGTGATATGCAATGCGATACTTAAGCCTAAAAAGCTTAAGGACTTCCATTTTTGTCGGATTTTATGATAATTTAGACCATGGAACTCTTATTTAAACACTTTTCTTAATTTTGGAGGTTTCTTAGAAAGGTCCTTTAGTGGGTTTTAAACATGCTATATATGAAAAGGTAAGTAGTTAGTAGTTCCCAAAAAGGTTTTGATTGTTATCTTTGCTTTATTAAAAAATAAAAGAAATGACTAAATGCTAAGTTTTGTTTTTTGGATGAAATTTTTTTAAAGGGTCCCCATTTAGTTAATGCAACATTTGACTATTATCATTAACAATTAGGGGATTGTTGAATACCACAACAATTGGCAATTCACTTGGAAGAACCAGTTATCTCTAAGGGTTTTTTGAAATTTCTAAAACTTCCAAAATAAAGATAATTTTGAAAATAAAACAAATTATATGGAATATAAGGTAAGAAATATTGCTTTCGTAACAAAACAATCATCTCCCTAACTACCATTCTTTTGACTATTCTTTTCTTATAAAAAGTAACATTGTCTACATCAGTCTTTACTTGGTTTTTTAAAGATAAAAGCCATAAGTCTCTCCCCAAATTGGTTTTTGGTTTACTCTGTTATCGTAGGTAGAGCCTCTGCTATCAGTAGGCGTTCATAGCCTCAACAGGGTTACCTTTTAACCAGCAATGACCCAGTATTCCACTTAAATCAGAATGCAATTTTAAAGATAAGCTCGTAAGTATACTTATTGCTTTCTTTATTTTCTGAAGTAATTCATTTGTTGCTTCAAATTTTCATCTGTATTTCCTAAAAGAAAATGTCTTGGTTTGGTGATCAACATTGACAATGTCGTTCACTTGATTCATAACTTAACTGAACAAGTTGCCTCGTGATGAGACCCCCTGTCTTTTGATTATTATAATCATAATCCATTACCCTGTTTTGATATGCAGTTTTGGTAATGTCAATTCAGTTATAATATTATGATCATGGTAAGTTGGTTCTTGATGAGACCTCTTATCCTTTAAGTTTAGGTATATTTTAGAATTACACTCTAAAAATGAAAACTTACTAAGTGGGGGAGGATCATTGGCCCTTTAAGAGCTTCTAGACAACCACTGTAGAGTTTTTAGAGATGCCTATCTGGAGAGAGACTTTGCTTTGTATAGATACTTTCTAGACTGATATAAAGGAGTAGTTTCTCTTTTAAAGTTAAGCTTCATCAAAATCAGATAATTAAGGAGGAAGACAGTCAATTTAAAAGCAATCAAACTTAACTATACATTTCATATGTGAAGATTACTTTCATAAAAATCTTTACTTATACAAGCGAAAAGTCAAAATTGAAAAAAGACTATCCTTTGTAAAACCAAAAGTGAATGCTTTTGAATTGGTATTATTATTTCTAAAAAAAAAATTTAAATATGGGCAATAATATACAGTGAACAAAAGAGATCATCTTCTATGGAAAGTATTTCTTTAGGACTTGTCCATTAACAGGTAGAGATTCTCTCTTACCTGATAAATCCTGTAGTAGAAAAGTTGATGGGCCTAACTATTCCACAATCTGAAATGGGTCGAGCCACATTTGTTGGAACTTGGTATGCTTACCTTTCTCTTCATGGGATTTATCCCATTTTAATACTAGGTCTCCAAGTTGGAAATATTTTTAAGCTACAAAATTTGAATCAAAGGAGGCTTTGACTAACTACTGATGATGTGCATGCGTGGTCCTGGATTTTTCCCTTTCCTCTTCAAGCTTAAGAATTTGTAATTGTCTAACCTGCATAAATGAGGAAGGGGTTTCTCCAATGAATTGAACTAAGGCTAAGGAGGGAATGGCTACATTTGTTGGTAAGGCAGCTTCTTTCCCATAGACCGAATTAAAAGGAGAAGTTATTCGATCTGTCCTTAGAGAAAACAATAAAGACTTATGCCAGTTCTTTTGGCCTTGGTTAATAATATGTTTAATGGTCCTAATGAAATTTTTGTTTGTGGATTTGGCTAGTCCATTTCCTTGCAGATAATAATTTTCCGAATACTTAAGCTTAAAACCTCTTTTAAGAACAAATTCTATCATAGCATTGCATGAAAAATTAGATGCATTATCAAACATTAAAGCAGATGGTAAGCAAAATCTGGTGATGATAAATTGATCTATAAATTCAATAATATTTTCTAAATTGGTTGCCTTTAGTGGGATTTCCTCTACCCATTTGGTGAAATAATCAGTGGCTGTAAGAATGTATCTATGTTGTTTAGAAGAATGAGGAATGATCTCACCTATTACATCCAATCCCCATTGTTCAAATGGTCAGTCAATGTTGACGGGTTGTAATGGTAGGGTGGGTTTTCTCTGTCTTCCAACAAATTTTTGACAAATCTTACATCTTCTTACATAACTGTGTGCATCTTTGAATAGAGTTGGCTAGTAATAGCCAGCATGCAAGATTTTATGTGTCGTAGTGTCACCTCCAAAGTGACCACCAGCTGGTCCATCATGAAGTTCCTGCAACACCTTCTCTGCCACAAATTTTTCAAGACATCTAAGCAAAACATAATCATAATTTCTTCTGAAAAGTACATCGTTGACAATTTGATATTGCCTTGCTTTTAATCTCAGGCTCTTTTCTTTGTTTAGTTCAATTGGGCTAGTGTATATCCATTTTTTAAGTAAAATATGATATCAGCATACCTTGATTCGGTGTCATTGAGGCTTACCTCATATATTTGTACATCGTCACCTGAATGCTACAACTCTGATAGATTTGAAGCACCTGCCAACATCCTACAAAAACCTTGACCTTTTACAATTTTAGCTGGTTTAATTTCTATGTCATATTCTTGCAGGGCAGTGACCTAGTTTGCTCTCTTTTCTCCTACATCCCTTTGCATTAACAGATTTCTTACTGCTAAGAAGGGTACTATGACTTTAGTGTGGGTCTTGAGGAGAAACGGTCTTAAGTGTTTTATAGACTTGAAAACAGAAAAATCTTATTTTTCAACATCTGAGTAATTTAATTAAGCTCCTTTCAAATTGGAGCTAAAGAAAGAGATTGGATTTTCAGCCTTATCTTGATTTGCTTGTGTCAATATGGCCACATATGATTTCTTGGAAGCGAAAGTATATAAAATGAAATGATTGGAAAAATTCGGGGTTGCTAGAGATGGGGCGTTAATAATTGCTTGTTTTATCAAGCCAAAAGCTTCATGTTTTGAATGTCCCCATTTAAATAAATAATTTTTCTTTATCATGGATTGAAGAGGTAAAACAATTCTTGAGAAGTCAGGGACAAATATTTTAACAAAATTTATTTGACCTAGGAAAGATTACATTGATTTCTTGTTATGTGGTAAAGGTATTTAAGAAATTTCTCTAATTTTGTCAGGGTCAATATGAATTTCTGCCTTGGAAACAATGAATCCAAGGAGCTTTCCTTCACTTAACATGAAAAAAGGCTTTTTGGGGTTCAGAGAAACTCCATACCATTGGTAACGTTTAAATATTTGTTTTAAGTCTCTCAGATTATTGCTACGCTTTTTGGAGTATACTATTATATCATCTAAGTAGATCACTACTGACTTATTTACCAAACCCTTGAAGGCTATATCCATGGCTCTCTGGAAAGTAGCACCAACGTTGATCAATCCAAATGGCATCTTTTGATAAGCATAAGTGCCCCACTTTGTCTTGAATGTAGTTTTCAGCTGGTCATCTGGATGCACTAAGATTTGGTTATAACCTGAGAATCCATCCAGGAAATACATTAGTTCAGAGCCTGCTATTGATTGCAAAATCTGTTCCATAGGAGGTAATGGGAAATTGTCCTTTTGGCAAGCTTTATTGAGGTTGCGGAAATTTGTACGTATCTGAATATCGCCATTCTTTTTCTTGACTAGGACAAGATTGGAAACCCATTGGGAGTGTCTGACAGGAAAGAAAAAATTGGCTTTCAGCAATTTATTCAACTCAGATTTAATTTGAATTTCTAAATTGGGATGGATTTTCCTCAATTTTTGTTGAATGGGTCTTTCGTCAGATATCATAGGAATAGTATGTTGGATAATAGAGGTGTCGTATGTTTTGAGATCTTCATAGTTCCATGCAAAGATACTCTTATATCTTTTCAACAAACTTATAAAAGCTGCTTTTTCGTCTGACGTAAGACTTAGACCTAAGTTAATGTTTTGAGGTTTTAAATCACTCCCAAGATTGATCAATTCAAACCTCAGAGTTGAACTCTGAAGTTTTGAATTAGTAGATCATTTAAATCTATATTTAAGGTCATATAAATCTTCCAACTTAACTACGAACTTTGGTATAGCATTAATGACCATTTCTTGTTTAAGTTGGTTATCATGTTGGTCTTCATCAACTATCTGGTCGTCGTATGAGCCTTCTGAGGTTAGGAAGCTTATGATATCCGGATCATTATTAAAGACTCTCCAGTTGGTGATATTATCAGGGATGGAAGGCCTAAAAATTAATTCGATGGAGAATCGATCTGGGCTATAATCTTCTGGAGGGATAAGCTTGGAAGCGACATTAGCTAGAAGATCGGCACTAGCATTCTGGAGTCTTGGGATAGGGGAAATATTAAACGCAGTAAAGTGGAGAGTCAGATCTTGAACTAACAACTGATAATGTTTCAAGTGTCCTAATAAAAAATGTATAATATTTCTTACCTGTTTTATGACAATTTCTGAATCCCCAAACACTTGGAGGTATTTTACGTTAAGGAAAAATTATTGCCTTATACATACCTTGAACTAGTGCCTCATATTCAGTAGTATTATTGGTGCAATCAAATTCAAGTCTGCATGCTAGCATATTTTTCTCCCCCTTTGGGCTAACTAAGACACAACCTACTCCTGCTCCATCATTGGACTTAGATCCATCAAAAAATAATTTCCAAAATAAAGATTTAACTACAGGTTTATCTACAAAATTTACACATTTAGAAGTGTCTGTTTGGGAAAAAATTTCAATTTGAGAGACAACAGAGTTTTCTAAGAAAGGTGAAGTATGAGCATTGAAATTCCCTAGGAATGATTCTACAGAATAATTTCCAATGATATTGTTGCTATACGCAACTAGTTCGCTTTCTCCTTCTAATTCTGTCACTATGAACTTCTGATGTTTCTCGCGATCAACCCTTATTTGATTTGGTTTACTGTTATAGGGAAGCCACAGGTGAGACCAGTCAGTTGCAAAATAGCCATGAATTTTTTCTGACCAGTCTCTACTATGGATTAAATCATAGAACTCAGGAATGTCAGCTACAAGTATGTCGGTGACTTGTCAAACATTGGGGTTTGATGAAAATCTGATGGTTACTTGATTAAGTTCCTCAACAACTTCGACTTGAGAGAGATCTAACTGAACTATTCATACAACGGATTTCTGAGGCTGAACTTTCAACTTCTCACAAACTTTTATGGGAAATATGTTAGATGAAGCTCCGGAATCAACCAGATAGTTGTGTAAGTTTTTGTTAAAGATTTCAAAAGTAAGAAGGAAGAGTGGAGTGTGGGATTTTGATCTTCCTCCAATTAAAGCTATATCAGTGTTGGGCAACGGATCCCCCACGTAATGGTTTTGGGGCTTAAAGCCCACAATTTTGGGTAATGGTATTGTAACAGCTCCGCGAAGTGCGCAGAACGCAAATTGTAATGAGTCAAGTTAAAGGGTTGTCCACCCAAGTAAGTCGGCCTGCACATCGTCCACGGACCATGGGAATGTATAAATAGAGTGAGGCTCTAAGTGTAGAAGTCAGTTCTTGGTTAATCTTGATCTTAAGTGTTATGGGTTGTTGAATGTGAAATTCGCTTTGAGTCTATAAGTCTGAGTCGTGGGTCATAGTAGTAGAATAGGATCTGCAGCTGTGTGCACAGAGGCTTGGTAGAGTCCGCAACTGTGTGCGTTGACCCCTACAGCTGTGTACATAAGGTAGGAAGGGGATTGTAACGAGAAAATCATTAATAAAGATAAGTTGGTTTTTGCATATCATGTATCTGTTTCTATGTTTCTTTTTATGCATCTGGTTACAGTTTATGATTGCGCGCATGTCTATTTATGTTGAATGGTAAATGAAAGTATTGGGCCCACTTAATTTAATTCAAGATCTATAATACTAATAAGCACAGTAAAGGGTAAATAACATTCGTGCTTGTCATCCAAGTCGCACGAAGGTAGATGCACTAAACACGCAGTTGCGTGGAAGTAGCGCAGCGCATAGGATCGGTTTGCGAACTTTCCAGACCTCATCAAGACATCCCTAGGGTGCGGAAACCTGGTTCCAGCACCCCCCCATACTACCTCGGGTGAGACCTCAGTCCGTGCTCCACGGACTGTTGCCGAAAGGGCCGGTAGTTTCAGGATTTGTTTGGCTAACTCATGACTAAACCTGGGTCAGGCCCCAATAAGCCAACAATTGGTTCTATTGCTGGGACCGGGATCTGCCTAAGGGATGTCTGATGTCATAACACTAGAACCATATGAAGAAGGAAATTGAAGATTGGTTGGTTTAGAAGCTTTACGAGTTCATAACACAGGAGAACAGGACTCCACAGATATCCAAGAAGAGGTGGTTGGATCACTACGTATATATGGAAATCCATGAGATCTTCTTCACGACCTTCTCTTCAAAGCTGTATGATTGGATCGCGAGGTTAGCCGACAACTAGGGAAGGTACAAGCTCAGTAAACTGATAGTGTGGACTCTAGAGTTAGTGTGCAGACTAGACGCATCAGAAGATAAGATCGTGCGGGTCATGGACCATTGGCTCGGCTAGATAACAGGAGGGTTAATCACTGAGTTTGCGATAGACACAATTGTGAGCTATAGCGAAGCAGAATGACGTTTTCTCAAGGGACCGCGAGGTAGGTACATCAAATCCCTAAATACCTGGATTAAGATGCTGCTATGTGAAAAGAGGGTTATGTGAATACATTAATGAGTGCAGCAAAGCGGAGCGGAAAGATCTACAAATGGATCGAAGGGTTAGGTAACAATCCTTTAATTTCACCTTCGCGAGAGAGCGAGGAAGAGCGTGCTCAGATTTCTCAGAGGAGTGCGGTCAGTTTGATAAGGCAACACATTCCGCAACTATTACCTCCCCTTACGCCATCACCCACTTCATGTACTTCACCTCCATATTCAACCACCCCACCTCCACCAAACCTGTAGTTCAGCATGGCAAGCGCGATCAAGCTACCCGTGTTCAGAGGAGTAGGGAACGAGGACCCGGATCAGTTCTAGTTCGTGGTAAGAGCAATGTGGGAAGCACAAGGGATCATGGATGAAAACATTGAGAAGGCCACGCTGGTAAGTGCGTTGCAGGATCACGCACTGACATGGTATATTAAGCACTCGAATGATCATCCAAATGCAGGAATAGCGGAGATCCAGCACACGCTAAACAAAGAATTTAGCCAACCGAAATCAGAAACACAGTCGATCATCGAATTTAAAGAGATCATGATGATTCTAGGCGAGACCCCCTGGGATTTGGATCAGAGGCTGAAAAGTACGATCTGCAAGGCTAATATGACACTGACGGTTGCACAGTACCACGCATGGTTTGTGGCGTCTTTGACACCACACTTGAGGACAGGGTTGTCCCAGTAGAAGCTCTCAACACAAGCAAAAGCGTTGGAAATGGCGATGAGGTTGCATGAAACACCGATACAGGATCCGGGGTTGGGAGTCCAACAATTCCACACGCAACTACAAAACCTATGCTTGGAGATGCAGAGTTTGAAGCAAGATAGGGTACCCCGGCCAGAAGCGCACGAAGAAGTGTGGTGCATAAAATGTAAAGGCCAGGGCCACAATAAGGATCATTGTCCAATATTCACGAACTATTTGGCAAGAGGGGGACCAATGTCGTTGAGACCAGAGGCACAGGTGGGCCCAAGTGCGGCACCCGCGCTCTGGTGCACGATCTGTCAGGTGGGAGGAAAGCATATGACAGACAACTGTCACCTGTTGCAGAAGTATACACAGACTCCACAACAGCTGTTTTGTAATTTCTGTAGATCAGTGGGCCACGATGAGCGAAACTGTCGAAGTTATGAATTGTTGATGGATTGAACACCTGCCTACAGGATGTAGATCGAGGCGCGAGGTTAGGATCCAGATGCAACAATAGTGCATGGTGGATTCCAGGGACACGGACAAGGACGAGGAGGAATGGGACCCGAACGAGGGCGCGAACAGTTAATCTACTATAATTGTGGAGGACCTAGGCATTACGCGCGTGACTATACGAATCCAACCAGAACATGTTGTCTGTATTGTTATCAGTTTGATCATGAAGCGGTAGATTGTCCGACGTTGATCGCACAGATGCACGAGAAAGGGGTACTACAACCTACTCCAACTCAGAATATCCAAATGATGAGGTTTGAACCGCGTGAAGAAGACCCCAACATGAACATGGTGCTCAGAAGCGGCGCAACCACAGGGGAAGATAAGGGAAAGCAACCCAAGGACGATACATGGGTTCGCAAGGCTCCTATGAAGGAACCTGAGTTTGACTTGGAACGCGCAAGGGAAACATTTATGGAAGCTAAGAAGAGCTTCACAGAGGCCTCTACTTCAGGTAGTAAGGATCAACCAAAGCCAGGAATGGATCCTTATATGCTTACTACCTTTTTAGAGACATACATGAAATTGTTGCGCGATAATAAGGCGGTTAAAGGATTACAGGAGTTGATAACTAGGTGCGCAGGGTAAGGAGAACCACTCGTAGTCCAGAAGCTGGGAAAGCGTGCCTTGCGCACCAGGAGGGAAATGCAGTTGACAGAGTGTTAGAGTCGGTCTGGTCAGTCCTCCGTCGGAGATCAAAACTTTTTTATGCATTTTATTTTTAGGATTCCCGCTCCATTCACTCAGCTGCATTCTGCTAGGGGCATGCCATAATCTTACGGAAAAAGGTCATGTTAGTCAGTTCCTCTCATGTCTGGCACCTGCTGGCTCAGGTCTTTTGTCAAGGTCCACTAAAGTCCATGACAGTCAAGGTCTGGTCCTTTAAAGGACAAAAGTCATTTTCGATAGTTAGGTCTAGGGATTAATCAATTTGGTCTCCAATCAAGTCCAGTAAAGCCATGCAAGCCAGAGTGATGCCCTTGTAAAGTAATGATTCACAGAGTTTCATCGTCATATTGATAATCTTCGACTCTTCTTCAAAACTCTGTTTTGAAGAAAAGTCAAACAGTGTTATTGGTGACAAAATTTTCAAAAAAGTCTTCAGTTGATTTCTTCAAGTGCAGTCATGGTTTCCGTGGCCAAATGCTCTGTCATTCAATCCCTACAAAGAGTGTCGAAAATTTCATCGTTTGAGCCAAAATTTCAGAGGAAAAGTGAAAATCAGGGTTGTTTTAAAGTCAGTGAAAAAGGTGCCAAACATGACATTAGAAAAGTGGGTTTTTGAAAAAGTAAATTTAAACATGAACTCCAAAGTCTTATACTCAAGTTTCCATCACCAGTCAAACTCATTGTGCAATCAAGGCATAGGAAAAACGTTGCAAGGTCGTGGAGTGAGCAATTGCGTGGTTTGGAGCAGTTTGGAGGTGATTACAGGGGCGCGGCGCACATGCAGGGCGCAGCGTACACAGAGCTCGCCCGCAGTGTTAATTTCTAACCAGCGCGGCGCACACACAGTGCGCGGCGCACTGGGCTTTGCGCGCGGTGCACAAAGACAAAGTGCCCAGAATTTGCCAAACTCACACAAATTTCTTTGTGAAGCCCTTCTAATTGCAAGGTAGGCTCTCAAACTCACTTGTGCATCAAATTTGATAAAGATACGGTGGTTTATTGCCGGTGATTGAATGCAAAAACATACACCAAGAAACCATCTTGCTAGGGTTGTGTAACAGTGTTATTGCTGCCAAGGCTTATTTTTCCTACCCCACCCCTGTTCCTTATTCCCCTATGCCATTTTTCCTACTATCACTACCCTAACGCTACCAAACTCATATTCCCTTACCCCTCCTCCTATTACTCAATACAAACCCTAAAACCCTACCTTGCCAAAAAACCCAAACCATACCCTATCAAAATACCCAAAACCCCCTACATATCCCCAAACAAAATTCTCCTATAACCCCTATTCCCATTTCATTACTCCCCTCCTAATACTCCCTTGTTTCATTGTCCCCCTTGGTGGAAGATATCACAAAAAACACCCAGCTTCACCATCATCAAAGGGCTAGCCTAAATACAATTTATAAACAGCGGTCATGGCATACAAGGGTTCATCACAGTATGAGGTGGAGACCCACAGTGATATAGCTTCAGGAGAATAGGCTCCCCAGAGACATCATAGGAGTGGCAAACATGTTAGGGATGAGCGAAACACCCTCACTGAGTTGCAGGCATGCCCTCTTCCTATGTCATGTTTCCAGCACCTAGCATGTTTTGAATTTTGTCAAAGGGTGGCAAATGTCGGGGTTCATCATGAGTTGGCCCGCCTGTTTGTGCTTCATCTACATGGAGGTCAATCTACCTTGGTTGGGGTCACCTTCACATTGACACCCAAAACTATATCAGTGGCAACAGGCATACCAAATGTTGGAGAACAGTGGAATAAGAAGAAGAAGGTGGATAGACATCATTATGAGCCTTACATTAAGGCCAGTTGTTTGAGGCAACTCACGAGAGTCTTCCCATTCAGATATTTGAAAGATGAGTATGCTCCGCTCATGAAATTGATCATGAAGTACTTCAGTTGTGAGGGAAGGTTCTCTCGCCTATATGCCTATCACATCAGGTTGCTCATGCACTTTACCAGGGTGCGCATGATGAACCTCCCATTTTTCATTTGCAGGAACATAGATAGGATGAACAATTTCATGCAGCACAAGACCCCTCAGTAGCAACTCAACAGTGTATATCACTTTGCTCTTATCCGGATTTTGGTGGATCATCAGTTGGGATTGCAGGGCATTGCTTGGGAGGACTTCATCTACCGTAACTTCTTCAGCACTCCACAGGTATTATCAGAGGCAGAGCATGAGATAGGTGGTCCTTATCATCAGTATGAGCGCCATGAGACCACTGTTGTGCTAGTTTTCATTGCATATCATAAAGGCACCAGACATTTGTTTGCAGCGGCAAAGCGAGTGTTATCTCCACCCGGGGTGGAAGGGGCCTCGCTTCCTCCATCAGCATCACAGGAACAGGACAGAGGCAAGGAGCCAATGCAGGATGAGCGGCCTTCAGGTGAGCCATCAGGTGAACGAGAGATCGAATTCGTTCTCCTTCAGGATGATGATGCCGACATAGATCCACAAAGTGCACAGCTGGAAGAGATCATCCAGGAGCAGCAAACAGAGATTCAAGCCTTGTCTCTTAATCTCGAAAGAGCCAAATGGAACATCAGATATTTAGAGCGGAGGAACAAACAGCTTGAAGACCAGCATTTGATCATGGCGCTGCAGAACATCCGTGAGGATCGCCAAGCTGCCCAACATAGGAGGATTGAGCTCACTTCCTTGGAGCAGCAGATTAATGATGATCAGGAGTCTACTCTCAAGAGAGTTAACCTACACCTAGACAGAATACTAAACAAGGCCGACAGAGACAACGCACTGGTGAGGCACATGGCCTATCACTACATGGCGCGCAACAAAGTTTACAGGGCAGAAATAAGGAGTTTGAAGGCTAAATTGGGCGAGGTGACAAAGAGACAAAAGAGGAAAAAGGAGAAATATCGGCTCCGAATCTTGGCAGAGGCTTCGTTGTCCCATCATAACACTTGATAAGGAAGCTCTAGCCCAAATTTCAAGAAATTTGGGGCAATTTTGGTGTATTTGGAAATTTTTGGTCAAAACACAGGTTTTTTCTCCCTGTGGCGCGGTGCTAAAAATTGGGAGCTCCAAATGAAGAATGGTTTGAATTTTTGGATTCAGCATGGAAAATCACGACTACTAGTGCTTGGACAAGAAATTTGGGCAAGATCTGAGTCTCCAAGAGGTCAAAAAACACCCAAAAATGGCCTCTCTGCCCCTTTTTTGACACACAAGAAGCAGTCTTGGGAGAATGAAGATTTGGAGGGGAAAATGAGCACCAAATTCAGAAATTCCAGTTGGGTTAGAAAGTAGACAGGATAGGCTTTCCAACAAGCACACTTGGGCACATTTTGGACACCTACAAGTGCCTCAAATCAGGCTCCAAAGTAGCGCGGCGCAAACAAGGAAAATTGCCAAATTTGCTTCCGTTTCGCGAAATTTCGATTCGCAACTTCTCCAAGTGGGCCCGCTCATCTACATTTTGGTTTTTTGGCACCTAAGGTGGAATTTAAAGTATTTTATCTCCAAATTGGTTTCTATCCAAGTGGCGAAGGAAGGCCAACGGTCACCCAAGCCATTTTTCATGTTTGTAACATTGCACCTGTAGCTGATGGTTGGCTCTTCATCTCCATTTTGTAATGATTCAAGTAACTCCCCAACCCTTGGGCGTTCTATCTCTTCATGGCACATTCTATATATTGTATGCAAACCATTTGCAAAGAGTGGGTTGACTTGTAACTTCTGGGAGACTATGGGAAAGAAAAGTTTGTTTTTTCATTGTATATTTTGACAGAGGATTAATGAAAGGCAGCGGCTCTGTTTCATGAGATTCATGTGGTTGTGATTTTAGCAAATGTGTCTCTTATGTTTCATATGTATTTTTTTATGTTTCATAGTTCGTTTCATATTCATTTCCAGTGATATTTTCTAACTTGGATAAGGTAGAATTCAATTTTATTGCTCTACCTGTGGGAAAATTTCATGTTCAGTGTTCTTTCTTCTGTTGAAAAGGATTCATGTACGTATGCCCTTTTCACCCTCCTAAGAAATCTCTCCATTCCGCGCTATTTCAAATTAAATTGCGAGGCTTTCCGTCTATCTTGCCTCACGAAGTAATCTGTGCCTTTGTATTTCATCCTCTGCTCATTGCCGTCCATTGGTCCCATTACCATCCCAGAAACACAGTCATTCACGAAATGTGTTTCTCGGTTCCATATTCGTTTACTAGCCTAAAATCAATTTTCACTATAAGTCATCTCAGACCATATCGTTTATCTATTCACTGAGCTTGACTCTGAGAGAGCCCTCTCCTGTTCTGGTAGGGCTAGCTACCAGACTGAGCATGGTTTGTGGTTACCCTGAATTTTGCCTTCCTTCAGCCTAAGGCGGATTTAGGTGCTAACATAGTGGCGACTCCACTGGGGGCAGAAAATGGTTTGCTTGAAGATTGTTTTTCCCCAATACATATCTCAAGTTCAAAGCTGATTGTTGATGGTGAACAATGATCAGACATAAGAAGACGGCTGAAATCATTCACTTCGCGACTCCTTTCACTGAAGAATCCAGCAACCGGTGCTTCATGGTGACTCCACTGCAGAGGGATCGGTAGCTTTGATATTTCTTAAAATGGAGCAGATTGCAAGAAGATATGCTCCCATGAGCCGAGATCACATTCCAGGCTTCCAAAATAAAATTCTGAAGGTAGATTGGTCAAGGAATCTGCCTACGTTTAAAGATGATGATAAGAAGGACGCTACTTTACATCTAGTTCGATTTCACATGCATATTCGCAAGTTGAAGGTTGATTTTCCTGAAGATTGCTTAATGAAGATATTCATGGCCACTCTATAAGGTGAAGCCCAATCTTGGTATGAAAGTTTGCCGCCTTCTTGTATTTACTGTTTAAAGGATTTTCATGCCCTGTTCATTGAAAGATATAAAGACTCTTATCCATCATTAAATCTAGTTCATGACTGTTGCAAACATGCTTCTACTTTTATTGAAAGCCTTGAAAAATATTATGAGGATGATAATTTTATGGATGATGAGATCATGGAAGCCCTATATGAAAATCCCTTTCAGCAGCGTAAAGACGATCATGAAAATTTGCAACATGATCAAGATCGTAGTATGGTGGAAGATGAAAGAATTTTGCATCTTGACAATCAACAGGAAGTACATGAAATGGATCAACAGTATGAGGAATATTTGTATACACCTTCACTTGAAATTAATGAAGACAATCACTGTTTGAGCAAAATGAAACAAAAGGTCTTATCTCCTTTGTCTGAAGACGAGATAGATCAACTCTTGCACGGTGATGTTCCAGCTCAAGCTAAAACAGATTTGCAATGCACACATGGTCAAGAAAGTGTTGGTGAAACTTCTTCCTCATTTGAAATGGATGACAGTCTGGTGAACAGCTTTATAGATCAGCAGGCTGAAGATTTCCATATGGCTGGAAATGATGAAAGAGGAAGTTTTGTTTCAGATCTGGTGGAAATAAAAGATGATATGCAAGAAAACGATGTTCCAATCTCAGATAATGGGGATGATAAATCAGATCGAGAGACAGATTGTGATGAGGAAAGAGAGAGTTGCATGGTTGAGGCTGCCTCAAATGGAGAAAACAGAGTTACAGACCCAACTATCCTTATCTCACCAGAACTAGATCTTCATGAGGAGGTAGCTCATTCCCTCTATGAACAGCAAGATGAGATCTTTGTTCAAGTAAGTGCAAAAGTTTCCTTGGATGAATCGTTGGTAGATGATAGAAATGTCATGCTTGGGTTTCAAGAATCATTTGAAGTTTCTTTTCTCATGATTGATGGATGCAAAGACAATCTGCCTGTCATATCATATGAAGATGATCTACAATATATTCAGACTTCAGCAGACCAGACCATTCAGGATTCCGTTTCAGATTCTTCCTCCTATGTTTCATGTTCTGAAATTTTCTTTGAAGAGGAAATCCACTCATCTGCCTGTTCAGAATTTTTTGAAGACCAGGAGCATACTCTTATTTATGAAGAAAGACCAGAATCAAGAGAAAAAGATACCTTGTTTTTCTAGCAAGAGGTCAATCTTCATGTTTTTCAGGATGCAATGGCAGATTTGTTGCAGTCAACAGTGAAGGTGATTATTCCAGTATTCAGTGATGAAGGAGATCATGGTCAATCATGTTTTTGGATGCCCAGTTACCAGTATCAATTGTTGACAAGAAGAACTGATCGGAAGAATCAGTCAAGAAGCCATCTTCTTGATTGGTTACATTGGCAGTTTGATATAGTTTGATGATATATAGTCTTGTAAGAAACGCAGGTGGTCATGTACTACCACCAAGCTTTAAGTTTTAAGTTTTGTTCTTAGTATTTTGAGTTAGTTTGTTAGAGTCAAGTTTTTTCAGTCATGTCAGTTTGCATTGAGTCAGTTTCAGTCAATAAATTGAATCATCTTGGTTTATCGAAATAATGACTCCATAGCCCAATGGACGAAGGCACTGTCTAGCTCTCCCAGAGATCTGTTGTTCTTGGCACCTCCAAGGAGCTACCATCCCCCATTGGAGCCAATGTTAGAGTCAGTCTGGTCAGTCCTCCGTCAGAGATCAAAACTTTTTTATGCATTTCATTTTTAGGAGTCCCGCTCCATTCACTCAGCTGCATTCCGCTAGGGGCATGCCATAATCTGACGAAAAAGGTCATGTTAGTCAGTTCCTCTCATGTCTGGCACCTGCTGGCTCAGGTCTTTTGTCAAGGTCCACTAAAGTCCATGACAGTCAAGGTCTGGTCCTTTAAAGGACAAAATTCATTTTCGATAGTTAGGTCTAGGGATTAATCAATTTGGTCTCCACCCAAGTCCAGTAAAGCCATGCAGGCCAGAGTGATGCCCTTGTAAAGTAATGATTCACAGAGTTTCATTGTCATATTGATAAAATTCGACTGTTCTTCAAAACTCTGTTTTGAAGAAAAGTCAAACAGTGTTATTGGTGACAAAATTTTCAAAAAAGTCTTCAGTTGATTTCTTCAAGTGTAGTCATGGTTTCCGTGGCCAAATGCTCTGTCATGCAATCCCTGCAAAGAGTGTCGAAAATTTCATCGTTTGAGCCAAAATTTCAGAGGAAAAGTGAAAATCAGGGTTGTTTTAAAGTTAGCGAAAAAGGTGCCAAACATGACAATAGAAAAGTAGGTTTTTGAAAAATTAAATTTAAACATGACCTCCAAAGTCTTATACTAAAGTTTCCATCACAAATCAAACTCATTGTGCAATCAAGGCATAGGAAAAACGTTGCAAGGTCTTGGAGCGAGCAATTGCGTGGTTTGGAGCAGTTTGGAGGTGATTACAGGGGCGCAGTGCACACACAGGGCGCGGCGCACACAGAGCCTGCCCGCAGTGTTAATTTCTAACCAGCGCGGCGCACTGGGCTTTGCGCGTGGCGCACAGAGACAAAGCGCCCAGAATTTGCCAAACTCACTCAAATTTCTTTGTGAAGCCCCTCTAACTGCAAGGTAGGCTCTCAAACTCACTTGTGCATCAAATTTGATAAAGATACGGTGGTTTATTGCCGGTGATTGAATGCAAAAAACATTTCATAAAGTTAAACACAAAAAGACACCAAGAAACCATCTTGCTAGGGTTGTGTAACAGTGTTATTGCTGCCAAGGCTTATTTTTCCTACCCCACCCCTGTTCCTTATTCCCCTATGCCATTTTTCCTACTATCACTACCCTAACGCTACCAAACTCATATTCCCTTACCCCTCCTCCTATTACTCAATACAAACCCAAACCCTACCCTATCAAAATACCCAAAACCCCCTACATATCCCCAAACAAAATTCTCCTATAACCCCTATTCCCATTTCATTACTCCCCTCCTAATACTCCCTTGTTTCATTGTCCCCCTTGGTGGCTGATATCACAAACAACACCCAGCTTCACCATCATCAAAGGGGTAGCCTAAATACAATTTATAAACAGCAATCATGGCATACGAGGGTTCATCAGAGTATGAGGTGGAGACCCACAGTGATATAGCTTCAAGAGAATAGGCTCCCCGGAGACATCATAGGAGTGGCAAACATGTTAGGGATGAGCGAAACACCCTCACTGAGTTGCAGGCATGCCCTCTTCCTATGTCATGTTTCCAGCACCTAGCATGTTTTGAATTTTGTCAAAGGGTGGCAAATGCGGGGGTTCATCATGAGTTGGCCCGTCTGTTTGTGCTTCATCTTCATGAGTTGGCCGGGGTCACCTTCACATTGACACCCAAAACTATATCAGTGGAAACAGGCATACCAAATGTTGGAGAACAGTGGCATAATAAGAAGAAGGTGGAAAGACATCATTATGAGCCTTACATTAAGGCCAGTTGTTTGAGGCAACTCACGAGAGTCTTCTCATTCAGATATTTGAAAGATGAGTATGCTCCGCTCATGAAATTGATCATGAAGTACTTCAGTTGTGAGGGAAGGTTCTCTCGCCTATATGCCTATCACATCAGGTTGCTCATGCACTTTACCAGGGTGCGCATGATGAACCTCCCATTTTTCATTTGCAGGAACATAGATAGGATGAACAATTTCATGCAGCACAAGACCCCTCAGTAGCAACTCAACAGTGTATATCACTTTGCTCTTATCCGGATTTTGGTGGATCATCAGTTGGGATTGCAGGGCATTGCTTGGGAGAACTTCATCTCCCGTGACTTCTTCAGCACTCCAGAGGTATTATCAGAGGCAGAGCATGAGATAGGTGGTCCTTATCATCAGTATGAGCGCCATGAGACCACTGCTGTGCCAGTTTTCATTACATATCAGAAAGGCACCAGACGTTTGTTTGCAGCGTCAAAGCGAGTGTTATTTCCACCTGGGGTGGAAGGGGCCTCGCTTCCTCCATCAGCATCACAGGAATAGGACAGAGGCAAGGAGCCAATGCAGGATGAGGGGCCTTCAGGTGAGCCGTCAGGTGAACGAGAGATCGAATTCGTTCTCCTTCAGGATGATGATGCCGACACAGATCCGCAAAGTGCACAGCTGGAAGAGATCATCCAGGAGAAGCAAACAGAGATTCAAGCCTTGTCTCTTAATCTCGAAAGAGCCAAATGGAACATCAGATATTTAGAGCGGAGGAACAAACAGCTTGAAGACTAGCATGTGATCATGGAGCTGCAAAACATCCGTGAGGATTGCCAAGCTGCCCAACATAGGAGGATTGAGCTCACTTCCTTGGAGCAGCAGATTAATGATGATCGGGAGTCTACTCTCGAGAGAGTTAACCTACACCTGGACAGAATGCTAAACAAGGCTGACAGAGACAACGCACTGCTGAGGCACATGGCCTATCACTACAGGGTGCGCAACAAAGTTTACAGGGCAGAAATAAGGAGTTTGAAGGCTAAATTGGGCGAGGTGACAAAGAGACAAAAGAGAAAAAAAGAGAAAGATCAGCTCTGAATCCTGGTCGAGGCTTTATTGTCCCAGCATAACACTTGATAAGGAAGCTCCAGCCCAAATTTCAAGAAATTTGGGGCAATTTTGGTGTTTTTGGAAATTTTTGGTCAAAACACAGGTTTTTTCTCCCTATGGCGCGGTGCTAAAAATTGGGAGCTCCAAATAAATAATGGTTTGCATTTTTGGATTCAGCATGGAAAATCACGAGTACTAGTGCTTGGAAAAGAAATTTGGGCAAGATCTGAGTCTCCAAGAGGTCAAAAAACACCCAAAAATGGCCTCTCTGCCCCTTTTTTGACACACAGGAAGCAGTCTTGGGAGAATGAAGATTTGGAGGGGTAAATGAGCACCAAATTCAGAAATTCTAGTTGGGTTAGAAAGTAGACAGGACAGGCTTTCCAAACAAGCACACTTGGGCACATTTTGGACACCTACAAGTGCCTCAAATCAGGCTCCAAAGTAGCGCGGTGCACAAAGAAAATGGCGCGGCGCACACAGGGAAAATTACCAAATTTGCTTCCGTTTCGTGAAATTTCGATTCGCAACTTCTCCAAGTGGGCCCGCTCATCTAAATTTTGGTTTTTTGGCACCCAAGATGGAATTTAAAGTATTTTCTCTCCAAATTGGTTTCTATCCAAGTGGCGAAGGAAGGCCAACGGTCACCCAAGCCATCTGTCATGTTTGTAACACTGCACCTGTAGCTGATGGATGGCTCTTCATCTCCATTTTGTAATGATTCGGGTAACTTCCCAACCCTTGGGCGTTCTATCTCTTCATGGCACATTCTATATATTGTATGCAAACCATTTGCAAAGATTGGGTTGGCTTGTAACTTCTGGGAGACTATGGGAAAGAAAACTTTGTTTCTTCATTGTATATTTTGACAGAGGATTAATGAAAGGCAGCGGCTCTGTTTCATGAGATTCATGTGGTTGTGAGTTTAGCAAATGTATCTCTTATGTTTCATATGTATTTCGTTATGTTTCATAGTTCGTTTCATATTCATTTCCAGTGATATTTTCTAAGTTGGATAAGGTAGAATTCAATTTTATTGCTCTGCCTGTGGGAAAATTTCATGTTCAGTGTTCTTTCTTTTGTTGAAAAGGATTCATGTACGTATGCCCTTTTCACCCTCCTAAGAAATCTCTCCATTCCGCGCTATTTCAAATTAAATTGCTAGGCTTTCCGTCTATCTTGCCTCACGAAGTAATCTGTGCCTTTGTATTTCATCCTCTGCTCATTGTCGTCCGTTGGTCCCATTACCATCCCAGAAACACAGTCATTCACAAAATTTGTTTCTCGGTTCCATATTCGTTTACTAGCCTAAAATCAATTTTCACTATAGGTCATCTCAGACCATATCGTTTATCTATTCACTGATCTTGACTCGGAGAGAGCCCTCTCCTGTTCTGGTAGGGCTAGCTACCATACTGAGCATGGTTTGTGGTTACCCTGAATTTTGCCTTCCTTCAGCCTAAGGCGGATTTAGGTGATAACATAGTGGCAACTCCACTGGGGACAGAAAATGGTTTACTTGAAGATTGTTTTGCCCCAGTACATATCTCAAGTTCAGAGCTGATTGTTGATGGTGAACAACGATCAGACATAAGAAGACGACTGAAATCATTCACCTGGCGACTCCTTTCACTGAAGAATTCAACAACCGGTGCTTCATGGTGACTCCACTGCAGAGGGATCAGTAGCTTTGAGATTTCTTAAAATGGAGCAGATTGCAAGAAGATATGCTCCCATGAGCCGAGATCACATTCCAGGCTTCCCAAATAAAATTCCAAAGGTAGATTGGTCAAGGAATTTGCCTACGTTTAAAGATGATGGTAAGAAGGACGCTGCTTTACATCTAGTTCAATTTCACATGCATATTCGCAAGTTGAAGGTTGATTTTCCTAAAGATTGCTTAATGAAGATATTCATGGCCACTCTAGAAGGTGAAGCCCAATCTTGGTATGAAAGTTTGCCGCCTGCTTGTATTTACTGTTTAAAGGATTTTCATGCCCTGTTCATTGAAAGATATAAAGACTCTTATCCATCATTAAATCTAGTTCATGACTGTTGCAAACATGCTTCTCCTTTTATTGAAAGCCTTGAAAAATATTATAAGGATGATAATTTTATGGATGATGAGATCATGGAAGCCCTGTATGAAAATCCCTTTCAGCAGCGTAAAGACGATCATGAAAATTTGCAACATGATCAAGATCGTAGTACGGTGGAAGATGAAAGAATTTTGCATCTTGACAGTCAACAGGAAGTACATGAAATGGATCAACAGTATGAGGAATATTTGTATACACCTTCACTTGAAATTAATGAAGACAATCACTGTTTGAGCAAAAGGAAACAAAAGGTCTTATCTCCTTTGTCTGAAGATGAGATAGATCAACTCTTGCACGGTTATGTTCCAGCTCAAGCTAAAGCGGATTTGCAATGCACACATGGTCAAGAAAGTGTTGGTGAAACTTCTTCCTCATTTGAAATGGATGACAGTCTGGTGAACAGCTTTATAGATCAGCAGGCTGAAGATTTCCATATGGCTCGAAATGATGAAAGAGGAAGTTTTGTTTCACATATGGTGGAAATAAAAGATGATATGCAAGAAAACGATGTTCCAATCTCAGATAATGGCGATGATAAATCAGATCGAGAGACAGATTGTGATGAGGAAAGAGAGTTGCATGGTTGAGGCTGCCTCAAATGGAGAAAACAGAGTTACAGACCCAACTATCCTTATCTCACCAGAACTAGATCTTCATGAGGAGGTAGCTCATTCCCTCTATGAACATCAAGATGAGATCTTTGTTCAAGTAAGTGAAAAGGTTTCCTTGGATGAATCGTTGGTAGATGATAGAAATGTCCTGCTTGGGTTTCAAGAATCATTTGAAGTTTCTTTTCTCATGATTGATGGATGCAAAGACAGTCTGCCTGTCATATCATATGAAGATGATCTACAATATATTCATACTTCAGCAGACCAGACCATTCAGGATTCCATTTCAGATTCTTCCTCCTATGTTTCATGTTCTGAAATGTTCTTTGAAGAGGAAATCCACTCATCTGCCTGTTCAGAATTTTTTGAAGACCAGGAGCATACTCTTGTTTATGAAGAAAGACCAGAATCAAGAGAAAAAGGTACCTTATTTTTCCAGCAAGAGGTCAATCTTCATGTTTTTTAGGATCCAATGGCAGATTTGTTGCAGTCAGCAGTGAAGGTGATTATTGCAGTATTCAGTGATGAAGGAGATCATGGTCAATCATGTTTTTGGATGCCCAGTTACCAGTATCAATTGTTGACCAGAAGATCTGATAGGAAGAATCAGTTAAGAAGCCATCTTCTTGATTGGTTACATTGGCAGTTTGATATAGTTTGATGATATATAGTCTTGTAAGAAATGCAGGTGGTCATGTACTACCACCAAGCTTTAAGTTTTAAGTTCAGTTCTTAGTATTTTGAGTTAGTTTGTTAGAGTCAAGTTTTTTCAGTCATGTCAGTTTGCATTGAGTCAGTTTCATTCAAGTTTCAGTCAATAAATTGTATCATGTTGGTTTATCGAAATAATGACTCCATAGCCCAATGGACGAAGGCACTGTCTAGCTCTCCCAGAGATCTGCTGTTCTTGGCACCTCCAAGGAGCTACCATCCCCCATTGGAGCCAATGTTAGAGTCGGTCTGGTCAGTCCTCCGTCAGAGATCAAAACTTTTTTATGCATTTCATTTTTAGGAGTCCCGCTCCATTCACTCAGCTGCATTCCGCTAGGGGCATGCCATAATCTGACGGAAAAGGTCATGTTAGTCAGTTCCTCTCATGTCTGGCACCTGATGGCTCAGGTCTTTTGTCAAGGTCCACTAAAGTCCATGACATTCAAGGTCTGGTCCTTTAAAGGACAAAAGTCATTTTCGATAGTTAGGTCTAGGGATTAATCAATTTGGTCTCCACTCAAGTCCAGTAAAGCCATGCAGGCCAGAGTGATGCCCTTGCAAAGTAATGATTCACAGAGTTTCATTGTCATATTGATAAAATTCGACTGTTCTTAAAAACTCTGTTTTGAAGAAAAGTCAAACAGTGTTATTGGTGACAAAATTTTCAAAAAAGTCTTCAGTTGATTTCTTCAAGTGTAGTCATGGTTTCCGTGGCCAAATGATCTGTCATGCAATCCCTGCAAAGAGTGTCGAAAATTTCATCGTTTGAGCCAAAATTTCAGAGGAAAAGTGAAAATCAGGGTTGTTTTAAAGTTAGCAAAAAAGGTGCCCAACATGACATTAGAAAAGTGGGTTTTTGAAAAAGTAAATTTAAACATGACCTCCAAAGTCTTATACTCAAGTTTCCATCACAAATCAAACTCATTGTGCAATCAAGGAATAGGAAAAACGTTGCAAGGTCGTGGAGCGAGCAATTGCGTGGTTTGGAGCAGTTTGGAGGTGATTACAGGGGCGCAGTGCACACACAGGGCGCGGCGCACACAGAGCCCGCCCGCAGTGTTAATTTCTAACCAGCGCGGCGCACAGAGACAAAGCGCCCAGAATTTGCCAAACTCACTCAAATTTCTTTGTGAAGCCCCTCTAATTGCAAGGTAGGCTCTCAAACTCACTTGTACATAAAATTTGATAAAGATACGGTGGTTTATTGCCGGTGATTGAATGCAAAAACATTTCATAAAGTTAAACACAAAAAGACACCAAGAAACCATCTTGCTAGGGTTGTGTAACAATGTTATTGATGCCAAGGCTTATTTTTCCTACCCCACCCCTGTTCCTTTTTCCCCTATGCCTTTTTCCTACTATCACTACCCTAACGCTACCAAACTCATATTCCCTTACCCCTCCTCCTATTACTCAATACAAACCATAAAACCCTACCTTGCCAAAAAACCCAAACCATACCCTATCAAAATACCCAAAACCCCCTACATATCCCCAAACAAAATTCTCCTATAACCCCTATTCCCATTTCATTACTCCCCTCCTAATACTCCCTTGTTTCATTGTCCCCCTTGGTGGCAGATATCACAAACAACACCCAGCTTCACCATCATCAAAGGGGCAGCCTAAATACAGTTTATAAACAACAGTCATGGCATATGAGGGTTCATCAGAGTATGAGGTGGAGACCCACAGTGATACAGCTTCAAGAGAACAGGCTCCCTGGAGACATCATAGGAGTGGCAAACATGTTAGGGATGAGCGAAACACCCTCACTAAGTTGCAGGCATGCCCTCTTCCTATGTCATGTTTCCAGCACCTAGCATGTTTTGAATTTTGTCAAAGGGTGGCAAATGTCGGGGTTCATCATGAGTTGGCCCGTTTGTTTGTGCTTCATCTACATGGAGGTCAATCTACCTTGACTGGGGTCACCTTCACATTGACACCCGAAACTATATCAATGGCAACAGGCATACCAAATGTTGGAGAACAGTGGCATAAGAAGAAGAAGGTGGATAGACATCATTATGAGCCTTAAATTAAGGCCAGTTGTTTGAGGCAACTCACAAGAGTCTTCCCATTCAGATATTTGAAAGATGAGTATGCTCCGCTCATGAAATTGATCATGAAGTACTTCAGTTGTGAGGGAAGGTTCTCTCGCCTATATGCCTATCACATCAGGTTGCTCATGCACTTTACTAGGGTGCGCATGATGAACCTCCCATTTTTCATTTGCAGGAACATAGAGAGGATGAAAAATTTCATGCAGCACAATACCCCTCAGCAACAACTCAACAGTGTATATCACTTTGCTCTTATCCGGATTTTGGTGGATCATCAGTTGGGATTGCAGGGCATTGCTTGGGAGGACTTCATCTCCCATGACTTCTTCAGCACTCCACAGGTATTATCAGAGGCAGAGCATGAGATAGGTGGTCCTTCTCATCAGTATGAGCGCCATGAGACCGCTGTTGTGCCAATTTTCATTACATATCAAAAAGGCAGCAGACGTTTGTTTGCAGCGGTAAAGCGAGTGTTATCTCCACCCAGGGTGGAAGGGGCCTCGCTTCCTCCATCAGCATCACAAGAACGGGATAGAGGCAAGGATCCAATGCAGGATGAGGGGCCTTCAGGTGAGCCATCAGGTGAACGAGAGACTGAATTCGTTCTCCTTCAAGATGATGATGCTGACACAGATCCGCAAAGTGCACAACTGGAAGAGATCATCCAGGAGAAGCAAACAGAGATTCAAGCCTTGTCTCTTAATATGGAAAGAGCCAAATGGAACATCAGATATTTAGAGCAGAGGAACAAACAGCTTGAATACCAGCATGTGATCATGGAGCTGCAGAACATCTGTGAGGATCGCCACGCTGCCCAACATAGGAGGATTGAGCTCACTTCCTTAGAGCAGCGGATTAATGATGATCGGGAGTCTACTCTCGACAGAGTTAACCTACACCTGGATAGAATTCTAAACAAGGCCGACAGATACAACGCACTGCTGAGGCACATGGCCTATCACTACATGGCGCACAACAAAGTTTACAGGGCAGAAATAATGAGTTTGAAGGCTAAATTGGGCAAGGTGACAAAGAGACAAAAGAGGAAAAAAGAGCAAGATCGGCTCTGAATCTTGGCCGAGGCTTCATTGTCCCAGCATAACACTTGATAAGGAAGCTCCAGCCCAAATTTCAAGAAATTTGGGGCAATTTTGGTGTTTTTGGAAATTTTTGGTCAAAACACAGGTTTTTTCTCCCAGTGGCGCGGCACTAAAAATTGGGAGCTCCAAATGAAGAATGGTTTGCATTTTTGGATTCATAATGGAAAATCACGACTATTGGTGCTTGGACAAGAAATTTGGGCAAGATCTGTGTCTCCAGGAGGTCAAAAAACACCCAAAAATTGCCTCTCTGCCCCTTTTTTGACACATAGGAAGCAGTCTTGGGAGAATGAAGATTTGGAGGGGCAAATGAACACCAAATTCAGAAATTCTAGTTGGGTTAGAAATTAGACAGGACATGCTTTCCAACAAGCACACTTGGGCACATTTTGGACACCTGCAAGTGCCTCAAATCAGGCTCCAAAGTAGCGCGGCGCACACAGGGAAAATTGCCAAATTTCCTTCCGTTTCGCGAAATTTCGATTCGCGACTTCTCCAAGTGGGCCCACTCATCTACATTTCGGTTTTTTGGCACCTAAGATGGAATTTAAAGTATTTTCTCTCCAGATTGGTTTCTATCCAAGTGGCGAAGGAAGGCCAACGGTCACCCAAACCATTTGTCATGTTTGTAACACTGCACCTGTAGCTGATGGTTGGCTCTTCATCTCCATTTTGTAATGATTGGAGTAACTCCCCAACCCTTGGGCGTTCTATCTCTTCATGGCACATTCTATATATTGTATGCAAACCATTTGCAAAGAGTGGGTTGGCTTGTAACTTCTGGGAGACTGTGGGAAAGAAAACTTTGTTTCTTCATTGTATATTTTGACAGAGGATTAATGAAAGGCAGCGGCTCTGTTTCATGAGATTCATGTGGTTGTGAGTTTAGAAAATGTGTCTCTTATGTTTCATATGTATTTCGTTATGTTTCATAGTTCGTTTCATATTCATTTCCAATGATATTTTCTAAGTTGGATAAGGTAGAATTCAATTTTATTGCTCTGCCTATGGGAAAATTTCATGTTCAGTGTTCTTTCTTCTGTTGAAAAGCATTCATGTACGTATGCCCTTTTCACCCTCCTAAGCAATCTCTCCATTCCGCGCTATTTCAAATTAAATTGCTAGGCTTTCCGCCTATCTTGCCTCACGAAGTAATCTGTGCCTTTGTATTTCATCCTCTGTTCATTGTCGTCTGTTGGTCCCATTACCATCCCAGAAACACAGTGATTCACAAAATTTGTTTCTCGGTTCCATATTCGTTTACTAGCCTAAAATAAATTTTCACTATAAGTCATCTCAAACCATATCGTTTATCTATTCACTGAGCTTGACTCGGAGAGAGCCGTCTCCTGTTCTGGTAGGGATAGCTACTAGACTGAGCGTGGTTTGTGGTTACCCTGAATTTTGCCTTTCTTCAACCTAAGGCGGATTTAGGTGCTAACACGACACAAATTGGCGAATATGAGATGGATCAGGTAATCCTAGACCTAGGATCGGACGTGAATGTGTTACCAAAGCAAACATGGGAATGCATGGGTAGGCCTATGTTACAGTGGTCTCTTATTCAATTACGGATGGAGAACCAACAAAAGATCTTGCCCATGGGAATATTGCAAGGGGCAACATTGGATATCGAAGTCGCGAGCACACAGACGGACTTTGAGGTAATAGAGATAGTGGATGAGAGTAACCCTTACCCCGTGTTGCTAGGAATAGACTAGGCCACGGATATGAATGGAGTCATCACCCTTAAGAAGTGGAAGATGATTTTCGAGAAAAAGTCCCTACACGTAGTAGTTTCGCTAAATCCAACCGAAGGAGCGCGCTACACTGAACCTGTGCGCGAGAATGACAACGATGATGAGCTGGATTGCATTTACCAGATAACGGTGCAAGACCAGGATCGGGTGAACCCAACTGAAGATGGGAGAATCTCATGGGAGCGCGATAGTTCCTGTACTTCGGATTTAGATGAAGAAATAGAATGCTGGCAAAACCGGTTACATGAAGTAACAACGCTAAATCGCAACATGATGATTAGATCACTATGGTGCGTGACGACCGAAGCAAGGGAACTGCCAACATATGATGGGGAGACAGGCGTGGATGAATTCTTAGACAAATTCGAAAGGGCAGTGCCAGAACAGTAGCGGTACAGTGCGATGGAATGGGCATTGCACGCGACACCTGCACGATGGTGGAAGACACACCAGAAGAATATTGGGAGCTGGCGCGAATGCAGAAGATGGATGCACTTATAGTTTGGAAGTCCCCCGCATCAACCACGAGCCGGGCAGCCAGGGAAAAGTAGTTTACGCGCCCACTTGTGTCAATGGGTGCAGACGTGTGTTGTGCAAGCACATCCCAGGCTAAGGATCAAAAATCAGAACTTGACGCGGCAGCAGGAAAAGCGACGCACACCACAAATACCCCACGTCAAAGCATTCACAAAGCTACGCAGAATCATGAATAGAGTTTACCAGGCAGGACGAACGGATTGGGACCTGCGCGTACCAACAGTTCGATGGGCCTATAGGCCCATAAGAAAAAACCGGAGCATGGAAATGACCCCAACAGTGACAAGAAGAGAGGAAACCAGGAGGACAGAGAAGAATCCCCAGACCATACCTCCCACAGTTGGGACAGGACACGAGGACCTAGGTAAAGGAATTAGGCAGTTGCAAGAATCCATTCAGCGAGGGAGCATGAAACTTCGCGAACTCAATGATGAGCGGGCACGACTGAGGAAGAGAAGTGTGACATTGGACGAAGAAATCAGCGAACTAGATACCGAAGTCGCACAATTGGCCCGCGAGAAACTAAGCATCATGGGATCAATTCTCACTGGCCCTACTACTGCATTAGAAAGAGTTGTGACCCTGCTATCATTACTGCGACCACACCTTACTAAAGAAGGGGGTGTGCCATACAAAGAAGAATGCGACACACTACCGGACACAAGGGTATTTGAAGGGTGCCCGCAGCCTAGGCTAGCAGGAAAATGGAAGCCTCGCACCAGGGGTGCGACCACCTAACTATCTGTAGGAAGCACAGTCTCAGCGCTCCAAGCAGTTGAAAGAAGGCATGAGACTATAAACGAGTCTACAGGAGAGCTGTGCAGAAAGAAGGTTCTGCGCAGGGCCAGTATGTCACAGGGATCGCGGTCGCTCATAAGTGTCACTCGGAATCGGTCAAGGGTGCGGACACAACTGACCTTCCTAGAAGTCTAAGACATTCTAATGACAAACATAACAAACTGGAGCTATCCTTCTCTAAACATACATTATGATATGAGAAATCAAGTGTTTCGTTCTTACCTTTGTCCAAACGTTGTTGTAGAAGTCCAAGCTTTGTTGATCTGGATGAGCTCCTCCTTTTCTCCAAAACCTGCAATCACCAACAGTCAAACAATTAAATAGCACCTGATTATAACATAAAACAAAGCATATTCAACACATAGACCAAGGAGTACATGAAATAACCCATAAACAACAAGTTATTGAGAAGAATGGACCAATTTGCATTAAAGGTAATCAAAAGGAACCATTACAACCTGAGCCTTGGTGTTGTGCAAGCTCCTTCCAGGGTCCACAAGAGTCTTCCTCTACTTTGACAAAGCTCACCCACTTCCAAATAGAACAAGTAAAGATGGCAATCTCTCCTCACAAGCTTCTAAATGGAAGTCCTAATTCCTGCAGCATTTACCCTTAGAAATCTATAGCTTTTCAACCTCCCTCCTTCTGGCCCAATGCCTGTATTTATAGTGCTCAAGAGGAAGTTAATCAGGTCCACCATCAATGGGATAGTCCCCTCTTTGGATGGGATCACTCCCTTATTGATGGGATAAGTTCCTCTTTGGTAGGAGTGCATGAACCATCTGGAGGCGCTCAATACACGTCAAACAACCTTCTAGAATGCTCTAGAAATGACCACAAGTAAGTTTTTGAAGATAAAACTTGCGCATTTTAACCTTTTCAGAGGGACGCACCTGCCCCTTTAGATACAGAGCGTCCTTGGATGCAGACCTTATGAACAATAGGTGCGTACCCACAGGCAAGGTTTGAGAGAACCTGCGTACCCAAAGATAAACATATTTATAAAGACTTTCTCTCTTTCTTGGAGTTTGACATGAATAGCAGAGGCATAAGACTTGCTCAAGAGGGTAGTATGACTGTTGATAGAGCCATACCAACTGTAAATAGCCATGGTGACATTTTTTAGTGTAACAAATTGCCCCCTAAAGTGCGAAGCCTGGAATAGATTAGGGTTTTGTATTATCTAGGAAGGGTGAAGCGCTTTATCATTTCGAGGATTATCTTGTGGAGAACCTGGTCAGAACCTGCAATTTTCAACACAAAATACATGTATAAGATTATATCATCACTGAGGTAGGCATTCCCATACTCAGATTTAAAATTTTAACTAACAGACTAACTACTCTGATACAGAAATGATTTTGCAGTACATCATAATCATAGACTTTTGTAGACACAGTATGGGCGCAGCCATCTGTTTATGATTAGTCTACTTAGATAATGAATACAAAACTCCTCGTAGTCTGGATGGTAAAGATTTGATCCAGGGTCTTCATTCCTACTTCTCGAATTGGTACGATTCTAGCTATGCGAATAAATGAGTCGATGTCGAACATGGTAGAAACCACTTGATTACTAGTCGATGATGTGAACTGTTAACAAGCGTGAGAGAGACCACCAGTAATGTCAATGGTTCTCAAAGTACCCAGTACAATCCATGAGATGTGAATGAATGAGTTGATGTCAAACATTTCACGGAATCCTTCGATCGAAAGTCAATGATGTAAACTGACGTCAAAGGCGAGAAACCTGCCATTGATGCATGCAGACTTCAAGGCACCGACGATTTCTAAGTCATCTCTCTAGATAATGTGCTGATGTCGATAGAAAGTGACCCGTTGTAGGCAAGCCCACAACACGAAATCGTTGTTCAAGTTGAAGAAATGTTGCTGTAAGGATTGACTCAGGGATGGTCAAATGGATGACAAGTACTTTGCAGATGAAAGTTTTGTTTGCAGACCTCTTGGACACATAACGACACGACAGATGGTTTGGTGCTAAATAACTCAAAGTTAATCCCTAGAACCCGGTTGAAGACTTTCAAAAGTGGTTTGATCAACTGTGAGGTAAAGGATTTCCCAACCCAGGTGAATGAAAAGTGTCGTGTCCAAGAGTGGTAATAAAGTTTCTTCTGAGACAAAAGGTAACAAATAGGCTCATTCTTCTCTCTTTTCCCCCACCATTTCTGGTAAGTACCTCTTTATTTTTAACAAGCTTGAGGAGGATAACATATGCTTGATTATAAGCTCATCCTTCGGATGAGTCCAACCCAGTTTTGATTCGAACCCTAGGAAGGAGTGGTTCGTTCCTGTTTGTAATTGAACAGGTCCTTTACTGTGAAATGTTTAACGAGCCCAGTATAGGAGAAACTCGGCGTTTTTCAATTTTAGAGAGTCTGAAAAACTTAAGAAAACTCCAAGTTGAACTTTTTCGTAAATTTGTGTCCCTCAAGCCCGAAAAAGTATAAAATAATACCTGGGGGAACCGCTTGATCTTGAGACCAAGGAGTACTTTCATAATTAGTGTCACTGACCTGAAAAGTAAAAAGCGATCAAGGACATGTCATTTTATTTCCGTATCGAGTTTGAAACGACAAAAACACGGCAATCTTTTCCTGATTTTACGGTCAGAAAAGAGCTATAAGGGGACCGTCTTTTAATTTCGTTTTAACGAGTGTAAAAGAAACGCTCGGCAATCTTTTCATGTTTTTAGGAGTCAGAAAAGGGCTTAAAAGATGACTCTGATATTTTGTTTGTGAAAAAATGACAATTTTCCCTCTAAGTCCCTTTGTCCTGCACAAAAGCGACACATTACTCATACCTATTTAAGATAGGCAAAAATTCATCGAAAAGCATCTTTCCAAGGTGAAAAATGAACAAATTCATCCAAAAAACCTATAAAAAGACTTTTTACCATGTCATTTTTACCGTTTGACTGTTGAGGTTGAAAAAGGAGCTTTTGACAAGAAACTTCCCGTGGTCGCTGCGGAAAATCCGACCGTTAGAATCAAATGCTGTCTCTTCCAGGTATTTCACAACATCCTCCTTGTCAATTTCATCCGTTTAGAATTTTATTTTAGGTTTTATTTTTTATTTTTGGGGGGTTTTGGGTTTTGAAAACCGCTCTGCGGGGGACGCAGGTTTCCTAAAGGCTAGCTTGCGTCCCCCGACTTTTTCCTACACAGGGAAAAGGTCGGGGGACGCAGGTTACCTTCAGGCCACCTGCGTCTCGGCGCACTGTGCGCCAAACGCGGGGTGCGTCCTCCGTAAAACGCGGATTTTGAAACCCCGAGCTCCCAAATTAACCATTGAAATTACACAAAATTTATTTTAATGCCTGTTTGTTCATGTGTAGGGCACTTATCATGCTGGATTGGAGAGAAAGAGAGCATGAGGAGGTTGATGAAGCTGCAATCAATCATCAACCTTCCCTCGATGCCCTAAGAGGATGTGGATTATACAAATACTGGGCCATACCTGGCATGAGAGCTCAGGTAAGATTCTTGGAGTGGCTGGTCGAGAGATGGAATGTTCAAGAGCAATGCTTTTATATCGGCGGGCAACAACTCGAGATAGAGCCCGCTGACATTTACTTTCTCACTGGCTTGCCGAATAGAGGTGAGCAACTCAATCTGGCTGGGACTAGGCCGGGTGGCCAATCCCTTGATAGTCTCCGAGCAGATTGGTGCCTACCTGATCGACACCATAAGAAAGGCATAGAGATCAAATATGTCTCTCGGCCTGAACTCATGGTCTTAGCTTTCACTGTGACCAGGATTTGTGGCTCAGCCACTTTACATATTGCTACTGGGTCTCAATTTCGAATGGCAATTGACTGTCTCCAAGGCACCATCTTCAACTGGTGTGATGCGTGGTCGGCTAACTTGAAAGCCCAACTGACCAGGGCAAAGACCGGGAGACTAAAGACCTTTGGATATGGGCCTATAGTCGTGAGCTTTGCCCTAGAGAGAATTCCAATGCTGATCCCTCAGCATCTCACTGTTGATATTTCGGGTCCTCAGGAGCCAAAGCTGGTACGATGGGTTGCGGTGATGGCCCGGCATCCGGACGAGGGTGCGGCAGTTGTTCGATTCACTGACAGTTATTTTCACTGGTTAGAGGACCAGGTGTTTGCGATTCAGGACTTTCCGTATGCCGGAGTAGATTTTCGAGGTGATCCGGACATGGTTCTTCCACAGGGAGAACAATGGGATGACAGAGGTACTTTATTTTTCACGAGTTTTCAAATTATGTATTTTTTTTTTGTTTTTTTATATATATCGTCTCAAAACTGACAGTAAAATTTTCAAAATGCAGATGTTGGTCCACAGCGTCCAGCCAACCTCCGGCCTTTCGAGAGGAGACATCCAGTTGCACCGGTACCGGCCCCACAGGACGCGGCGGCTGCAGAGGTACTATCTGAGTTGGAGCATGATCTACAGCGTCTGACGGCGGATATACCTGAGACTACTATGGATGATATTCCTACCAGACTTCAGCGCTATTCAGTCACGGTCCCTGGACCGTTGAGGATATTTTTGCGCAAGGTAGCCCGGGCAGTGGTGTCGTACAGGGAGCACCACCAGTGATTGGCTAGTCACTTTGTAGACACATGTGACATTTTTGACTTTTTGTACTTATCATTTTTGTCGATCATAAGGTGTTTTTCAACCTATGATCGAAGACGATGTATATTTTTTGACACACTCCTATCTATATATATATCACTATTACCGGCTCATCTTGTTTAACATGTATGATGAAATGTTTTTAAATTTACTTGCATGATTATCGTAAATGTCTGTCCAACACTCGAGAAGCAATTGCATCTGCTAATGTA
Organism: Pinus tabuliformis; assembly: GCA_031772625.1. Classification (NCBI taxonomy): domain Eukaryota; kingdom Viridiplantae; phylum Streptophyta; class Pinopsida; order Pinales; family Pinaceae; genus Pinus; species Pinus tabuliformis. The sequence goes on from CM062807.1 coordinate 820,135,533, forward strand.
TTTAAGGACCTTGGAATATGCTGATATTCAATGTAATCAAATTCACGTTCCAAGAGACGCACTCTCAAAAACAATCTTAATAACACAGGATTTCTAATGGCATAAACTCTATTAAGCTGTAATACAACAAGTTCAGAATCTAACCTCACTATCAAACGTCGAATTCCAAATGAAATAGATTCGGATAATAATTCAATCACTGCACTGTATTCTGCAATGTTATTCGTTGTTTGACCGAGGCTTACCCCATGCATAGAAACTAACTCGTCAGAGGGTGAATAGATAACCCAAGCTGCGGAAGAGATATTCCGTGTACTACGACAAGCACCATCAGCAAATCCAATATATGTTTGGAGGGGCGTCGACATCTACAATATCAAGAGCAAAACCAAGATAAGCCAGAATAACGACGAAAAACACACTCACTAAGCTAAGCACACTGACTAACTAACAACCATACTAGCTAGAAAGAAAACCTAACCTAACTAAAAATTCTCCATACCCACCATTTAAGCATAATACCTCTTTAAGTAAAGTCCATTTCTGGGTTTACCCAAAGAGTCCCCATCAAAATCTACCAGCTCATAAGCCCCTTTTGCTAGCTTTCGCTTTACAATATAGGGTCCATGCCACATAGGAACGAATTTTCCAGCACCTAGCTTATCGTTAGCTTGATCATATAAAAGCACTAGGTCTCCCTCCGAAAAACTTCGAGGGGTCACATTTCTATCATATTGAGCTTTCATTCGCTTCACGTGAGTCTTGATTGCCAATGCAGCATCACGTCGAGTCTCATCTAATTTAGCTAAGTACAATAAACGTTTCTCCTCTTCGGAAGTAGCTGGAAGTAATTCGACAGCCATTTGAAGTGATGGGATTTCACATTCAATGGGTAACACTGCTTCTAAGCCATAAACTAGCTGGAAAGGAGTGAACCCTGTTGAGGTTTTCACTGAGGTTCGGTATGCCCATAGCGCCGAAAATAACATGTTTTGCCAATTCGACCGATGAATACCAATGGTTCGTCGGATCATGATAACCATAACTTTGTTGATAGACTCAACCAAACCATTGGCTTGCGGATAATAAGGAGTAGAGCTGTCATGGCGCAAACCAAGCTGGCTTGTAAGTTCAGTCATCATGGTGTTTCGAAAATGGCTCCCATGGTCAGTAATAATTGCTTGTGGGACACCAAACCTAGTTATTATATGATTGAATATGAAAACTGCAGCTGTTTTGCCGCTTGCGTCGAATGTAGGCATCGCCTCGGCCCATTTAGTGAAATAATCAACCGCGAGGATGATATACGCATGCCCCCCGGCCGAGTGAGGGTTACAAGTAATAAAGTCGATACCCCATTTGGCGAATGGACCAACGGCAATTATAGGGTGGAGAGGAGTAGGTGGTGCGCGCATCTTTCGATCAAACACTTGGCAGTTGTGGCACTTCCGGACTGCAATGATACAATCCTTAAACATAGATGGCCAGAAGTAACCAGCGCGCAACACCTTCTGAGCTGTGGCATACCCAGACATATGACCGCCACATGCTCCAGAGTGACAATCATTCAAAACTCTCTCAGCCTCTTCGTGAGTTAGACAACGTCGAAAAACTAAGTCTACCCCCCGACGATAAAGTGTATCTCCAATAATTTTGTATTGCTGGGATTGAAACCTAATTTTTCGACGTTCCGCTTTTGAAATTTCAGGCCGAAAGGTTTGGGTTTGGAGATAGATGATTATATCCCCGAACCACAGATCTAAAGTACTAATAAGAAACAAAGATTCGTCCGCAATGGACTCTTCTGCCACAGTCTCTGTGTCAGTACGCGGGAAGTCACACATCAATTCCGCAAAAACTAAGGATTTCTTAGACTTGGACTTCTCGAACTCCAAGTCGAACTCTTGCAGGATAACGATCCATTTAGAGTACTTGCCCCCTAGCAGTTGTTTTGTCAAAATATAAATCATAGGGTTGCAATCCGAAATAACTGTAGTTTTACGAAGAAGAATGTAGTGACGAAAACGCTGGACAGCTTGAACGGCTGCCAGGGCCAATTTCTCCACATGCGAATATTTTAGCTCGGTGGGATTTAAGGTCTGACTGAGGTAATATATCACATGCTCCGCTCCGAATTCATCTTCTTGAACTAACACCATTCCAATGGTGGAATGCGAAGCTGCGAGGTATAAGAAGTAGTCCTGGTTGTAGTTGGGAGGATGCAACAACGGTGCATGGGTCAACGCGTGTTTAAGTGCATCAAAAGATTGTTGGGCAATCTCGTCCCAAAAGAATTGAACGTTCTGTTTCAACAACCGTGTAAAACCTTTAGTGACCTCGGCGTAGTTTGGGATGAATCGGCGTAAAAAGTTCGCTTTCCCTTGCAAACTTTGGAGTTGGCGCAAACTCGAAGGAGGAGGCAATTTGATGATAGCCTCGACTTTCGAGGGATCGACGCGAATGTCGACTTTTGAAACAACAAATCCCAGCAATCGACCTGTTTCTATACAGAAAACACACTTGTGGGGATTCAACCGAATTCGATAATGCCTACACCTCATAAAGATTGCTCGTAGGTGGTCAAGGTGATCAGCTCGACGTAAAGAATGAGCAGGCAAATCATCGAGATACGGTTGCACAATGTGCTTGATGTCGTGAAATGCATAAGACATCGCCCGTTGAAAAGTGGCCCCGGCATTCTTAAGCCCAAAAGGTAATTTGCAGTAAGCAAACGTCCCCCATGGACAAATGAATGTCGTTTTTGGTTGGTCGGCAGGTAGAATATTGATTTGATTATAGCCCGAAAAACCATCCATGAAGGAAAACATTTCACTTCCGGCACAATCATCAATAATTTGATCGATATAAGGCGTAGGATAGTTGTCTTTTGGACAAGCTCGATTGATATCCCTATAATCGATACAGATTCTTATTGTTCCTTGTTTCTTAGTGACCGGAACAATATTCGATACCCAATCCGTTAACGGGATCGGATAAATGAAACCTCCTTTCAACAGCTTTTCGACTTCTGCTTTAATCGCAGCCGCTTTTCGAGGGTGAATCTGACGCAACCGTTGCCAGATGGGTTTAGCATCCGGGTAGGTTTTGATTTCATGAACAACAATGGCAGGATCGATTCCCGGCATTTCCTCGTAAGACCAGGCAAACACATCGCGGAATTCTTGGAATAGGGCCTTGTAAGTTTGGATTTCTTCTTCTGTACATGCGGCACCTATATGAATGTTCTCCTCAATTCTGGGCTTCACTGAAATATCAATGGGAATAGTACGAGAAATATTCCCTAAATTCAACTCTGAATCAGAATGTTTCGTTGGATCCTGAGCGTCTTTGACATATTCAGCGGTAAAGATAGATGAAAAATCATTTTCAAATGCATCATCCTTAGGTAAAAACGAAGATCTGTGATGGAGATCTTCCCATGGTAGATCGTCTACACTTAGGATTTCGCGAAGTTGTTCGTCAGATGACACGACTTCGGGAAACGCTATCCGTTCTAAGGTTGAGGTGAAAAGTGATTCTTCATTGACCACATTCATTTGGTCGACCTCGGTTGAATGAAAGTCGGTAAAAGACATGAGAGCTTCATAAGCAATTTCATATGGACTCAAGGGCATAGCATTACCGAATGAGTCTATCTCAGAGTCAGATGGGACATACCAAGGATCATCATAAATAATGTTTTCTGATGTAATCATATGAATTGTTGCAAACGAAGGTTCTACGCTGAGTGGAGGGAGAGGAAAAGTTCCCAGTAAACCGGAATCCTTAACTAAACCTACACCAACGTCCCTATAAGGGATTGTCGTTTTACCGACATGCTGGATACTCTCTGAAGAGGTTGGGTCGGATGAAAAGTATGTCAGCTGATCAATAGTCACGATCTTACCATTATGTGGAAACTTAATTACTCTGAAGACCGATGAAACGACCGCTGTCATAGCATATGACCAACTTCGACCCAAAAGAAGGTTGTAGTCTAGAGGGGCATCAACCACTTCCACATCCAGACTAACGGTTTTACCTTCTACCCCTATAGGCAATTCCTGTAGAATACCAAACGGACGGAACCCACAGCCATCAAAGGCCTTAAGGATGGTGGGGGATTGGTTCAACGAAGGAGAACCAAGGGATCTCCAACATTGAATTGACATAATACACGTAGAAGCTCCCTCATCAATCACAGTTCTATGAATAGGCCTGTTTTTGACTATCACTGGAATTTGGAAAGCCATTTGATGGGGGAGTCGTGGTGTACTATTTTCTAGATCGAAGATCATTAGATTCGGATCCTGAACATCAACAGCTCCTATAGCCGACAAAAGCAATTTTCGTTGTGCTGGGCATGATTGCAGCACTTCTAACGCCGACATTGCTGAGGGTGAAACAGCTAAGTCCTCAACAATGTTGTAATTCTGGGCCGCTCTCGCATGTGGATTGAAAGCAGACCTTCGAAGTACACCCTTGGCGGGCGGTTTAATTACTAAGTCTGGGTTAGGTTTCTCGATCTGTAGTGGATCGGAACCAGGAGCTGAGGTTGATGGGTTAGAGTGAGAAGATTCTGCTTCCTTACCATCAACAGGACTCTTACTACCATAATCTTGCGATCGAGTCGCAATCCTCACATGAGACATCATCAAAATGGGTTCTTCACTGGCATTCGAGGAAGAACCTATCATCTTATTCTCCTGCTCCGGAAATGGATTTTTTAACACAGCAGGAGTGGGAGAACCTTTGACTATTTTCACTACCTCGGCCCGATGAGGGCAATCTCTCGTAAAATGATCCTCTTCACAAATAAGACAAGGATATCGAGGTTTGCGCTTTTCGTCATTGGTTTCCGACTTTTCAGTTTTCTCCTTCGGAGCCTTGTCTGCTTTAGCCTTCTTCTTTCCTTTCTTCTTTCCACCGTTTTTTGATTTGGCCGTAGATGACTCTACAGCGTGAATATCGGCGGTAAGTTCAGGAGAAGACTCTCCTGTCGGGGAATCGGGCAAAGTGATAATAGGAGTAGTTGAAGCCTTGGAAGACTTCTTCTTGCTCTTTGTATTCACGATACCAATCATACCATCAGCGGCATGAGATCCCGAAGGAGCAGCAGCGATTTGATTCGACTTTGGAAGATCCGAAATCTTCTCGTGTAATGTACCCGACTGCGTGTAAACTAAGTCAAGGTATTGTGCCTGAGCAATGACTTGCTCCTCAGTAACTACTCCAGCCTTAGCTACATCCTCAGTAATCCTGGGTAATAATGATTTAACAAACCATTCAGCTAAGATTTGGTCCGGGATAAAAACTTTCACTAGCCTTCTTCGACGTCTCCACTCATGAATGTGATCTGAAATATACGTGGAGGTTGATTGTTTTAGTGAAGTTAATAACTCCGTACCGTTATCGTATCTGACCGATAACTGAAAGTGAGTTAAGAACGAGGTAGCTAACTGGCTAAAATTGTAAAAAGAGGCCCGTGGTAACTCAATGTACCACTTGGCCGCGAGACCAATGAGTGTACGCTGGAAAAGACGTAAGCGGATCGAATCATCCGAGATGGAATTTGAAGCACACCAGAGGTGGTAAGTCATCACGTGATTGGACGGATCCTCTCCAGACTTACCTTCGAACTTGGGTATATCGCTGGGCAACTTATTTGGCATTGGCGGCCAGAACGGAAGATATTGAATTGGATCGTTTGTTAGGCGCGTCAAGTCTGGTAAATCCAAAGTTGCGATAAATGGTAACTGCCGGTTAGGATCTCTAAAACTCTGGGTCACAATACCGGCCCCAGGAGGAGGATATCCAGGATAACTAGGAACAGGAGTTGCATTTGGGATATTATATCCTCCTGGAAAACCAGGATTAACCGGACCGTACTGGGGTTGTTGAGGTTGTTGATAAGTGTACCCAGGATACGGTTGATACTGGTAAACCGGTTGTTGGACAACTTGCCCAGGTTGATATTGTCCCTGGTACGGAGGTTGAACAAATTGAGGTTGAGTAGTAACAACCGTACTTATACCAGGTTGGCCTACAGGCATCTGGACTGTGGTTTGAATCGTAGATCCAGACAACGGTACAGATGTCTGAGGAGTGGTTACAGAGACAGTAGAAACCGGAGCCGTCGATACTCCAGAAGTAAGTATGGTAGATGTGGCGGTAGTTGCAGCAGCCGTTTGAGATGGAGTACTAGGTGCAATTGGCGGCTGAGTAACTACCGAAGTTACAAAGGTCTGAACACTTGACTGGACAGGTTGCGGTTGCTGGGGTGGACCAGAAACTACAGGTTGTCACGCTTGAGGTACCGACTGTATACTTGGCTGCAACATCTGTTGACCCTGTGACGGATCCCACACTAACATTCCAGGGTATTGACCCATAACAGGTTGAGGGTACTGAGATCCATAGCCGGATTGAGGATAGGATTGATAACTATAAGGTGCAGTTCCCATACCTTGACCATATGATTGACCTTGAGGTGGTTGATAACCTTGACCTGAGTATTGACCTTGAGGTTGATAACCTTGAGGTAAATACGGGTACTGGGGTTGACCTTGACCTTGAGGTTGGTATCCTTGAGGTTGATACCCTTGGGGTTGATACCCTTGGGGTTGCCATCCTTGAGGTTGCCATCCTTGAGGTTGACCTTGGGGTACATATTGAGGCTGGGGTTGACCTTGAGGTATGTATTGCCCCATAGGAGCGTACTGACCTTGAGGTTGCCCCCCAGACACAAATGAAGTACCTTGAGGTTGCCCCCCAGGCATTAACGGAGGCTGCCCCCCAGGCGGTAATTGGCCACCTTGAGGTTGGGTAACGGGAACTGAACCTGACATCATGTAAATGTCTCCTACACCCAATGGTACATTACCACTGTTTCCAACTAATAACCCATGATCAACGGGTTGAGGAGACGCTCCCGCAAAGGTACCAGAAAGAGATTGATACCCAGTAGGAACAGAAGGACCGCCATGTAAAAAAGATTCAGGACTTTGTGTAAACACAGATGACTGACCAGACATATTTACAGGAGTATGAATACCTCTAGGTGGAAAAGGAGTACGAGGTGTGGAAAAAACCTAGCCCAAAGTTGTCTAAATAATTGGTTAACGAAAGGTACCAAGTAGTACTTCTAGGAGGACTGTAAAAGATAGATTCACGCTCCCTTAGATCAAGGGTAATTTGATCTTCAGGATCAGAGACGCCTACTTCTTCCTCTGGAACAAGTTCTTCAATAGCAATCAAACCAACAGGAAGGTTTTCGGTGATAATTCTTTCTATTCTCGGTGAATCAAGAACACTAGGAGTCGGAGTAACAGGTTCGGATATTTCTGGTTCTTCGCCTGTATCACTAGCAGACGAAAAACTACCAACAAGCTCAGAAACTGTAACAGCTTCGGGATTATAACCTGTTTCTAAACATTGGTAATCTGGATGGACTACCAAGGAAGATTCTCCTTCTTCAGGTGAACCTACTCTACTACCACTAGGAGGAGTTACAAGGACCTTTAAACCTTCTAAATGACTGGACTCGTCTTGAGGAGGTTCACCCCTAAGTCTACGGGATCTTCTCAACAATTCGGCCACAGAAACAACTTCAGGAGACTGGCCCCGAAGTCTACGGGACTGTCTCGGTAATCCCGCCACAGCTAAAAACTTTTAACTACTACACACGAAAACAAAATAAAATTTCAAATCAAACCACCTAAAGTCTCTAAAGAACCAAACAAATTTGAGTCACACGCCTAAAGAATCTAGGGCGTCAAACCAAACACAAACAGTATTCTTCCGGACCAAAAGCGCTAGTTGGTGATGAAGCCCAACCTCGCTGGATTCAGTACAGAAATGGCGGGTGGAACAGTTACGCCGACAACCTGCTTAATGAATAGACTGGACCAAGTTCCTCCACTTTAACCGTCTCGAGTGAAGTGAACCCCCCAAAAAATCCAAGTGAGTATAGCCGACGTCTTCTCCAGGTACAGTGGGACCTTCCCTCCACCGTCACCTTGGGTAGAATCCTAAAGATTATGGTCACTAAGGTTACCAACAGCCACAAGTACACCTGGGGGAACAGTCTAAACTCCGACAGCATGCAAGGGCAGAGTAGCAAGCTCAATCCCCTTACCGGCTCCTTGACAGTAATCCAAGGTTTACCGATAAGTGACCCCTGGCTCCTCGACAATGGTTAATCCGAGGTTTACCGTTTGTAATACGTACTGTCTGGCGTCGTTCCCAACGAGGGGGGAATGATCCCCTCACTGGTTCGGACACGAGCTCGTGCTTCTCCTTTAAGAGGAGCTTTCCCAGAGTGTAAATGTAACAATTGGATTTGATTCTATCACAAGATCAACTACTTGTTTGGTTTTACTGTCTTGGAGAGTTAATTACTCACCTACTCCAAGACACTAGCCTGATCTAAATTGATGCTTCAGAGCCCTAGTAAATAAAAGTTACTATTTCAATTTTACTTTAAGCGTTACTTTTATGGTTGTTCTTTAAAGTCACAAGGTAGTGGAAGTGAAACCAATGGTGTGTAGACTCGACTCCAACCACTACAAAGATGCACCTAAGATGATTTATGCTACTTTGTTTTTTCAATGAAATTCTTAACTAAGAGAGTTGAGAGAATGCAAATTTTTAGAGAAAACAACTTCCTTAGAAAAGACAATCAAAGAAACAATTCTCTTTTTCTTTTCAAGCACACAAACATAACCACTCTTTACTTGCACGAAAAACTCTTTTTCTTTCAAAACTTTCAAAACTACTTGAAACAAAACTTTTCAAAGGAGATGTTTTTGTATTTTCTCTTTTTAATAAAGCATGTAAACCTACCTTTAACAAAAAACAATCTCAAAAGCTACAAAACTATGAAAACTTGACTCACAAGCAAATCAAAAGAGAGATTACTCTAAGCAAACCTAACAAGGCAAAAGCTCACAAAGATGATTCTAGGTTGTTTTACTTGATCAAAATCAAATCAAGGACCAGCTAATGCAGAATCAAAAGACTAGTCAAAACAAAATTCAAATCTTTTTGTTCTTTTTGTAAAATGGAATTCAAGACTTAAACAACAAGCACTTCAAAATTGGCCCAAAAGACAACTTGATGATAAGTTGCTCTCACAGGTAGACTTTATGACAGGTCTGACTTCTTAGAATGTTGACAAAACCAGAGAGATCTAAGGCTTGACAACTCCTACCGCTAAAGTCACTACAAGACCTACTCAAAAATCAAACCCTAGGGCTTACACTTCGATGAAATCCACTAAAACACTCAATGCTATTGAAACCAGTTCAGGTGAAGATTCTGGGCAAGGGACTAGTGAATCTGGGCAGAAGAAACTAAGAAAAAACAAAATCTAAGAGCAAAAAGGGCAAAAAATGGAATTTTCTCAAATTTTGGCAGGGGACGCAGGCAACCCGTTAGCACAGGTGCGGACCCGCTCTGTGCACACAGCAAAAGTGCGTCCAGGGACGCACTGTGCAGCACTCAGAGGGTGCGTCCTACTGAAAAACTCAAGAAAACCCAAAATAAAACTAATCCTAAGCTAACCCACCCAGAGACAAGGTCACAGAGCCAAAACCAGAAAAATAAACCAATTTTCTCAAAGCAAAGTTCACACAAAAGAAAAACTCTTCTCATCAATGGAATCTATCCCCAGTGGAGTCGCCAATTTGTCACACGGAATCGGTCAAGGGTGCGGACACAACTGACCTTCCTAGAAGTCTAAGACATTCTAATGACAAACATAACAAACTGGAGCTATCCTTCTCTAAACATACATTATGATATGAGAAACCAAGTGTTTCGTTCTTACCTTTGTCCAAACGTTGTTGTAGAAGTCCAAGCTTTGTTGATCTGGATGAGCTCCTCCTTTTCTCCAAAACCTGCAATCACCAACAGTCAAACAATTAAATAGCACCTGATTATAACATAAAACAAAGCATATTCAACACATAGACCAAGGAGTACATGAAATAACCCATAAACAACAAGTTATTGAGAAGAATGGACCAATTTGAATTAAAGGTAATCAAAAGGAACCATTACAACCTGAGCCTTGGTGTTGTGCAAGCTCCTTCCAGGGTCCACAAGAGTCTTCCTCTACTTTGACAAAGCTCACCCACTTCCAAATAGAACAAGTAAAGATGGCAATCTCTCCTCACAAGCTTCTAAATGGGAGTCCTAATTCCTGCAGCATTTACCCTTAGAAATCTATAGCTTTTCAACCTCCCTCCTTCTGGCCCAATGCCTGTATTTATAGTGCTCAAGAGGAAGTTAATCAGGTCCACCATCAATGGGATAGTCCCCTCTTTGGATGGGATCACTCCCTTATTGATGGGATAAGTTCCTCTTTGGTAGGAGTGCATGAACCATCTGGAGGCGCTCAATACACGTCAAACAACCTTCTAGAATGCTCTAGAAATGACCACAAGTAAGTTTTTGAAGATAAAACTTGCGCATTTTAACCTTTTCAGAGGGACGCACCTGCCCCTTTAGATACAGAGCGTCCTTGGACGCAGACCTTATGAACAATATGTGCGTACTCGCAGGCAAGGTTTGAGAGAACCTGCGTACCCAGAGGTAAACATATTTATAAAGACTTTCTCCCTTTCTTGGAGTTTGACATGAATAGCAGAGGCATAATACTTGCTCAAGAGGGTAGTATGACTGTTGATAGAGCCATACCAACTGTAAATAGCCATGGTGACATTTTTTAGTGTAACAATAAGGGGTAGCGTTGTTGCACGGGTAAGATGGGAGGTGATCGTTGATGTCACTGTTCATGACAAGAGGTCTAACATAAGGCAGAAAGGAGTGGGTGGTGGGCCATTAAGATAGGAATTAAGAGCTAGATTCGGGATGATCTGCTGCCAAGAAGGTATTAATGACTCAGAAGTGGAGGGAATGGGTGAATTCAAATTCAAACATTACTATAAAATCCCATGGGGAAGCCTCAAAGAAACACTTGGTTGCTTGAGATTTGAGCCGATACAGAGCATTGAGCACCACGATACCTTGCCACCCGTAAGTACGCGACTGAACAAATCCAGTGTAGAAACAATGACAGCTGCAAGAACTAGAGTGCGATTTACGGAAGTAACCCCAGAGCCCCGTGTGACCCAGGAGGAGCCTGGAGAGGTGGCAGTTGCACCAGAGGTTCCAAAGTCCCCACGCACACCACGACCATAGAAAGACAAGTAGACAATAGGGCCAGTCTGGGTATCACCACAGAACCCACGATTCAGTAAATTGTCAATGGCAGAGAAGGGAAAAGTTGTCACCGTCGAAACCGAGGAGGAGGAGGAAGATTTGCAAGCCCTGATCGCTCAAATTGAAGCACAGGATGATGAGGTGGAAAATGTTTCCCAAGTACCTTCAGCGATAAAGTTACCCCCCTACATGGCCCCATGGAAAGGGACAGCCAAGATACTAAAGGACCTGGAGGCCACGAAGAGTGCACTCCAGACCCCGCTTCTTCTAGATGAAATAAGGTTTGATGGCCCACCGTTGGGATGGGTACCGAATATAAAGTTCAAATACTAGGACCTCACGGACAGCAAGAATTTCCCACAGCTGGCCGCAGAGAAATTATTGTAGCAGAAATGGTTGCGCATCGTGGAGAAGGTTGAGTTACTACATCTGTGGTGGATACCCCACTACCACCACGTGCCCATCACAATTTTTTTCATCTGACAGCTATTGTGTCTAGTACATGATGGGTATCTCTGGCTGGAGGAGCCGATTCCCATCACAACCAACTTAATTCACTGAATTTCTCGGTTGCCCATCAAAGGAAACAATCCCGCAGCCATAGCAGGAAAGAGCAGCGACTTGGGCCTCGCAGATGCTATGAAGGCCAAATATAAGCTGGAGAAGAGGAAGCGAGGGTATGTCATAGAAAGCATCAAGGACCGAGGGGTGCATGTTGCCACCCAGCTACTAGCCAGCAAGCTTATGAGGAAATGTTGTGCAGACAAGGTGCCAGCGTCTGTAATCGCGTTGGTGGAGCAGTGTGCAGAGGGGGTCCAGCTCAACTCGGCGCAGTTTCTCTGCGAAAAATTTCTGACGAATTGTAGGGAGGCAGGAGGATAGCCTGTTTCTCTCCGAAAAAATTTTGACGAATTCTTGTTGGTTGCAGGGGAGTTGCCGGAGGATAGCCAGTTCCCCACTATTGAGACAAACCTACTCGAAGCCGCGAGGTACACCTTGGTTTGGGCGACGAAAGACGCGACGAGGGTTCGCGAGATCAAGGTGTTTTGGGTGTTCATGGAGGTGCACTTCCGAACATGGATCAAATGCAGGCCGCAATTGTCCCCAATAGTATACAATAGTTTGTAGAGCGCAGCCGAATTCAAGGCGGATATGCATAATCTGTATATCCCGGCGTGAAAGGATCTGGCCCAAACATGGATGAAGCTTCCGTTCATTGCAACATTGACAATGGAAAACTAGTTCACGGTGTCACTAAAGATGCTCTTGAAGAGTTGATGATGGAGCAGACCACTGTGTTGCGGGTGCTCAGAGTGCAGTTGCAGGCATTATAGGTGCAACCCCCAGGAGTGATGACACCGCACCTTGCGAAAGGTGTAGCCGAAGCTAAGCAGATGTTGCACACACGCACAACGAACACTTTAGTGTTACTGGAAGGCACCGTCTTAGCAGAAACCAAAGGTGACATGAGGGGCTGGGGGTTGAATTTGGTAGCCCTTCCCAGAGAGACCCTATACTAGCTGCAGGATGAGGTAACTGCTGAGCTTCGTGCCAGAGAGGGTCGCGCTTTCCAAGTCTTGAGCGAGCAGAAGGTAAATTTAGAGCAGCTTAGCCTACAACGTGACAACCTAGTCAAACACAACCAAGGATTAGAATAGGCCGTGGAGGAAGCCTATAGCAGCATCCCAGAGTTGGTCATGCCGGTGGCACTCCCCACTGCGGAAAAGATTCACCAACTGGCAGCTGGAGTCCGCAGGACCCAGGAGGAGGCTATGAAGGTTCAGTTGGAGCTAAACTTGCAGATCATGGAGCTACGACTAAAGGCGCAGCCCTCTACACCCCTGTAAGTTAGAGAGCAGTGCCACCGCGCCATTCAATCAGGGTGGAAAAAGATAGAAAACAACGTACAAGACTGCACGGGATTGTTGGACCAGTCACTCTTCACGCTCACTTCACTGCAGGAGAACCCAACACTACAGCAGTTAGAGACAGAAGCATGAGCACTGCAGCAGGCCTATGACAATGTTCGGGGGATCTTGTAGATGGTCTCCCTTACTAAGCGACTAGCCAGGATGAGGGAGGCCCAAGCTTTGAAAGAATAGGTGGATGTCGCACACTAGAAAGAAGCAGGGCTTAAAGCATGCATCCAACCTTGGCTCGAGGAAGCATTCACGGTCACCGCCACGATCAAGGGGAAGTTGGCACAGATGCAGGACACATATGTGAAAAGGCAAGAGGGTGCCTCTAACAATGATGCATCAGAGAGGCGTGCACAATTGATTTAGCAGACAGCGGAGGAATGTGTGGTAGACGTCCACGAAGCACAGAAGTTGTTGGATGGACTCCGAGCAAAGATCGCCACACCAGTGGGGTGACTCAAGGGCGAGTCACAATGTTTGTGTTGGGGGCCTGTTGGGTAGTGGATCCCTCGCGTAATGGTTTTGGGACTTAAAGCCCACAATTTTTGGTAATGGTATTGTAACGGCTCCGCGAAGTGCGCAGAGCGCGAATTGTAATGAGTCAAGTTAAAGGGTTGTCCGCCCAAAAATAATGTAAGGAAATGGAAAGTAATTCAGCCTACCCAAGGTCTGTGGACCATGGGAATGTATAAATAGAGCGAGGCTCTAAGTGTAGAAGTCAGTTCTTGGTTAATCTTGATCTTAAGTGTTATGGGTTGTCGAATGTGAAATTCCCTCTGAGTCTGTAATTCTGAGTTGTGGGTCATAGTAGTAGAATAGGCTCTGCATCTGTGTGCGCAGAGGCCTAGTAGAGTCCGCAACTGTGTGCATGGACCCCTGCAGCTGTGTGCGCAGGGTAGGAAGGGGATTGTAATGGGAAAAAGCATTAATAAAGATAATTTGGTTTTGGCATATCACGTATATGTTTCTATGTTTCTGTTTATGCATCTGGTTACATCTTATGATTGCGCACATGTCTATTTATGTTGAATGGTAAATGAAAGTATTGGTCCCACGTAATTTAATTCAAGATCTATAATACTAATAAGCACAGTAAAGGGTAAAGAACATTCGTGCTCGTCATCCAAGCCACGCGAAGGTAGTTGCACTGAACAGGCAGTTGCGCGGAAGTAGCGCAGCACGTAGGATCGGTTCGCGAACTTTCCAAGACTCATCAAGACATCCCTAGGCTACGGAAACCTGGTTCCAGTACCCTCCCATACTACCTTGGGTGAGACCTCAGTCTGCGCTTCGTGGACTGTTGCCGAAAGGTCCGGTAGTTTCGGGATTTGTTTGGCTAACTCACAACTAAACCTGGGTTAGGCCCTAATAAGCCAACAATCAGTTGGATCTATTTTATTCAAAGAAGCACTAGGGGGTCTTCCCATTTCTTGGGTAGCTTGCAAGATTACGACAACAAGAAGTGGTGTAGTAGGTACTGCTTTAAGTTCTTTCAGAAGTAACTTCTGCTAATGTTTCAATTTACTAAGCTCATGAAATGTAATGTTTGCCCTAGTTTTCTTCATATCATCGATAATATTATATTCCATTTCATCAGAAACTATCAAAGTTTTAGATGAAGGAGAAGGATCCAATTGAGTAGGTGTTGTCTGAGTGGATTTTGGTATAGATTTCTTACCTATTTCTTTATCCCTAGGGGGTGGAATTGAAGCCTTCTGTTTCAGATTTTTTTGTGACAATTTGACAAGATTTTTACTTCGGGTAGTGATAGGTAAGGCTTCTTGGGTTTCTTCATCGGGAAGTATAAAATACCACATCCCTTGTAACTCTGCTACTTCCTCTTCGTCAGTTTGTTCTTCGCTAGGTGAAACTTCGTCCTCATCTGACTCGACATTTGATATGGCATTTGGAGGCTTAGGATTAGTAGGGGAATTCCTTTTGAATGGTCTGAAAGGTTTTTTAGAGGAAGTCTATGCTGCTTGTTTCTTAATATCAACCATTTCATTAAACATGGTTTTGAGGACTTTCTATAACTCTTCAAGATCAACAGGATCTTTCGATGGTTTCTTCTTAGAGTCATCTATGAAGGTTACTTTCTTAGATCTCCATTATTCTAATGTGTTTCTATTTTCTACAGCTAGGATGTGTTTTTCTACAACTATTGGCTCTTTCATATTTTCTACCAAGGTTGGTTTGGCAGCTTTATCAACAAAGATAGCTGTGTTTGATGGCAGAGCAGAGATGTACCACTCATTTTGGACCTCATCGCTAGGCTTAGATGTCGCTGGTATTTTATTCAATAGTTTATTGAAGCGAGAGTTGAAGTCCTTGATGGGTTCTCTTAGCTCAGCTTTCAAATTGGAGATATCATTAATTAAGGTAGTTGTAGATCTATCATCTCCAAACTTTGTTAAAAAAAATCTCTTGAAAAGCATCCCAACTGTTAATAGAACCTGATGGTAATAAAAGTACTATGATCTTACTGCACCCTGCAAAGTATATGAGAATAATCTTATAACTGTGTTTTCCTCCTCCACTTGATTCAAGTTAATGGACAACATAAAATTATTTATATGTTCTTCAGCCAATATGCCATTATCAGGATTGAATTTGGGCAACCATTTTTCTGGATGTGCTGGTAATTGATGTAAAGGAGCAATCATCCTAATAGCCCCTAGGTTTGTCCATGGCCTCTGAGGATTTTGTGGGGGATTCTGTGCCATTGTTGTTATGTGGGTAGGGGAAGGTGTTGCAGTAGGGTTTGAAGGTGATTGGGTATAGGAAGATATAGCTCCTGTACCTATGTGAATCACGATCTAGAGTGGTGAGATGGATGATTGATCTTATGAGGGTATAAATGAGATGGATGAAGATGATGATAAAACCTCGCTGTGAGATTCGGATGGTGTCTTCTTAGCTTTCTTCTGTCTTGGAAGAGGAAATTCGAACAAAGGTATTTTGAACTTTTCGCTCTGTGCTCTAGTTAATGGCCAAGATGGAGTGAACTGAGAAGTAACACTATCTTGAGATATCTCAAATCCTTCTTGTGATAGCGAAATCCCTTGTAATTTGTGAATCAAAGATTGAACTTCAGGGGCTTCGGTAAGAGAAGAAAGCTCCGGATCGATTGGGTTTTCAGCAACGGGTTGTATAACATCTTATGCAACTTCTCGCTTAGGGTCAAGGGATTTAGAAGACTTTCGAGAAGTTAGAGGTGAGGGTGAGGGAGTTTTACTCTTAGAATGGTCTGTTAATTTGGATTACTTTCCATTCACAATTCAAGCCCTCCTTCTAGCACCAAAATGTTGAAGCCTCGAAAATCGTTGCCTCAACATGGGGGAAAACCACCCGGTCTAGACCTTAATTAGCAGCTCCTTTTCCGTTTGGAGTAGTGGCTCCAACTGGGGATAATGAGACCAGTTTCCCAATGTGTTTAATGCTTGTGCTAAATGGGGTGATGTGTGATGTTTTTAGAGTAACGTTTAAGCTAACGGTAATCTATTTTAAACCAATCAATCACAAATGCATTTAACTTCGAATTTCTAAAAGCTATCTAATCATAATATACCCGGGATAAATTTGATGTATGTGATCTACAATAATTTCTAAAAGAAATTGGTAATAAAGATCATTCAATTACGATTAGAAGTGAATTTGTTTTAACAATAATCATTTCGTATAAAAAGTTAGCCGAAACGATTGTGAGAAATATATCGCATAAAGAATTATTCATATATTCAGCATAAAATAAAGATCATCATCATACAAAAGTGCAATAATGATAATCGAAATTCAGACTTTCATACATAAATAATTCGAAAAATAAATAATTGCTTAATACATAAGTAACAAGGATTGCGAGATAAAAGTACCATTCATAATACTTCATACTCATGTGTTTCAGCAATATTGATCTATCTTCAATCCATTCAACATCATCTAAGAGTACAAAAGTGAAATTTCAGTAGAAGATAAGTTAGATAAAAATAAATCATGTTACATATATTTCACCAGTACTTCCTCAAAGGGACAAAAAAGCATGTTTTGAAGAGAGTTTCTTGTTATAAAATTATATATTACAGAGCAATGGAACACATAAAATATTGCAGAGATATAAACACAGAAAACGCATAAAACAAGAGAGACACAGATATACGTGGTTCACCTAGTTTAGGCTACGTCCACGAAGAAACAACGAGTCCTTCTTTTTATATTATCTAGCAAATTGAAGAGATACAACCTACAGTAGATCCATTGTAACTCCCTCTTCGCTCTCAATCTCCTCTCTCTTCCTCACTCAGAATACAGATCTACATAGATGCAATACAATTCCCTCATATATAGTGAGGGGTTGCCTTCTAGGGCAAAAAACCCTAAATTAAACATAACTTCTACTGTCAGATCATCCGCCTTATGAACGGCCTAGAATGACTAGAAATTACTATACTTTTACAAGGCAATTTTACATCTGTTTTTAGCTTCAGGGGTGCTGCACCTGAACCCCCGCGGCCGCATGGAGGGGTGTACAATCTTCCTGGGGTATACATCTGGCTAAAACCTTTGAATACAGAAGATAATCAAGCTCCACACCCAACAATCTCCCACTTGGAGACTGATTATAGCAACTCCACCACTGCTTCATTTGCTAGACAATGACTCCACTTTGGACCTGGTCATTTCTCATCTTCTTCATCATACTTGAAGACCAATTGAAACTGAGCAGATTCTCAGTTTTTCCCTGGTTACAACTTTTGTTAGCATATCTGCAGGATTCTGGCTAGTGTGTATCTTTTCTAGCTTCAACTGTCCATCTTCCAATGATGACCGTATGAAATGGTACTTGAGTTGTATATGTTTAGTCTTGGAATGAAATGCAGAGTTCTTTGCAAGATGTATGGCACTCTGGCTATCACTGTATAACCTTCCCAACTCCTGCTTCTTACCCAATTCATCCAGAAACCTTTGTAACCAAATCATTTCTTTACTAGCCTCTGTAGCAGCAACATACTCTACTTCTGTTGTTGAAAGTGCAACAACACTTTGGATTTTTGAAACCCAACTAACAACTGTTCTACCTTCAGGAAATACATATCCTGTAGTGCTCCTCCTGTTATCTATGTCACTTGCCATATCTGCATCAACATATCCCTGTAGAGAAATGTTTGAACCACCAAAGCATAATGCTTGATTTGTGGTACCTCTCAAATACCTGAGAATCCACTTCACCACCATCCAATGTTCTTTTCCTGGATTGTTCATGTACCTGCTTACAACTCCCACTGCATGTGCAATATTAGGCCTTGTGTAGACCATTGCATACATTAAGCTTCTAACTGTTGATGCATATGGAACTTTAGACATATGAGCCATTTCTTTCTGAGTCATGGGACATGCCTCCTTAATTAATTTGAAATGGCTAGCCAAAGGTATACTAACTAGTTTTTCATTCTGCATATTGAACCTTTTCAACACCTTTTCTATGTACTCACTTTGAGACAATGTTAATTTGCGATTCTTCCTGTCTCTAGTTATTCTCATACCAAGGATTTGTTTTGCAGCACCCAAATCCTTCATTCCAAATGAGTTTGCCAATTTCCTTTTGAGCACATTTATTTCCTGCATGTTAGAACCTGCAACAAGCATGTCATCTACATACAATAACAATATAATATAGCTGCCATCATTTTGCCTTTTGAGATAAACACAATGATCAGAGTGACACCTGGTATGACCTTGTTCAGACATAAACCTGTTAAATTTGAGATACCACTGCCTTGGAGCCTGTTTTAAGCCATATAAGCTCTTCTTTAACCTGCACACTAGTTTCTCCTTCCCTTTTACCTCATATCCTTGTGGTTGCTGCATATATATCTCTTCCTCCAAATCCCCATGGAGAAAGGTTGTCTTTACATCTAATTGCTCAAGATGCAAATCTTCAGCTACTACTAGACTTAGAATAGTTATGATTGAAGTCATTTTCACAATAGGAGAAAATCTCTCATCAAAGTCTATACCCTTTTTCTGTGCAAACCCTTTCACCACAAGTCTAGCTTTATACCCTTTTTGATAAAATTCTGGACCCCATTCTAAATAATGAAAGGGGTTTAAATACTAAAAATATAAAACTAAAAATAGATTATTACAAAAATAGTTGGGGAGGCTTAAACGACCTGCATCGATTTATGCAAAAATAAAATCAAAATTAAAGTAAACAGGCTCACTATGTTGCATTTGATCCTTCAAATCACAAATATCCACCATATGCTTCAGCTATGTAGGCCGACCGACTTCAGCTTTCAACTGTCCATCGAATATGGCATCGGTCAGTGTTAGCGCCATTTTCTCGGTAGAAGTGGTTAGGCATCGCACGGTCATCCATTGGTTGTGAGGCTTGACCAAATGTTGCCAATATGCCTCCCAATCTAGCCTAGTCATTTGCCTTATCACTTCTGCTTTTTCCTCCGTTGCCTGTTTCCATTGTTCGAGCTGTTTCACATCTGGAAGGAACCCTGGAATGGACTCTGCAACTAGATTGGCACCATGCAAATTCTCATTGATATTTTCTATGATAATGTTTATTGTTGCCGTCACGTCCGTTGTTTCCTTTTCTTCTTCTTTAAGCTGAGAATCCTAGCTTGCAAATAGAATTTCCTTATGTGATTCTTCTAGCTTGGGCAGGTCGGCTTTTCTCCCCTCCTCTGTATTTTTCCAGGCGATGTGATTAGAGACCTTTTTAAAGATCTCATCATATTCAAGTTGCATTTCTACAACTTGACTTGTCAATTTATCACTTGTTTCGCAATAAGATTTCTAGTGTGAAATCTTCTAGCACAATCATTCTTTCTAATGAGTCAACTGGGAATTAAGTCTGAGTGCTTCAGTAACAAACTGGTCAATTTTTGGATCGTCTTTATGAATATCAGTTATTACCTGCACCTGTGTTTCCTTCTCGACTAAGCTGATTCAATGTTCTATTTGCATCTGTTCAAATTCCTGTTGAAGCTTGGCCAACTGTATCTCTGCCTGCTAGTCGGATTTGACTTGTTGTAATTGTTGCTCGAGTGACGTTATTTTATTTTCCTTTTCTCTAAGCAAAATTTGGACTTTTGTTTCTTTGTCTATGGTCGCTATATCATAGGCACCGACAAACTGCGAGAGTCTAGTTAAGTTGGCGGATGGATCAACAGGTGAGTCCTTCCATAGAACATCCATTAGTTCGTTTTCGGGGGTAGTAACAGCTATAGAGTCCAATTTTCTTTTCTTTCTTTGCCTTTTCACCACGACCTTATGCTGTGGGCTATAAAATACATCCATGGGGGGTATTTCTTCAATATTCATAATTATTTTGGAGGTGGGGGTAATAGGGATATGCTCTATTTCTGGTTCATTTGCAGTTTCTTCCACTGTAATTTCCAGAGCTGTCTTCTGTTGTAGAGTTTGTAGCTCTGGCACCTGTTCCTCTATATTGAGACTTTTATTAAAATTATCCCACTCTTCCTCTAAGTCAATTACCGTGGGTTTTATTGGTTGCACAGAGGTAGTATGGATTTCAACATGCTTTCTAGCTGAATCTTGTTCATCTATCTTTTGTGTAGATTGGGTTGTATCCTCGATGCTTCTTATTTTGCCATTTTTTAAGAATGTCGTGATTCCCTGATAGATTTTCCTTAAGACTTTGCTCCATAATCAGATTTGGAGTTTTCTTTGGAGTCACCTTATATACTCACACTGGGAGTAGGATCCCTTATTGGTTCAATTAACAATTGGTCCAATGGGACCATTGTCAGCCTTCTTTCTCTGTAACTGTAAAACTTTTCCAGATCTTCTTGGTCAAAAAGTAGTTGTGCCATATGTTTCACCTCTGTAAAGGTGTTTTTCTGCAAAAAGATATCATCAAAAACATCCTCCTCATTAGTGAATAGTTTTATTTTCACCAAAGTGGTGAAATTCTTGACAGTGCCAAACGGGTCATACTGTCGTCCAGGGAATTTGGGTAATTGCAGAGATAGCATGTTCTCTACTTCTTTGAATGTGTGTCCCAGGTCATGTAGTGCAAATGCTCCACATTGTACAGGGAATGTAGGCCAAATGGCCTTCTTTGACTCTTTCAGTGTATGGCTCATTCCTCCCTCACTAGTTGTCTGGTAGGCTATCTCCCTAGCCATCAATTTATCTGGAACATAGTATGGGAGGATGTGGGGGGAGGTGATGCTGCCAAAAACTCTAATATATGTAAAATTTTCCTCCCCGAACCATCTAGCCATTGGGAGGATGTCAACTTCAGCTTCTTGGGAAAACCTGGGGGCATCTTGATTATAAAGCCGCTTGCAAATAGGGAGCATAACTCCATGGCAAATCTTGAAACAATGTGGTTGAAAATTGGATTCCCACATGACCTTGTGGTACACGTGAATGGGGAGTGGATTTTGAAGAGTTTATTTCCATCCCATGATGGGGAACTTTGAACTAAAACAAATAGCGTCCATAACATAGGCACTCATAAAAAATGGAGGGCAAACCCTCGAAGCAATACTTCTTCTCCTTCTATACTCGATACTTGTTTTTACTAGATTATCTGACAAGATTTGGGCCCAATTCATGATAGTTGCATTAACGACTGCTTCTATTAACGACAACCACTCTGGGGAGAACTTGGTACTATTAGGTCTACCAAACAGTCGACATAACATAGCCGCAGCAAAACTATAAGGGGGACAAATAGATGTAGTAGTGTACATACCACTTTTGTCTTTCTTGATTTTCTCTTCATTATTCGACCAGGCGCGGGTGCAATTTGTTGGGTCGTTGTTCTCTTTAGCAAACTTTTCTACGAATTTCCTATTGTAGATGACCTATGGCTCTGGTAGGTGGTACATAAGCCGTAAATTGTCCAGGGTAAAAGATCCGATGACCCCTTGGCTTCTCATCCTGAATTATCTATTTGAAATATCTGCTTCATCGATAATCCATTTTACCATGTCAGTATAAGGGATTATCTTCGGCCAAGCGGCTATGTGGTGCAAAATTGAGCAAGCCATATCTAACATGGAAGCATCTGAGGAATCTCGTCCGTCAACTCTAACATTTGTTTCCATAATCCTCAATTGTTCCTCCTCCAGTATGTTGTACATAGTCTCCCATGTAGAGGTTCCTCCCTCTCTGCTACATGTGGTGTCTGTGAATAGGGGAGTCATATCTGTCTTCTTAGAGGCTACAACCTTGCCTTTCTTCCCCATTTTTCTCAACGCGTTGCTCTATGGGTTTTTCTTGAAATGGAGAACAACAGCTATCGAACACTCAAAGATGAACGTAAAAATGAAATAATGCAGATAACTTGTAAAGGTGGTAAAAGAAGCATTATTTGAAGGCACATAACAAGATATCATATCAAGCTAAATGGCTTTTCACACATAAATGTAATTATTTCCCACTAATGCCCACTAATGATTCATTATTCCTTAGCTTTATTTCTCATAAATGTTTGCATCGAAAAATGGGATGAAAGCTTCTAGGGTGGCAAGCCATTATACTGCGATGATAGCGATTGTGCGATTTGTGAAGCAATATTGCAGATCAAAATATCGCAAGATGTGCCTTTTAGCATTCTTACCTCCTGCTATGTGTCTGTGAGATGTGAGATGCGAGCCGTCGATTAGCTGTTTCATGTATAGTTAATTGCTAGGTTCATCCTATGCAATCGACTTGAAGGAATCAAAATATTTTCTTTTAATATTTTAAGGTGTGGGTCCGGGCGTGAATCGCATTTCACGATACTGACTTATGGTAAATGCAAAGTGTTTGCTTGAATACCCAAAATGCGATGTGATAAAAGTCAAACCTTCATCGCAATTTTGCAACTCCCAAATCTTGCTATATCATTTTTAAGAGAGTTATTTATAAGTTGTGATATGTGATGCGAGACTTAAGCCTAAAAAGCTTAAGGACTTCCATTTTCGTCGGATTTTATGATAATCTAGTCCATGGAGCCTTTATTTAAACACTTTGCTTAATTTTGGAAGTTTCTTAGAAAGGTCCTTTAGTGGGTTTTAGACATGCTATATATGAAAAGGTAAGTCTTTAGTAGTTCCCAAAAAGGTTTTGATTGTTATCTTTGCTTTATTCAAAAATAAAAGAAATGACTAAATGCTAAGTTTTGTTTTTTGGATGAAATTTTTTTAAAGGGTCCCCATTTAGTTAATGCAACATTTGACTATTATCATTAACAAATGGGGGGTTGTTGAATACCACAACAGGTTGTAATCTCCTTCCATTTATATTAATTCAAAGAATTAATTGTTTTCCTATATGTGATGTTGTTAGTTCACTTATTTCAATACCATGCTAGTCTATTGAATGAAGTACTTAGATGATACTGCATAGATCTCGTAGTTTCTTGGCTTGTGTTGTCTGACTGTGCAACTTCTGATTTTGGCAATCACAACTGGAATAAGAGCTTCCAAGCTAAATAAGGAACAAAGTGTGCGAAGGATTCTAGGTAGGCCTCACTGTGTCATCTATTTACTCTAAGGAAAAGCATTGTGTTCCTTGTCTCTCTGTTGTTCTAGGTTAGCCATTGACCTAGGGGAGATAATTTTGTCCGCAATTGTAAATCCTCTATAACAAGAAGCACCACCAGCACCAATGCATTAGATTACATAGTCTTCACCATGAAACAGACATTGTTTTTAAAAAAAATGGACCGGGCATTTAATTGTTTTGCACCATCAGCGGAAATTATTTTTTTTAAATAATTTTAAATTATAACAATGTTATTTGGTAGAGCCATCGAGGTGCATTATATTACACCTGGAGTAATGATGAACAGACTAGATAGAGCCAACAATGTTATAATATACCATTGCATTGGATTACACAGGTCACACCGATGTGTTATATTACATAGGGCGCACCGTAAAACATATATCCGTTTTTTTTTAAATGGACAAGGTCGACATGGTTTAGATATAATTCAATAAGTGATCCCTAAGGTCGATAGGGTTTAGATATTAAATGCCTAAAATGAAAAAACCTAATTGTGAAGTGGTAGAGGGTCGAGGGCGTTAAACCCTAAGGTGAAATTTTGCAGTCACATAAGCAAGAAGAAGCAAGGGTTTAAGGTAAGTATTGAATTTTTTTGTTTTTTTGCTTCTAAATGTTAATTAAATTTAAATAGGAAGAGAGATTGTAAAAAATTAGTAGTAAATTTTTTGTTATACAAGGTTTCTAATTTATTTTTTCTGAATTGTGAATGAATCTAATAGAAATTAAAAAAAAAAAATAATAGTAATTTTCTTTTTCTATCTAGGGTTTTGGGTGAAGCACCATACCTTTCAAATTATGATCTTTTTGTGGTTCCAAAATATTTTTCTACGCTATAGTGCTCTCAGTATGTCTCTCTTGAAAATGACCTCTCTTTTAATTAAACCCTAACATAAATTATAAAAAAATATTAGTAAAATAAATAATAAAATTTAAATTTTACTATGCAGGGTTTTGAGTGAATCACCATACCTTTCATCTTTTGATCTTATGAATAGTTTTGCTACTCCAAAGTATTATGTTGTTGCACAGTTCTCCTGGTATGTCTCTCTTACAAATCACTCCCTTGAAATTTTGAGAAAAATAATGAAATAGTGAATAGATTTTTACTATTTAAAAGACTATGAAATTAGATTTTGAAAAATCAATTGCCGCTCATTTTTTAATTTTAAAAAAGGAAAGAAAAAAATTACATTTTTTTTTCACTTTATCTGAACATCAATGTGTCTTATAGTAAAGTGCACTGGTGCGTTTATAAGAAAAGCGCACCGACATTTCCAGGGAGCCAAATTTTTTCAACGCACCGACATGATACAAATTTTTTATTTTATTTTTGAAATACTGAAACTGTGCAATTAATTTTTTTAATGCAACGATGCAATCTATGTTTAAATGCATCGACGATGTAATTGTTATAAGACCACCAAGATGGTTGAATTCATTTTTATTTTCTAAATTCTCGAAACAAGTGTATATCGGTGTTGTTTTTTTATTTAAACGCATCGATACAATTTGGTACAAGAGCAACGATATGATAACATATTTTATATTTTTTGGAATGTTAGAAACTGGTGCAGGTTTTATTTGAACGCCCCAGTGTTGTTATGATTTAAGTGCATTAGTGTGGTTTATTCTGATAGGCGTACCGGTAGGGTTTAAAATCTATCTGAAATTTTGTTTTCACATAAAATGGCATGTTAATATCAAATATCCTTTAAGATGCATCCACATGCATTACAGTAGTTCAGAATATACATTTTCCACTTAAAGTCACCTTATTCTTGAAAAATGGTTTGAAAAATGTATTGAAATTTAAATTGTGGTTATATCGTTCTCGAGATTAATTTTAGATATGCACACAAAAATTATTTTTTATTTTTCTCAAATGCAGGGACAAAATCTCAATAATATCAAGTGGTCAATTCCTCAAATTTGAGCTTGCTCCATATTGATGATCAAAGTCCTTCACGGAGTTTTCCCTTTCCTTCTTTAGTAAGTTCATATTTTATTTATATTTTGATTATCTAATTAAATTTATTTTTTTTAATCCATGTCATTTTGAATAAAAATGTATTCAAATTTGCAGGATCTTGATTGAAAATCGAGTTCAGATACAAAAAATATTACTCCATAATATTTTCAAAAACATTGGAAGCTTTTATCAGGAGAAGCATATCGCAAGCAGTTAGTAGATGAAAATGGAAAACCTCTTCACCCTGCCAATTGGAACATGGCATCTTCTAGCCGCAATCCTGGATCAACGATGGTAATAATTGTTTGGTATACTAAAATTTCAACAAACCAATTGCATTGTCATGCTTACTAATATCATTGATATTGTACTAATGACGTTCAATATTTTTTGAAATTAATATTCTAGTGATGATGAGCGAGCCACCTACCATATTTCAGTGCACCCCACTACAATGCCAAATTGAGAGAAGGTTGCATTAATAGAAAGACTCAGAGAGGAAGCATACAAATAACTGTTGAATCAACCACCTATTCAATTCCTACTACGTCCATACTCACCAATTAGGAATGACTACAACAATAGTAGTTCATCATAACAAGTTGGCAATGGAGGGAATCAAATAGAAGTTGTTATGGATGATTAACTACGGGATATGACTGCCATGGAGGCAATGATGTTAGATGCATTCCAGAATGATGAGCTAGGGGATGATGCTCAGATCATTGATACCTTATTCAAAAACCTGAAATTGGTTTCTACCACCCCTCTCTTTAGACCTGGCAGCAAGTCAAAGTCTACTCAGCTGGGGAAAACGATGTTGATATAAAAATTGAATGCAAAGTTTGGCATGTCGAACACATGTTTCTCGGTTATTTGGGGTAATTCACCTGCATGATTGATCAAGTCCCTTATATTTTGAGAAATATTGTCACACAATCAACATTAAAAATGGTTGATTTTACAAATGTTAAATATTAACATTGTACAATTATATTACCCACTGATTGTAGGTTATTCAAAGATAAGGTTCTTTCGAGTGATAATGTCTTGTTGGGTAGCTGCGAAGAGGCAAAGAAACTATGGAAAATGTTGGGTGTTGAGTACATATCATATCATGCATGTCTGAATGATTGTATTTTATATAGAGGAGAATATGCAAACAAATATATATTTTCAAAATGTGGGCATGACAAATACCATAATTTAGGAAAAACAAGTAAATCACATGGTCCTCCTCATAAGATATTGAGGCACATTCCTATAATCCCAAGGATTCAAAGACTCTTTTGTTGCAAAGAATTGGCTATGTTGCAGGGATGGCATGCCTCACACAGAAGTGAGCCAAAAGTTATGAAAATCCCAATAGATTAAATAGCCATGAAGAATATAGAGGATACATGGCCTAAACAATTCAAGGTTGAAGTACAAAGTCTACGACTCAGCATAGCCATGGATGACGTCAACCCATGTTCCCTCCAAAACACAAATTATTATGTTTGGCCTATAGTAGTGATCAATAACAATATCCCCCCATGGTTGTACATGAAGAATGAACATCTAATGTTGGATCTCATAGTCCTTGGTAGAAGACAAGGGAAGAATATGGATGGTAGATGAATTGAAGGAATTATGGGAAGGGATACATGTGTACGATTTATCAAGACCCATTGTAAAAAAGAGGAGTTTTACGTTGTATGCCATATGTGCTTACATCATACATGATTATCGAGGGTTAGGAGTTTTCTCTGGTAAATTATATTTTTATTGATTTGTTTATATATGTAAAAATATTGTTTCACATATTAATTTAATTCACTGCAATTGTTCTGATATTCATGGTCGCTAACGTTTTAGCCTCTATACAATAATTTTGCAGGTCTTGTAACAAAAGGATATAATGGATGTAAATGGTGTGGACCTTTTGTGAAGGATAGGTGGTTTGACCACCTACGAAATCCAGTGTATGACTGCCCCAAGGTATTTCTCCCAGAAGAACACCCTTACAGAAGAACATTTGAATTCAATGGTAAACTAGAGAGAACCCAAAGGCTTTCAATCATGACATTAGTTGAATGGCTTAGAGCATATGAGAGAGAGGAGGAGAAAGAGTTTTCAGAAATGTTCGATTCAAATGGGGAGCCTATGTTTGATGATATAAAATTCTTCGACACCTATGTGGAGAAATTTTGCATTGGGATGAAAAGGAAATCTATCTTTTATGAACTCCCATATTGGGAGAATCTTAATATTGTGTGCTTACTAGATCCCATGCATATATTTAAAAATGTTTCATCTTCTTTATGGAGGCACATATCATTGAAAGAGAGTGACACATTTCCTATTAGGAGGGATCTTGTTTCTTCAAAAACTAAAAAAAAAATTGGGGCCACCAAGACAAGAAACTAGAGGAGAGTTTGGTCCCTCCTGGTCTTTCAAAGAAGGTGATGTCCCATGGATTTTAAAGAAAGATGATATTTTTTTGGCAAAGGAAGTTATAATGAGCATGAGGGTGACTTATTTATATGGGTCTTCACTATGACGTTGCTTCACTTTGGAAGACCGTTTGTCTGAGTTGAAATCACATGACCATTTGAAACTTATTAAGGAATTTAGACTTCTGTGATCCATAACATTGTTTAGATAATCTTCGGCAAGGGACCATTAGATTTAAATAATTATCATTAAATAAATATACAATTACCTAATGTAACTAAATGGTAATTTAATACTATTTGTTTGTATTTAAATAATATTGGAATAATAATATATATAGATTATTTAATAAATATGAATTATTATACTAGATATAATTTATTAATTTAATTATATAACAAGAATATTAGTGGTTTGACTAGGACCATTAGGTCAAAATTAGCCGTTGGAGTCTCTGCACACTCTATTTAAACAAGCTGAGCCGGATTGGTTCTTCAACTTGTCCTGACGATGAACCACACTGGTTGGTTCGAAACGCGTCGACAAAAGATTGGTTATGTGATTTTGCCGAAGATTATCTAAACATTTGAAACTTATAAGAGTACTACGTCAAAAACATGATTTTATTATTATTATTTTTTTTTATGTAATGGGATATTTATAATTATTTTTTGTATAATGTACTATTTATTGTGTAGTGTCATTATCCTTTGCTTGTGCATGGGTGGGTGAACCATAACTTCCCCCAAGACCTATGATGTGGCATATCTAAATTATCTACATTTGTACATTGGATAACATCAAAGGAGATTCATATGGCTAGCATTCCCTAGTGGCATCAAGAGATAGCTGAGATTGTTTGTATGTTTGAGAAGGAATTGTAGATGTGTTTCATGAAATTTCACATTAACCTTCTAATTGTAACAACCCTGGGTTAAAAGTTCATGTACCAAAAGTTAATAAAGGAAAAATAAGACCACGGTTAAGGGACACTTATTCCAAGATGATTGTTGGGAAAAATATCCTAATGGGCATCACTTGATGTGTTTATAGCTAAGGGGAAAAAGAAAAATGCAATGGATAAGGCTTTGAAAAGGAAAAGAGGCATTAATTGGCATTTTATTTATGAAAATAAAATAAATTAGGAGAAAAGGAAGGTGAAAGTTCATAGGTTGCATGTGAGGAGTAAAATGAAGCAAAATAATGGAAAATTGAAGAAATTAGAGGCCTCATCAATAAAAAGACCTCAGAGCATCAGTTGCTAACTTTTTGTCAGTTTAGTTTTGGAATTAGTCTTAGAGAGGAGAAGAGCACCAAGAAGAGAAGGAATGCAAGCAAGAAAAGGAAGGACAAGCAAGGAAAGGAAAGGAAAGGAAAGAAAAGAAAAGAAAAGGGAAGTAAGGATCAATCGAGGAAAAGTTGGATAAAGCACCTTCAACGAGAATACTTTTACGTAACAGGCTGCATGTATGATTTCCTAGCTGATTTTGACATGCATGGTATGTGCATGTTGTTATTTGGTTCTCTTGTTGTCATTGGCATGGTTTTTGTCGGGTTTGAAATTGTATTTTAGCCTAGCCTTCCCATTTCTGGATAGCCATGGTGTGATGGGGTTGTTCTCGGTTTGAAATTTGTATTTTTGGAAAATTTTGGATCTGAGTGAGGTGGTCTCAGGAAAATTACCAAAGGCCTAGGAATAGAGAGTTATCTCAGGGGTTGGACACCTAGAGGGGTAGTGTTAATCCTAGAGGTCCTATGGCACCTGAGGGAATTCAGTAAGGTCTTAAGTTGTTGACTCCATTTCCTTAAGGTCTTATAGGAGGTTGAGTCTTATCATAGTGTTTAGTCAATTTAGTGTTGTCTAAATTGCTATCATAAATTGTCAACCAGGAGCTCGTAAGCTGATGAAGTGAGGGTGTACTATATGTACTTAAGCAACCTCTTAGATCTTTTTGTCGTTTGGGGGTGTTGTTTGTGGTCAATTTAACTTCCTAAGATGGAGTGATGATTTTATAAACAGATGAGTGATAGTGTGTGTAAGGTGATTTCTAAATAAGTGAGTGTGTGTTGCTGGTGATTTCTAACTACCTTCTAAACTTTGCAAAGAAAGAGGTTGAAATAAATAACTTGAAATGAACTGAAAGCAAAGAACCACTTTCTAATGGCACTAGACACTATTCATGCTGCTGCAAATAAAAAGGTAAGAAAACCACTTTAAAAACCAATGATAATGTTCATCTCTTCCTAACTCTCTGCTTCCAACATATAGTACTATGTAAAACACGATTAGGAAGTAGTTAGAGATAAGTTTAAAAAGTGATAAAGCTCTAAATGACAAATTATAACACCACTGTGCCTTTCTCCAGCATTCTGCTTCCAACATACATTGTTATGTGTAACAAGTGAAGAAAGAGTTAGTGATATAAGCCAAAAGCTACTCAAAGAAAGTTGTAATTTATTAGTAATCTGATCTCTTAAAGATGAACAATTTATGATAAGGAGACCATCAATGTGTTAGCATACAGCTTGAGGAACTAAGCTAGAAGTAAGCTAAAAAATCAAAGTAAAGGCAGCAACTATGAATATGTCAACTGAAATTACCATCAGATATAAAGCAAATACACAAAGACAAAAACAATCCCGGGTTAAAAACCTGCAAAAGAAAAATACTGATCAGTTTAAAATAAATGCTGAAAATGAAATGACATGAAATCAAATGGTACACTATTATACATGATGAAAGAAATAGAAATTGCTGAAAGCAGGAAAATGAAATCAATCACTATGTACACGGGCTGTCATAGATGGGGGCCCTCCATCCCCGCAACCAACTAAAAGATCAGCTACGAAAAGGTGAACAGAAACAGTCTTCTTTTTATAAAACCAGCATGTCAAAATACAGTGAAAAGTGCTGTAGGAACAGCCTTCTAAAACAGAGTTTTTATAACAAAATCAGCGCAACAATTACAATATTCAAAAAGCTAATCTATAAGCGTTGGCACGCGCTTTATTTATAAGCACAGAGGCAACTACCCTCTGCATGAACTAAGCAACTACAACCTAACTTATTAACTACGCAGCAACATGCAGTCTTAACTAATTAACTTGTGCAGCAAACACGCAGGCAACTCCGTGCACTTTTGAGGGAAACGGTCATCATGGGAGATAAATCTATGTTTGGATCCTATCTTTAGCTGTCTTCGTGGCGTGGAGGAGGTGCCAGCTATAGTTCTGTGTCCCAGCTGCTCATGGCTCCCGTGCCACCGTTTAGAACTTGACCGTTTGACCGAGGGAACACCTGCGTTGACCAAGGGCTTACGTGACTGGTTTGGCTCAACCAATAGCATACGATCCATGTGTACATCCAACCCAACATGCCCATGTGGCCCGTTCCTTGAGAAGACACGTGGAGCATATCAAACAACAAAAAGGCTGCGGAATCTCTGAGTAGCTGCGGAATTGCTGTATATGTTCCAAAATTCTAATCAAACAGTCACACATTAGCATAGTTAACAAACCATGATAAAAAGACATGTAATGCAATAATTTGAACAAGTTAATGGAGGAAAAGATGGAAAAAGGAAGAAGTGAATGGAAAAAGGCTGTTGGGAAGATGGCTAAGTAAGTGCAAGGTTGAGGCTCAACATACCCCCACTCTGAGGGTGTTGCATGTCCTCATGCAACCAAAACTTGGCATAATCCTTTAGTTCATATGCTCAGATGCCTCTGCTAAGACATCCAACCTTCTTCTCTTCCTCTTTGTTGCCAAACTTGTTCTCGGTTTCTTCACCAAGCACCTGAATTTTAAGTTGATCAACGCCCGGCTCAACTTCTTGCATTTTCTCTTTAACTTTCTGTTCTTTCTTTGCCAAAGGCCCAAATGGAGCATGGTGTTGTCATGGATCATCTTGTCCAAGTTACCTTTCTCTTTCAATTTTTCATTTTCATTTTTGATGTGGCGATTTAGAACTTCTAGTTCAAATATTTCTTGCTTTAGAGATTGAACCTGCTGTTCAAGGGGCAAGACTGTGCTAGGACCAGCAACAGATTGCTCCAATGTTTCTAAATAGTCATATGCTTCTTGCTGAACAGGGTCAATATCTGGAGTTTTCCTTGGTCTGAAATCAAACTCTTGAAAACTGCTCTCTCTTTCTTGTTGAAAAGGGCCTTCCTCTCTAGGAGGACTTGAGTCAATGTCTAGCTGAATTTGCCTCTTCTCAGGTGTGCTCAAGTCAACAAAATGGGACTGTTTTCCTTTTATTACACTTTTCCTTTCTATGAGCCTTCTACTTCTTCTTACCTGTATGCTAGTGCTTTTCTTCTTGGAGATGGCAGTTTCCTGAAGCTGAGCAAGCCTATGAGCCAATGTTTGGGTATCTTCTTCGGTTGAAGGCTCAGGTGAAGGGGATGGTGTTTGCAAAATAGCTTTTCCCTTATCCCTTTTCTGTCTTTTTGTTTTTCTACCCTTTTCCCTCTCTTTTTGACCAGTTTCCAAGACGGTTTCTTGGGCAATTTCTTGAAGAGTTTCTGCAATGATTTCTTGGACAGTTTCTTCTACATCAGCAGTTTCTTCTACATCAGTATCTTGGGCAGCAGTTTCTTTCTCTTTTCTTCTACTTCTCCGGGGCACTTTAGGAGAGCTAATAGAGGCTGGTACTTTAGGAGAGCTAATGGAGGCTTCAGCCACCTCCTGAAAATGGTTCCTGATAAGGAATTTCTCCCATGTGTCTTTCCTAATTTTTAACTGCTCTTCAATTAGTATTTTGATGAGGCCATGGTGGTATAGGTGTGGCTCAATGTTACCCACATGCTTTTGCACAGCAGCACTCATTTTCTTTAAACTAGACAGCAGGAAATAAGGGAGATTGATGGTATGTTCACCCATAAAATGCATCATTATCTTTGTGTGATAAACATACATTGTACCAAATCTGCCTTCACATGTCAAAAATTTCTGCACTAGCAAAAGTAAGGCAGTCCATTCCTTTTTAATGTTACTTACAGGTATTCCTTTGGTGAAGATAGTAGTATCCATACCTAGATTTTTCAATATGTTCTTCCATTCTTGGCTTTCAACAGTTCGATTCTTGAACCATCGTTCTCCAGTACGAGGCAAAGCAGTTGCTTCAGCCAAGCTGCTTTCTGTGACAGTGAATTGCAAGTCCCCAATCTCCACAGCGTTTGTTTTCCCATCAAACGACCGAGCAAAGGCCTTGGTAACCTCTTTGTGGTATCCTTTAAATTTCTGGATAAATTTTAACCACTTGGCCTTCTGCAGGGCATTCCTCGTTTGTGGGTAACCGGCTAGAAATTTAGAACCTTCCGGCTCTGCTCTTAATAGCTTGCCCATTTCGGTTACCAACTTCTCTTGCTGCTCTGACAATACTGTTTGGATGCTAAAGGAAAGAGACTTCACGGGAAAACAGTGCTCCTCAGCGTAAATTACGGCTGGAACAGAGAACTACACGGCTACAGAAGAATGGCCGTAATGGAATTAGGAAAACAGTGTTCAGTAGTGGGTGTTACGGCTACAGTAGAATGGTCGTAATGGAATTACGAGCCTGTTGGTCAGGGTTTTTAAGCGGAGAGATGAGGAGAATGGAACAGCGTAAATTTACGATGAGACAGAGTGGTGAAATGAACCGAGAGTGAAATCGATGAAATCGAGGGAGTGAACAGCGATAGGAATGAAGTTATGCATGCGTAGAAAGGTATTAAAGGGTAGAATGGCCGAATCCCATCGACGTCAGGTAACGGTATACACCTGGCTGCGGAATGATCAGTTGAAGAGCCGTGGTGTAACAGGACACGTCATTCTGGTACGGAGAATTAATGCAAGGGAGCAGGCCGTATCAGGTTTGAATCATAGTGATTATGGACCGTTAAAACGGAGGTGAGGTGGACTACGCAGCATAATGGACAGGGAGTGAGCGGAGATCTTGTTCAATCATTACACTAGGTGCCTAATACCATAATCTGCAAACCATACGTAATGATATAACTGTGAGTTAGAGGTTTAGAACATACCTTTGTGTATTTCGATTCCTTTGCTAATCATGATGCCAACCTTTGATTTATTGCTTCCTTTGTATATGTTGTGTGTCTTCACCCTTTAATGATGCTGATACTTCTGACTGCAGATTTTTTTCTTTTTGAAACAGAGTTTATTTTTGTTGCAGGGACAGAGTGTATTAGCTGCGGAATTCGGATATCAGCTGCGGAATTGACTCCTAGCTGTAGAATTTGCAGCAACATTTTTCTTCCTGCATCAAGATAATGAAAACAACTTGACTACATGAGATAGTCATGATAGGGACTTTATGGATGAGGATGAGATGGAGTGAATGGACTGAAAGAATGGAATGGAATTAAGATGATGAGATGGATGAAATGAATGAGATGGATGAGATGAATGACATGGATGAGATGGAAGAAGAGGGATTTTTTTTTGGAAAATATAAGGTGTCAGGTGACCCTGATTTTCACCTTACATTTTCTGCATAAGACTGCCAATCCAAGATTGGTTTTCAGGCTTATACAAGAATTTTTTTTTTTTTTTTCTTTTTTTTTCTTTTTTTTTTTCCTTTTTTTTTTTAACTGAAAGAAACAGAGATTAGGCTGATGGAGGAGAAGAATTCTTCTCCACCAGCCTCATTGCAGAATCTTCTTTGAACAACTTGACAAATTCCTCTTTTGAGAGTGGCTTCTGGTAGATTTTCAGGCGATGGCCATTCACAATAAGAGGAGTATGAAATTCATCAATAGTTTTCACTCGAACTGCTCCATTACTAAAGACTTCATCAACCTCATAGGGCCCAAGCCAATGAGTTTGAAATTTTCCTTTGAAGTCTTTAAACTTTGAATCAAACAATAGAGCCCAATCTCCTTTCTGAAACTTTCTTTCTTTGATATGACGATCATGCCATTTAGATCTTTGGTGCTGAACTAGATCGGTCCTTGGAATTGCATCTTGTCTTATTTCATCTAGCTCATTTAGCTGGTCCATTCTGTGTTTTTGGGCTTCTGAGAGGCTCATTCCCAACTGGACTGCCATCTTGAAGGTCTTGATTTGGAACTCAATGGGGAGCAGGACTTCCTTCCCATAAACAAGTTCATAGGGAGAATGTCCTGTTGTGTTCCTCCATGTAGTTCTATAGGCCCATAAGGCTTCAGGAAGCCTTTCCGCCCAATCTCTTCTATGAA
Source organism: Pinus tabuliformis (assembly GCA_031772625.1). Lineage (NCBI taxonomy): Eukaryota > Viridiplantae > Streptophyta > Pinopsida > Pinales > Pinaceae > Pinus > Pinus tabuliformis. The sequence goes on from CM062807.1 coordinate 820,170,828, forward strand.
GATGAACAGTCTTGGTGATAATGCCTTCGAGAACTTTATTGGTAGATTCCACTTGGCCATTTGATTGTGGATGGTATGGAGTAGATGTTCTGTGCTTGATCTTATATTCCTCCATCAGCTTCTCCATCAATTTAGATGTAAATTGGCTACCCTGATCTGTTACAATTTCCCTTGGGACACCAAAACGAGTGAAAATATCCTCAAAAAGAAATTGAACAACTGAATTTTCAGTGGCAGAAGGCAATGCCTTGGCTTCTACCCACTTAGTAACATAATCAGTACAACCCAGTATATACTTCTTTTGCTTTGATGGTGGATTAATTGGTCCAACGCAATCTAGAGCCCATTTCTCAAAGGGTTCGATGCATACCTGAGGTTGTAGTGGCATTTCATTTGAAGGAGTTGGTCTCCCAACTCTTTGGCAGCTGTCACACCTTCTAACATACTGTTTTGCATCTTTAAAGAGAGAAGGCCAATAATATCCTAGAGAAAGGATTTTATAGGCTGTCCTCTTGTCAGCAAAGTGCCCGCCGCATGGTTCATCATGACATGCCTTAAGGATGTTAGGCATTTCATCTTCCCGAACACACCTTCTGATTATACAATCTGGCCCTGTTTTGAACAATTCATTAGAAATCCAAGAATAATGTGAACTCTCCTGAATGATTTTCCTTTTCTCATTAGGAAATAAGTGTAGAGGTAGCTTCCCTGTAACTAGATAATTAGCCATATCTGCATACCAAGGAGTCTTGGTAGTTACTGCAAACAAGTATTCATCTGGAAACTTATCTTCTACTGGAGAATCTTCATTAGTGTTTTGGATTCTAGACAAGAAATCAGCTACTGTGTTTTGTTTTCCAGGTCTATCTAACACAGTAATGTTGAATTCTTGTAAGAGTAAAAGCCATCTTGTAACTCTACCATTAGTAACTGGTTTGTTCATTAAATATCTTATGGCAGAGTGATCAGTATGGACAAAGGTTTCATAGCCGGTTATGTAGTGTCTAAACTTATTGATCGCATGTACCACAGCTAAGAACTCTTTTTCTGTAACAGTATAATTTAACTCAGTGGGAGTCAAATTTTACTGGTGTAATAAATGGCATAAGGGATCAAATCCTTTTGTCCCAAAACAGCTCCTAGAGCTGTATCTGAAGCATCATTAGAAATGTGGAAAGGGAGTTTCCAATTTGGCCCCCTTAAGATGGGTGCTTCAGATATTCTAGTCTTTAAATCTTCAAAGGCAGATTGACACTCAGGATCCCATTTGAACTCACAGTCTTTGGTAAGCAATTTGAAAAGAGGAGATGCTATCTTAGTGAAGTTTTCAATAAATCTTCTGTAATATCCAGTAAACCCAAGAAAACTTCTAACATCTTTCTAGCAATTTGGAACAGGTAACTTAGAGATGACTTCAACTTTGGATCTATCAACCTTAATCCCATCTCCTGAAATATGATGTCCTAAAACAATCCCTTCAGTAAACATCATAAAACACTTTTCATGACTTAAAGAAAGATTTGTTTCCTTACATCTTATCAGTACTTTTTCCAAATTTTCCAAAGCTTCTTCAAATGTATTACCATAAACTGTGAAATCGTCCATGTATACCTCTACACAATCATGAATCAGATCTGAAAAGATTCCTAGTACAGCCCTTTGAAATGTAGCGGGTGCATTGCACAATCCAAAAGGGAGTACTCGGTAGGCAAAAGTTCCCCAAGGACAAGTAAATGTGGTTTTGTCTTGATCTTCAGGTGCTACCTGAATTTGATTATACCCACTAAAACCATCCAGGAATGAGAAATACTTTTTACCTGCTAAAGTGTCTAGTACCTGATCAATAAAAGGTAGAGGGAAATGATCCTTTAAGGTTGCCTTGTTCAATTCTCGATAATCAATGCAAACTCTCCATTTACCATTCTTTTTGGGCACTATAACCAAGGGAGAAACCCATTGGCTATCTGAAATGGGGTAAATGAAGTTTACCTTGAGAAATTTTTGGAGTTCTTCTTTCACAATTTCCCTAAGGTTTGGATTCATCCTTCTTTGTGGTTGCCTAATAGGTCTGTTGTTTTCTTCAATATAGATGTGATGAATACAAGTCTTAGGATCGATTCCTTTCATGTCAGTGTATTCCCATGCAAATGCGGTGGAATGTTTTTGCAAAAGTTTAGTTAATTCTTCTTGTTGTGGTCTTTCCAAGTTTTTGTTAATGTTCAATGTTTTTCCTGGAAGGATTTCAACTGTAGAACTACCAAACTCTTCCATTGAGAAGAGAGACATCTGTCTAGAGGAGAGATATTCAATGTCCGCATCTAACTGAAACTGTGTAGAGTCATATTCTAAAGGTATTTCAAAATTTTCTAATGTATTTAGAATTTGACTATCTTCACTGATCTCAGAGATGGTTAGAACAGGTTGAATAGTATCCTCATCATCAACCCACTCATCTTCTCCTATTTCTGTTATTGCCTTTGCTAGAGGATACAAGTTGAATTTCTTAGTGGAATTACCATCTGATATATACATGTCCCCAGACCTACAACTGATAAAAGCATCAGCTGTTGCTAGCCAAGGTCTTCCTAAGATAAGAGGATGTCCTCCTAGATTGTTCTTGGGAGTTAGAATCATAAAATCAACTGGATATTCCCAAGAGTCTAGGGAGACTGGAATGTCTTCCAATACACCATCAGGTTTAATGATTGATCTATCTGCAAGTTGCAGTAAAGTAGGTGTAAAGAGAAGGTTAGGAAGTTTTAACTGATCCATGGTCTGTATACTCATGATGTTGATAGCGGCTCCTAAGTCAATCAAAGTATTTGGGATTTCAACCCCATTAATATGAGTCTTGACAATAGGGCTACCGGGATCCACATACTTTTGCATGGTAATCTTACCCATCATAATGTCTGCAATTTTTCCAACTAGATGTATCCTTTTGGTATCTCTGGTTCTCTTTCCTGTTTTCTTCAAACTCAACTCCTTTATTGTCTTTGCTAGAATGGGAATTTCCTTAATGGCTTGTAACAAGGGGATCTTGATACAGACATTCTTCAATTCATCTAGAAAACTATAGTCAGGCACCCATATTTGCTTTTCCACTCCTTTGTCAATTTGTAATCTTTCAGGAAAAGGAGGTGTAGCTAAAGGTGTAGGTTGCTCAACTATGGGAGTTGTAGAGGTTGATTCTTTTTCTTTTTGGATATTTTGGTTTTGAAGTGATACTTCAGAACCCTTATTGACTTTGAGAGATTCTTCCTCAGAAATGCTTGGTTGTTGAACACTTGTAGAAGGTTGATCTAGGATTCTACCTGATCTGAGTTGTACTTCATTGAGAGGAACAACCATATAGGTAGGGAATGGTTGACCTTCCATCATGTAAGCATTTTGAGGGTTCCTATTATTTGGATTTGGTAATGGCTGAGAGGGAAGTTGATTTGATTTCTGCTGGGATTGAAGCGAGAGTTGAGAATTTTGATTTTGTGGAGGAGGTTGTTGTTGTTGAGGGTATGACAATGATAGTTGTTGACCTTGATTTGGAAGTTGTGGAGCCTGCTGATTCTGAAATGATGGAGGATATTGAAAGAATTGAGAAAATCTCCCATAATGATTTTGCATGCTTTGCATCCATGCTTGAAAAGCATTTTGAGGTTGAGGCCAAGGTTGTTGCCAAGGATTCCAATTTGGTTGGGATTGAGAATTCATAGAGTTGTTAAACCCTTGATTCTGTTGCCCTTGCCAAGGTCTCCTTGCAATAAAACAGAGAGATTCAAGTGTATTTGGATCCTCTTGAAAGACTGCTTTGAGGCCAGGTATTGAAGGAAAATCCTTAGTCTCATGAGTTTCTGAGCAAATTACACATGTTTCTACAACGTGTGCATCCAAGGGACATTCCCTTAAAGCATGTTTCTTTCTACATTTCGGGCAAAAAATGGCCAAAGCCTCAGCTTCTGCTTTTTGTTTATTGTGAATCTTAAGGGTATCTAGTTGTTCACTAAGACTCCCTAAGATGTCAGTTTTGAATTCATCAAGCATATTTCCGATTTCATCCCTACTTACTGATCCTGTTGCAGATTTATTTGCTCTAAGGAGAGAAGGATCTCTAGGCCCTTTTTGAGTTTTTGATTTGCCCCTTGAGAGATGGATACAGAGTTCTGCTATATCATTGAGTGAAAGTTGAGAAATATCCCCTTTCCCCATCATGTTTAAGATATCTATCCATTCATCCCTAATGGCTTTTAATAAGAGGGCTTTTAAGGTCTCTTCATCCAAGCTACTCATTTTTGCTCTTTTCAAGTTATATTGAAATCTTTCAAGTAAATATTCTAAGCTCTCATCTTCTCTTTGTATCATTTTAAATACCTCGTCCTTGTGATTAGTAGGCATACAATAGTCCAAATACCTATCCAAAAAAGTCTGTTTCATTTCATCCCAAGACCTAATGGATTGAGTGAGTAACCCCATGAACCATTTCAAGGCTTGATCCTTCAGTGTTGAAGGGAACAATTTGAGTTTCTGAGAGTCATCCAGGTATTCATAAGTTCAACACACCACTTCAAACTCAAATAAAAATGTTTCAGGGTCCTCAGTCCTTAACCCATGGAAATTTGGGAGGACAGATGGCGATATGTTTTTCATAGTGGCTTGGGAATCCTCATTAACAATGGGAAACCCAAATGAATTATCCCCATCTCTATTTCCTCCTCCAAGGGGACCTCTACCTCCATTATTGTTGTTGTTTCCTCTTCCTCCTCTACCTCTACCTCTACCACCTCCTTCTTCCTCTGCCATGATGGTTCTCCTAGGGATTTCAAAATCTTCTGGTTCCTCTACAAAAGGTGAATGAGAAGAGATTTCTCCTTCTTCTTCAGATGATTCTACTTCCTCAATTACAATTGGTCTTTCTGTAGGAGAAAGAGAAGAGTCTCTTCCTGGTTCAAATTCAATAGAAGGTGTGGGAGAGTCAACTCTTGGCTCTTGAATTCCAGGAATTCTAGGACTAGGAGTGTTGGTTGGAAATAAGGGAGGTGTCTCTTGTCTATCCCTTGTAGCAGATGGACTTGTAAAAATTGAACTTCGAGCTCTAGCTAAAAACCTTCCCCTAGAATCTCTAGCTCTATGCATGTCATTTTTTATTATTTTTCTTCAAGTCAAGTTAATAGTTCTTTTTCTGATCTTCCAGATCACTCTAGGTGCAAGAAGAGAGCATACTCAAGAAACTACCAAATCAATAACTTTCTCTTTTCTGATCCTCCAGATCACTTTGAAGTGCAAGAGGAGAGCATACTTTGATAGGTTATAAACTTATTTCCTTGAAATTTTTATGTTTTTTTTCTCTAAGAATATGGTTACTTAATTTCACTTCCCCGGCAACGGCGCCAAAATGTTTAGTCAATTTAGTGTTGTCTAAATTGCTATCATAAATTGTCAACCAGGAGCTCGTAAGATGATGAAGTGAGGGTGTACTATATGTACTTAAGCAACCTCTTAGATCTTTTTGTCGTTTGGGGGTGTTGTTTGTGGTCAATTTAACTTCCTAAGATGGAGTGATGATTTTATAAACAGATGAGTGATAGTGTGTGTAAGGTGATTTCTAAATAAGTGAGTGTGTGTTGCTGGTGATTTCTAACTACCTTCTAAACTTTGCAAAGAAAGAGGTTGAAATAAATAACTTGAAATGAACTGAAAGCAAAGAACCACTTTCTAATGGCACTAGACACTATTCATGTTGTTGAAAATAAAAAGGTAAGAAAACCACTTTAAAAACCAATGATAATGTTCATCTCTTCCTAACTCTCTGCTTCCAACATATAGTACTATGTAAAACACGATTAGGAAGTAGTTAGAGATAAGTTTAAAAAGTGATAAAGCTCTAAATGACAAATTATAACACCATTGTGCCTTTCTCCAACATTCTGCTTCCAACATACATTGTTATGTGTAACAAGTGAAGAAAGAGTTAGTGATATAAGCCAAAAGCTACTCAAAGCAAGTTGTAATTTATTAGTAATCTGATCTCTTAAAGATGAACAATTTATGATAAGGAGACCATCAATGTGTTAGCATACAGCTTGAGGAACTAAGCTAGAAGTAAGCTAAAAAATCAAAGTAAAGGCAGCAACTATGAATATGTCAACTGAAAATACCATCAGATATAAAGCAAATACACAAAGACAAAAACAATCCCGGGTTAAAAACCTGCAAAAGAACAATACTGATCAGTTTAAAATAAATGCTGGAAATGAAATGACATGAAATCAAATGGTACACTATTATACATGATGAAAGAAATAGAAATTGCTGAAAGCAGGAAAATGAAATCAAACACTATGTACACGGGCTGTCATAGATGGGGGCCCTCCATCCACGCAACCAACTAAAAGATCAGCTACGAAAAGGTGAACAGAAACAGTCTTCTTTTTATAAAACCAGCATGTCAAAATACAGTGAAAAGTGCTGTAGGAACAGCCTTCTAAAACAGAGTTTTTATAACAAAATCAGCGCAGCAATTACAATATTCAAAAAGCTAATCTATAAGCGTTGGCACACGCTTTATTTATAAGCACAGAGGCAACTACCCTCTGCGTGAACTAAGCAACTACAGCCTAACTTATTAACTACGCAGCAACACGCAGTCTTAACTAATTAACTTGTGCAGCAAACACGCAGGCAACTCCGTGCACTTTTGAGGGAAACGGTCATCATGGGAGATAAATCTATGTTTGGATCTTGTCTTTAGCTGTCTTCATGGCGTGGAGGAGGTGCCAGCTATAGTTCCGTGTCCCAGCTGCTCACGGCTCCCGTGCCACCGTTTAGAACTTGACCGTTTGACCGAGGGAACACCTGCGTTGACCAAGGGCTTACGTGACTGGTTTGGCTCAACCAATAGCATACGATCCATGTGTACATCCAACCCAACATGCCCATGTGGCCCGTTCCTTGAGAAGACACGTGGAGCATATCAAACAACAAAAAGGCTGCGGAATCTCTGAGTAGCTGCGGAATTGCTGAACAGCTGCGGAATTGCTGAACAGCTGCGGAATTGTTGTATATGTTCCAAAATTCTAATCAAACAGTCACACATTAGCATAGTTAACAAACCATGATAAAAAGACATGTAATGAAATAATTTGAACAAGTTAATGGAGGAAAAGATGGAAAAAGGAAGAAGTGAATGGAAAAAGTTTGCTGGGAAGATGGCTAAGTAAGTGCAAGGTTGAGGCTCAACACATAGTAACCCCTTAGCTCATGTTCACCTCGAGCAAGCCAATGAAAGTGGGTAGATATGAGAAGAGGCATGTTACAGGGTGGTATTAGAGCGGGTTGTGCTCTCTTTGCGTAAAGTATGATGTTGTCATGCATGGGGTCATGGTATACAGTTGGTATGGTCATGCATGATGGTGTATGTTGTTATGTTTTTATGTTATAACATGGATATGCTTATGATTATACATTTACATGCTAATGTGGATTGATCTTGCAAATGAGATAAGCCTCCTGTAAACTTCACTGAAGTATGGATTTGATTTTCGTGTCTATTTGGTTTATCTGACATGGTACACTTACATGAAGAAGAGAATCTAAGATGAAAAGAAAAATGGTAGACTACAGTTCCTGTGACTCTCCCTATAGATCAATTGTGCAGCAAGGAGAAGAGTATTCTCCTAGTATAGAAGATACATTAAAAAGCTTGAAGGTAGAGATCAGAAGTTGCAAAGAAAACAATTATAGGTTGGTTGAGGCTCAGGAAAGACTTGCAAGGGCTCAAGAGAAGAAGGTAGGGGTTAATCCAATGATCCTTCAGAGCCTGCCAGAGTTGCAGAAACAGGGATAGATGAGACTCAGTCAAGAGAAGGAAGAGAAAACTAATGGAGCCTATGGTAGCAGATATCAGTCCAGATACAAGTGGGATAGAGGGGACATAATTAGAGGTGGAATATCACTAGATACACCTGACAAGAGGAATGGTATGTATGGGAATCATTCTAGTTCTTCATCCAGGAAACATCATCACAGTCATTACCATCATCATCCTTATAGGAGGAGGAAGTATTTACCTAAGGAGTTCAATAAAGTGAAGCCTCCTACATTTTATGAAGAGATAAAGAAGTCAGAAGATGCAAAGACATGGTTAGTTGGAATGAAGAAAATTTTCAGATTGCATAGCTACTCAGAGAACATGAAAGCAAAGATAGCCATCTTCAGTCTTGGAAAGCATATATCTGGTCGGAAGATGTGAATAATGTTAAGGGAATTTGGGAGGAAGACTCAATTTGGGATGACTTCGAGAGGATCTTCAAGAAGAAGTACTTATCAAAGAGGTACTATGATGACAAAGCTAAGGAGTTTTATGAGCTAAAGATGGGTTCTATGAAAAATGATGAGTATACTAGTAGGTTCTTGGAGTTGTTGACATATGTGCCATATCTCAAGGAGGAGAAGACTAAGATTCAAAGATCAATGAATTTTTGGTAGCATATAGAGACCAGATTGAGTTTGATGAGCCTAGATCATTAGAGGAAGCCATCCAGAAATCGAAGCATTGTTATGAGTAGTCAAAGAAAAAATTTGAGCCTAAACATGACTTGAAGGGAAATGAGAAAGTTAAAGGGAAGTTGCCATCGAAGTGGGGAAGACCTTAGGATGCAGGTGAGAAATAAAATGTGGTTCCTTACAAGAATTTCAATACAGTTGAGAAGGGACATGGGTTGTAGCCTGGAGAGAAGCCACCTAGAGGTGATGGTAGAGTACCGTTGTAGGGGTGGATATGCAACAAAGATCATTGTAAGAAGGATTGCCCATTGTACCAGGGAGGTAGGCCTCATATATATAGTGCTCAGGAGGCGTAGGCCATTGGGGATGTTAGTCATAGTATTCCTTGGATTTAAGCAACTATGGGTAGCAGGTAGGCAGATCACCAGGCATCTATTATTGAGATTGACGGTAATCTTTGTGAGCAAGTTATTTCTATTTTGATTATTCATGAATCTAATTATATTTATGTTAATCCTCACTTGGTGGATAAGTGTGGCTTGAGAAAATAAGTGCATGCAAAGTCTTGGTTGGTGCAGTTGGCTATAGGTACTAAGAAGAGAGTTCATCATTGGGTAAGAGATTTTTCATTTAATTTGAATGGTATGCCTATAGAAGTACATCTGAATGTACTTCCATTGGGATCATATAGTATGATTTTGGGTATGGATTGGCTATATCTTCACAGGACCAAAGTATATTACTATGACAAGGATATTAAGTGCCTAGATGATAATGGGGAGAAGAGAATCTTGCAAGGAAATAAGAAGCCTACATCAGTGAGGATGGTCACAATTATGCAGGCTAAGTGTCATTACAGGAAAGGGTGTGTGATGTTTACAGTTCATATATCTAATGACAAGGGTAAGGATGTTGAGGATGTAGAAATATTCAAGAGGTACCATGTATTGCAGCAATTTCAAGATGTGCTTATAACAAAGATTCTAGAGTTACCTCCTCACAGGGAAGCAAAATTTTCCATTGCATTGGTATTAGGGGTAGCACCAACATCAAAGGCACCTTACAGGACGAGCACACCAGAGTTGGTAGAGTTAAAGTTGCAACTGAAGGAAATGCTTAATAAGGGATACATTAGGCCAAGCGTATCACCTTGGGGTGCACCAATATTGTTCGTGAAGAAGAAGGATGGTACTATTAGGTTGTGCATTGATTATATGCATCTGAACAAGGTGACGATCAAGAATAGGTACCCATTTCCAAGGATTGACGAATTGTTTGATCGTTTGAAGGTAGAAACAATGTTCTCAAAGATTGACTTGAGATCAGGATACCATCAAGTACCCATCAAAGAAGAGGACATCTACAAGACTGCCTTCACGACCAGGTATGGGCATTATGAGTTTGTTTTAGTTCCATTTGGTTTGACTAATGCTCCATATACTTTTATGTTCTTGATAAATAGTGTGTTTCATCCTTATCTGGACAAGTTTTTCATTATATTCATTGATTAAATCCTGATATATTCTAAGAATGAGGAAGAGAATGTCGAGCATTTAGCATCAATGTTGAGATTGATAAGAGAGAATTAATTGTATGCTAGGCTTAGCAAGTGCATTTTATTTCAGACAAAGGTACACTACATGGGACATGTTGTTTCCAAGGATGGCATAGGAGTCGATCTAGAAAAGATAAAATTTATCATGGAGTGGGCAGCTTCTAGAAATGTGGATGAAGTCAGGTCATTCATGGGGTTGGAAGGTTATTATAGGAGGTTCATCAGGAACTTTTCAAGCATTACTTATCTTATTAAATCATTGCAGAGGAAAGGTGAAACATTTGAATGGACATAGGAGTGTGCATTCAATTTTGAGTAGTTGAAGCAGTTGTTCACAAATGCTCCATTGTTAAAGATTGTAGTTCCACATAAAGAGTTCATAGTGTGTACAAATTCTTGCAAGAGAGGATTTGGTGGAGTCCTTATGTAGGAGGCACATGTGATATGTTATGAGTCCAGGAAACTGAATGAGAATGAGAAGAACTACATGACTTATGATCTTGAGATGGCAGTTATTATTCATGTCTTGAAGATGTGGAGACATTATCTTCTTGGAAGGAAGCTTGTGTTGATGAAAAATCACAGTGGGTTGAGATATCTATTTGACCAACAGAATATGAATGTCAGGAAAGCTAGATGGTTGGATACCCTTAGTGAGTTTGACTTTGAGATCAGATATATTAAGGGAAAGGAGAACATGGTTGCATATGCTCTTAGCAGCAATGTGCAGTTCAACCATGTTGCATTAGTGAGCTCATATGGGATATATTTACAGGATCAGATCTTACGGGCAAGACAACATGATGAAAGGTACAAAGATCTTATACACATGTTACAATAGGGTACAGGTGATTAGGATTTGGATTATCATCTCACGGAAGATGGCTTGCTGAGATTAAGGGACAAGATATATGTGTCATATGACATTGAGCTCAAGAAGCTTATCTTGAGGGAGTTTCATGCCAAACCATATTAAAGTCACCTAGGATATCAGAAGATGTTGATAGCAGTGACAAATTTCTACTATTAACCGAATCTGAAGAAGGAAGTCACAGATTTTATGGCTATATGTTTAGACTGTCAACAAGTGAAAGCAGAGTGTAATCATCCAGTTGGGTTGCTTCATCCTATTCCGATTCCAGAATGGAAATGGGAGGCCATTTCCATGGATTTCATTACAGGTCTTCCAAGGACACCAAGGCCGTATGATTCTATCATGGTTGTGGTAGACAGGTTGAGCAAGGTAGCTCACTTCATTCCAGTCAAGACTACTTATTCATCTAGTGAGGTAGCACATGTATTCATTAGGGAGATCGTGAGATTTCATGGGGTTTCGAAGAAGATTGCGTCGGACCGGGATGCCAAGTTCACATCCAAGTTTTGGAAGGAGTTATTTGCAATATTGGGGACAAATTTGGCCCTCAACACAACTTATCATCCACAGGCACATGGACAGATAGAGAGGGTCAACAAGATACTAGAGTATATGTTGAGGGTGTATGTCATGCATTAGCAGAGGAGATGGGAGGAATACCTTCCATTGGTTGAGTTTGCCTATAATAATGGTTATCAGGAGTCACTGAGGATGATTCTGTTTAACGCACTCTATGGACGGAGTTGTAACACTCCCATCAACTGGAGTGATCTAGTGAACAAGGTATTTTTGGGGCCAAACATGTTGGCAGACATGGAATAGGAAATGCAGGAAGATATCATAGCTCATCGTGGTGTATACAATAGTAACCATACATGAATATGTACAAATACCAAAACTCATTTGCCTCCACCCGAAAACAATGAAGGACACATAGCCTACATCTGATCAACCATCTCCCATGTAGCTTCATCGGGCCCAAAGTGCTTCCAATGCACTGTAACCTGCTCAATTGCTCTGTTCTGGAGCATGAGATGTTTCCGCTGCAATATGCACTGAGGTTCCAACTGGAATTATCCTTCTTGCTCCACCTACAATACAAACCAATCAATAACATGTTGGGTCCCTATAATACTAGTGAAGCCCACTATTGTTTTTTTTTTTCCCGTAAGAAAAAATCGTAATTTTATTCAAAATTGATAAAATTACATTTTGTAGATGCCTGGGGCATATTCAGATGGTTGTTCCTGTATTAACAGGCAGCGAGCAAAGAAAAATACACAAAATAACAGGTGACTGTTCCTGTAATGACAGGAAGCTACAGAAATAGAGAAAATAAAAGAGAATATGAAAGCTGATCCAGCATGACTAAATTTTCCTACCCTTCTTCTTCTCCACACGTCGCCAACCACCAGTGTCCGGAGTGGAAGTAATAATGGTTAGCTGATTTTCCATTGGGATCAGTTGAAGTTCTTTGTCCGATTCTGAGCCCTCTGATCCATGGGTTCGTTTGATGCCGCTTATTTCCATTTGTGGCTCTTGTTGCAGATTTGTATAGTGTGTTCCCAAGTGAGTAGTTGGGGTAATCTCTCCCTGTGTATATGTCTGTCTCATTTGATAATCAGGTTCTGTCTGGGTCTCTGTAGGTTCCTCATTTATATCTTCTTCTTCCAATGGTTCAGTGTGCTGCCAGCCCTTAGGCTTTTTCTGTTGTTTCTCGGTTCTCCTGGGGTCCTTTCGAGCAGCTGGGCAATCATATTGGAGGTGCCATGTTTGCATGCATCCCCTGCACCGAAACGTTGTGTTCTCATAGTCTAGTTGTTGTATCCATTGTGAATTATTAAAGTTCAGTGTGATGTGGTCAGGTAGTCCTTGACTCAAATCCACTTCTACACATATTCTGGCGAATGTGAATATTCCCCTGATAGTTCTGTCTTCGTCCATTTTTAGGTATTTCCCCAGTGTATTCCCGATTGTAGCTAATACTTTTTGATGCCAAAAGTGTAGAGGAAGGCCATGTAGCCTTACCCACACAGGCATCGTTGAGACTTTCATTGTGTTGGCGTCAAAATCAGAAAACCAGGGGGTGAGAAATAGGCCAGCACTGCCCCAGAACCAAGGCCCCTGTTTGATGATGCTGTCTCGTTCTTGTTCTGTGTTGAATCTAACTATGAAGTACCCTTTGGGACATAGGTAAATTTCACAGTTTGTGGTCCATTTTGTATAGATCCATTGGTGCAGGGCATCTGATTTTGGCCAGAAACCATTAAATCTACATATGACTGCAGTTTTAGACAAATCAGAGTATAGACTGGTTACCTCTGGCATGGAGACTAGTAGCGTTGGTGGATCTGGTTTTTGTTCAACAATGTAGGGTCCTCGTAGCTCTGATGGTGGAGCTGCTTTGTTCTTCATTTTCTCCCCCCCTCCCACTGCATCCTGAAAGGAGCTTGCATTTTTTGAGCTGGTTCTGGTGCTTCCACCTCTCAGTTGGAGATTAAGAATAATGGTTGAATCCTTGGCAATGTCGTAGTGCTGTAGAGTTTGGTTGTCCTGCAGACTGTAGCCTGAATATATGAGGTTTTGATGTTGTGCTGGGGTTCCAAGGTGACTCTGGATCTCTTTTTTTAGCGCATGGATGCTCGTTCCTTTACTGAGCTGCATGCAGAAGTGTTTGCCCCCAATCGATTTGATGAAGATCTGGATCAGGCCTGCGTCCTTGCGGAGTAGATCAGTCCTGAGGAGACCTCGTTTTGTTGTATCTGGTTGTTCCTCTTTGAATCCAAATGGATCTACCCTATCCAAATCCTGGTTCGCTGGTTTGTAAGCCGGATCTGGCGTGAGGTAGGCATATCCAGGGTTTAACCCTCGTCCCACTGTGTACGAGAACCGGCTGCCTCCAAACAGCCATTTTCCGGGTGCTGCCTTGGCAGATCCAATGTTTAGTGCGGCAGATCCAGTGCATCCAGTAGAGTTGTCGTGCGATCTGCATGTACCAGGTCCAGATGCTATGACGTTCTCGTCTTCCATTACGCCCTTGTAATCGTGTTTTGGGTCTGCTGCGAGATCCCTGATCTGTGTATTGTGCACCCATCCAGCCAAACGGAGGCAGGGGTTTTTCTGTATACCCAAAATCTTGCCCAGGGGGGGCTGCGTGAGGGTGGCCGGTGCCTTGTCCAGGAGGCCAAACGCGGGAGCGAAAGCAGGAAACGCTGCCTGGTGATTCTTCCATGTGCCGCGCAGTTGCTCCCAAGGAAACCCAGTTAAATGCAGATTCTGAGGGGATCCGTCCTCTGCGTGTGCGGCTGTGTTGTGAACCCTCACACGTAGTGCCATGGTAGTTCCCTTCCGTCTTCAGTAATGTTATACCTTTTGTTTTGTATCGAAGCCCACTATTGTTATTATTATGTAGGCTCTAATTATATTGTGACCTCTTAGACTCCTATATATACAAAGGAGGTCTTGTCATTTGTATCATCCATAAATTTTTCATTTATGTAATGTAAAGGATGCTTCCCCCTCGAAGAGGATAATTTTTAAGTCATTTCCCATGTGGAATCTTCAGCAGATAAGTTCTTCCACTTAATGAGATACTCTGAAATTGATTTCTTTTGTAGCTGTCAGGTTCTTGTTTCTGTGACTGTTTCAGGCTCAAATATGATTTTTCCTTCTTCGTCAAGTGCAACACCTTGTAAGGACCATAGTACTTGGGTGATATTGAAGCATAAATATCAGTATTGGGTTCTAAAATTCCTCCAAAACAAAATAATTCTACACCCATTAAGCCCTCAGAAAGCTCTGATACCAAATGTTATGCAACCGAATCACAAATAGATAGATCAATGACTTAAAAATTATCCTCTTCGAGGGGGAAACATCCTTTACATTACATAAATGAAAAATTCTTGGATGATACAAATGACAAGACCTCCTTTGTATATATAGGAGTCTAAGAGGTCACAATATAATCAGAGCCTACATAACAATAACAATAGTGGACTTCACTAGTATTATAGGTTTCAACATGTTATTGATTGGTCTGTATTGCAGGTGGAGCAAGAAGGATAATTCCAGCTAGAACCTCAGTGCATATTGCAGCAGAAACATATCATGCTCCAGAACAGAGCAATTGAGCAGGCTACAGTGCATTGGAAGCACTTTGGGCCCGATGAAGCTACATGGGAGATGGTTGATCAGATGTAAGCTATGTGTCCTTCATTGTTTTCTGGTGGCGGCAAATGAGTTTTGGTATTTGTACATATTTATGTATCATTACTATTGTATACACTAAGATGAGTTATGTTATAAAGCTCAAATAAGCGATATGGTTGTCATATTGTCATGTTTGTCATGATGGTTTTGATTTTGAGAAAGATGTTATTGTAAATACTGCAACAAGCTAGGTTATAAAGCTCCATAGGCAGTATGTTTTGTTTTTCAGGGGTTTGTAACAATCTTAGGTTAAAATTTCATGTAACAAAAGTTAATAAAGGAAAATTAAGATCATGGTTAAGGGACACTTATTCCAAGATGAATGTTGGGAAAAATATCGTAGTGAGCATCACTTGGTGTGTTTATGGATAAGGGGAAATTGGCAAAGGAAATGGCTAAGGCTTTGAAAAGGAAACGAGGCATTAATTGGCATTTTATTTATGAAAATAAAGGAAATTAGGAGAAAAGGAAGGTGAAAGGTCACAGGTTGCATGTGAGGAGGAAAATGAAGGAAAATAATGGAAAATTGAAGAAATTAGAGGCCTCATCAATAAAAAGACCTTAGAGCATCAGTTAGTATCTTTTTGTCAGTTCATTTTTGGAATTAGTCTCAGAGAGGAGAAGAGCACCAAGAAGAGAAGGAATGCAAGCAAGCAAAGGAAGGACAAGAAAGGAAAGGAAAGGAAAGGAAAGCAAGGATCAAGTGAGGAATTTGAATCAAGCAGCTTCAGTGGGAATACTTGCAGGTAACAGGTTGCATGTATGATTTCCTAGCTAGTTTTGACATGCATGATATGCACATGTTGGTATTTGGTTCTTTTGTTGTCATCACGGGGGCTTCACTGGGGGAGACATATCATACCACGTGGGTTCATATTCGGGGATATATATTGAGGAAAAAATGACATAATATTATGGGGGATATATAGTGGGTAAAGGGTTTTTATATAGGAAAATATAAAAGATGGAGCTCAAAGTTAATTAAAAAATATAAAGGGGTCTAAAAAATGTTAATGAAAAAATGAATACCTACAATATCTAGTGAAAGTAGGGGTTTTTTAAATTGGGAAGTTGTATTGGGTTCATATTGGTAGGGGGTTAAATAATTTGATTTTTAGAGGTATTTTACAATATGTAGTCAAATTAAGGGTATCGTTTAATATGCCACGAATGCACGTGATATGTTAGAGGTTCCTTGAGTAAATCTCCCTTGGTTGTCATTGGCATGGGTTTTTCCGGGTTTGCAATGGATTTTATCCTAGCCTTGTCATTTTCGGATAGTCATGGTGTGATGGGTTTGTTCTCGATTTGAGCTTTGGATTGCCAGAATATTTTGGATCCAGGTGAGGCGGTCTCAGGAAAATTCCCAAAGGCCTAGGAATCCCTTGATCGGTAATGGAGGGATACATCGTAAAGCCTGAGGGTCAAGACGAGAAAATTCCTCAAGGTATTGGAGAAGAAATTCTGAGGCATCTAAGCGTGGTTTGGTTTTGTGATCTCGAAACTGGTTTAGGTGAGTTCACATTATGGTGAGGGTGGAGGCAGTTTAACCTCTAGTTTCCATTGGTTGTGTTTGGATTGGTTTATCCCATGAGATCCCACTTTCATGCTTGGAATATGGCATGGGGGTGATTGGCTGAAAGAAAGATTTGGTTCAGCCAATATATGGTCGGGTGGTACGTGGAAGTCCCGAACTTGGTTAGCTTTCACCTATGTTTAATATGAGCTAAGTTTCTCTTGATTTTGATATGGAAATGTACTTATTATTATGTGGCTTTATTGGTTTTTCTCTCATTATTATTTATCTGGTTATATGTTGGTTATAAGCATGGTTATATGACAGTTCTCAGTCATGGTTCTTTTCATGTTTTACTTTTAACTGAATGAATAATGAATGCAAGACCTAATTAGTGTTATGACAACTAATGTGAGAAGGTAGTGACCCTTCTTGTTAAACCTCAGATAAGTTTTATGTTCCTTATGTTCAAACTTGCATTCATGACTTGTCAGTTGCATATTTACCAAGTGTTTGACGGAATTTTAGTCCCCATTGGGGAAGGTCAGGTCAAGTCTTGGTTTCAATTTTTGGTTTACAAGCATTGTTTATTATCATCTCTAGAAGTTTCATTGAGTTCTGGGCAGAGGCCTGAGTCCTGGCCCTGAAAAAGTGGCTCAGAATTCAGAGTCGCTAGAATAGAAATGAGAAGAAAAGTCCATAATCATTGTGAAATAGGCCTATGGGAGCGAATGGAGAATCATTTTCACTTGAAGGCCTTGGAAAAGGAGCGACTGGGGCTCTAGGTCAGGGAAAAGAGAGTTATCTTTGGGGTTGGACACTTGGAGGGGCTCGGTTGCTCCTGGAGGTCTTATGGCACCTGAGGGAAGTCAATAAGGTCTTAAGTTGCCAACTCCATTTCCTTAAGGTCATATAGGAGGCTGAGTCTTATTGTTTGGTAATTTAATTGATTGCTAAATTACTTACATAAATTGTCAACCAGGGCTAGTATACTGATGAAGTGTATGTGCACTGTATGTACTAGAAGTTCTTATTATTCAAGAAATTCCTAAATTAAATTGAGATGTCGAGATGCACATGTTAACTATGAAAATAAATATGTTATTCTAAAAATCAAAATGATCACACTTTCTTAAAAGAATTAATTGAAAACTAAAATCACCATAAAATTATCACAATTGCTCAAAATACAGATCACATTTTCCACAAATAAATATCGCTCTTGCTAAATAAAATCACACTTTCTTCACTCTTGTTTGAAATAAATCACACTTGACAATGAAACTAAATTCAAATTGCTAAAAAAAAATATTAACTCTAAATTAAAATCCTACTCACACAACTATACTACAAATCTATATCAATCTCGCTTCACTCTACAACAAAATGATTAAGCAATCTTAATAAAAAAAATACTAAGAATTCATTCGAAAATCAAAACTAAGCATTTAAATAAACTAATGAAATTCTACAACAAAACAGAGAATTGAAATTCCATCTACATGATGAGCCTCATAAATGGGTAATTATATGGGCTCATTTTACCTCCTAATCTAGTCAAATGAACCATTCTCTTAGCTTATTGTATGATTTTCGGATTATATTTATGCTTATAGAGTGAGTTGAGTTAGTTATTGTGCCATGTGCTATAACATGTATTTAATGCAGATTATTGATGGATTTCGAGGTCAAAGTCAAGGATCCAGTGGACAAATGGCAGCAATAACTCGAAGTTGACAGAGGAGAGGACTTATAGGAAGGAATCCCCCTCATTTATTACTCCTCGCTTCGAATTCCCCTTCATTCAGCTCGGAGTACAAGCAACCGAATCATGCACTAGAAGGCAGCCAAGAAAGTGGAGGATGACTGATGATTATATCGAGTTTTGGGAGCCAAGCCTCCCTGATTTTAAGGAAGCTATTGATAGCTTCATTTGTATAAGTAGAAAGGCCTAGGGCCTCACTAAGGTCAGTTTTTTTCTTATGTAAACTCTGCTCAAATTTCAAGCTTATTATTTTGTGACAGTTTCATGTAATCTTGCTATTGTTTTGAAAATAAAGATGGAATGTTTTTTGAGATAGCACTGAGTTGCCTCAGAGGGCTAAAGCTATTGGGTTAGGGCCCAATCCAAGTAGTCAAGCTCTTCTTTACTTGTATTTTTATGCTTTGTTTCAGTTTGTAGATTAGTTTGTTGTTAGATGTATTTCTCTTATGATTAAGAATAGGTTGTTTTTGATGATTTAGTAGTTTGCTTCCATTTGTTCTTTCTGTAGCAGGTTAAGCAGTGACCAACAAAGATTCAAAAGGCTATCAGTAGTGTCTTGGCCTCTCTTCCTCCCTCTAGGACCATGATTTGAGGCAAAGACTCTCTTGCTGCCCCAAAAACACAGATTTTCCTCCTTCATAGGACTTCTAGTGTTTGTAGATTTTTACTAGGTTAATAGTCCTGCTTTGCTTTGTTTTAGATCTTCTTCATCATGCTCACTTCCTGATTTGCAATAATCTTCTTTCATGCTTTCCTTTTCCTACAGCATTTCTCAACATTTCCTTTCATAGATCATAGTTTAGACAATTTTTATGCAAAGCTCTGTTTTTCCTAAATGCATTCATTTCACTTGTTGCTTGATTTCCTTGGTTTATTCTCAATTTCTATGCGTAAAAATACATAAAAATCCAAAAATATGTTTTTTGCTTATTTACTTCCAAAAATAGCATAGTTAGATGTTGTTTACTTCCTCGAGTAGGTAATAGCATTCCTTTCATGGTTTTCATAGTGCTTTCCGCAAAAATAGAATTAGTTCGTTAATTAGGGTTTACTAGGTTTTCTTTACATTTCAGTATTTCTCCTTTCTGTAATTACAATAGCATCTGTAGAGTAATATTTCTTTCCTTTCATCACATATAGATCCTCTTCTAGAATCCAGAGAAGTTGGCTCGAGCTCCTAGTGATCTTGCGTCGGCTGACCAAGTGACAACCTGCAGTGAGAACTAATGCTTGTGCATACAACACCGACACTTCCAAGCTTGTTATTAACTACAGGGTTGATAAGAGTAAAGTAGGCAGCCCAGGAGTTGCAGCATTATTGTTGCAATACTGGTGCTCACCACTTTTTGGCATCGTTGCCAGGGAAGCGTCAGATTATTCTGTGATTACTGCTTTCTTCTATTTCTTCTTGCAACATTCTGCTAATAGTTTATTTCAACAAAAGTAGACTAGTCATTTCTTTCCTTTCAAGTTCTACATTTCCTTGCTTTCCTTTTCAATTCTGCAAATTTCATTTCAGCAAAAGTAGACTAGTCAGTTCTTTCCTTTCAGTTCTGCATCTCCTTGCTTTCCTTTTCAATTCTGCAAATTTCCATTCAGCAAGTTTATTTCAGTTAGTTGTAGTTTGTTTTGTTCAATCACAATTTCAGTTTCTGCAGGTACATTCAGTGTTGGGAAAAAGAAACAAAAACCAACCAAAAATATTTCCTTTCATGCCTCATAGGAATAGAGATAACTCAGGAAAATGTTTTCCCAACACCCCCACTGCTTCACATAGCCAACCTTCTCTCTTCTTCGGTGGCTGCAATCAATAAGAAACCTTAGGTGAACAGCCTGACATATTTGAAGAACCTATAGGGGAAGAAGAAGAAGAAAACATTCCTTTGGAGCCAATGGCTGAAAACAGAAATTCTAGGGGGAATGGAGAGAGAATAGAGGGTACCTTTCCCATTCAGGAGACCAATGGGGACACCAAAATGAAGAATATAAGCCCTTCCACCCTACCTCATTTCCATGGTCTGACTACAGAAGATCCTAACACCTTCTTGTTTGAGTTTGTTGTCATCTGTCGAACTTATGACTATGCAGAAGATGAGCAAAAGTTGAAATTGTTCCCTTCTACTCTCAAGGATGCAGCACTGCATTGGTTCATGGGATTACCTAGCAATAGCATCACAACTTGGGCTTAGATGCAGCAAGCCTTTAACAACAAGTATCGAGACTATTGTAGGTCAAAAGATACTAAAGAAGAAATCTTCCGAATGACCATAGGAAGTGATGAGTCCCTGGAAGACTATGAAGAGAGGTTCCAGCTCAGTTACAAAAGGGTCGGGTGTACACTTGACCCTGAGTCTCTGAAGTTGGTCCTGCTCAGGGGAACTCGGGAATATCTTTTAGACACCTCCATCTACTGACTAGGGGAGACATCTATCAACTATCTTATGAGGACATAAAGACTATTTTTAGAAACCATTCTAGAGCAGCCAGAAAGAAAGGTAGGGGGAGTCAACCCATAGCCAGTACCTCTTCCTCCAACTCATCCATTAAAGGAGAAATTGGAAACATGCTGGAAGACTTCAAGAGTGAGATGTTGCAGACTCTTGCCATGCAAATGGATACCTTACATATCAAAAGAAAACAAGAGGAAGCAGAGAGAGCTTTGGCCATTTTTTTCCCTAGATGCATAGGAGGCATCCTAGGAATGAATGCCCATTGAACTCTATAGAGTTTTGTTTAGTCTCTGAAGAAAATCATTCTACAGATAAGTGCCCTTCCTTTCCAAGACTTAAAGTTGTATATCAAGGGGCTGAGGGAGTCACTGAACAACTCTATTACATAAACCAAAGAACGCCTCATGGACCTAGACCATACCAGTAAGGGATGCAAGGGATATCTCAGGCATACTACAACCCCAACCAAGCCACCTCCATGCCTTCTTGGGGCCCTCTTGCTCATCCTTTCTGGTCCACGCCTCCTCCTTGGTCCTTCACATCTCAATATCATGCCCAACCAGCCACCCATTCATTTCAATCCTATGCTCAGCCACAACCTCAGTGGAATGCATCTCATCAGGGGTGGAGGCCTCAATACAAACCTCTTCCTGCTCTTTTGCCTCCACCACCTGCCCAACCACAACTGTTACCTTCTGCTCCACCAAAGCAACCCCAAATGCCTGCCCAGCCAAATCCGAACCCGAACAACAGACAAGCTCAACAAGTGTATAGTGGGGAACCATCATGCCCAACTTATGTTGTGGAGATTCAAGAAATTAACTTGAGATCTGGGAAAGTCCTCCCAGATATCTAGCCTCCACCTAGAGAGGTTGAGGAAGATAAAGAGGAAAGCGAACCTAAAGAAAATCCACCCTTTCCTGAGAGACTATCCATGACAGTCCAACCTACCCCAAAAGAGACTGAACTCCTGGGAGAATTGAAACATTTATGTGTAAAGATACCACTTCTCCAAGCTATAAAATATGTGCCTATCTACAATAGGTTGATCAAAGAGAAGTGCTTTAGGCATCCAGGAAGGCGCAAGAGAGATGCCCCAATTATCAATGTCATAGGACAACTGTCCGACCTGATGTTGGGGCAGGTAATTTGTCCAAAATATTTGGACCTTAAAAGCCCAATAGTTGATGTCCACATCAATGGCACAATGATCCCACATACCTTGATTGATCTATGAGCTGCCATTAATGTGATGACAAAGGACACAATGCTCAAACTTAACCTCCAGGGATCCTTGAGGAAGACCATGACAATGCTATAGCTAGAAGACAGCTCCACAGTGACCCCTGAGGGGATTGTGGAAGATGTGATGGTCTCCATTGATTCTTGGGAGTACCCTGCTGATTTCTTAGTTCTCCAACAAAAGGCAAAGTTCACTGGGTATCCTCTCATTCTGGGAAGACCCTGGTTGGCTACAGTTGATGCCTACATCAGCTGTCGAGCTGGGAACATGACCATAAAGAATGGGCACATGTCCAAGCACTTAATCCTATATCCTCTTGCCCAACCCTTGCTAGAACATGATCTACCTCTCTAGTTGGAGGAGGAAGATGAGAATGAAGTTTATTCTGCATCACTTTACGCATTAGAAATTTCCATGGGGGGGAACAACAAGATGAGGATGATATGATTGAAAATTTGATTCAGAATCCACCTCCCAGTGTATCACCATTAGAGGACATAGTAAGAGAAACCCAAAACAACCCCTCAACTGATCTCTGTGCATCTGACTCCACTTCTCTCCGTGTTAATAATATAGAGTTCAGCCCAGAAAGAACATTGAAAATCAATCCATCCTTATCCACTTCCCAGGAGAAGGAACTTTGTAGCCTACTAAGAAACCATCTAGATGCCTTCACCTGGAGTTATAAGGAGATGAAGGGAGTGCACCCTTTAGTATGTACTCATCATATATACATCAAGGAAGATTGCAAAATAGTCAGGCAGCCTCAAAGGAGGATGAATCCAACACTTAAATATATTGTTAAGGAAGAACTGCAAAAATTGCTTGATGCAGGATTCATCTATCCCATCTCTGACAACGAATGGGTCTCTCCTTTGGTGCTAGTGCCAAAGAAAAATGGTAAATGGAGAAGTTGTGTCGACTATCGGGAATTGAAAAAGGCCACTAAAAAGGACCATTTTCCTTTACCTTTCATAAATCAAGTGTTAGACAGTCTGGTAGGGAAAAAGTTTTTCTCCTTCCTAGATGGGTTTAGCAGGTACAATCAAATTCAAATCAGCCCGGAAAACCAAGATAAGACCACTTTCACTTGTGCTTGGGGTACTTTTGCATACCGGGTCCTTCCTTTTGGTTTGTGCAACACTCTAGCCACTTTCCAAAGAGCGGTATTGAGTATATTCTCTGAACTAGTTCATGATGCAGTAGAAATATACATGGATGATTTTACTCCTTATGGTTCTAACTTTTAGGAAGCTTTATCTAACCTAGGAAAAGTTCTAGACTAGTGTATTGAGATGAATCTATCTCTCAACCTAGAAAAATGTGAATTTTTTATGACTGAAGGGACCGTGTAACGTCATCCAATATCTTAGCAAGGATTGTAGGTGGACCCCAACAAAATTGCCATCATCCGAGGGGTCCCACCTCCTCAAAAGGTGAGAGATCTCAGAAGTTTCCTGGGCTTAGCTAGATATTACAGGAGATTCATTAAAGATTTCAGCAAGCTAGCCTCTCCTTTGTTTGGCCTCTTAGGCAAAGATGTTGAGTTCATATGGTCAGAAAACTGTCAAGAAGCCCTAGATACCTTAAAGACCAAGTTAGTGACTACCCTAATTCTCATAGGCCCAAACTGGGCCCTACCTTTCCACATTCACACAGATTCCTTGAACAAAGAAATAGGAGTAGCCTTAGGATAAATTGATGAAAAATTACCTTATTCCATATACTTTATAAGCAAAACCTGTCAAAGACAGAGTTAAACTATACAGTGGCCGAGAGGGAACTCCTAACTATCGTGCATTCCTTAAACAAATTCAGACATTATATCATAGGCTATCAAACCTTTGTGCACATTGATCATGCTGTAATTAGATATTTAATGAACAAACCAGATGTAAATGCTCGCATTATTAGATGATTGCTTTTACTGCAACAGTTTGATCTAACCATTACTGATAAGCCTGGTAAAGAAAATGTTGTTGCTGAATTTTTGTCTAGAGAAAATTTGCCTGTAGGTGAAGGAATAGTGGTTGACCAAATGCTAGATGAACATCTGTTTGCTATATTAGTACTCTCTCCATGGTTTACTGATATAGCAAACTACTTGGTTTCAACACAGTTCCCACCACACCTATCCTTAAAAGAGAAGAGCAAGATAGTAAGGAAAAGCGCCCCTTTTACCTAGATTGGGGGAAAGCTCTTCAAACTTGGCCCAAATCAGATCTTGAGAAGATGTGTCAGGGAGGAGGAAGTCTTTGACATCCTCCTGACCTATCACGACGGGCCTTGTGGAGGTCATTTTGTAGCAAAATGAACTGCCTTCAAAATATTGTAGGGAGGCTACTACGGGCCCACTCTTCATCAGGATGTGAGGAGATATACAAGCCAATGTGACCAGTGTCAGAGGATGGGGAAACCTACTCCAAAGGATGAGATGCCCATGCAACCTCAAGTGACCTTTGAGCCATTTGAGAAGTGGGGCATGGACTTTGTGGGGCCTATCAACCCTCCTTCAAAACAGAAACAATACATCATTGTGTGCACCAACTACCTGACAAAGTGGGTAGAGACAAAAGCAACCAAAGCAGTGACAGAGGAAAAAGTAGATGAGTTTTTTTAGAGAAAACATATTCTACAAGTTCGGGTATCCGAGAGAGTTGGTCACAGATCAAGGCAGTCAATTCACTTCCAACCTGATTGAAGACCTGCTCACACATCATAAGATCAAGCACAGGACTTCCACCCCTTACAATCCACAAGCCAATGGGCAAGTGGAGGTCACTAACAGAGCATTGGAAGGGATCCTAACCAAGGTAGTGAGCAGCAGCAGAAAAGACTGGGCGGACAGATTAGTTGAGGCCACTTGGGCCTACAACACCACATGGAAGACCACCACTGGGTTTACACCCTATGAACTGGTCTATGGGAAGAAGGCTTTGTTGTCAATGGAATTGGAGTTCAATACACTAAGGATGGCAGCGCAGCTGGACCTAGACTTCAGAAATGCACAGAAGGAGAGATTACTTCAGCTCAATGGATTGGATGAATAAAGATTGCAAGCCCTTCTCCATACAGAGGTAGTTCAGCACCAGAGAAAGATATGGCATGAAAAAAATATAAAGGAGAAGCAATTCCAAGAGGGAGATTGGACACTACTCTATGATTCAAGATACAAGGATTTCAAAGGCAAGCTGAGGACAAGATGGCTAGGACTCTACACTGTGGAGAAATGCAATGACAATGGTTCAGTTCTGATCAAAACCATTGATTATGAAGCCATCCCCATGCTTGTCAATGGACATCGGTTGAAGGTCTACAAGAAACCCCTCTCCAAGCGAGAGTTCATCGAAGATTTAAATAAAATAGTGATGGTAGCGGAGCATGTCTTAGCTTCCACTTCACCCACTCACTGAAGAAAAGAAAAAAAAATAAGGACTCAAGTGAAAACCTCCATGAGGCGCTTGAATCCCATCATTGGTTTGAAAACCTCTTCTGAGGCAGCCCATTGATGTCAAAAAAAGAAGAAAAAGGAATAAGATCCCTAGGTGAAAACCTCCCTTAGAGGCGCTCAGGTCAGGAAATTAGGGTGATAACCTCTCTGAAGCGCCCTAGTTGTTTTCAAAAAAAAAAAAGACAAAAAAAAGGAGAAAGAAAATGAATTTTTTTGTTGCATTGCAGGTTTGCAGGAGGACTACAGGGAGCAGAAGAAGGTGCCAAGGGGACCCTGACATTCATACCAGCACCCATCTCATCTTCTCCACACCTTCCTCTACCATTTTTGGCATTTCTTTCACCCCACTATACCTCTTTTTCAAAAACTGTGTTTTCTACAGGAGGCTTTGTGTTTTCTACAGGAAGCTCCTGTAGGAATTACAGAGAGCCAGAAGTGGCTACAGAAGGCAGTCTGAGGGACAAAGAAGCTTCATGATGAGCCTATAATCCCTCCTATAATCTTCAAACCTCCTTGCCATAATTTCCAAACCTGCATCACACCCCAAGCATCATTTTTCTTCCTGTCTAAGAAAAACACAGAAAAAAAGTTTTTCAGCTAAAAAAAAAAAAAAAAAAAAAAACAAAATGAGAGAAAAAGCACCATCAACCTCACCTGAAGCCTACCTACTACCTCTCCATCTTTATCTACACCTCTGGCATCATCCTTGAGCTCCAAGCACAGGAAGAAGCTAAAGTTTCAAAGGGAGAAGCAGCTACAAGAGCTCCTATAGGAATTCATGTAGTAGCTAATCCCGTAGAAATCCAGCACCAACAGCAAGAGAGTGCAAACATGAAGGTTGTAAAGGCACCTGAAGCTCAGATCCAGCCAGAGAAGAACCTGCACAAGCACATAGCCACACATCATCAAGAAGAGACAACATGCAAAAAGGGAAATAAAGGCATGCAACAGAGAAAGCCATAGCGCCTCACAACAAATACACTCGGATCACAGTTAAGTAACTAAGTCACTCCTCTGTTTGCATTTGTGTAATTATAAGTCATGCAAAAGCAATGAGATGGTTGAGGTTGAACGAGGGAAAGGTGGCCAGTTAACTTGGCCACCTTCATCTAGTTGACTACACTCATCCGAGATGTCACCCACACGTCCGCACAGTCAACTCTAGCACAAGATGCCAAGGACAGGTAGTGGAGAAAGTGTGAACTCCGATGCAATAATGAGAATTGATTACGAGGAGGGACCATGATGATTAGGTAGGTAGGGACCAACAGTCCGAATATGGCCAACGTATACCTTGCCAACTCAGCACTCATCACCGAAAATATCCATAAAGGGTAATAAGTACTCCTCCCCAAGAATTCTCACCACCTTTTCCTTCATTCTCTCCTCGTAACTCAGCTACAACAGTCTCCTTGTGCCTTCACAACCTCATAACCACCATATGCCATCAATATCTCCCATATTCTTGCTCTCGGTGTTTTCTACAGGAGCACCTACAGGAAATCTAAAAGAGGGACAACAGGGTTCTACAGGAGGGGCAGTGAGTCGTTTTAAAGGGAGAAAACATGATTTTTAGCACGATTTTCAGTCTAAAGAGGTAGGTTTCATGCATACCCCCTATTGAATATCAATATATGAAAGAAGTGGTCTCAATTTGAGGAGGAAATAAGTCTTTAGGAGAAAAAAATACATAGAAAAATTTCTACTCATTTAAAAAAAAAACACAATCTCCTCTATTTCTCTGTTTTTCTCAAAATTATTTGTCTCCACCTCCATATTTGGTTTTCCAAAAGAGTATAGGCAATATGACTGGAGAGTTTATGAGGAAGGAGCCCACTAACTCCACTAGGCTCCATGCACATCCTCAAGTGGTGGACATCTTCATAAGGGCAAACTGGATGAATTTCTTTGAGAAATTTCAAGGGTTTGATGAGGAAATTGCCCAGGAGTTTGCTCTCTCTCTGGTCCCTCACACAAGAACTCATGCCACTGTCACCATTAGAGGTCTTTCCATGGAGATAACCCCTGAATTTATCAGTAGGGTCACTACCCTTCCTCTTGGGCTGCCTTGGAGTAAAGATGAGAAACCAATTGGCCAGGTTGCCAAGAAGAAATTTTCCCAGAATAATGAAACCCCTGTTGAAGATAAAAATGTCATTAGAAGGGTTAGCATACCATATCCCTGGGATGAAGTTAGCTATCAAATAATCAAATACATTTCCTGTGAGGGGAGGTACAACATTGTTTATGGTTATCACTTTAGAATCCTCCAAGAATTAAGGTATGCCATGGACACTCTAGCACCTCAAAAGCTCAATATCCCTTACTTCCTCCTGCAGTCCCTCATTGACTCCAGCACCAAGGTACAAGCAGAAAATTCAAAGAAACTAGCTCACCATGGCTTAATCAAAATCCTAGTAGAGGAAGCCCTCCATACCTTTACCCTCCCTATAGCATGGGAAGTTTTCTGAAACATGACAGCTGAGGATGACATAAAGGCCTTAACCTATGATGTCAGCCTTACTGGCAGTGAGGAGGAAGAACAATAAGGGGAAGAAGGTGGAGCCAGGGATGACATAGCAGAACAAGAAAGGAAGGAGGAAGGAACTGAAATAGAGGAGAAGAGAGCTGAAGAAATAGAGCAGGAAGAGACAGAAGAAGGAGAAAAAGAGGCAAAGAAGGAAGAGGAGTCCCCTAAGACTTTGGAAAGGGAGGCAATAGATGCCCTCACTGCCCTCAGTACACCAATCAAGCCAAAGAAAAAGAGGAAAAGACAAAACTCCATGTATTTCAGGGCTAGGAAGAGCACAAGAATTAAAACAAGCAAACCTCAGCCCTCTTCAAAAGTGCCAATTACCATTGAAGATTCACCCTCTGCCAAAGGGAAAGAATCTCCTTCCAAGACACCTATAACATATGAAAGGGGGACTCCCAAATCTTCCACATGGAAGGAAAAGGCAGTACTACAGAACCCAAAAATAGTCCTACAGGAGGCTCAGACAGTTCTACAGGAGACACTGTCAAAACTATAGGAGACCCAAAAGCTTGAGAAAAGGATAGAAGAATAGCCACAGGTGAAGGAGGAAGCACAAGAGATACAAGAACCTGATCCCCAGCCTAGTCTTGCCTCCTATTACAATCTACTTGAGGGATGAAGGATAATCCCAAAGAAATTTGAAATCCCACTATTTTTTGAATTGGAGAAAGAAAGAGTGAGAACACATAGGTGGATGCAGATAGCCAAATCCAAAGGAGTTGAGGATGTTGGTCATATGGAAAACAAACTCAGGGAAATGGGCAGAGAGTTGAGTGCTCTCAGAGACAGGGAAGCAATTAGGAGAAGCCACCTTGAAACTGAAAATGAATTGCTAAGGAGGAAGCTGCAAGAGAAAAAGACCCAGCTGGAATGCATGGCCAGCTTATCCATGGAGGCATTTCAATGCAAAACACCAGCCAAATCCTATGGCCTCTATCTAAAGGACCAATGGTTACAATTCCAAATAAAGACTTTGGCACAAAGAGGCACAATGCCTTTCCAAGACTACAGGCAGTTCATGGATTTGTGTGACCAAAGCACATCAGAGGACAATGCGAAGATGGCAGAATTCTACTTACACAACATGGCCCTCTCAGACATGAATGTGTGGGATCCCAATGCCAAGCTAGGGGACCTGCAATTAATGGCCATGGCCTCATGGATGAACCATGAAGAATTGAGGGAAACAAAAATAAAAAGATTGATGATAAAGGAGCAGAATGAGCCATTAATGATAAGAGCTGAGCCATCAGATCCCATGGCACTCATCAGCACACACAACCTTCCTGCCAATGACCCTCAGATTTCCCCTAGATCTCTCACCAATCAGACACAAGGTATTTCAAACGTTGAGGATATGCAAAGGTTTCTTGGGGATGACTGTGTGCATGCATGCATGAGGAGATGGAACACCTTACCACACAGTTTGCAGATCAGTGAATATCATTCCCCCATGAGGCTGAGGGAGGCATTCAAAAGCGTGCCCAATTACAAGCGCTCCATGCAGAGGCTAAAGGTCAACTGGATTGGCCTCAAACTGAGTCCCCCACTGCTGTTAGGCATGCTGGAAGGCAGAAGAGAAGAAGAAGAGGAGGAGCAGTGGAAGGACATAGACAGGAAGGCAGGATTCTATGGCAAAGAAGAGCAGACCACATCAGAAGCCTAGGATGCTAGGGAGGCCACCAGGGCCATAAAAGATGAGGAGATTGACTAAGTTGCTCAGAGGATGAGCAACACCTTCAGTAGGGGGGTGATGATGAGCCTCATAAATGGGTAATTATATGGGCTCATTTTACCTCATAACCTAGTCAAATCAACCATTCTCTTAGCTTATTGTATGATTTTCTGATTATATTTATGCTTATAGAGTGAGTTGAGTTAGTTATTGTGCCATGTGGTATAACATGTATTTAATGCAGATTATTGATGGACTTCGAGGTCAGAGTCAAGGATCCAATGGAAAATTGGCAGCAATAACTCAAAGTGGACAGAGGAGAGGACTTATAGGAGGGAATCCCCCTCATTTATTACTCCTCACTTCGAATTCCTCTTCATTCAGCTTGGAGTACAAGTAGCGGAATCATGCACTAGAAGGCAGTCGAGCAAGTGGAGGATGACTGATGATTATATCGAGTTTTGGGAGCCAAGCCTCCCGGATTTTAAGGAAACTATTGGTAGCTTCATTTGTATAAGTAGAGAGGCCTAGGGCCTCACTAAGGTCGGATTTTTTCTTATGTAAACTCTGCTCAAATTTCGAGCTTATTATTTTGTGACGATTTCTTGTAATCTTGCTATTGTTTTGAAAATAAAGATGAAATCCTTTTTGAGCTAGCACTGAGTTACCTGAGAGGGCTAAAGCTCTTAGATTAGGGCCCAATCCAAGCAGCCAAGCTCCTCTTTACTTGTATTTTTATGCTTTGTTTCAGTTTGTAGATTAGTTTTCTGATAGATGTATTTCTCTTATGATTAAGAATAGGTTGTTTTTGATGATTTAGGCGTCCATTTGTGCTTTCTGTAGCAAGTTAATTAGTGATCAGAAAAGATTCAAAAGGCTAGCAATAGTGCCTTGGCCTCTCTTCCTCCCTCTGGGACCATGATTCGAGGCAAAGACTCTCTTGCTGCCCCAAAAACACAAATTTTACTCCTTCATAGGACTTCTAGTGTTTGCAGCTTTTTAGTAGGTTAATAGTCCAACTTTGCTTTTCTTTAGATCTCTTCATCATGCTCACTTCCTGATTTGCAATAGTATTCTTTCATGCTTTCCTTTTCCTACAGCATTTCTTAGCATTTCCTTTCATAGATCATAGTTTAGACTATTTTTATGTAAAACTCTATTTTTCCTAAATGCATTCATTTCACTTGTTGCTTGATTTCCTTGGTTTATTCTCAATTTCTATGTAGCAGATATCTTCCACCAGTGGGCCAGCTTATCAGCAATCACACCCTCCATCTGATCCATGCCCTATAGGTCTCCCAAATCTCACCTCCATTCTACCCTAGTTTCCTGCATTTTTCCATAGAACTTCTTCCTCTCTCCTTGAGAAAACCCAATCATATTTCTCTCTCCTGGTGATTCATGGTAGACCATAGGTTCCCTAACACCCCATTCCAACCTTCATCCACCCTTTTCACCCACTCTCACACCCTCAAAATAGTGAAAACTGCTCTCGGCCTCCTCCTGTAGTTTCCCTGTTTTCCCCCTGTAGATTTCTTGTGTCCTCTTGTAGATTTTCCCGTAGGATTTTCCTTGAATTCCGAGTGTGGGAAAAGCCTCCAGAAGGCCACCTGAGACCTACTAGGACCCATCCACACCATCCTACATCCTCTCAAGTCCCAAAACCGACCTTCAACGCCACTTATTTGCTGCCACACTCACACACAATAAATTACATGCATGTCAAGTTCACATAAAAATACATAAAAATCCAAAAGAAAAAATTGCTTATTTACTTCCAGAAATAGAATAGTTAGATGTTGTTTATTTCCTTGAGTAGGTAATGGCATTCCTTTCATGGTTTTCATAGTGCTTTCTGCAAAAGTAGAATTAGTTGGTTAATTAGGGTTTACTAGGTTTGCTTTACATTTCAGTCTTTCTCCTTTCTGCAATTAGAATAGCATCTGTAGAGTAATCTTTCTTTCCTTTCATCACATATAGAGCTTCTTTTGGAATCCATAGAAGTTTGCTTGAGCTCCTAGTGATCTTGCGCCGACTGACTAAGTGACAACCTACAGTGAGAACTAGTACTTGTGCATACAACACCGACACTTCCAAGTTTGTTTCAAACTACCAAATTGATAAGAGTAAAGTAGGCAGCCCAGGATTTGCATCATTATTGCTGCAATACTGGTGCTCACCACTACAGTTAATGAAAATCTTACAACTTGAGGGGGCACTCCTCCGAGATGTAGGCAATATCATAGCTCCTCTACAAGACTAAATATACATCAATACCATGCATAAAAAATGAATGGACAAAAAGAATTGATGTCTGATAGTTGAATGAGATCGGCTGCGCACGCGCCCCCCTCTGAGAACCTGCTACTACACTCGTTGATCCTGCTTCGCGGCCGCCTCGGCCTCGGCCTCCTGCCATGGCCCCTCCGGATCCTCCTTTGGAGGGGGTTGACCCTCAACGTGCCTTCTCAGATCTGGTGAAATCTCTTCCACCGCAACGCCCCAGGCCTGCTCTCTCTAAATTTGTTAAGAAGTTGGATGTGCTTCAAGAAGTTCAGTTACCTCCAGTCTTGCCCCGCATGGCCGCTTTGTCTCTTGCTGAAAAAGGTCTTATAGGTCAATTTACAGGCCTCTGGCCTTCTCCTAGAACTGTTCAAAGATGGGTAGAAAGAAATTGGTCTGACAAAATTCAAGGGAAAATCTCCATCAGGTTTTGTGGGAAAGGGTATTTCACATTCCACTTTGAATCCAAAGAGGATAAGGATTTAATTTTCAGAAACGGGCCCTATTTCATGGACTCCAGGGGCCTATACCTCAACAAATGGACCCCAGACTTTGACCCTGAACTGGATGTCCCCAGTGCTGTTCCGGTTTGGGTCCGTCTCCCCCATCTCCCACTCCACTGCTAGGGAGATGAATCTGTGCATGCCATTGGGAACGCAGTCGGAAAATATATTGATCGTAGCGAACCGAAAGAAAACATGCAGGCCTGTGCGAGGATTTGTGTCGAAGTGGACCTTGGCAAAGGACTCCCTGAAGCTATAAAACTGAAAGTGGACGAGTGGAGCCATATCCAGCAGCTGGACTATGAGCAGATACCATTTAAATGTAAGGTATGTCATGAATACGACCACTTTTCCAATCGATGTTCTAAACTTGTTGATGCAGAGAATGGCGATCAAGAAGACCAATGGGAAACTGTCAAAAAGACCGTCCAAAGCCCCCCTTGAATCTGGCCCTCCTGTTCCCTCTGCACCTCGTCCCTCTTCATCCTCCCCTCCCTTGTCTGCCCACCCCCCTCCTGATCCGCCCCTCCCCTCTTCATCTAACCCCTTTCTAGTCTTATCTTCCCTTGAACCTCCTTCCGTGGATCCCTCTCTCCCCCCCTTGATCCTTTCTGAACCTTCTGATCCTTCTCCCCCCCTGGTCATCTCTTCGCAGGCTTCTCTAGAACCCCCTCTTACCAGGCTTACCAGAAGCTCCTCTAAAGACCATGGAACTTCTAGCGACTCTTACAAGAAACCTGGACCTGGTAGAAAATCGGCCAAGCAGCATAGAGACGAGAATGCTCAGAAAGACATAGCCATGGGCACTCAAACCCCTATAGAATCTTTCATCCTGGGGCATCATGAGAAAGAGACAAATCACAAAGATCAAGAGAGGCGAGCACCTCTCCGTACGCCAAATACCCAATGATGAAAATTATGTCTTGGAACAACAGGGGATTAGGGCACCCCTCCAAAGTTTCAGCCCTCAGAGAACTTATACACAGTGAAAAACCAGAAATTTTATTGATTCAGGAGACAAAGCAAGATCAACAAGAAATGAGAGGAATAATAGATCAGCAGAAGCAATACAAAGGCTGTACCAGTGACTCAAGAGGAGCATCCGGAGGAATTGCCACTCTCTGGGATCATAGTAAATGGAACTGCACATCAGTAAATCTTCATCAGCATTGGATCAGAACTGTTCTGGAAAATAGAATAGACAACCAAACTGCAATCATTTATAATGTTTACGCCCCCAACCACTACAGAGAAAAGGAATGTTGTTGGGATGATCTTAAGGCTAGCATCGATGGTGAAATAAACTCAAATATTATTGTGGCAGGTGATTTTAATCTTATCTTACATGCCAACGAAAAACGGGGAGGTTGCTTTTCACCTGATCCCTTCAGAAGCCGTTTGGAAAATATCATTCAAGACCATGAACTAGTGGACGTTGCACCAAAAAACCACAGGTATACTTGGAGCAACCGCAGGCTAGGCATTGGTAACATAATGGAAAGGCTAGACAGGTTTTTAATTAATGTTTCGTTTCTTTCCTCCTTCTCAGTGGGATATGCTAACATTCTTTCCACTTCAGCCTCTAATCACTATCCCATAATCCTCACTCTGGAAACCCACTGCCCCCTTGGGCCCATACCGTTTAAATACAGTCCCCTTTGGAATTGTGTTCCAGCTGTCAAAGAAATTGTTCAGGGAACTTGGAATCAACACGTTGAAGGCTCTCCAGGTTTCATATGGGAAACCAAACAAAGAAGAACCAAGCAGGCTATCAAAGAATGGGCAAGATCTAATTATAAGGAGCCTGAGGAGACCAAAAAGAAAATCAAGAATGAATTAGATAGCATCCAAAGAACGATAGAAGAACATGGCCTCTCTCAGGAGAATAAGGAACAAGAAAGTGTTCTCTATACACAGCTGTGTCATATAAATAGAGAAGAAGAATTAAAATGGCGATTAAAGTCAAGGCAACTCTGGCTGCAAGGTGGTGACAAAAATACAACCTTTTTTCACAAATAGGCCACGGCACGAAAAATCAGGAACAACGTAAGCTCTATTTTAGATGCTGAGGGCAACCAGCAAAACACCCAAGAGGCCATTAGAAAGGCTGCCACTGAACATTACAGAGAAATTCTAACTGAAACAAAAGGAGAAGAGGATTATGCCGATTTTCTTCAATACTTACCCAATGGAATCACCAAGGAAATGAATGACAGCCTGAATAAGGAAATTGATGAGGAGGAAATCAGAAGAACGATTTGGACTCTGCATCCTGATAAGGCTCCTGGCCCTGATGGATTTCCCATTTGCTTCTATAGGGCGTTCTAGGGACTAATCAAAAAGGATTTGACTAAGATGATCAGATGGATCCAGCGAAAGGGTAAAATAGGAGGATATACCAATGCCACTTTTCTTGCTCTCATCCCTAAAGAAAACCGGCCCACTTCCTTTTCTCGGTTTCGACCCATTTCCCTCTGCAATTCCTCCTACAAGATTTTGTCCAAAATCTTAGCCTCTCGCCTTAAACCCCTCCTCCCCTCTCTGATTTCAGAAAACCAAGGAGGGTTCTTGGCCAACAGAAAAATAATTGATTCCATTCTCCTAGTTCAAGAAGCCATTCATTCGAGCCTCTCTAGGAAGGAGAAAGGGTTTATCCTCAAGCTTGACCTTGCCAATGCCTTTGATAGAGTTAGGCACTCCTTCCTTATAGCTATCTTAAAAAAGATGGGTTTTGATTCACCCTTCATTAGCATTGGCCTCATCACTGCTTGTATCTTTGGGCCCTGGATTTCCCCTCTGGTTAATGGTAGACCGAGTGTAGCTTTCAATCCTCCTAGGGTCTCAGACAGGGTTGCCCTCTTTCCCCTTATCTTTTTATCCTTATGGCTGAATCCTTTAGTCAAGCTCTGGACTTCAACAGAAGGGTGGGTCTCATCACTGGAATCAAATTTGGGAATGGAGTCAAGAATATCAACCACTCACAGTTTGCCGACGACACCTTGCTAATTGGAGGAGCCTCCACCACTATAGCAAGGAGGTTCAAGACTCTTCTTGACAAATTTATGGGGTATTCTGGCGGTTTGGTCAATCAGTTAAAAAGCTATATTTATGGATGGAATGCAACAAATCAGGTCATTCACAATATTGCAAATATCTTTGGAGTCCCTTGCAACTTTGAGTGGACTCATTTCTCTTACCTGGGCATGCCAGTGAGTCTAGGACCTCTGAAGGCAGGAACTTGGGACATCATCATTGACAAGGTGAAGCGGAAAGTGCAGCAATGGGGTTCTGTTTGGCTCAACCCAACAGGCTGCCTCATCCTCCTTAAATCAGGTATTTCTTCTCTTCCCCTTTATTGTTTCTCTCTATACCAAGCCCCAACTTCCTTTCATTACAAAATGGAAGTTATCCTCCGCCAATTCCTCTGGCAAGGAGGGAAAAACGACAAAAAGAAATTCAACTTAGTCAATTGGAAACAGGTCATTCAATCCCAGGACAGAGGAGGTCTTGGTATTAGATCCCCCAAATTTCTAAACCTTGCCTTTGGAGGGAAGATTGCTTGGAGGCTTATAACTGGTCCTTCTGCCTGGTGGAAAAGGGTTCTGGAAACTAAATACTTGAACTTCCCCAGACAGCAGTTGCTAGATTCTGATATTCCCAATAGAGACTCTTCAAAAATCTGGTGTTTATGTAAAAAAGCTATTCCGTTCATGGCTCAGAATATATCCAAAGTTCCCAAGGGAGGAGCCAGTATTAATATTGGAGCTGATAAAATACTGGGACAGCAGCCTCTAAATAGTCACGAAGAAACCATTCCTATTCTCACTTTTTTTAACAGCATTGGTATCCATTATCTGGATCAAATTTCTTGCTGGGATCCACTATCTCATCTCTGGCTTGGGTGGTCCTTTCCTGTTATCCCCAATGATCTTAAAGCTAGCCTGTCTACTCTGCAATCTCTCCTCCACAGCAAAGCTCCCATCAAAAAGAATGAGATGGATGGCTTTCGATGGGACCCAACTGGATCAGATTACACTGTCCAAGCAGCCCACCAGCACATCTGCTACAACACTTTCCCTATGCCAATATGGAATCACTGGAGAATGGTTTGGAAGTCAGAGGCTCTTCCAAAAATTAAATTTTTTATTTGGACCCTTTTAAAAGGGAAAATCCTAACAGCAGAAAATTTACAAAAGAGGGGTATCAATGGTCCCTCTCGTTGCCCCAACTGCTACGCTGCTGAAGAATCTATGCAACACCTCTTTGTCGACTGTCCCTTTGCTATTGATTGCTGGAAAAAATTATCCCCCATTGATAATTTCCCTTGGAGTTCCCAGCACTCCATAGGTGAAGTGATTCATTTTTGGAAAAAGAACTGTCCTTGGAAAAATAAGAGGAGCAATTTAGTGAAGAGGGTCTGGAATACACTCCCCTACACCATGTTATGGAGTATCTGGCTAGCAAGAAACCGGAAAATCTTTAAGGACAAGAACTCGGCTACAAGAATTATCTGCAATAAGGCTAAGAGTCTCGCTCTTGAAACTATTTCTGTCAAATCTCAAAGCAACATTGATGTAACAATGTACAGTGTTGAAGAAAGGAGTTTTATCAGCTATATTCTGGATAAAAATAATAGCATTCAGAATGGCAATATAGTGAAAGACCAGCGTAGCCAGGAAACCCACAGATGGAAAATCAGGTTAAAAGAGGAGTTTGCAAATTGGTTACAAAACTGCAACAGTTACTATCTTTTTTTCGACGGAGCATCAAAGTCAAACCCAGGAATTGCTGGAGCAGGGGGATTGATCTCCAATGCCAATGGGGACTGCGTCCTCTTCTATGAATGGGGTCTAGGGAAAATCTCTAATAACAGGGCAGAAGCGTTGGCCCTATATCAAGGGCTAATCCAGCTCATCAGACTTGGTATAAGAACAGCAAAAATCTTCGGAGATTCATCAGTCGTTATTAGTTTAATGGCTCAAAATAAAGAATCACCTAATGTTCTCCTACAGCAGGTCATTCAACGTTGTCAACTCTTGCACCAGACAATGGTTAATTTTCAGTTTCATCATATCCTTCGCTCTTTCAATAAGCAAGCTGACAGGCACGCCAACAAGGCTTGCGACAGGACAATGGGCAGTTTACTATGCAATGCCGAGGAGACTCAGCAGCCTTTGCCATGAACCATATCAGTTTACCCTGCAACAAACCTGATAGCTCTGACAGGTGGAAGTGGATTCAGATTTTCCAGACATACAGCAAGATCATGATCAGCATTGGGATTTGGCTCAGATTCGATTCTCTTATCCCTCTGAACTCAATCAGTATCTTCGTTGATTTCTATCTAATTCCTCAGGACAGCCTCCTGGATTTCCCGCGTCTTATCCCTGTTCCTCATTTTATTCCCGTGTCTGGTCCTCATCCTCCCCACCCTTCTATAAATTACCCCTTCTTCTTCCACTATTCAGTACCCTTCCTCTTATCAGTTCCCCTGTTCTATCGTTCTCGGCATTCTTCCCCGAGACCCTATTTTCCTCTAGCCTCTGTTTCTTGTTGGATCCTTGATGTCCTAGTCATGTCTTTTGCTTCATCCTCTGTCCGAACCCATCTGTAGAACCTCATTTCCTCTTTCCGTAGTCTCAACCTCTTCTATCCAATCTCTGCAATGGCACGCAGTGAGGACTGCCTCCACTGTGCGGATCTTCAAGCAGAGCTGGAGGAAATAAGAGCTCAACAGAAGATCTTAGACAATCAACAGAGGATCTTAGATGCAAAAATCGACAATCAGAACCGTATCATCAACGACAAGTACCAAGCGGAAATCAATATGTTCTTGCACAGGGTCTCTTCTCTACATGAGCAGTTTAACCACCTGTCTAACAGGTGCAGCCATGCGGAAGAGTCCATAGAGGTTCTGAAATATATGATGGACAAGCGCAACACTGTTGCCCCAAGCTCCTCAAGCGCCAAGCACATCGATGTGGATGAAAAGCCGGAGGAATCCATAGCGCGGCACATCAGTCACATTAACATAGATTAGATATGTTTTGCAAATGTCAATTTTTGTTGTTTCAATTTGTAAGAGTCTATTTCTGTCTAGACTTTCTCAAAGCCAGAACAGGCAGGATTAAGGAGAAAATTCCTTTTTGTAACTCCTCTGATCCTGGTTTACCTCGGCACTTCATGTACCTCAGGAGTCCAAGCTCCCTCTTTTTTCTTTTCAGATATTAATACAGCAACCAACTTTGTAAAAAAAAATGAATGGAAAAAAACAGAGTCTTTTATTTGCAAGAATAGAGTTTTTCAAGCAATAATCTCCCCCTCATCAAATAGATTACAGTGGTTTTATAGATCTCTAAAGTAACTAGAAATTCATAATTTCATTACATGAATTATGCCATGAGATAAAATCAAATATGTTTTAAAGGATTTTAGGATAAAAGATGAGCCCAAATATGTTCATAATGATCTTCTTGCCACAAATTTGATAAAGAACAGCTCGTTCTGGCATATTTGTTGACCGTGCATTAAAGGACAATTTGAAAAATCGTATATCCACGTAATCTGCAAAACAAGGCTCCAAATATCTTCGAAAATTTCTCAAATGGTAACAAATTTGAGA
This sequence comes from Pinus tabuliformis, assembly GCA_031772625.1. NCBI lineage: Eukaryota > Viridiplantae > Streptophyta > Pinopsida > Pinales > Pinaceae > Pinus > Pinus tabuliformis. The sequence goes on from CM062807.1 coordinate 820,210,009, forward strand.
AAACTGCTCATGAGGAACTTAATTGGGCCCGTGCTGAACAAAACCCATGTTTTAGTTTTCTAAAATTCACTTTCATTTTCTCAAAAAAAACATGTTTGAATTTGACTAGTCAAAATTGCCGTGTTTTTCCCCTGATTTGATGCTGGAGGTCCACACGTGCAAGCTGGGTGGTATTTGACCAATAGAAATCCATATTGGAACTTTTAGAGAAAATTTCCATATACTGGATTTCTTTCTAGAGTGGTGCTACTACCTCAACCATGGAGGTAGCTACAGAAAATAGACAAAACTGCAGAAAATTGAACTTGCTAAACTGTCATTACTTAAAACCATGCAAAATTCTTCTTAATCTACTAAAAATAAAGGAAAATGATGTTAATTAACCACTTAGACATATAGAGACACATCATGAAAAATTATGGTAAAGATGGTGGCAATTGAGAACTTAATTGGGCCCGTGCTGAACAAAACCCATGTTTTTGTTTTCCAAAATTCTCTTTCATTTGCTCAGAAAACGCGTTTGAAGTTGACTGGTCAAAACTGCTGTGTTTTTCCCTTGATTTGATGCTAGAGTTCCACACGTGTGAGTTGGGTGGTATTTGACCAATATAAATCCATATTGTAACCTTTAGAAACAATGTCCATGTGCCGAATTTCCTTATATAGTGGTGCTACTACCTCAACCATGGAGGTAGCTACGGAAAATTGACAAAACTACAGAAACTTGAACTCGCTAAAATGTCATTAGTTAAAACCATGCAAAATTCTTCTTAATCTACTAAAAATAAAGGAAAACAATGTTAATTAACCTCATAGACATATAGAGGCACATCATGAAGAATTATGGTAAAAATGGTGGCAAGTGAGTGAAATGGTGCAATGGATGGTTGGAAGTAATGGCTTAATGAATGACAAAGACAAGTGAAAATGATGACAAATCAGTGACCCAACATCTCCCCAACACTGATATCTTTGCATGTCCTCATGCAAATTGAGTCCCAAAAATGAACTGATATACCTCTTTTCTTTATCCACACAAGGTTGTCCTATTTCATTCTTGGATAATGCTGCTTTAAAATATGTTTGTTAATCTTATCAATGAATTTATTCTTATATCACCAACCCTTTCTCCTTGCTAACATCATGAGAGAATGAAACCTTGATAATTGCTTGATTTCTTCCATAAGATAAAGATATTTTTTTAACACTTTATTGAAGTACACACCAAGCCTCATCTCCATGGAATAAAGCTAATTTCCAACACCCCCTTCTTTGATGCCTAAATCTGAAAGTTGAATGTTTCAATGGAAAATGAAATATCAAAGAAAATAAAATATGAATGCACACCCTGTAAAATACAACTCCCAAGAAGTAGCTTCTCCCAAAATATACTATTTTATATTTTCCTTCTATTGTATTCATCTTAGAATTCACGTCACCCAATTGTGCTGCAATTAGACCATAAAGTGTCCAAGAAATGGAGTTGAACCAATAAAACCATCTCCATCGTACAAGATTTTTCAACCAAAATGAACCCATAGAAGAGATTCTAAGAGGAATAAAATTTTGATGAAGTGATTGAAGCAATGTGGTAACTTGGAGTAACAACAACTGACATCATCCCAAAGTAGGTGATCTAGAGGAAAGTGAAAGATATGAAGAAGAAGAACTATAAAATTTTGGCAGATATCCACTTAAGAGAAATCATGAAGAAGACTCAAACTGATTTGCATTGATACAAAAGAGTAACAACTTACAATATCCAATGCTTAACTCAATTCTTTGCAATGTGAATCATGTTCATTGCCATACTTTTGGAGGTGTGCCTCAAAGCCTTCCTTATACATGTTGAAATAGGATATTAGTATCGTCTGTCTAATCCTTATTACAGTCCTCTTCTTGGGCCTTGATATCAATGATTTGTGTTGATTACGTAAAGAAAAAGAAACTATTTGTGTTGCTCCTAGTAACTCCTGTTACATCTGCTTTATGATGTCAAAAGAACCTGCTCTCGAATTTCTTCCACTTTTTACTCAAATCTTGTTCTTGTTTGCTGCATATATTCTTGTAAGACAACATCTTTGTGATCTCGTACCCATAGAAGAGAAAAATGTGCAACAATTTATACAAAGGTGCAAAAAACATTATCTTTGATCTTTGGGGATGAACTCATATTTGTTTCTCTTTCTCTCTCTCTAGGATACTCCATTTTATAGGCATATTGTTTGTGCAGACTTCAAAGTACTTTGAACATCTCTTTTGCTATTAAAAACTTTATGAGCTACAATTTCAACACATACCTTAGCTAAATCCATCTCTTGCCTAGTAGAGGAGTCAAAACATATCAAATTTCATTGACCTCTATTTTTTCAACAAATGATCTAAGAAAGGAGTGCATGCATCTATTTTCTCTTTTAAAGAAATAGACAATGGATCAAAACATCACAAAATAAGACATTGAGGTCTATCATTTATGCACAATAAAAGTGATGACCACCAATTAATGCTTTCATTCCTTCACAAGCATGTCTTCAATCAACCTTTGCTCCAAACCCTTCAAATTTGTCTTGGACCCAACTCTTAAACACATCATAAGCTAGTATATTAACATTTCATCACTGATATCATATTTCAAACTCAGGGAATGTAAGACATTCATGGTGACTTCTACTATGGATCACTACCATGCCAAGCTTTCATACTCATAATATTTGCATGATGACTTTTGAATATATTTCTGATCCAAAATGGATTCAATTTTGCCTCCAGATCAAAGACTTCAAATGCATATGAAATTAAGCTCAAGTTGAAGTGCCCGTCGATACGAATCCAACGGTGCAAGTGGCGCATAAATCCAAGTCCGCATGGAGAAATTAGAGCCAATCAAAGATTTAGGTCAACATTCACTGCCTAAATCAGAAGTACACGTGGCAGCCCAGGAATGAGTCACAGGTCTGGATGATGTCAGAAAAGAAGGTGATGTGGCAATTTGTTATTGGTTCACACCACAGTCGTTGGATCGTCCGATCAAAGGATATCGATGCATATTGCATCAAAACATGCAAACATGTTAAATTTGTAAACGTACGCGATGTGGCTATTAAAAAGAAGTTTAACTTCTTTGAGTTCCGGCAGGAAAGTGGTAAGTGGTATCTCGGGAAGGGAAAAGGTGGTAAATGTTTTTTTAAAATCTACGCGATTACCCTTAGCAGGCGACACATAGCATGCCAAAACAGCTTTTCTCGCATGCTTTCAGAGTATTAACCGACGTGCTAGCTGGAGTGCGAGATTGCGCAACAATTGTAGGATTGTGTAGCATGAATCAACGATGGAGATCAACTAAGCTAGTTGGCGAGCGGGTGACGCGATAGTCGTTGGATCACGCAGGTAACACGATAGCCGTTAGAAGGGACTCAATAACTGTTGGATCATTTGGTATCAGGATCTTCACCGGGAAAAGGCCAGACAGTTGGGGTCAACCCCATGCCCGCTGGTCCTTTTGGTTTATCCTTTGATTTTAATGTAATCGTATTATTCCACGTTTACTGAAGTGTGTAACTATACTTGCTATATCAATACCATATCACCAAAAAAGATGACCAATGGGGTTTTGAACCATTCCAGGGGGTCTGGAGGTCATAGTGGCCAAATATGGTCAAGTGTATACTCATTTTAATTCAAAAACTCGAGCTAAACACAATGGTGAGATCCATTTTTGTATTTGAGACTCTGTTTTTGAACTCATACCTGTAACAACAATTTGAAGACATAATAAAGAGGTCAGCACTGGAAGCGAAAGAACCAGGAGATGTAGCCAGGAAGTCTGGTGAACTCCTTTATTAAATTTGGCTGTGTTGATGTGTTTGAATGTGTTTTTCAAATTGTTTATGCGTGTATGTTATTTGCAATCTTTTCGATCCGTTGCACTAAGTAACATAGGCAACTTCACACATAGTCTATAATACCTTTTTCATTAACGGATCAATTGCACACTATTTCTTGATGAAAAAACTTGTCGATAAAGCATGAATTTGGTATGAGGATAGATCAATGATGGAAAAGATGGTTGAGGCTTAAGTCAATGATGAAAAATATAGTTTGTTAGAATGGTAATTGAAGTGGTTATTTATCACATTTTCCTAAATTTTTATAAACTAAAAAGCCTTATGCAAGTTTTTACCTCAAGATTACCTTTTGAAGAACTTGAAATTTTGAAGTAGGCGCTGTAGATGTTAGAATAAAACCATTCTACCAGTAAATAGATACTTGAATCTTGGGCTTTTGAAAATTCTGAAAATGACTTTTCATGCCACCCAATATTGCACAAAAACATATGCCATGAACTCATTTTAAGGCCAAATTGAGTGCTTCAAAAGGGAAATGGTGTATTTTTACCTTTTTTACCACCTCATGCCTTCAGAATCCCATTTTGATGAAGAAAATATGTTGATGTGAAAAAATACCAAAATCTAGCCTAATCTATCCACAATGGTGAAAAATAAAAATCCGCCTTAAAAACCCGCTGAAAAGTCCTCGAAAATTGCACTTTTTGGAATTTTTCCCGCGTTTTACTTAATTTACCATATTCTGAGAAAACCAAAAAGCTCAGAATTTTTTAATTCTGCTCCAATCTGTTGAAATATTTGTACCAAAACTACCTCTGGAACAAGCTGCTACAACAAAAATAGGTTGTTACAACAATAGCTGCAGAAAATGTCAATATTTGCGGAAAGTTGTTTTCTCTGAGTTTGAATTGCTGATTTGGATTGTGTACTACATGCTGAAGTAGAAACTATGAATCATAATGCATATTGACTGAAATAGGCCCAATTTTATAGATTTTCTTTGAAAAGGAAATGAATGAAAAAGAGTTGTAATGGTGCCATCATGTTGTTGTTGAAAAACAATATGAACATGTTGCTACAAGGAACCAATAAAATGTATTGCTGCAAGTTGTTGTTGATTCCATAAAACCATTAGTCTTCATCAAAACAAAAATTCATGGTACAATTCTTACCATGTGAATGAATGCACCGAAGCCGAGCATGGAAATAAATCATTGGATTACCGAACACTGATGAAACTCGTTAACCAATGCGAGACAACTCACCGATAATGTAAATGAGTGTCAAGGTACCTGAGTGCATCTTGACAGGGACGAATGAATGTGTTGAATTCGAGTCGCCTGCAAGATCTGACAATCAAGAGACATTGTTGTATTCCCATTGTTTTCAATGAGGAGGCTTGCCATTGATGTATGCAAGTTCCAAGGCACTCCAAATAATATCTAATCTTGATCCTAGATAATGTGTTGAGGTCGATGGGACAAGATCTGTTGGAAGGTGGGCCTTAAGGAATCCCACATCAACCAACTCGAGCATAGTACCAAAAATGATTTGAAGAACCATAATAAAATATTGAAACAATCATAAAATTGCAGAACTTGTTGTGAACTTTGCTCGCTAGTTGCCTAGTTTTCAAGAAAAGATCATGTCCAATTGTGCCAACAAGCTGGTTTTCACAATAGGACTTATTTTTCTCTTTACTTTTTTTTTATATGTCCTACTCTACTTGAAAAAGAAATCTTGTTCGAGTATATGAATACTTCCAATGGAACCATGTGTGTAACAAGATGATAGATAAACTCATATGCAGGTTTGAAATATACTCTTTGATATATACTAGTATATGAGAGACCAATTGCCTTGATTGAGATGATGTTAGAAGATACTGAAGAATGGAGTACTAGGCTCCAATGACTGTCTTGAACCATGATTCAATGTAATCTTTTCTTCCTTGGCTTCCTGCTATCATGCCATGTAAGTCTTCAGAGATGTGATCTCCATTCATATAATCTAGTGATAGGCATGCAAGAAACTTTTCAAACTCAGGTTCCAACAAATGCTCTTTATCGACAGGTATCCATGATTCATGGAGCTTATCTGAATATTCTTCTTTTTGTTTTTGTTCTTCAATGGAAGCTAGAGAATGATTTTGTAATACCTCAAAATTGTAAGTGGATTGAGGTGTTTTATTATTGGGGATCTGAAATGGTTGTGCAGGTAGTTGAGTGGGAATGGATCTTTGGGGTGTTTTTGTGGGTGGTAATGGGAAAGGTTGAATCGAGGTCAACTGAGGGTGAAACTGATGTTTTGGTGGAGATGAATGGTATGGATAACATTGATATTGGTATTGAGGATAGTGAGGGAAAGATTGAGGATATGGTGGATTTTCCAATTAATTTGTGATTGTTGTGCATAACGTGAATTAAGATCTTGTATCATAGTGGATTGATGAGTTTGACATGATCTTCTTGGAGCTACATAATAGGATTGTTCCAGTGTTTGATTTGCTCCTTGGTAAAGTGCCTTTAACCCTAGTAATGATGGACAATATTTAGTAGTATGTGATCCTGCACAGTTTTCACAAATTTTAATGTTATCAAGTGGACATTCATGCAAAGAATGTTTCTTTTTGCATTTAGGGCAAAATATAAATGAAGCAACATTCTCAACTCTTTGCTTTTTTCTGCATTCTTAGTATATCAATTTGTTCATTTAAATTACCAAAAATGTCTAGCAAATTGTTAAGTTCAGTTTGACTTACTAGTACTGATGTCGACTGACTTACTCTTTCCATAACTGGATCATGAGGGGATCTTCCATTCTTTGTTTTTCCTCTTGATATGTTCTTGCACAATTCACAAATATCTTGAAATGACAATTGAGAGACATCTCCTTTTCCCACTAGGTTAAGAAGATCAATCCATTCATCTCTTATAGAATTTAGTAGGAGAGTTTTTAATGTGTCTGATCCTAAATTATGCAATTTAGATCTTTTGATATAAGTAAATATCTCCACTAAATCTTCTAGGATTTCATCCTCTTTTTGGTTAATCTTAAAAATTTCATTTCTAAGGTCATGGTGTATGCAATAATCTTTATATTTTTCCAAAAAAACTCTCTTCATATCATCCCATGTCCTTATAGAATTTGTTCCTAAAGTCATGAACCATCTAAGAGCTCTACCCTTCAATGTTGCCAAAAACAAATTCATTTTTTTCATGTGTAATGAGTAGCCATAAGATCTACAAATTATTTCAAATTCAAAAAGAAAGGTTTTCGGGTCTTCTGATCTCATACCTTTTAAGTTAGGAAGTACGGATGGAGGTATGTTCTTCATATGAGCATTGACATTAGTTTCTTGAATGGGAAATCCAAAAGGATCTTCCTCATTGTCATCATCTCCCTCCATTTCTTCAACCTGTTTTTTACCTCTTCTTCTACCTTCAAAAATAAGAATTTATGATGTGGATTTGTGGCTCTTACTGCACCACGTGATATAGTGGGGGTGGTAGGTGATTGAAGGGTTTTTTTTTTTTTTTTTGTAATGAAAAGAAAAGGACTCCTATATACACTTCCCCAGCAACAACGCCAAAATGTTTGGTGATTTAATTGATGTTAAATTACTTACATAAATTGTCAACCAGGGCTAGTATACTGATGAAGTGTATGTGCACTGTATGTGCTAGAAGTTCTTATTATTCAAGAAATTCCTAAATTAAATTGAGATGTTGGGATGCACATGTTAACTATGAAAATAAATATGTTATTCTAAAAATCAAATTGATCACACTTGCTTAAAAGAATTAATTGCAAACTAAAATCACCATAAAATTATTACACTTGCTCAAAATAAAGATCGCATTTTGCACAAATAAATATCACCCTTGCTCAAAAGAAAATCACACTTTATTCACTCTTGTTTGAAATAAATTACACTTGAAAATGAAACTAAATTCAAATTGCTAAAAAAAATTATTAACTCTAAATTAAAATCCTACTCACACAACTATACTACAAATCTATATCAATCTCACTTCACTCTACAGAAAAATGATTAAGCAATCTTAATAAAAAAATCCTAATCATTCATTCGAAAATCAAAACTAAGAATTTAAACAAACTAATGAAATGCTACAGCAAAACGGAGAATTGAAATGTTATCTATAGTTAATGAAAGCCTTACAACTCGAGGGGGCCCTCATGCGAGATGTAGGCAATAACACAACTCCTCTACAAGACTAAATATGCATCGACACCATGCAAAAAAAAGGAATGAAACAAAAAAAGAGTCCTGTATTTGCAAAAACAGAGTTTTTCAAACAATAATCTCTCCCTCATCAAATAGATTACAGTGGTTTTATAGATCTCTGAAGCAACTAGAAATTCATAATTTCATTGCATGAATTCTGCCATGAGATAAAATCAAATATGTTTTGAAGGATTTTAGGATAAAAGATGATCCAAAATATGTTCATAATGATCTTCTTGCCATGAATTTTCTGAAGAACAGCTTGTTCTCACTTATTTTTTGACTGCGCATTAAATGACAATTTGAAAAACTGTATATCCACGTAATCTGCAAAATAAGGCTCCAAAGATCTTCAAGAATCTCTCAAATGGTAACGAATTTGAGAAAAATACTCATAGAGAACTTAATTGGGCCCGTGCTGAACAAAACTTGTGTTTTCATTTTCTGAAATTCGCTTTCATTTGCTCAGAAAATGCGTTTGAAGTTGACTAGTCAAAATTGTTGCGCTTTTCCCTTGATTTGATGTTGGAGGTCCACACATGCGAGATGTGTGGTATTTGACCAATATAAATCGATATTGGAACCTTTAGAAAAAATTTCCATGTGCCATATTTCCTTCTAGAGTGGTGCTACTACCTCAACCATGGAGGTAGCTACGGAAATTTAACAAAACTGCAGAAACTTGAACTTGCTAAACTGTCATTAGTTAAAACCATGCAAAATTCTTCTTAATCTACTAAAAATAAAGGAAAATGATGTTAATTAACCACTTAGACATATAGAGACACATCATGAAAAATTATGGTAAAAATGGTGGCAAGTGAGTGAAATGGTGCAATGGATGGTTGGAGGTAATGGCTTAATGAATGACAAAGACAAGTGAGGATGATGACAAATCAGTGACCTAACACTTATCATAGTAGCCCCTCAGCTCATGTTTACCCCAGGAAAGCTAGTGAAAGTGGGTGTATATGAGAAGAGGTGTGTTGCACTAATTCACCTAGTAGATGAGGTTGAATTAGTTGGGGTGGTTTCTTATAGTTGGATGTTCTTCTTAGAGAGGTACATGAAGAAATTGAAAGGTTTTGTTTGACAAAAGGAAAAACCCGAGGGGTCTATGGCAAAGGGGTATATATCATATGAGACTCCTTATTATGTTAGTGAGTACATCAAGAATATCGACAACACACTAGGTGCAGTGATTTGGGACGACAATAGGGATGAAACAAAAAAGAAGCGGAGCTTCTCGAAACGAATGGAAAGATGTGCATGATAAAGAGTAAGTCACTTATCATTTGTCAAATTTCTATACAGTAACCATTCACACTGAATTTCATATTAATGCATATTTTGATCTCATACATATTATCCTGATCATTTAAAATAAAATATGCCAATGAAATGCCCTAACAATTGGGTTGTAGATCAAGTTAGAGATAAATATGGTGCATCTGGTCATTACTCGCGTGCTGAAGAGGATGCGCCAAACATAGCGATTGGGTGCAATAACTCGGTAATTGTAATCTCTTTTTGTACAGTTTTAACTTCATATTTCACCTTTGAATTGTAACATTTGTATATATTTTATATTTTTAATTATGTTTGGGTTATTAGACGCATGACACTGTGATTTTTTTCACTTTTTTATAAGTCCATTTGTTCCCATCTATGTGGGCATATGGACATCATTTTCGCACGGAGGATGTTGATGATGGATGCATGACACAAGACTGTGGAGTGGAATTCGAGTTCGACCAATCTAGTCATGCTAGCCACCGTAATCAAATCCTAATGCGGGGGATGTTAGTTTATGTTGGAAAGATATAAGACACCATTCAAGTGGACTTCTCTTCATTCTAATGTGTTATTTTTAGGTGCAATTCGTGGTACACCTTTGATCGGAATAATGTAAAGGAATATCTCGCGGTAGTGGGTTGATATCTATCAACTCTAGAAATATGTGGCATGAAGCTAGGGAGCCTTATGTTTTCCAAAAACATTGCAACTAGGTGTTTTTTTACCCAGATGTGTTGGATAGGGATTGGTGGTTTGTATTAAGACATGACCCTAGATCAAAACATATTTTTGAGAACAATAGTGTTATCATGTCAAACGAGGAAGATAATCAATGTGATGACAATGGAGAGTGATATGTACTTGCGTTATTTTATCATTTATACTATTGTTGTATGTTTTTGTTTTCTTTATTTTGCTAATTATATTAGTTTTTTATTTGTCTTGTTGAAATTTTATAATATAATTGGTAAGATTCATAAAAAAAAATTTACACATTTTTTTGCAATGGAAACATTTTTACACTTGAAACTAAGTATTTCCAATTGTGTACAATGTCTATGATAATAAGGATTCAAGGTGACAATCCTTCTCAAATAAGAAAATGAGAATTAAATAGTAAATTTAGAAAAAACATTGAATATTTAGATACTTATTGGTTTAGTAATCAGTTCACATGTTTTTTCTTCTTGTTTAGTTCAAAATCAATATAAAACATCATGTAGTGATAACTCTATGAGGACTTTACCAATGAAAAAATGTGTATTAATATGTAAGATTAAATTCTTGACATGAGAGGTAAAGTCATGTTTACTATATTTAAATTACAGTTCTTGCAACTTTATGCAAACTAAAAGGAGGTCTTATGCATGTATTAAATGTTGATTACATCTTTTTATGGACCATAAGAGAAACAAATGGGCTTACATGGAGGAATGAGAGGTTTTAATTTTTTCTTCATGGATAATGGAACAATTTTTACTTTTCTTTTCAATGGTAATTATAAATAATTTGTTTGAATTTCAAATACACTTGGTGATGCATTTTTCTTTCCTATTTAGATTATGTGAAATAACTATCTATTTTTATGTATTTATAAGTAAATTATTTAAAGTAAACATGTCTTTATCATTGTGAACATGATGTAATATTAGCTAGGAGAAATGTGAAAATATGAATTTTAGTGACTATCTTGTGATAAGTATGTGGAAAAAATAATATTTTTTGTGTTGTTCATTAAGAAATAATCAAATATATTATTTCTCAAAAGTTTAAATCTAATATAGTATCATTTTTGTATTATTTAACTCATATTTATTATTAAAGGAATTAAATTTAAACTAGTACAATGGAAAATAGAGACCAAAATAGCACCAAAATGTTATATCTTTATTACTAGGAAAAAATTCACTTGCCTCTTTAAGGGAGAACATCCAATAGAACAAATCCCGAACTACAAGTAACTTCACAAGCTTTATTTTATATTTCTTGATTCTCATCTTTAGAGAGAGAAATTTCTAATTTAAACCGGTAAGAGTTACTATAAATATTAAATTTAAATTTCTTGAAAATCTCATAACTTTATTAAAAAATAAAATTTTATAAAAATAAACTTTTTGAGGGTTTTTTGTATTTTTTTTTTCCACAGGAAAAAAGCGAACCATCTATTAAAAATAGAAAGTTACAAAGCAAATGTTGAGCATTTCTGAAAGACTCGTTTTTCGCCTTATAATAGGGAGAAAGAAAAGTCTCAACTGGTTGAAAATACATGCATACGGAGTATTTTCACACCAGTCTCACCATCAAAACAAGCAAAACGACCCGTCCTGTCCATGCACACCTCCCGGGATCCATAAGAGGATAACACGCAGAAGAGATATGATAAAAGACAGAAGCTGAGAGTCCGAAAAAACAGCGAGGCAAACAACATCCTCTGAGAATCCACAGTAAGCACTAGAAGGATTCTCAAACACAAAAAAAAAACGTTGAGATTACACAGCGAGCCCGGACCTCCTTTTTAAAGGAAAACAACCCAGGTGACCTGATGAAGTTTCTTCAAAAAATGTAGCAAAAACAAAAAGAATCAGTTTCAAACTATGTACAAAACACAATAACAGTTTTCTGAAAAACAAAAGCTTAAACAAAAATGGGTTGTTCGAGTGGTCGAATCACCCCATTTTCTTCCTCCAAAACTGTCCATGACCCCATATCTTGTTCAACACCCTCTTTAGAAAGGCGATCAGCTTCATAGTTCCTTTCCCTGTAGATATGGCAAAGAGAAATCTCCGTGAAACGACATTTAAGACGAGAAACTTCTTTAAGCAGAGGAAGCAAGATGAAATTTCTACAATGTTGAGTCCCATTAAACCATTTCACAATGTTCATTGAATCCCCAAAAATCTGGACTTCTCTCACATTCCTAAGGATAAGCCAACATAGAAGGAAGTGTAAGGCTTTCAATTCAGCAAAGTTATTGGAACCCTGACCAAGACCAACAAATGCTTTAACAATCTTTTCCTTTGATAAATGTATAATCAGGCCAGCCCCGCAACATCCATTAATGTCAGAGGCCCCGTCAAAATAAGCCCACGGAATTGAATATCTAATAGATTCTTGATGAACAACTCTGGTAGTAGGAGGAGCTTGCGGAACAGGGATACTATCATAAATAGCAGCTCCTTCTGCAGCCAGTCTTCCAATCGGGAAGACAGAATCCTTAAAAATGACCTGATTCCTGGCAAGCCAGGTCCCCCAAGTTATGAGAAGCGGAATGGATCTCTCTCTGTCATTTGTAGCTTCATTCCACCACCTCTGCCAAGCTTCCAAGACTCCCTGCCCTTCCCATCTAAAAGGAATTTTGAGCAACCTTAACATTTCGGCCCATAGGCTAGTGTTAAAAGGGCATAAAAGGAACAGGTGTTGAACTGTTTCATTACTATCTTTACAGAGGGGGCACCAGCTAGGACCAATCCTTCCTCTTCTTTGAAGAAAATCCCAAGTAGGAACTTTCTGTAGCAGGACACACCAGAAGAACAGTCTTGTTTTAGCTGGCCCTTTTAACTTCCAAAGCAGTTTAACCCACCAAGCCAGATTCTCCCACCCATTTTGAGACATCAACCATTTATACCCCATCTTTGGAGAGTAAAGCCCATTCTGGGCAAAGACCCATCTAAGTTCATCCGGAGAGTCAGAGAGCCTGACTGATGAGTTGAGTAGGTCCCTTCTATACAAGTCCCATTCCTCCAGCCATTCTTCATCCAAATGTAAATCTCTTCCCTGAATCCACCCTTGACTCCATATGGTGGAAACCCGGGGATCAGCCACCTGATTTAAAGTGTAGAGTCCCCTATCTTTTAAAGCCAAAACCAACCCCTGAGATAGAGAAAAACTCTCGGTACATCCTATCCAGGGGTCTCTACCCAGCCTGATCTGAGTTCCATCCCCCACACTCCAAGCCAAACCCTTCTCTATAACTTTGACAGAAGCGACCACAGCTTTCCAAACCACCGAGGAGTTTTTGGAAGTCTTTTGCGGCAATCTGATCCAATCTAGCGTTGATAGAGGATCAATATATTTTCTTTTAGTAACAGAGGTCCACAGGTTCTCAAAAGAAATGAGCCTCCAGGCAAGCTTTGCTGCTAAATATTGGGAGAAGCAAGCAAGATTTTTTATACCCCAGCCTCCCCACTCTTTAGGACGTGCCACTTTATCCCAAGCAATCCAAGGGGTTACTTTCTCTAACTTGGACCCCGCCCACAGAAACCTGCTGCATAATTTGTCAATTGAGGATAATATTCCTTTGGGAACCCATGTCAGACTAGCCCAATAGACTGGAACTGCCATCAGAACAGATTTTATTAACACTAGCCTACCTGCCCTGGAAAGCCACTTGAAACTCCAATGTTTCAGTTTGGATTCGATTTTAGCAAGGATCCATTTCCAATCATTGATCCTGTAATTATCAGGCTTTAGAAAGAACCCCAGGTATTTAAAAGTATCCTCCAAAGATTTGACTTCAAAATTTAGGACCAACTCCACTCTGCGCACCAACTCTCTGGACAAACCTGAGCATGTGAGTGTGGATTTTCTCTCATTTATGCAGAGACCAGTAGCCTTCAGGAAAAGGTCCAAGATCCTCTTGAGCGTCCTACAGTCCTCGAGACTTCCATTGCTGAACAGAATTATGTCATCCACGAAAAGGAGGTGAGTGACCCAAAAATTATCAGCTACTTCAATACCTTTGAGAGTCCCCTGTATTTTTGCATCATGAATCATAAGACTGATGCCATCTGCTGCCAGCAAAAACAAAAGGGGAGAGAGAGGGCAACCTTGACGCAGGCCACGTTCAGGACTAAAAAAACTGGAGGCCGCTCCGTTGATCAGGACAACTATGGAAGATGAAGAAACACAGCTCATAACCCATCTCACAAAATCATACCTGAATCCCAGATGAGTTAACAGAAGCCTAAGGTACATCCAGCTGATTCTGTCATAAGCCTTTGACAAATCAATTTTCACAATGGCTCCTTTTTTTTCTTCCAATTTTTAGACTATGAAGAGTTTCTTGAGCAACTCCTACTGCTTCATGTATTTGTCTGCCATCTAGAAAACCAAATTGCTCAGGAGAAATGTTCAGGGAGAGGAAAGGTTTTAGCCTGGAGGCAATAACTTTGGCAATAATTTTGTATACACAGGTGCACAGGGAAATGGGCCTGAATTCATCAAAAGAGCCCGGGAGGTCAGATTTGGGAATGAGGGCTAGAAAGGTGGCATTGAAGGGATGATAGATTGATCCTGTACGCCTGGAATCTTCCACAACTGCCACTAACTCATCTCCAATGAATTCAAAGAAGTGTTGGAAAAATTCGACAGTCCAGCCATCTGGGCTAGGGCTTTTGTCCTTTTGCATTGCTTTGAGAATGTCTTCTACCTCCTCCTTAGAAACAGGTTCCATGATGGAGTCATTTCCTTCCTCCTCTATGAACCTAGGAAAGAACTGGGCGACTCTTATAACTTCTGCAATAGAAACTTCCTCTGGCGCTTTGAAGAGATTCTTGAAATAATTGACCCCTAATGAGGCCAACTCTTCAAAAGAGTGAGCCAGTTCACCATTGGCTTTCTTCATTTCCCAGATTGTATTAGAGTTTTTCCTTCCTTTAGCATAATTCTAAAAAAACTTGGTGTTATCGTCCCCCGCCTGCAACCAGATCGCTCTACTTTTTAAGCGCCAACTTTCCTCCCTGAGCTGGAGGATTCTCCTCCTTTCCATCTCCAACTCTTGAAGTCTAGCCTGAGACTCTACTGTTCCATAGCCATTACCGCCTGGGTCTTCAAGGAGGGCAATCTCAGAGTTAACATTTTCCAGGGTCTCTTCTTCCTTCAGTTTCTTATGGAGGGCCCAATGCTTAGAGGCAACCTTCATCCTTTTTAAATTATCCATAAAAACCTTTTTGTGACTCTCATCTTCATTGAGATCATCTTTCTTCCAAGTGTTATGGAAGAGGCTAATAAAGGATGCATCCGAGAGCTAAGAGGCATTAAATTTAAAGGGAGTGTCTGGTTTAATGAAAACTCCCTTCACTTCCAGAAAGATAGGGAAATGATCCGAGAGACCACCTTCCCCAACCCAATGTCTAAAAGCCTGTAAATTTTCTGCCAACGATTCACAGAGTAGGAATCGATCAAGTTTCTTCCCAATCCATTCTTCTCCTATTCTTCGGTTCCTCCACGTCGGGCGCAACTTGAGCAGGGAGACATCCACTAGGAGAGATGAGGCCAATTTATTCAGAAAGAAATCAGAAAGGGGATCTGCCCTGGCTCTGACCCCCCAAGATTCTGTCATCCCCAATGAAAAATTTAGATCTCCTCCAATTATAAGATTTGGGTGCGTCAAAAAAGATTTAGTGAAGAAGGGGTTCCAGAACCTCTCCCGATCCAAAACAGGTCCATAGACATTTAGAATAAGAAAAGGGATGCATAGTTCGTTGGAGTATAGTTCCACAACCAAGACATTTTCCGATCCCCAAGAGGAGATCTCTCGAAGTACCTTCACGTTGAAGCCTAGTGCCACCCCTCCCGAATGTCCATTAGCATCTATGGCATGGAAGCTCCAGCCTGGAAGAAGCTTAACGAGGCATCCTGTAACTTCTTCCCCCTTCCCCAGAGTTTCTTGGAGAAGAATAATATCAGGTTTGTTGGACCTGACCAGTTCCTTCAGAGCTAGCTTTTTGGGTAGACTAGCTAGACCCCTGCAATTGTAGGATAAGATGATCATCGAAAAATCTCAGGGGGTGGCCGCTTTGCTCTAAGCACCCCTGACAGAGACATCTGCTTCCCATCAGCAATATCGATAACAGCCTTCAACTGTGCCTTCGACAGGTTAGATTTCCTTCCTCTTAGCTTCCTCGGGCCTGTTGACACCATGTCCAGCTCCAGACCTCCCACAGCAAGCCCTTTCCCCTTTCTGTTGGCCAAAGGTCTAAGATTGTAGGGGGGTTCAGGGCTCTAGACAATAGGAGGGGTAGATGAGACAGCATCCATGGGAATAGAGGTCAACTTAGGAGAGGATGGAATGGCCATGATAACACTATCTAAAGAGGCTTGACCCTTCCTCAGGTCTGGCAGGTCATTCAAGAGCTGCCTGAAAGGACCAGACTCATCACAACATGACTGAGATAAAGCAATAGAAGTGCATAAGGAAAAGGAAGGGGATAGAAGCGAACTCGCCTGAGCCGCCCCTGCCTTTTCAGAGACTGCTGGGGGTCCCAGGAAGGTCATCGGGGTAGAGATAGACTCAATTGCTGCAAACCCAGGTTGTTCCTGTTCTTCTTCCTCCACTTGCTCCGGAACCAACCCCTGAGCGTTTGCCTTAGGATCGCTCTCCTTGATTTGAGCCCCTTCTTCCTGTGTGAACACCTCCTGATTTGCCTCCAGATTTTTTCCACTTCTCCTTTGTCTTCGGCGGCGACGGTGTCCGAGAGGACACTCCCAGGCCAGATGTCCATATTTATGGCAACGATGGCATCTGAAAGGGAGGTTTTCATAGTCCAGGGTCTGTAAAAACTCTAGACCTCGATACTTCAGGTTCATAGCATCCACCAAACCTTCTCTGGGGTTTAAACTTACCAGGATACGAGCAACACTCCAATCATGTGTTCGTAGATATGATCTATCAATGTCGAGAAACTTCCCCAGGGTATTACCAATTGAAGTGAAGGCCGAGTCAGTCCAAAATTGCATAGGGAGACCCAATAATTTGACCCAGACTAGAGACTCCACCATTTTTTCTTTCTGGGCATCAAACAGGGGCATCCATCTTCTGAATAAAATTGGCCTCTTCCCGAAGCTCCAGTTCTTTTCCAGCACCCATTCGACATGCTCCTTTTGCCCAAACTGAATGCAAAACCAACCTCTGTCCATATTCTTGATCTCTTCTGGCTGACCTGGTGCTTCTTTCCATTCTGACTGAGCCCAAACCTTGATGTAGTCTACCGAGAACTTTCTTCCACGGACTCTGCCAACTAAAAAGGTTTCTGAGGCTTCCATCGCCTGATCTATACGAATATCCACTCCAAAAACACAACTAGGGCGCTCCTCCTTTTTTCTGATAGGTTTGTTCTTCTTCCGCTTCCCACCCACAACCTCCTTCTTGGCTTCTCCCTCCCCTGGATTCTGATTAACAGGAGCATCTGCCTCTTCTGCCCCAAGCGACTCAATTCGCCTTCCAACAGGGTCACTGTTGCCTTCATCCGCCTCCACAACCGTCCTTTTTACCCCAACACCAGAGGTTGGGGCCAATCTTCGCACTTGTCCCTCTTCTCCAAATCCTTTCGGCTCCCCTCCTGCCTCTTCCTTGGACGTAGACCTCGACAGGCTGTGGAGCAGCCCTTCCAAAATAAGGTTTTTACAGGGACCCTTTCCTGAGCGCCTTTTTTCAAACCCCCTTCTCCCACCGCCTCGTCAAGTAAACTTGAGTTCGCTGCACTATTCGGAAAGAAATGTTGCAGATTTTTCTCGGACACATCATGACCCCAGCAAGCAAGAAGGTCTTCTAGCGCTGGTTCTATGTCGACAGACTCACATTCGAAAACCATCTCCCGCTCTTCACCAGATAGTTAATTCTTTTTTAGTTATATTAGATCTAAATTAATTATAAAAAATGTGACTTAAGTTTTTTAAATTTAACAATAAATTGAATTTTATAAACCAATATTGAATTGGTTAAATTGTATATTTGAATAATTTATTTTTATTATTATTTTATATTAAAATTTAAATGAATTACACATTTTTGTCTTATTAAGAACTAACTCAATTATTTTACCTTTCATTATTTTTTCCTTGTGAGTATTGAAATATTTTACTAATTAAGTTAGATTGAATATCAGTGAGCTATCTAAGCAATAGAAAAATATTTATCGTAATTTTACAATCATAGTTTCAACCATACTAAACTTTGTAATTTATAAAAATATCTTTGCTTGTTTTTTAAAATTAAGTCGTTTTGCATGAAAATTTATATATAAACGTTTGATATAAGTTCACTAATACATAATCTATAATAAATATTATCTCATAAAAATAAACATGATCATGATGATAACCATCTAACAAACATAAACATCATCTAAGATACACATCTGAATTCACCACCATCGTCTAATTATATACACCTGTAGCACATATAAATGTCATTAGCTAGCACACAAATCTAATAATCTAACAGAGCATCATCATCGTGATCATATCTAACAAAACACAAACATTGTAATCTAACATCGTCACCACGTACATCCTCAAATTAATATACATCTCAAGTCAAATAACTGTTATCACATAGACATCTATCTACAAGAACATTAAATGAACATATCTAACATGACCTAACAATATACACATCAACACCAACATATAAATTAGGTACATAAACATGAACGAAAAATGCATCATATATATATATACACACATCAACACCAACATATAAATTAAGTACATAAACATGAACAAAAAATGCATCATATATATATAAGTCAAATAACTGCAATCGAATATATGATACAACATACGTAGTAGTGCCAGCGAGGTCTGCAACAAAATATGATGGATAGTAAACCACTGCCTCAACACCTGTCGAACTTTGAGGTGGATCAGGAGGAGGTGACTGGTCGGCAGTAGAAGACGATGGATGGTTAACGACTGCCTCAACATTTGTTGAACCCTAACATGGAGGAGGAGGTGGCTTATCTACTTTGTCAAGAGAAACATAAGGCACATATTCTAGCTTTGGCATCTGATCATTATGCGACTAAGGAGGAGGTGTACTGCCAGAAGGCTCATTAAAATCATGACCAGGATCTGATTGGGTAGTACTACCAGAAGCATCATGATCATGATCACCGCCCTCACTATCATCATGATCTGACATATCTGCTACTGCATGCCCTACATCCCTCATCGTTGTCAGTAGCCTACTAGCTCTGAAGATATGATGCATAAGAGACATCATCTCACCCGAACAATCCCTATAAAGATCCATGAAACTTGGATCTGCACTGATGTCTTAAGCCCTCGTAGTGCAGACTCCCTCCTCAAACAAAACTCTAGACAATTTGTTGCGGTAGTCCATCCAAAATCTCAGACTAGCGCTACGGGCCCAGATTCCCACAACCCCTTAACAATGTGCCTCACCCTCTTGGGAATCACCCATCTCCTCATCTCCTCCATCCGGTGGGGGGGGAGGAATGTCCCCATTGAATGTGTCAATGTCTACAAAATATATAGTACACAACAATAATTAGGAAAATTTCATTAAATGATTTAATAAAACAAGTTAAAGAACACACTAGGATAAATTTTATTCTAATTAATTAAAACATAAAATGAAACTATATTAATTTAAAGAAAACACTAATATTATCTCTATCATTTAGAGGCTCAACCGGTCTGAAGAGGATGTTGGGACACTACCTCTAATCAATCCCCTCAGAAGGAAATAACAACAAGATAAACACATAGTCAAACTCACTGACGAGTAGCGCCATTTCCTAGGTGGATATCTTAGTCAAAAATTCTAGTTGGTCCCTCTTAGGCATCATCTAGCCCCACATGCACATCTGAACCTTATTGATCAGCCTAGGTGGGCCACAATAAAATGTAGGCCTCATATCTAGAAACCTCCCAAAAAATAAATAAAAAATCTCTGAATCGAAAGGGAAGTTTGCCTTCCCATGTATCATTACACAACATCTATCTAAATCCATACAAAACTACCTCAAAAAAGTGGCATGCCATCTGATACAACGTGGTGACTGAATCAAATAATCGACATAATACAAAAGAGAGCAACTAATGTTCTTCCCATCACTACTAAAGTGTGCAATGGTGGTGACTAATAACGGGAAGCACCTAACCTCCTATGGAGCAAAAGAAGAAATTTATAGTTGTCCACCACACACCCGAAAATTTGTTGGACTGACTGCATGAGGTCCAAGATATCTTTGAGAGTAGGAAAGTTGACTCTCTGCTACAACCCCATGGGGAACATCATGGAACTAGGGAAAATCCACCCCTCTCTTGGATAGGTCAGTTATAAATTATATGTCTTCCTCAGAGGGTCTATACCACGCCCCAAGACCGACATGGAAACCCTGCTCTTGAACAATCCATCGACAGATCAAATGCACTAACAAGACAAAGTACATCTTCAGGGATGTAGCCTCCTCATAGTACTTTATGAGTCCTACATTCCTTAAGATCCCTCCAGTCTTTGCAGTAATAGGGCGAGGGTATAAAACCCTCTCCCTCACTCTAGCCTCCCATGGTTGGACCACATTGTATTGGTCTGCCATTTGCTCCTGCTCATGTTGTTTCTCCCTCTGCTAGTGTCTCTGCTACATGAATGACATATAAAATACATCGGCCTCATAAAATACAATTTTTTTATTAAATGAAAAATGTATTTATAAATATGGAAACATAAATTTCAATAAAAAAAAAAAATTCCCCGGTGCGCCAAAAAGTAGTAATGCACCGGCTCTAGTGCACATTGCACTGACCTTGATGCACAGATACTTATGACACAACACTATTGATTCACATATTTAAATTTTCATCACAGTGCATCACACTTATGTACGGGTGCACACATATCACCTTTTCGCACAAGTACATAACATTCAGGTTATCGAATGCACCGAGCTATATTTTTAAATATTATTTTTGTGATGCATTTAGTAAATATAACTGCACCAGGTGTAACCTAAAAATATACGCACCGACGTACAATTTATAGCTTTCTCGGTTTGTTTTCATTTACGAGATGCACTGCAACAATAGAAGTGCGTTATGTTCACACACCAAATTGTGGCACACCCTGTAAATTTATAGGTTTCACCACTATCAGCGTGAGCCGAACATATCAAGCACACAACGCAGTTTTGTCTTTTTAAAAAAATAATAGAATTTTTAAGCTAATCTGCAATTTTGATCCGCTAAAAAGTTAAATCAGAGAGAAACATAGATATTACCTAGACATTTTCTCGTCGGGGAGGCTTTGTTGACATGTAATGGAGAAAAACAAATTTTACCACAGTCTGAAAAAATTGGAAAGTTAGGCAATGAGCATGGTACAAAAGGATGGTGATCAAGATAAGGATCAACGTCAAGGAACTTGCATGAGGCAAGAGTGGTGCTCGTGTTTCAGAGCTCTCTGGCACTGTAGATGGTAAAAATAGAATTTACATTCTAGAGTATATTTTTATTTAACCCTCCTCTAGTGCGTTATTATAATCACATCAGTGCAGAAGATATCAAAGAGTACCATCTTTTTCTTTTCTTTTCTTTTTTTATATTTAAAAATCTATAGTGGTGATTTTGTTAAGATGCCCCAGGGCCTTCTAATACAGCTACCGCACTAGTGCTTTGTTGGACTATAGCACCGCTCTTTTAAAAAAAAAAAAAATCACCTTGCGGTGCTCTTTAGAAGATGCCCCAGTGTGTTTTAATACATTTACAACATTGGTGCATCGTTTGAAAATAACACCACATTTTTTTGAAATTTAAAAACTATAGCGGTGCTCCTTCTTGGTATGCACCGGGGTGTTTTACTGCCGGAAGGGCACCAGTGTTGCTGGTGTATATAAAACTGAAATTTTTTAAAAGTTAACCTTTTTCTGGTGCTATTGATTATTCAAGCATCAGTGCGTTGTTTTATTTAGCACACCATGTTTTTTTATTTTATAAAAATAGATTTTCCATGGTGCACCATGTTCTATGTGGCACCGGTGCTTATATGGATAGTAAAGCACTGGTGTATTTATACACATCATGAGAAAATCATTCGCTAAAACATTTTCCCGCCCACCTCCACTAGTGACCTCCGCTACAAATGATTTTTTGGGTTATTTTTATAGGGGCTTTCACAAAAAATTCTGCTAGGTCTTTTCCTTGTAGTGTTTATTCATATTTACTTTCCAAGGGGTTGTAACTATTGGATACAATTCTTTACCCACTAAGTTTATTTCCTCCTGGGATGAGATGATATTATTATTTCTTAAAGCCTTCTCCACATCTAAAGATAATAAAATTATTTAATTAGATGTGTTAGAAACCTATTTGATGACATAGGTATTTTGAGGGAAAATATTGATGAACATGGAATTCCACATGATGAACCAAGTTCTTTGGGTAATTTTTCTTGATATGGATTTGATGAGGAAGAGATCTTAACGAAGGAATGGAGAGGGAGTCAGGAATTTCATCCCTAGATTAGGTGGAGTATGAGGGTTTTATCTTTAGTAGTCTTCTTCTAATATTCACACAGTATGAAGATGAAGATGATGAGGTGAACATATATATTGGATATTATGTAGGGATCTCAATGTATTAAGTGGGATTTATTGGTATGGGTTTGAATTTAAGAAAATATGTTTCAAGAAATATGCAAACATGGTGAATCAATGAGTGGATAACAAACTAGTTATGCATCAACATTCCATAGCTATCACATGAACTAATTTGGTACTTGAAAGTAATTTTGACTTTGTGTGGTTTCCCAACAATCATCAAATGAGCTATTAACCTAACTTTGTGTGGTTTCCCATGAATCATGACATGAGTTATTATCCCATTTTAAGAGACTGGTTAAATTATGGCATCATGTTCAAAAGCACTACGATTAAGGTTTTACCCAATCAAATTTACATGAATGGTTGCATTGAAACTATATTTAGACATAACTTTTGTATACTTAAGGTAGAAATCTTTGACATTCAATAGATACGCCATTCCTTGTTTCATTTTCATGGTATTAGATTTTGGTTTCTTATAGATAAGTTTTATTCTTTTCAAAATTATGTTTAACTGGACTCCTAACCATTTCATGCCCTAAAATAGCTAGCTCAAGGATGATATCTAACCCACACAATTGCATCCCCTAATATTTGGAGCCATCTGATACCCCATTTGGGGTACCCCTCTAAAGCATTTTTTGGAAACTTGCATATAATTTAGGAAGTGGTTGGTTGCAAGTCATCTACTTGTTATGAATGTTTATTTACCCTCACAAAAGGTGTTTAAGAATGGTTTAATCTACAATATATTTTTTACAATGGTTATTAACTAGTATCTAAATGTAAATTAGAGCTTATGTTGGTTGAATTCACATTAGATATGAGTCTCTTTGGGGTCACTAAAATTCATTTGGCTATATTGATGGGTGAGTGTGAGTAATATACTAATTGTGTTACTTTAATTGCCATGATAACTTGATGGTACTTTACAATGCGACTTTCTAAAGTGTTGGCCCAATCATTAGATAAACCAATGTTGAGGCATCTAAAGGATATACATTTAACTACACATATCCTAATTCCCTGAGATCTAAATTTTAAGGATACTAACATGATCAACCTACCACATGCACCAATATAATGATTCCACGTTTATATTGTACTTGGAGTCACATTAGTCATAAGTCAATGAAAATTCAACTATCGTTAGGGGAATTTTGAGGTCTAAAATGGACCTCCTAAGGAAATTATAAAATAATAAAATAAGATTAGATCACATCATCAAATTTTAGAGGGAAAAAAGAAAAAGACTATTTTTTCAACTTATCTCCCTATGAGTTTACTCAAATTTCGAGCGGCAACACTCGTTGGATTAAAAATGTGGTTCTTCATCCAATGAGTACCCATGTTGCATACTTTCGACGGACCCTACTACACGAAAAATGAGAAATACATGAAAAATGTGATTGCAATCACGTTTTTTCATGTATTTCTCATTTTTCGTGTAGTAGGGTCCATCAAAAGTATGAAACATGGGTACTCCTTGGATGAGGAATTAAATTTTTCATCTAACGAGTACTCTCGCTCGAAAATTAAGCTTAGGGAGATAAGTTGAAAATACGAGTTGAAAAAGTAGTTTTACTATTTTATTATTTTTTAGTCTTTTTACCTTTTTACTCCAAAAATGGTGAATCATCCCCCATGGTTGACATCATCATCTTGAATCCTATTGGTTCTTACAAATTTTATTTTGGTCGTACATTTTTCTTAGGAGGCTCATTTTAGACCACAAAATTCCCCTAATGGATTGTAACTATATGAACATGTGGACTATTTGCATGTGTACTTGTACCTCATCTAGCAAGTACATGTGTTTTCCTTCTTGTAAGCATCACTTTGTTAGGGTAGTCAATGTTGTAGAACTTCAAAGGAAAATGGGTTTCACTTTGATACCCAATGGATTCATCAACCAACATTCATAATGCACAATTTTTTTAGTGTTGACCGTCCCATTAGGTCAACGGATGCAAATTAAGACATCATTAAGCTATCCAATTTCTACTTTTATACCCAATACCATTTTGAAATCTAACCTCAACTAATGAAAACATGCTATGCATATAGCATATTAAAATAACTCGAATTATAAGAAGAAAAAATGTTAAGCAAATTTGCTCCAATACCTAAATTAATGAAGTTGATCACAACTCCTCCAAAGATCAATCCATGTTCCACATCTTGTAGAAATGGATTAGAGAATAAAATATGTACACATTTGAGGGACAAGTTGACATAGGAATTAGAAAATTGGAAAACCAAAGACAACTAGACACCCAATGAAATTATAAGATTGTGCATGAAACTATGTGGTGAAAAGCATTTTCTTTCTTCTTCGTATTATTGATTCCTTAAATATTCATTGCTATAATTTCTTGTTATAGTTCCAACTTTATATAGGTGTAATGACATTTTCATGCCAACCCCTTCTTCCATAATTTTCTCACATAAATTGGATTAATATTGGTATAACCATAAAAGCATATGAATCATTGTATGCTTTTGATATTGTATTTCCTTATCTCTATAAAATCTTTATAAAATAAACATTTCATTTTATTTTTTAAAGTTTTGATAATATTATATGGGAGAATGCATGAAGATGGGTTACACTTTTAAATGTGGCGATAAAATTTCAAAATTTTACTCTTTCATCAAATTGAAGCCCTCAAAAATCAGATAAGCATTGTGAATTTTGATTTAGAGTAAAAAGACAATTTGTGGAGAATTATGTTGTCGTGCTAATGAATTTTTTTGCAAAAAAAATTAGTGTTGTATAATTTGTCATTTTCCATTAAATGAAATGATTGTCCTTGCAAGTTATCGCACATCTTAAGAGGTATGTGTAATTTTTAATATATGTGTGTGTGTGTGTGAGAGAACATAATCTACATGGAGAGAACTAAGTTTTTCATATTAATTTTTTTTTTAATGCAAAATTATATATTTTTTTTATTAATTTTCGAAGTTGGCGGAGTAATATTTCAATTGCATTTTGAAGGCACATGTATTCGCATAAGATTTTTTTCAATTGTTTAAATAAATTGAAAAAGCAAGGGTACCCTTTTGAATAGGACTCGTAAATGAAGATAGTGCTATTTTTTTTTTTTTTTGGTTGTTTGTATTTTATGTGATTGATTTTTTATTTAGCCCCTTTGAAATTGTCCAAAAAAAATTCAAGCATGATGTTTAACTAGAAATAGATGAAAAATATCATATGAATTGGAAAAATTCAAACTTATATGCCATTGGATAGAGGATTCATTCACGAATCCAACATGATCAACTCTGACACTTAAGCAAAATTCCTGCCTTAAGTCCACTAAGATACAAAATAGTGTTGTAGAGAAATCTGTAGAAGGGGAGCTATAACCTTGCTTTTTAAGGCTCTCAGTAGCTTGATCAAGTGTTTAAGGTAAAAATTTAGATAGCTCGATCAAGGGTTTAAGAAACCCTTGATCGAGCCCTTAATGTGGTTAAAAAATGGTTCGATCGAGCTTCAAGGCTCAATCAAGCCACCTTTTTTAATTTCGTTCCCAGGATGTATTGGCGAGAAATTTTTAGCCGATTGCTCAATTGAACCCCTAACCTTGGATTACACCGAAGCTCCATTGGGGTTTTTTTTAATGCTAAATTGAATAATCTTGAAGCCCTTAAATAGCTCAATCAAAGTCTTAAAAATTGCTCAATTGAACGCTTAAAAAATCTCAATCGAGCTGTTTTTATTCACCGCTCCATGCATAGACCCATATTTAAATTGATGTTATTATGGTTTATAGTCTAATTTTTTTAGAATAATAATAATAATTTAATTTAATATTTTAACATAGTTCAACATCAAAATAATGTATGAGACTTTATTGTTTGTAAAACAGAAGACTGCTTTTGCATAACTATTTAGATTACAAATGTGTATATATTCTATATCACATCCCTCTAGGTTAACACAAGTAACCAAAAAAATATTTGTATTATTTTTTTTTAATAGTTGTTCGCTTGCGACTTCAAAATTATAAAGAAATTACAACCAACAATTATTAGTCCCTGCCTCCGGCAATGCAGGGACTCTAGCGATCGATACAGCGTTGACCAGACATTAATCATTCATTTGACCAAAAGAATTTGTGTGCTATAAAAATTTAACCAAACTCTCGGTTGCAATTTCCCTTCACGCAAATTTTATCCGAAGTTTTGATTTGAGACTCTTATTGGAACCTTCGCGCATCTCCAGCTAATGTTATATGGCTAACAAGATTTTATCCAAAGTTTCAAAAATGGCTAACAAACTTTTATCCAAAGTTTCAAAAAACTCATGCATCGAATGCCATACATGAACTTTTATAACATTTTAGGTTTCAAACTTCATATATCTCCCAAATTTTGAAACTGCGTATATATCCAAACTTTTAGACTGCATATGTGTCCTTATGCAAATTGATGCTTCGTTACGACACTTACACTTGCCACATGCCACACAACTTGCTTACACCTGCTCATCACCGCCATGAAAATACCAGCAACCATCATTGACGCTTTGTGCCCTTCACCTCTGTGTGCAGAACCGCCATGAATATAGTTATCAGAAATGTTGCCATGCTTGGTTGCTCGCAGTAGGCGCTTCACCTCTGTGTGCAGAACCACCATGAATATACCAGCAACCATCATTGACGCTTTGCACCCTTCACCTCTGTGTGCGGAACCACCATGAATATAGTGTCAGAAACGCTGCCATGCTTGGCTGCTCACAGCATAAGCCTAGAAGAAGTAATGGATTTCTACAGACGCACCTGTAGAAGAAGCAGTGCATCCTAGAAATCCCTCAAAAGTGTTCAAAGCAAGCTCAAGGGTGTTCAGAGAAAAAGCAGAAACAAACAAAAATCAACACACTGAAAGGTATTTTCAAATTCCAAATTTCAGCAATTATTCAATCTATGGTAAAATAGCTATAGTAAAAATAGAACAAAAACAGAAATACAAACCTTGTTTGTGTTCGGAATGGGCTAGGGAGGCAATCTCCTCAACCAAACTCTAGAAACCATTAACAAAAAAAACAGAAAACCCCAAGGAAAAGCTAGGAAAACAGGCACATACAAAAAGGATATTAAGAAAAATAAATATAAAAATATAGACATGGAACACCTTTAATACATCTCAAGAACTTAAAACATAAGCCCACACCAGATTCCTATAAGGCATAGATAAATACATCATGAAAATTTACATAAAAAATAAAATACCTTGAAGAAATATACAGATTCAGAGGTTGACACATAGTTAACACCTACCTATTAAACCCAACAACTTACCTCTCTGGCGATCACATCCAGCGCATGTCTCCAAAACTGTATCTGAACAGGCCTTAACCTGTGAAGAATTATATGCAGAAAAACTTATCCCCAAAAACGGTTTAGCCAACAATGTTTGACCACAATGCAAAATGGAAGGAAACGTGGGTGCCAAAGAAATGAGTTGGGTTTCTCTATTAAACCGGGGAGAGCATGATCAACACCATAAAAACTGGATCTCTGTTCAGCATAAAACCCTACGAACTTCGTGGACCAGTAAAATACCCATCTGCGGTAACCCGTTCAATTCAAGAGAACTCCATTTGGGCTTTCACAGTAGCTTAATGGGTGTCAAAATATGTAAACACATCCAGTAAAATGCCAGCCTGGGGTGTTATTTCCCACCGCGGGCATATAACGATATATGGATATCTATCCAGCCCAAAAGTAGAGTCCCCATCAATGTAGATCCCGTGGAGGATGCCTCAAGCTGTCTGCCCTTGAAGTAAGTCTGCCCGGTCCACCTACTCCTACTACAACAACACATTGAACAACTCGCATAATGATTAGGTAGAATTTCTCTTTCTTGCCCTGTATCTATCTATAAGGAAGGTGCTGCCATACCATAGTAAAAAATGCCTTGAAGACCCTAGCCTAGGGTTTACGGAAAAGAACTGCAGTACCTAAATCTACTTACTGATTTACTGAACCATACATCCAAGCTAAAAAAGAAATAGAAATAGGTCTTACATCGATCAAGCAAAGTCCGAGAATGAAATGGGTCTGAAGTGCGAGAATGACTCCTTGATTGATAAGGTAAGTCTGAGAATGACTCCTTGATTTCTTAAGTTACCGAGGCTGGAAGCTTATAGCCCTTCCAGGCTTGTTGGATAAAATCTAGATCATGTTAAATTTATTCCCTGTTAAGTTAAGTTAACCCAAATATGCATTGTTACAGGATACCCACCTGACAAGAAACTCTGTTGGGACTACAACATCTGTACTTTTAGAAAGTACTAATATCCTGGTATAAATATATAGATATGAGCTTCTTTCTTTGTCTTGTTGCATTATAAGTGGCCAAACAACCCAAACCTGCAACATTCTCAACCATTTTTTCATAGTAACTCCTCCTTGATGCCAATACAGTGGCCAAACAACCGAAACTTGCAACACTATCAATCGTTTCTCAACCGTTTTTTCATAGTAACTCCTCCATTTTTCTGTAGCAAACAATCCAAACTTGCAACATTCTCAATAGTTTTTGCATAGTTATTACTCCTGCATTTTTTTTCTGTAGAATACAACATCCTCAATCATTTTTGCATAGTAACTCCTGCATTTTTCTGTTGCAGGCGATAGCAAAGAAGCCATAAATTCTTAGGCACAGACACCTTTCACCATAACATACCAAGTGGTAAGGAAGCAAACACCAAGGCAATGGCGTAGACGCTTTAACCATCTGTAGGTGGATGACATGCAATGAGTGTGTTAATACATAAAGTTGTATCTGTGGGTTGATGACATGCAATAAGTGTGTTAATACATAAAGTTGTAGGAATAAGTGGCAGAGACTTTTTAGAGACTTTTTGGATGCATTGTTATATGATTGTTGTTCTGTATAGGTGTATCTTTTTTTTTATCATACAACACGTGTTGTTCTGACCTCATTTTGCATTTCTCTCGTACCATAAATCGGTTTAGGTGGGCGGCTAGGAAATTCCTTCCACTATAGCCTTATTAATGCGCAGCTACATGCGCCGGAGATAGCCAGTGATGACTAGATAATAAATAAAAAAACGATGAGAGTATACTCTCGTCCGTGTTATAAATTCTTATCTCCGGTGCATGTAGCCCCGCATTAATAAAACTATAGTGGTGGAAATAGGAGTTTCCGGCTATGCATGTGAAAGAGAAAGTGTCATGTTATATGATTCTCTGGCCAGAGCTTCAGAAAATTATAATTTGTGTGTCGGTGTCATATATGGGATGCCCGGCTAATAAATTCCCCGTTCTTTAAAATGTTACAAAAGTAAAATTTTATTGATTTATTTTAATATGTAAATTATTTGTTTTATATTGAATATAAATGTATTGATTTATTTTAATATGTAAATTATTTGTTTTATATATGTATTTGGTATGCTTTGCCACATGATGTTGCGCTTCCATGTGACGCTGGAGAACCATCCGTGAGTTGCGGCCGAGCTCCGCCGTTTATGTACAGGCTAGGATTTCAGAATTTGAACTCAAGTGGGAAGTTTCTGATGAATTTCTATGGCATAGAAAGCCATTATTGGATCATTGGCTTGGAGGGCTCCGCAACCGAACTCTGTAACATTATGTTTCAAGGAAGAACTCTGTCTTTAAAGATGAATGCTCACGAATATTGCAAAAGAATCTCAGTTTTTCGCAATAAAATTACAGGTATGCCAAGGGAACTGAGATGCCCAAGACTCATCAGTGTAATCCTGACTGAAAGTGAAAAAAATAACAAATTTAATTTAAAACTCATTTATTTCGCCAATTACTTTAGGCTATTCGGAATAATTTGTTGCGTTGATCGTTGGGTTTTGAATGAGGCAATTCGAGCGCAAATGCTAAATATTCTGAAGCTTGATTATGGCTAAGGATGGTTTTGAGGTCAGTGTGCAGACGGTCTTGGATTCCTGAACATATAGGGTTTTTGAATTTGCCCCCTTCTAAAATTATGGGATAATTTCATTTCCTTTTATTTTTGACAATTAGGGGTTTTTTGCGCATATTGTTACATTGGTTTTGTGAATTCTACGGACAGAACTCCCACACATATTGACATTGGGAAGAATTAGCCGAGAGGTTTCTACCATCAGGGCTGCAATTTATCAAATTTACACCATTGTTCATGTGTAGATCCCTAAAGTTTTGTTGCTATTAATTTGTATTTTACTTTGCTTATTTTTTTTGGAATCTAGGATAATAGATAATTGGTCAGAGACCTCACAAAAGTTATTCGTTTAAGTGTCGTTTTGGTTATTGAAAATATAAATCATTTGATCTCCATTAGGACCATTTGTGTCTGATGGCGCTATTGTTTTCGACCTCTCAGCTCATACATTCCGTTATCTGACGTAAATGCATTCTGTCATACATTCCGTTATCTGACGTAAATGTATTTTGTCATCGTTATTTATTTTTGGCATCCATACGAAATAGCTAAGTAGAACTGAGTTTTACGACAGTGGCTACCTTGTTAGGTGCAGACATGCAAAAATCAGGTTGGTACTTTGACGTGTATATATATAAACATAATGCACTCACCTACTCTCGTAGGCCTTTACCATTACAAGTTTATGAACCATTTGGCTGTATTAATTATATTCATTTAAATTCATACTCTGGGTTTTGCGCCAGATGACTTCACAACCCTAGTTAGGTTGGAATGCCTTGACGTGGCTGAATGTAGAACTGAGCCTGTCCACTTGGCAGATCGATCTTGGGTTTTATTTTTACATATACGTCTCTCTGGACTTGGAATCATCGGACGGTGGGGATTGATTGAGGGAGTTAGAGGGCAACTAACTCATCCCCGCTCTCTCCCTGTTGGGTCTCATTTGCTCATTCTCTGCTCTGTATCTTGCTTCCTATTGTTGAAGAGGGTTTACCAGTTTTGAAGGCTATTGCAGTCTAGCCATGGCAATTGTTCATAGCTCTGGAGTCGTGTCAACGCTACACGGTCTGATTGAACCCTCAGGTAAGAAAAATTCTTCAGTTTGCCTATTCCTTCGAGGCTACCACATCTCTAGGTTTTCATTAAACGTTTTCAATCTTCCGGTTACTATTTTTCCCATTCAGTTGCCCAACCTCTTACCACACTATCAAAGATCAAGGGTTTACAGAAGCTTCATAGTTTTTCCCACTTTATCTTTCTTCTTTTCCTGTTTTACCTATTCAGTACTGCTGCCAGTTAATTTTTTTTTAATGTGCAGTTATAAAGAGAATTTCCCTTCCGCAGCTTCATCTTGCGTGCTAGATTTTTCTCTATGCCAGTTGCAGGGTTCAGGTTAATTCCTCCTCCTTGTCTATTTCTTCCACCCAGAACCGGTTAAATAATCCTCATTTGATTTTCAGAGTTAAAGACTGTATTTACCCTTCTTCCTTTTTTGCATGGTACAGGTACGCTACCATTGGGTTATGCTCGACTGCCTGGAGATTGACTGATGACTTCTTCTTTCCATTTCAGGTGTTCTATTCTTCACAATGTCTCTTAGATGGAGAAAATCTACCACCTCTTCGAATACTGGAAATACTCGAAATCAAACCCTATCTGGGTTGATTTCTCTTCTTCTATGTTCTGGGTTATATTGTCAGCGGCATATAATTGTCAGTTCCAGGATATAAATTAAAAGGATCTCTACACAGTTTGTTGTAACATTGATTCTGGGATCTATTATTTCATTTTTGTAATGAACAATGTTAAGGTTAATACATATATACCGTTAATTCCAACCCAAATTAAGGGTTTCCAAATAGATTATTTGGTATTTTGGGTTTGCTATCATGCATTTTGGCCGCCAACCTTTTTACAGAATTTTTTGTTAATTGTCATTCACATATTCAACATCTCATCAAGGGCTTTATATCATGTACCTATATTCGAAATATATTTCGAACTGTACTCAGTTTGAGCATAAAGGAAAATCTATAATAACCTGTCATGCCACCGGTTTTACCGCTACTGTTTTTAAGAAATATAATTGTAATTTTTTTTTAGTGTGTAGAAACACATAGACTATATTGACCATAAAACAACCTCTATCTATTATATTTTCGCCAAATGTTAATTATTTTCTATTTGTGGATAAATTATTTTCAGTTGGTACTTCGTAGCATTCTTAAACTACTTGTAATCCATATTGATTTTAAAACGAGTACATATTTTCTTTGGTATCCAGTATACTCTGTTGGTACATATTACCCCTCTTATGTTTACTTATCAGTACTTATTTTTTTCTGTAGGTTCTTTAACTACTAATAAACGCATTTGAGTTGGGTTTTTGGGAGATTCTTACTCAAGAACCTGCCATATTTTCCAAATCCATGTGTTGGCCTCTGGATTGTTCCCGGACAATAGGCCAAGGCCTGCTTCTGGCCTGGAACTAACCGGTGCCCATACTTATTAACACTGGTTATGTACATATTCACCATAAAAATAATACTATTACTGTAACTTTTATGTTTATTCATCCGAACTCCACTCATTCAAGTTTAAACAGTATAAAATAACAATGACTGTTCTTGACAGAAATATAATCACAGTGACAAGATACTTATCTAGTTTCCAAAGCAGTTAGGCTGTCACAGGATTACTGAGGCGAGAATCCAGTTCTTCCCGAGCCAGTCCACTTCCACTTCCAGGACAGCGATTAGATAGGGTTCAAAACCGTCCTAGATAGGATTCAAAACAGTCCCACCTAGAACTTTTAGACCACACAAGTTGTCTAGGTTTATCTCAAACCTAGGTTTATCTCAAACCTTACAGGTCTCACAGGGAATTCCACTAGTTCAAGAATCCCAAGAATTTGTCTAGGTTTATCTCAAACCTTACAAGGTCTCACAGGGAATTCACTAGTTCAAGAATCCCAAGAATCCTCACAAGGAATTCCACTAATCCCACTACCTTACTAGCTACAAGGAATTCCACTAATCCCACTACCTTACTAGCTCCAACCAGGTTAAGAATCCCACTAGCTTACTAGCTCCAACCAGCTTAAGAATCCCAAGAATCCCTTTCTCTGGCAGTCCACAACCCTCACAAGGAATTCCACTAGTGTGAGGAATTCCACTAATTCCACTAGCTTACTAGCTCCAACCAGCTTAAGAATCCCACTAGCTTACTAGCTCCAACCAGATTAAGAATCCCAAGAATCCCTTTCTCTGGCAGTCCACAACGTTCCGTACAACGTTTTGTAAAGAATCAGTTCTATATCCTCCCTTGGACCTCTTCCAACCAGGGACCCCCCTTGGACCTCTTCCAACCAGGGACCCTGAGTCTTTAAGTTGCCTTGGATTTTTCTTTTGGCCCATTTTCACAACCTCAGATTTTTCTTTTTTCACCCCTTTTCCCAACCTCAGATTTTTCTTTTGGCACTCCTTTTCCCAACCATTGTTGGCCCCCTTTTCCCAAATTCCCAAATTTAGATGTTTTATCTCTAGGAGGGAAAATTCCCAAATTTAGATGTTTTATCTCTAGGAGAGGATTAATTGTTGTGGTAACCATTAGGGAAGGGATGGCCCCCTTTTTCCAAATTTAGATGTTTTATCTAGGAGAGGATTAATTGTTGTCCTAACCATTCGGGAAGGGAAATGAACTCTCTTCTTGCATCTTTTCCCAACCACTGTTGGCCCCTTTTCCCAAGTTGGCCCCCTTTTCCCAAATTTAGATTTTTTTATCTCTAGGAGAGGATTAATTCTTGTCCTAACCATTCGGGAAGTGAAATGAACTCTCTTCTGGCATCTTTTCCCCTCAGTAATTCTTTGGCGAGTCAAAAATAAAATTAAATTAACAAAATTAAAAAATAAATATTCATATTTATTTTGGCGAGTAAAAAATAAAATTAAATTAACAAAATTAAAAAATAAATATTCATATTTATTTTATGTTTTATGTCTTTGTCAAGCAGTGTGCCAAATTATTTAAATATTCATATTTATTTTGGCGAGTCAAAAATAAAATTAAATTAACAAAATTAAAAAATAAATATTCATATTTATTTTATGTTTTATGTCTTTGTCAAGCAGTGTGCCAAATTATTTAGGCGATACCGAAGTAAAATTAAATAAAAAATTATTTAAGCGATACCGAAGTAATATTAAATAAATTAAATAAATTTACGCTAAAGAGGTGTTACAAAAAAATTATTTACGCGATACCGAAGTAATATTAAATAAATTTACGCTAAAGAGGTGTTACATCTTAAATAAAAAATTATTTACGCGATACCGAAGTAATATTAAATAAATTAAATAAATTTACGCTAAAGAGGTGTTACAAAAAAATTATTTACGCGATACAGAAGTAATATTAAATAAATTAAATAAATTTACGCTAAAGAGGTGTTACATCTTTCTCTCCTCCAGCAAAACACCGGCCTTGGTGTGGGTGTTACATCTTTCTCTCCTCCAGCAAAACACCGGCCTTGGTGTTCATTCTTTCCCTTGAAATAGGTTCCAATATTCTTTCCCTTGAAATAGGTTGGAATATGCTTGTAAGTATGAACTTCCATTTTCCATGTAGCATTTTCCTTCTAAGGTGCCTCCATTGCACTCTATCCTGAATGATTACTTGCGTTGGTAGCTTAGTCTTCCATTTTTCATGTAGTCTTTTCCTTCTAAGGTGCCTCCATTGCTCTCTATTTTGAATGATTACTTGTGTTGTTAGCTTGGCTTCTCTCTACTCGAGAATGAATGATTACTTGTGTTGTTAGCTTGGCTTCTCTCTACTCGAGAATGCGCAGAGACTTGGCCAAAAGTATCTTATTTAATTTAAGCTATCTTGTCTTCATAATCATGCATAATCATTATGGCTTATGGCTTCCATGAGTCTCTATTTCTTATTTTATATATATATAATATATAATTATTTCAATTTTATTACAAGATCATCAATTATTATTTACATAATTATTATTTATGTACCCAATGAGAGTCATTAACATATCTCACAACCCAACAAGTGTTAACAACCTACATTCAATAAACAAAAAAATGCACTTACCCAATGTATTCGTTATTTTAGGCTTATTACCCATAGCAATAAAAAAATATATATGCACTTACCCAATAACTTTGCCAATACCCACCATGTAGTTTTATTATAGATTTCAATTTACTAGTATCAATTCCATTTGCTCTATTTGTGTAAAGATATTAAAGATACTAATATTTCAGAAATCAAATGAGAGGTTGAGCCTATCTGCAAAGATCCCACTGTGTAGTTTTATTATAGATTTCAATTTATGGGGTATCAATTCCATTTGCTCTATTTGTGTAAAGATACTAATATTTCAGAAATCAAATGAGAGGTTGCAGCCAATGCATTATTGCACGTTTTCATTTCAAATGTTATACACATATTAGTCACGTATGCATAAAATTTAGGATTATTTCTCTTTCCTACAAGTTCACAACAGCTATTTTGTTGTTACTTGCCCAAGTACACTTAGTTTTTCTTATTCTGAGTTATTTCACTATATTATTTATTTAGTACTTTATATTCTTCTTTTAGTGCAAATCTAGGATTATTTCACTATATTATTTATTTAGTACTTTATATTCTTCTTTTAGTGCAAATCTAGGATTTTACTTTGCAGCGTTACTTTAGTTTCAATTCATCCTATGTTCAATTCATCCTATGTTACTTTGCAGCGTTCCTTTAGTTTCAATTCATCCTATGTTACTTTGCAGCGTTCCTTTAGTTTCAATTCATCCTATGTCATACTCTGTCATTTACATGAGGTTGATAAAAGTTGTACACAACCTTGCTTCTGTGTATGGCCATGGGAGTTCTCCCTTTTTCTTTTATAAGCATATTATTGTCCAAAAAAAATTTGCATTTACCCAATACATTCATTATTGTAGGCTTATTACCCATAGCAATAAAAAAATATATATGCATTTACCCAATAACTTTGCCTATTGGCAAAGATCCCATTGTGTAGTTTTATTATAGATTTCAATTAAGGGGTATCAATTCCATTTTCTCTATTTGTGTAAAGATACTAATATTTCAGAAATCAAATGAGAGGTTGAGCCTATTGGCAAAGATTCCACTGTGTAGTTTTATACCCCATTGTGTAGTTTTATTATAGATTTCAATTTATGGGGTATCAATTTCATTTGCTCTATTTGTGTAAAGATATTAATATTTCAGAAATCAAATGAGAGGTTGCAGCCAATGCATTATTGTACTTGGTAGCATTATTATGCTTTCATTTCAAATGTTATACACATATTAGTCACTTATGCATAAAATTTAGGATTATTTCTCTTTCCTACCAAGTTCACAGCAGCTATTCTGTTGTTACTTGCCCAAGTACACTTAGCTTTTCTTATTGCGAGTTGCCCAAGTACACTTAGCTTTTCTTATTGCGAGTTATTTCACTATATTATTTATTTAGTACTTTATATTCTTCTTTTAGTGCAAATCTAGAATTTTACTTTGCAGTGTTCCTTTAGTTTCAATTCATCCTATGTCATCCTTTGTCATCTACATGAGGTTGATAAAAGTTGTACACAACCTTGCTTATGTGTATGGCCATGGGAGTTCTCCATTTTTCTTTTATAAGCATATGATTGTCTCATCCTAATTATAGCAGAGTTCTTTTCATATAAAAATATCGTTCTCAATAGGTTACTTCAACACATTTGGCATGCAAGATCCCTATGAAGTGTTATGCCAACACAAGAATAATTATTATTATCATATATATATATATATTCTCCAATAGTCATACTTGTTATCATTCTCTCTTTCTTTTCTTTCGTCCCTTTAATATAATTTATCCTTTAGTCACTCAAAATTTCCCAACATTAAATGTTACAACCTCTTACTGTGTTCATAGTATATATTATCTTTGTCCTTGCTTAAGTGAATCTAGTTATGTTCACTTTAGTTATCCATAGAAGTCTTGATCAGGGTTTTATAATTCAATGAATTTCCCTGGTTTCATTGTTTTCTATCTAGTGTCATTAAGACTTGAAAGCACAAGGAAATATTAAATAAAATCACTATAAGAAATCAAGAGAATACTTGGAATAGTATGGGCATACTTAGAATTATCGATATCACAAGGAATTCATGTCACCAAATCTTGCAACAATAATTTTCCGATGTGCCTCACCCCTGAGTTCTTATGGACTCTTTTCTTGGGGTTTGTGTCCTTTCCTTCTTGTAAAACTGTTGATCTAGGGAATCCTTCCAGCGTTGCATCTTCTGAGCCATTCAAATTTCTCAACACATCATTTTAATGTAGTTATATTGACATATTGATCTTGTAAGCAAAAATTGCTTCTAATAAATTTATTTGACTAAATTTTCATTGATATCTAAAGAAATCATATTGAAGTTCCTTGTGGTACTTATCCGGGGTAGCGTTGACTGGGACATGTTGTCCTTTCCACGTCAACATGCATTGGTACCACTCCTGCCAATATGCTATCACCGTTTGTTTATATCATTTTTTTTTCTTTTTTAAATTAGATGTCACATTTCCCTTTTTACCTTATTCGACTCTCTGTTGGTTTATATATATATATATATATATATATTTGTTCATCTATTTCCATCATCGCTTCCTCAATCATTTTAGGACATCAAACCCATCAGAGTATTATATATATATATGCACTCATTATCATGTATACCTTGTCATGCATATATTTATATATATATACTTCCCATGTTACCATCCTCGGCACATACCCTGTCCAAAACTTTTAAGACACAAAGAATTAATCAACCATCAACCAGGTTAAGAGTTTTTCCTCTGTAATTTATGGTTGCATTGTTTGGTCTTAATTTATAGTTTCCTACTGACATGCAACTTATGTTAATCTTTAGTTATTAAATTTACATCTAATAGTCATAACCAAGATTCTCACGCCATCTTAGCTTCGATCAAACTTAGCCTTACCAATAACAAGACAGTTGTAAAATAAGCCAATTAGCAAATCATTTCATGATTCGATATTATAAGTCTGTACTCAACAATTTTCAGAAGTTGTCTAAATTTCTTCTGGGAGGGCATTGCATTTCCTACCTAGAAGATTCCATATTCTCAGGAATGACTTTAATCTTGATCACTTTATGGTTACTAAATTTGGTGTAAGATGATATATTTTGTTTTTTGTAAATACTTTTGTGTAAGTCCAAAGCCTTGAAATAACCCAATCCAATTACCATATCACCTGATGGTTTCTGCCAATTATTTTACTATTTTGATAAGTCTTTCTTCGGTTTCCTTAGTTTTTTCATCAATTATGAGACTTATACTTGTCGGTTTAACTGTAATGGATTTATTATATCTGAGTTATACTGTTAATTTATCTTTTGTTATCATCACTTTCAATCTCTATCATTTGTTAATGCTTATTTGGTTATAGGTTTCTAACCATTCCCACCAATGACCTGAGATAATTCCATTCAACTCATATTCATACATAATCAGAACTGTCATATATCCCTATTCATCTTTGATAGAAGTTACCTTAAATATACTCAATGCCTCCCTCTATGTCTCAATATACCACATGTATCCCTTTTTTTCAAATTTTATGTTGTGTAAATTCCTATTTAACATAGAATATATTTATCATCACGAGTGTTTTGTAATATAGCTACAACTTCCATCCTTTACAGGAATTATATTTGAAAATTCACTTAACCATCGATGATTTTCCTTACTCCTTCTTTCAACAAGGTTCTCGTTAGAATCCAATATAGGTGTAGAGAAGTATTTTTTTTTTTTTTTTGACTTATTTATTATTATTATTATTATTATTATTATTATTATTATTTTCACTTAATATAATTGGTGTTACAATGAAATGTTATTTAACCTCAATAGTACTCATTTAACCCTTTTCCATGCCTATCTCCTTCCTTGATAAAATCCTTATAAATGATATTATTATGAATATCAATCTTATAAACTATGTATTAAAATAATCTTTGTGCAAATTAACCAAAAGAGTTCCTCAACTATTAACAGGGAATCATATTACAGAAAATCCTAATCTTACATACAACAATCCCACCTTCCTTTTCAACATATCTTCAATCTAGGAAATGTCGCTCGCAACTATTAACAAGGGATCATATTAGAGAAAATCCTAAGCTTACATACAACAATCCCACCTTCCTTTTCAACATATCTTCAATCTAGGAAATGTCGCTTTCCTTAATCTATCACTGTACTCATATTCTAATTTGTTGGGGCATGACATATTCACTATTAATAGTGGCATACTATAATTTGATTAATTACTGTGTTATTGCATAAATCCTCCAAACAATTGTTCACCTCCTATGCGCCTAATATGTCAGTGTCAATCGACCCCTATTTTATATCACCATAGTGGGTATGGATTGGGGTTCTTCACTAGCACCTACGTTCTCGAGATTTAAGTTAAGTAAGGGAGTAGATTAGGGTTTCCATATTTTCAATTTCTCTATTTCTGTGGAACATAGCTCAGTTCACTGTTTATCCCTTTAACAAGCCTCAATGCTAAACCCTTCAGGCCTTAGTGTTGAACCCTTCAGCTCTGATACCACTTGTCACACCTCTCTAAATTAACAACATGCACTAGAATATAATAACAATAGACTGAGCTATGTTCCACAGAAATATAGAAATTGAAAATATGGAAACCCTAATCTTAATCTTACATACAACAATCATACCCCAATCTTACATACAACAATCCCACCTTCCTTTTCAACATTTCTTCAATCTAGGAAATGTCGCTTTCCTTAATCTATTCCTGTACTCATATTCCAATTTGTTGGGGCATGACTTCTTCACTATTAATAGTGGCATA
Source organism: Pinus tabuliformis (assembly GCA_031772625.1). Classification (NCBI taxonomy): domain Eukaryota; kingdom Viridiplantae; phylum Streptophyta; class Pinopsida; order Pinales; family Pinaceae; genus Pinus; species Pinus tabuliformis. Next base: position 820,250,606 of record CM062807.1, read on the forward strand.
CTATAATTTGATTAATTACTTTGTTATTGCATAAATCCTCCAAACAATTGTTCACCTCCTATGTGCCTAATATGTCAATGTCAATCGGCCCCTATTTTATATCACCATAGTGGGTATGGATTGGGGTTCTTCACTAGCACCTATGTTTTCGAGATTTAACTTAAGGGAGTAGATTAGGGTTTCCATATTTTCAATTTCTCTATTTCTGTGGAACATAGCTCAGTTTACTGTTATTATCCCTTTAACAAGCCTCAATGTTGAACCCTTCAGGCTTCAGTGTTGAACCCTTCAACTCTGATGCCACTTGTCACACCTCTCTAAATTAACAACATGCACCAGAGTATAATAACAATAAACTGAGCTATGTTCCACAGAAATAGAGAAATTGAAAATATGGAAACCCTAATCTTAATCTTACATACAACAATCATACCCCAATCTTACATACAACAATTCCACCTTCCTTTTCAACATATCTTCAATCTAGGAAATGTCGCTTTCCTTAATCTATTCCTGTACTCATATTCTGATTTGTTGGGGCATGACTTCTTCACTATTAATAGTGGCATACTATAATTTGATTAATCACTGTGTTATTGCATAAATCCTCCAAACCATTGTTCACCTCCTATGCGCCTAATATGTCAGCGTCAATCGACCCTATTTTATATCACCATAGTGGGTATGGATTGGGGTTCTTCACTAGCACTTACGTTTTCGAGATTTAACTTAAGTAAGGGAGTAGAATAAGGTTTCCATATTTTCAATTTCTCTATTTCTGTGGAACATAGCTCAGTTTACTGTTATTATCCCTTTAACAATCCTCAATGCTGAACCCTTCTGGCCTCAGTGTTGAACCCTTCAGCTCTCATACCACTTGTCACACCTCTCTAAATTAACAACATGCACCAGAATATAATAACAGTAAACTAAGCTATGTTCCACAGAAATAGAGAAATTGAAAATATGGAAACCCTAATCTTAATCTTCCATACAACAATCATACTCCAATCTTACATGCAACAATCCCACCTTCCTTTTCAACATATCTTCAATCTAGGAAATGTCGCTTTCCTTAATCTATTCCTGTACTCATATTCTGATTTGTTGGGGCATGACTTCTTCACTATTAATAGTGGCATACTATAATTTGATTAATTACTGTGTTATTGCATAAATCCTCCAAACAATTGTTCACCTCCTAAGTGCCTAATATGTCAGTGTCAATCGGCCCCTATTTTATATCACCATAGTGGGTATGGATTGGGGTTAATCTTACATACAACAATCCCACCTTCCTTTTCAACATATCTTCAATCTAGGAAATGTCGCTTTCCTTAATCTCTTCCTATACTCATACTCTGATTTGTTGGGGCATGACTTCTTCACTATTAATAGTGGCATACTATAATTTGATTAATCACTGTGTTATTGCATAAATCCTCCAAACAATTGTTCACCTCATATGCGCTTAATATGTCAGTGTCAATCGGCCCCTATTTTATATCACCATAGTGGGTATGGATTGGGGTTCTTCACTAGCACCTACATTTTCGAGATTTAACTTAAGTAAGGGAGTAGAATAAGGTTTCCATATTTTCAATTTCTCTATTTCTGTGGAACATAGCTCATTTTACTGTTATTATCCCTTTAACAAGCCTCAATGCTGAACCCTTCAGGCCTCAGTGTTGAACCCTTTAGCGCTGATACCACTTGTCACACCTCTCTAAATTAACAACATGCACCAAAATATATTAACAATAAATTGGGCTATGTTCCAGAGAAATAGAGAAATTGAAAATATGGAAACTCGCTAAAGGGATAATAACAGTAAACTGAGCTATGTTCCACAGAAATAGAGAAATTGAAAATATGGAAACCCTATTCTACTCCCTTACTTAAGTTAAATCTCGAAAATGTAGGTGCTAGTGAAGAACCCCAATCCATACCCACTATGGTGATATAAAATAGGGGCCAATTGACACTGACATATTAGGCGCATAGGAGGTGAACAATTGTTTGGAGGATTTATGCAATAACACAGTAATTAATCAAATTATAGTATGCCACTATTAATAGTGAAGAAGTCATGCCCCAACAAATCAGAATATGAGTACAGGAATAGATTAAGGAAAGCGACATTTCCTAGATTGAAGATATGTTGGAAAGGAAGGTGGGATTGTTGTATGTAAGATTAGGATTTTCTGTAATATGATTCACTGTTATTTAGTGCATGTTGTGGTGCTGGCTGTGGTGTTTTATCTTCCAATATTACTTCAACCACTGAGCCCTCATCTGATGTATCAACACCTGTAGCCTTTTCTGCTTCAGCCTCTGTTTATGTTTGATTGTCGATCATCAATGGTTCATCATCTGATATGTCAGTCCCTGGAACATCTTCTGCTTCAGCCTCCTTGGACTCTACATGTTTATTGATGGAAATATCCTGTAATGTAATTTTCTTCTTTTTATACCAGAGCTTCAGGAATTTCTTCTGCACATTAATATTTATAGTACCTACCGATTCCATCCACGGGTATCCTAAAACAACATCCTCATTAGCCATATCTGAAGCATAAAAATCAGAATGCAATACATATTTGTCCATATAAATCTTCAAATCTTTATAAACTTGCACCTGCTCATTATTAACTTGTGTGTGCTTTATGTGTTTCACTGGCACTTGTAATTTTTTTGCCAAGTTGACATTTATGAGATTTTGCTTGCAACTCGGATTTATAGCCACAATGATTTTCTCCTTCTGAATCAATCCATGAACTTGCAATAAGGATATACCAGTAGGAAATAATCCCACATGTTTCTCCTTATCTTGTTTTCTAACCTGAGACCATTTGCCTAAAAGGACTCTTTCAAATTCTGCATCTGAAAGATTGGGCCACTGGTTGTAGTCAAGTGAAAAATACCATTTGGTAGCCTCATCTTTGAAACCAAGCCACAATAAATCCTTCCAATCTTTCCCATACATGAACTTTCTTTGTTTTATGATTTCTTCAATAGTAGGACCATTATCTTTCCGTGTAAAATATTTCTTGCTAGAAGCCATGAAGAGGGTTTTGAAAAAATTTCACTTAGCGAAAATTTAAAGTGGCCACAGTTTAGTCAATATTGCTCAGAATCTTTATTTTGACCCGTTTTCATAAATGAAACAACCATTCTGCATCTTCCCATGTAGTAGAAATATCGATCTAGGCACTGGAATTTCAGATCTGCGCTGCAACTCTCCCGCCATCACCAAAAATTCTAAAAAAAGAGCTAATTTTAAATCAACGATATCTCCCTCATCTGGACTCCGATTCGACTGATTTTTTTTTTGAAATCGGGTATTTTTTCACAAAGAATCCAGATCTGCAATTAGATTTTGCAGATTTTGCCCCAAAACGTACAGATCTGCGCCGCAAACTCGCTGCCCCGAAAAAATGTCTGCAACACCACTGATTTTTAGATTAGCAATATCTCCTTCATCCAGACTCCGATTCGGCCGATTTTTTTTTTTGAAATCGGGTATTTTTTCACAAAAAATCCAGATCTACAATTAGATTTTGTAGATTTTGCCCCAAAACATACATATATGATCTACAAACTCACCGCCCCAGAAAGTTCTTGCAAAAAATTAAAAAAAAATTCTCCACTTTTGCCCAAGAAAGTGCTCTGATACCACTTGTTATAGATCTGATCTGAAAATATATGAGAAACAGAAATAAACTCAAGAATAATAAGATCTGAATATATATAGAAATGCTTCTCTTTATTAATCTCAAACCCTTAAGGTAGGGCAACACCATACATTCACTCCTTAAGGAAGGAGAACACTCCACAAGCCATATGCATGTTCATACAATATTCCTAACCCCCTTATTTATGTAATAGGATCAAGTCATAGTTACAGTTAAGTAAAGAGTTAATAAAGCCCATATTAATAATTGTAAGTGGTTAACCTGCATTTAATGAAGGGACCACAGTTAGTTGCAAATGGGCCATGGTATTAGATAGATGGTATTAATAAGAACCATGGTATTGCCCCATGGTATTGCATGTATGAATCCTATATAAAGGATAGAGACTCCCCTCGAGGAGCATCGTGTCTTATTTTGTAATCGAGCTCTGCTCTATTGGAGGTTGCCCCCTCGAAGAGGCAAGTGAACATTGCTTTCTGAATAATAAAATACTTGCTGTTATTTCTCACTGTTCTATGTTCTGGGTATATTTCTTCGCATATTTGGTATTCTGGTATCGTCTTGTAGGTTAAGAGCATAACAAGTGGTATCAGAGCGCTTTCCAGGGCCGGTGGGATCTCCATTTTTTAGCAATTTTTTTTTGGCTAGAGACATGTTCTGGCGTCTTTAAATCACGGGATCTGTCGTTGAGCACATAAACCTATGGATTTGGGGAGGCAGGCACACAGAAAATACAAGAGGTGGTCACGCTTGTTGGACTCCCTTGTAACCCCTGTGGGTACCCCTTCGAGTAGTAGCGCATAAATAGAACCGCTCACGGACTGTCTTCCAAGTACCCTCTGGGTATATCGGAAGCCCCCTAGCTCCCTTGAAACCTCGCCATAGATAAACCATTGGCCGTCTTGCTGCTACAGTACACCGAGAACAACACTCGGAGAGATTACTCGCTTGTACGATAGGGTAGTCAGGTTGTACGGCTAAGGGTATGGTTGATCCTCCTTGGTTAGTGCCCTAAAAAATTGGGCCGAGTACTACTGTCAAACCCTTATGTATATTGTGATCTGTAGCACCGGACACTCCTGGAGACCATAGTTCCCTTCTCTATCTTGGGATCACGCATAATCTCTATCAGATCAGATCCGCAAATGAGGTTTTGCAGCAGCAGCAACAATCAGTTATGTCGTTCAAATCTATCAGATCAGCCATTCAGATATCTCAGATCCATCAGATTCGCCATCCAGATCTGAGTAGTTGTGTGGGTCCCTATACCTAGGCACGATTTTCGCAGGACTTTTGGCAGCATTGACATTTCCAGGATTCGGCTACTGTAGTATTCCTAAGCAAGGAGTAAAACTTCGTTATGAGTAAAAAAAAAAAAACTCTGAGACCCCCCCGGGGCGCTTATTGGTGACTTAGCCCATAAGAATCAGGACGACAAGCTGAGCAAGGTGGTACCATTCAATTGTTAGTGCCAAAAAATTCAGGCAGTCCCAAATTTCAAGTAAATCGGCTCGGTGCGTGGTACAAACTAGAGCTCAAGCTATGGCGAATGAGAGGATGGACAACCTTGAATCATCCTTGAAAGACATCCAAGCACAACTGAAGGAAATAATTGCAGCACTCTCTAAGGGCAAGTTGGAGGCATGCGAGGAGGCATATATTGGCAATGAAAACAGTGAGGGTGAGTTGAGCCAGTCCCTTCACCTCTTTGGCACCCCCAAACCATCCCATCCGCGACCTCCCAAGTTGGACATGTATAAATTTGATGCCTCTAAACCAGTTGCATGGATAGCACAAATGGAGCAATATTTAACACTGAATTACATCTTGGATAATGTGACTCAGCTTAGTGTGGGTATCATGTACTTGGACAATGAAATATGGAAATGGTGGCAATGGCATAAACGTTGCTATGGAAGGCCCTTGACGTGGGATACATTAAAAAAAGCTCTTATGGATTGCTTTGACCATGAATCTAACTTTTTGGGCCGTCTCACTAAGCTCAGATAGATAGGAACAGTGAATGAATATATTGCAGCCTTTGAAGCCTTAGCTTTCCACACTGGAGGTCTACAAGATGAGTTCTACACGAAATGTTTTGTCAGTGGTCTCAAAGAAGCCATACAAGCCCACGTCTGACTGCACCACCCTAGCTCATGGCTGCATGCTTGCAGGATAGCTCGTGAAGTCGAACGTGCATTGGCGGCCCAGTCCAATCGCCCAAATTTCATCGCCAAGGGTCGCCCCCCACAGGCTCAAAGCACTACCCAGACACTCAAGGTTCAAAAGGTGTCACCAGCAGAAATGGCAGAAAGAAGAAAGAAAGGATTATGTTACTACTGTGATGAGAAATACTCCCCCAGGCATAAATGCAAGGAGCCCAAATTTTTTCAAATTGATGCTACTGATCACAGTGCATCGGAGGAAGCCCCACCACTTGAGCAACCAAAGGAGGAAGAAGAGGACAACCAGCGAGCCAATGTACTTGAAGAACCAGTTATCTCGCTGCATGCTTTGGCAGGGATTTCTTCGCCTCAAACTCTCAAAATCAGAGGTTTTATTAAGCATCGACTAGTAGTAGTCTTGATTGATAGTGGAAGTACACATAATTTTATCCATCAAAGAGTCGTGGAAGCAGTGTATTGTTTTGTCTGAGCGGTTTCTAACTTCCAGGTCCAAATTGCTGATGGGGGAACAATGAAATGTGAAGGCCGCTGTGAAAATGTCAAACTTCAAATAGGGGATTATCAATTAAAGACCCACATGTTTGCCATACACATGGGAGGGTGCGACATTGTCCTCGGTGCTGAATGGCTTCGCACACTTGGCCCAATCACAATGGATTTCCAAGAGTTATATATGAGCTTTAAGCAGAACAACCACACACATACCCTCCGCGGACTCCAGGCGGGAGCTCCCTCTATCATCAGCTCACATCAGATGGAAAAATTGTTAAAAAAGGGCCACCATGGAGTCATAGCTCAATTTAATGCCATCCAGGCCTGCGAACCCAAGCCTGTTCATATTCATCCTGAGATACAATAGATCTTAAACAACCATCTGCCAGTCTTTAACAAGCCTCATGAGCTACCACCCTCGAGAGGGGAACATGATCATAGCATTACTTTGGTCCCAAGGGCCCAACCACCAAATGTGTGCCCATATAGATACCCGTTTGCCAAAAATAATGAAATAGAAAAAATAATCAAGGAACTCTTGGAAGCAGGCGTCATTCGTCTCAGCATTAGTCCTTATTCATCACCGGTGGTCATGGTGCTCAAGAAAGATGGGGAATGGCATATGTGTCCAGACTTTAGGGCCCTTAATAAGTTGACAGTCAAAGATAAATTTCCCATCCCGGTTGTTGATGATTTGTTGGATGAACTAAATGGGGCTCAATTCTTTACTAAGCTTGATCTTCGCTCTGGCTACCACCAAATCCGTATGAAAGAAGTAAACATCCCAAAAACTACTTTCCAAACTCATGAAGGCCATTATGAGTTCCTAGTCATGCCATTTGATATTTGTAATGCCCCGTCCACTTTTCAGAGCCTTATGAACCACCTGCTCAAACCATATCTAAGAAAATTTGTCCTTGTTTTCTTTGATGACATCCTCATCTACAGTCGCACCTGGGCCGCACATCTTCAGCGTGTAGATCTGCTCTTGCAACTGCTCCGTAAGCATAAATTATTTGTCAAGATGTCCAAGTGTTCTTTTGGCATGGAAGAAGTTGAGTATTTGGGCCACGTTGTGGGGCATGAAGGTGTTAGGGTGGACCCTAGAAAGATCCAGGCCATGCAGGGTTGGCCTCAACCTAAGACATTGAAGAGCCTGAGATGATTTTTGGGTCTCACAGGCTACTATCGCAAATTTGTCCGCAGTTATGGCCGCATTGCTAGGCCCCTCACTCAACTCCTCAAGAAAAATTCATTCCTCTAGAATGATGAAGCACAACAGGCCTTTACATCTCTCAAACATGCCATGTGTTCCACTCCAGTCTTAGCACTACCCGACTTCACCAATTTTTTTGTGATTGAATGTGATGCTTTGGGTACAGGTATTAGGGCAGTCTTAATGCAGGAAGGTCGACCCTTGGCCTTCACGAGCCAACAACTAAGTGGGAAGAATTTGGGACAATCTACCTATGAGAAGGAGATGATGGCCATCTTACATGCAGTAGATACCTGGCGACCATACTTAGTGGGGCGACGTTTCCAAATCCGCACCAACCATCAAAGCCTTAGATATTTTTTGGAGCAACGCTTATCCTCACCACAACAAAATAAATGGCTCGCCAAAATGTTGGGATATGATTATAAGATAATTTACAAGAAAGGGCGCGAAAATATTGTAGCAGATGCGTTATCATGCCAATTTGAGGAGGAAAGTACCCTGCTCGCAATTTCCCTTCCCATTCCAGAATGGATTGAAGAGGCCCGCAAGGAATGGTTTTCACATCCTTGGCTCTCCCAACTCATTAATCAATTGCAGGCAGATCCAAATTCCACAGCGGATACTCGTGGTAGGATGAGATTCTTCGCTACAAGGACAGAGTCGTAATATCACCAACATCGACCCTCAAAAGCTGCATCATCTCCCACTGCAGGACATTCATGCTTTCAGAAGACGTATGCTCACACTCGAAGATCTTTTTTTTGGACAGGCATTAAAAAGGACATTCTTACTTTTGTAGCTGAATGCGACGTCTATCAACGCCACAAAGGAGAAATAGTCAAATCCCTAGGCACATTACAACCATTGCCCATCCTGGCCTCAATCTGGACGGAGGTTTCTATGGATTTCATTACGGGTGTTCCAAAGTCAAGAAACAAGTCAATCATCATGGTGGTTGTGGACAAACTTTCTAAGTATGCTCATTTTTGTGCCCTACCCCACCCTTTTACACCGACTTTGGTCACTCAATCTTTCATGGATCAGATCTTCAAATTGCATGGCATGCCCACTTCCATTGTGTCTGATCGTGACCCGGCCTTCACCAGTAACTTTTGGCAGGAACTCTTCCAGCTACAAGGTACCCAACTACAACTCAGTACTTCCTATCATCCACTCACTGATGGTCAAACTGAAGAAGTCAACAAATGTTTGGAAACATACCTTAGGTGTTTCACTTCAGAAAAGCAACATCTCTGGGTACAGTGGTTACCTCTAGCTGAATGGTGGTATAACACCAACTATCATGCCACCACCAAAATGACTCCATATGAAGCAGTTTATGGTCAACTCCCTCCTTCCCCTACTTCTTATATCAAGGGATGCTCGAAGGTACAAGCAGTGGATCAACTCCTACAGAACCGCACAACCATGCTGGCTCACCTTAGAGAGAATCTTCATCAAGCTCAAAACTGCATGAAGCAACAGGTAGATCAACATCGCTCAGAACGCCAATTTCAAGAAGGGGATTAGGTATTTTTGAGGTTGCAACCATATAAGCAAACATCACTCAAAGACAAGGGTTTTCAGAAACTATCTCCAAAATTCTACGGACCGTATCAAGTACTTCAGTGCATTGGAGAAGTTGCCCACAAGCTAGCTTTGCCACCCACTGCAAAAATCCATCCTGTTTTCCATGTCTCATGCCTCAAGAAAGTGATTGGGAACAATTGTAGACTTCAAACCAATCTACCTGAACTGGATGAAGAAAAGTCAATCTGGCTCCAACCTGAATAGGTTCTTGATACACGAGAAAGGCACCTGCATGGCCGCATGATCAAGGAAGTCCTCATCAAGTGGAAAGACAACTCTCCGGAAGATGCAACCTGGGAACTAGCCACTATTCTTCAGCAATTTCCGCAACTTCAGCCTTGAGGACAAGGCTATTCTTATGGGGGAGGGCATGTTAGGGTCCCACCCTAACCCCCTTATTTATGTAATAGGATCGAGTCATAGTTATAATTAAGTAAAGAGTCAATAAAGCCCATATTAATAATTGTAATGGGTTAACCCTCATTTAATGAAGGGACCACAATTAGTTGCAAATGGGCCATGGTATTAGATAGATGGTATTAATAAGAACCATGGTATTGCATGTATGAATCCTATATAAAGGGAGGAGCATCGTGTCTTATTTTGTAATCTAGCTCTGCTCTATTGGAGGTTGCCCCCTCGAAGAGGCAAGTGAACATTGCTTTCTGAATAATAAAATACTTGTTGTTATTTCTCACTGTCTATGTTCTGGGTATATTTCTTCGCATATTTGGTATTCTAGTATCGTCTTGCAGGTTAAGAGCATAACAGAATCATATTACAGAAAATCCTAATCTCACATACAACAATCCCACCTTCATTTTCAACATATCTTCAATCTAGGAAATGTCGCTTTCCTTAATCTATTCCTGTACTCATATTCTGATTTGTTGGGGCATGACTTCTTCACTATTAATAGTGGCATATTATAATTTGATTAATTATTGTGTTATTGCATCCCTTCAGCTCTGATACCACTTGTCACACCTCTCTAAATTAACACAGTAACAAAAAAATATATTTGTATTTATTATGTTTAATAGCAACCTTAGTTGTTTACTTGGCACTTCAAAATTATAAAGAAATTACAACCAACAATTACTGGGGACAGAGATACAGAAATCAAGTTGGTACTTTGAATATATATACAAGTTTATTTTATGTTTTTGTCAAGCGGTTTGCCAATTACATTCTACCCCTCCAAATTCAAATCTATATCTTACTAGAAAGAAAGAAATTTTATTAACAAAAAAATTATTCAAATTATACTTAGAATTTAAAATATATTCACTATTATACAAAATATGAACAAAAATTCCATCCTTTCTACATATACGATATTAATTAAAATTAATAAATAAAATACCCATTATTTTGAACAAAAATTCCATCCTTTGTACACATATGATATTAATTAAAATTAATAAATGCCTATTAAATTGATGATATTGTGGTTTATAGTCTATTTTTTTGGAATAATAATAACTAACAGTTGCACCAGATGTTGCAAAGGAAACGTCATAAGGCATAAATTCAAAAAGCATTGTGACATATAAAGAATCATTGAATATGAACATTTCATTCTACTAAGGCATAAATTCAAGAAGCATTGTGACATAGAAAGAATCATTGAATATGAACATTTCATTCTACTAAAACTTACTGGAATCTGACAACCATAGTCACAAAGGAGTTCTTAACTTATTAAGGCACTCACTTTAATAACAAATTAGCATTAATTTATGGAGATATTTTCTCAAAGTTGCCAAAGATCTCAATTTCACCTTCTACTACAACCACAGAGCAGTAACAGACACCTTATAATAAATTATAACATAGATGACCAACCATAGTCACATAGGAGTTCTTAACTTATTAAGGCACTCACTTTAATAACAAATTAGCATTAATTTATGGAGATATTTTCGCAAAGTTGTCAAAGATCTCAATTTCACCTTCTACAACCACAGACCAGTAACGGACACCTTCAAATAAAGTATAACATAGATGACCAACCATAGTCACAAAGGAGTTCTTAACTTATTAAGGCACTCACTTTAATAATAAATTAGCATTAATTTATGGAGATATCTTCTCAAAGTTGTCAAAGATCTAAATTTCACCTTCTACAACCACAGACCAGACACCTTCAAATAAAGTATAACATAGATGACCATATTGTGAACCACTCCACAAAAACAAATATTGAAAATATGAAGAATTGTTCAATTCCATTCTACTTGTTTGCAGTTCTCTTGTGGTTACCTCGTGCAACTTTGATTTATATTTCAACTTATTGAGCCACACTAACCCTGAAAGAGTATCACAATTATGAAATGAGTATGGATATTTTTCTCTCTCTATGCACACATTGATAGTGATTAATACCGTTCACCGTAGAAAAACATTTCTCAGTGCTATATATGGAGCTTCCTGTGTTTCTTTTAACCAAGCAATCTCCCAAAATATTAACTTAAATTCCCATCAACTAGGCAATTCCAACTTTCCACATTACGAAACTTGTCAATTCGAACACAAAATGTGTTGTCCAACCACTCATTTGAAAGATCTTTGTGTCCTCTACATTGTGCAACAGACAATTTGTAAATCTGAGTTCATGAGAGTGGGTTATGGTTTTATGAAGCCAAAAAACAAGGGAGTTTGTTGGTTTCCATTTCAGTTAATTTAAAATAGTTTGACAACTTTCCTTTTGCTTCATTTTTGAGCCATGGAGACAAGGTTTACATGATTAGTATGAAGCATTTCAGGTAGAGGATTTAACCTTGTTCCAATGTGCAGAGAACCATGTAAATCTCAAAATCTTACTGACATGCAATGATCATCACTGAACCAAGGAATCTTGGTAACCACCCAACTCCTCATGAAGATTGATTCACCCTACAAGTGATCAAATCCTCAATGAATAGCAGAGAACTAGTGAATCAAGGTTTAGCAAGGTTTTTATTAAGTTTTTCTTCATGACACGAGCCAAGGTGCCAACTAATTGAGTTCAGAGGCTTGTAGTTCAAGGCTTGGTGGCTTTAATAAAAGTTCCCTTTGCCAAAAGAGCCAAAATGCCAACTCCCCAAGTTCAAAGGCCTAACAAGGCTGTAAAACCGGAAATATCGTTTTAGCTAAATTTGGTGAGCTCAAAGGTGTGTTTGCCTCTCAAAACCAATTATTCACCCTCTAACATTTGAATTGGGAAAAATTTACTGAAAATAGATTGAGAAAGCATCAAAAAAGGTTATTTTCAGTCACATTCATTCTCTAAAAGACAAATCGTTGGGTTGGGAGATTTGTTTTTCTTTGGCATATACCTTAGACAGTGCAATTTTACCTGTAATGAATTAATTGAATTCCAATTAGCAAACAAAATTTGTAGGTCCTCCAAAAACTGAGATTATGATGCCAATAAATCCAACCATAGTAAGTTTTGAAGTTTTTGAAGTAAGGCGATGAGTTTTAATGTGTTTTCCTTCAGTGCATTTGGTGTCCAAATGATCAGAAAATGATCCTAGATGACTTTTTACTCAAAAATGAAAGTCAAAGGATGCTTCTGAAAATAGTCCCATTGCATAGATCTCTTCATTCTGAATCTACTGCAATTTGAATGGACCAAAACGGACTCTAGATGAAGGAGTTATTGTAAAATGAAAATTGTCCAATGTCCTTAGAAAAGGAGGCAATTTCATTAATCTTCAAACTATATTGAAAATGTTGATTTTTGGTATAGGCTCATGGGCCAATCCACAACTGACACATGGTAGGCTGGGATTGGGCCACGTGGCCCTGTTTGATTGGTCAAAAAGGAAATCAGGCAATATTATATCACATCGCAAATGTGCCAAAGGGAAGGCCTTAACACAGGCGTGAAGGCTTTCAACGAACCTGAAGGATTATTGAACAAAACAACGAAGGAATTGAGTTCCATGGTAAACGGTATTTCCGGCAAGCTTCAGGCAGTAAGCAGTATTAGAGAGGCTCCGCTTGATTCTATACACTGGCCGACACGTAACACATCACAGGAGAGAGAAAACCGCTTTTTCGGGCGGGTAATCTCCGTGCAATTGGGCCACCAAAATGGCTGACAACCGTTGGATTGGAGATCGCAGATCAATGGTGGAGATTGAGCGTACTGCTTGATGTTTTGGGTTTAGTGCGAACCGTCAGATTAAAAGGTAAATCGACGGACCAGATTAAGTCGCATCGCAATGAACCAAGGGAGAAGAACCGAGACCCATAGCTTAAAGACTTGCGACGAGCGCTTCCATCATAGCCGTCAGATGGATAAAAGGGATCAACGGTTGTGATTGGATCGGCGATCGGCGATCGGTGGTTGGTGAATCCCAAATATAAAGGGTCGTTGACATATGCGAGACGCGATTGCGATTAGCGATCAAGGCACGAACCCGATGAGGTTTATGAACGCGATTGAATAATATTTGAAATCTGGATTTGCAGATTTTCTATGTATTCTCGTGTATTGATGTTTTTGACCTCCCGCCTGTGCAATTGAAATATTACGACCAAAGGCGGACTTAATGGGATTATAAGCGCGATTTCATATAATTTGAAATCCGGATTTATGGGATTTTCTTTGTATTCTCGTGTAATTGGGTTTTTGGCCTTACGCAATGCGACTTGCGATAGGCGATAAAAGGATGGACCCGAGAGGGTTATAGATGTGACTGAATTCTATTTGAGTTCTGGCTGTAATGCTCATGATGGTGTTTTCATGAGTTTCCTGTGTATTTCCGTTATATGCCTATTTTGGGATTTCTGTAGGGGGAAGGCCAAACGACCGGGTTGCCCGTGCCCACCGGTTCATTTCAATTCTGAACTAACTCTTTTGATGAAACAGTCTGTTTTCCACGCTTGAGGCAACTGTAAACAAATGTGTTATAAACACACAGAAAGCACAGTTAACGGGGATGCGAGGATGCCAGAGGAGTCAGACTGCCGAGTGAAGGGGAAGCTCGACATAGCCACCAGAGGTTGGAAGGTAGAGCCAGAGCGTTGATAGAGGCATAGCCACCAGAGGTTGGAGGCAGAGCCGCAGAGCTAGAGGGCTCAATGGACTTCTACAAGCCATGAAGCTGCAGTGAAGTTTAGAACAACAAAGAGATCGAAATGATCAAGCTATTGCTGATGTCCGATGTGTGCTGAAGACAGAAGGAGGAGTTCCAGAGATAGTTAATAGAATTCTAAGGGAGTTGGTGCAAGCTGGAGCTCAAAATAGCTCAGAGCACTAATTGAAGGAGTCTAGTCCAGAGAAACCTAGATCTGTCTGCAAAGTAAGAACAACTAGGGGTAATATGGTATTCTAAGCCCATAGGTACAGTTGTAAACCTATGGAGTTGAGTGTGGAACTTGTAAAAGAAGCATTACCATAATCCCAAAGAGCCTAGTCGAGTTGATTAGAGCTCAAGGAGACGTAGCCCAAGATATCAGGGTGAACTCCATATTATATTGTTGTCTTATGTGTTTGTTTATTTGCTGCATTTTACTATTATGTGTGTTTATATATCAGTTTAAGCAAATAAACTTAAGGAAATTAAGCAGCTAAAGGCAAACACAAGCATACACCTATTTCAAGTGCTTATTTTCGTAAATTATCAATCATAAGCATAGATCTTGGAAATTGTTTAAGCTTTGGAGTGGGAGAGGTTCTTGTAAGCTGACAAGAAGCTTTTAGTGCCCCATTTCAGATCAGGTGGTATCAGAGCATCAGGTTGATTAACCCCACCTTCAAAGAAGGTGATATCAAAGCTTAAGTTATACCAGAGCAGGTGGTAGCATGGAGCAAGTGGTATCAGATCAGAATGCTTGATTGACAGAGCAATCTATATGCTTGTTTGACTTGAAAGGTGTTCAAACAGTAGAAAGAATTTCATTGTTTGATTGTTTGTAAACTGACTGTTGTGTGAGTTTGCAGAGGTGAAAGCTATTGATAGCTAAGTCTAGGAGAGGACAAGAAGGAAGAAGGGTTGAAGGCATACTTCTTATCCCAAAGGACCTCAAGGCAATCCTTGAAGCACAAGAGGTTTGTTGCAAAAGGTTGCTTGAATAAGCTCTTTGTTAATCTTGTTGAAGTTCTTTTGTTCATTTGCATAATGACAACTTCTACAAGTGAATCCTCAAATTCCTCCTTCATCACAAGATTCTTTGATGAAGACATGAAGCAAGACTTGTTCATCATGATGGGTATGGTGAGAGAAATGTATGAGGATGGAAGGAAGAGCAGCATACTTCGAGAGTAGATGAATTCCATGAAGGAAGAGAAGCAGTTGCTTTTTGACAAATTGCAGGAAATGGAGAGACAACTTCATATTGCAAATATGAACCTGGAAAGGATGCATGAGTTGGAAACACAACTCTTTGTTACCAAGGAAGCCTTGGTCAAGTATCAGCTTGAAGAAGAGGTAAATAATTCCAGTTTGTCTTCAATTTCCTCTAAGAATGTTTATATTGGTTCTTTTGAAAAACATACCAGAGGCATAGGTTCCAAGTTAATGTCCAAGATGGGCTATGAAGGAAAAGGCTTGGGCAAACATGCACAAGGTATTGTTGAGCCAATAATGGTTGAGGAAAGGCCTAAGTATTTGGGTCTTGGCTATGGACAATCTTATGGATAAAGTTCCAAAGCTACCATGAAGACAATTGAAACAGTTCCAAGAAGGAGTTTCATTTCAAGTCTTCTACCTCAAGAGTGTAAAGATTGTATTCTTGGGGAATGCAATAGCTTGAAACATCATTTTCAGGAAGAAGGTGTTCATAAGCATACACTTGAACCAGAGAGTTGTGGAAACTCTGAAACCATTGAAGAGGTTGATGGTGTTCCAAAGGGAGCTACTTCTTCATTTGATTCACCTCCTCATGAAGGTAATAAAGGTGAAAAAGAAATGTATAAATCTGGTTCTAGCCATATTCCTTTTGATTATGTAAAGCATGGTAAATTTCCATATAAGCATGGGAAAAGAATTGCATGTTCCTTTTGTGGTTTGGATAACCATAATGTTTTTAGATGTTGGAAGAGAATGGCCACATACAGGAAACTTTTGAAGGAGAGGAAGCAAGAAGCCAAAGGTCCATTGGACAAGGCAAATCATGCTGTCAAGAAGGTGCACATGCATTGCACTTACTGCCATAAGCAAGGACATGTTGCTGCAAAATGTTGGACTCTGAAATTAACAATGCTTCCAGAAAAGTTGAAGGTGGAAAGAGAAAATGGCAGAAATGGAAAATAAGTTTCCATGAATGATGTGTTTCAAGATGATCTACATGTTAATGTTGATGTGCAGACAAAGGAAGGACCTTTGAAATGGATTGGTAAGAAATGGTTAGAGTTCTTATCCAATTAAGGTTGCATGTCTTTTGAAAATGCATCAAATCAATAGAATGCATTTCTTTGTTAATAGAATGCAAGTTGCAAGGTTTTACCAAGAAGGTGAATGGAAAAGTTGAGTAAGAGACTCACTTTATTGCTGCAACATTATATTCATTTCAGCTTCGAAAGTACAATGTACTTAAGCGAAAGTTGAAGGATGAAATGCATGCATAAGCTTGATATGCATGAACACAGGGATGTTGATGATTTCCTTGTATTTGAACATGTATGTGTGATTAACTTGAAGGGTTGATTACTTTATTTTAAACATGCATGTAATATTGACTTGGGAAAAGTTGATTTGGTCTCTAAGATGGAGATGATGATGAAGTGTTTCATCTTTGAAAAAGAACTGTAGAATTCCTTTTTCTACATCCTTGACTTGAAGGGTCAATTGTTTTAAAGGCATGTTTTGTTGGCTTGTTATTTAATCAATCATTTGTATGCAGATGTAAAGACATGGAGGTGTTCACAAGATGGGAAATTTGTTTCTTTCGATGAAGCAAGAGTTTAGGCCATCCGATTGTTGTCTGTAATTCTGTTGTTGTTAAAAGTTGTTGTTGACAATATGTCAAATAGGTACAAATGTAAAATTTTGTGAAGAAGATGTAACTTCACATTTGTTTGAGCCACCTTGTATCAATGATCAAGGAAGAAAGGTTTAAACTACCTTCTGTAACCTTCTCAGCAGGAGTTCTACATGAAGTCAAGGAGGAAGACAGTTCTTCCCAGGAGGACAAGCACATCCAGGAAGGAAGTGTTCAAAGGCTTTGGTTCAGAGGAACTATGCAAGGCAAGTGTATGGAGGCTGAAAGAAGAGGGTGAGGTACTCTCATTTAATGTTCAGATCAGTTTATCAGTCTTTTGGAGTCCAAAAGCTTTTTAGTGGGAAGGCGTGATTAGAAAATGATCCTAGATGACTTTTTACTCAAAAATGAAAGTCAAAGGATGCTTCTGAAAATAGTCCCATTGCATAGATCTCTTCATTCCGAATCTATTGCAATTTGAATGGACCAAAACGAACTTCGGATGAAGGAGTTATTGTAAGATGAAAATTGTCCAATGTCCTTAGAAAAGGAGACAATTTCATTAATCTTCAAACTATATTGAAAATGTTGATTTTTGGTATAGGCTCACGAGCCAATCCACAACTGACACATGGCAGGCCGGGATTGGGCCACGTGGCCCTATTTGATTGGTCAAAAAGGAAATCAGGCAATATTATATCGCATCGCAAATGTGCCAAAGGGAAGGCCTTAACACAGGCGTGAAGGCTTTTAGCGGACCCGAAGGATTATTGAACAAAACAACGAAGGAATTGAGTTCCGTGGTAAATGGTATTTCGGGCAAGCTTCAGGCGGTAAGCAGTATTGGAGAGGCTCTGCCCGATTCCATACACTGGCTGACACGTAGCACATTGCAGGAGAGAAAAAACCGTTTTTTCGGTCGGGTAATCTCCGTGCAAGTGGGCCATCTGAAATGGCTGACAGCCGTTGGATTGGAGATCGCAGATCAACGGTGGAGATTGAGAAGACTGCTTGATGTTTTGGGTTTAGCGCGAACCGTTGGATTAAAAGGTAAATCGATGGACCAGATTAAGTTGCATCGCAATGAACCGAGGGAGAAGAACCAGGACCCATAGCTTAAAGACTTGCAACGAGCGCTTCCATCGTAGCCGTCGGATAAATAAAAGGGATCAATGGTTGTGATTGGATCAGTGATCGGCGATCGGTGAATCCCAAATATAAAGGGTCGTTGACATATGCGAGACGCGATTGCAATTAGCGATCAAGGTACAGACCCGATGAGGTTTATGAATGCGATTGAATAATATTTGAAATCTGGATTTGCGGATTTTCTATGTATTCTCGTGTATTGATGTTTTTGACCTCCCGCCTGTGCGATTGCGATATTACGACCAAAGGCGGACCCGATGGGATTATAAGCGCGATTTCATATAATTTGAAATCTGGATTTACGGGATTTTCTTTGTATTCCCGTGTAATTGGGTTTTTGGCCTTACGTAATGCGACTTGCGATAGGTGATAAAAGGACGGACCCGAGAGGATTATAGATGCGACTGAATTCTATTTGAGTTCCGACTGTAATGCTCATGATGGTGTTTTCATGAGTTTCCTGTGTATTTCTGTTATATGCCTATTTCGGGATTTCTGCAGGGGGAAGGCCAAAAGACCGGGTTGCCCGTGCCCGCTGGTTCATTTCAATTGTGAACTGACTCTTTTGATGAAACAGTCTGTTTTCCACGCTTGAGGCGACTGTAAACAAATGTGTTATAAACACACAGAAAGCACAGTTAACGGGGATGCGCGGATGCCAGAGGAGTCAGACTGCCGAGTGAAGAAGAGGCTCAGGTTAGCTCGACATAGCCACCAGAGGTTGGAAGGTAGAGCCAGAGCGCTGACAGAGGCATAGCCACCAGAGGTTGGAGGCAGAGCCAAATGGCTCAATGGACTTCTACAAGCCATGAAGCTGCAGTGAAGTTCAGAACATCAAAGAGATCAAAATGATCAAGCTATTGCTGATGTCTGATGTGTGTTGAAGACAGAAGAAGGAGTTCCAGAGACAGTTAACAAAATTCTGAGGGAGTTGGTGCAAGCTAGAGCTCAAGATAGCTCAAAGCACTAATTGAAGGAGTCTAGTCCAGAGAAGCCTAGATCTGTCTACAGAGTAAGGATAGCCAGGGGTAAGATGGTATTCTAAGCCCATAGGTACAGTTGTAAACCTATGGAGTTGAGTGTGGAACTTGTAAAAGAAGCATTACCATAATCCCAAAGAGCCTAGTCGAGTTGATTAGAGCTCAAGGAGACGTAGCCCAAGATATCAGGGTGAACTCCATATTATATTGTTGTCTTATGTGTTTGTTTATTTGCTGCATTTTACTGTTATGTGTGTTTATATATCAGTTTAAGCAAATA
The DNA here is from genome assembly GCA_031772625.1 of Pinus tabuliformis. Classification (NCBI taxonomy): domain Eukaryota; kingdom Viridiplantae; phylum Streptophyta; class Pinopsida; order Pinales; family Pinaceae; genus Pinus; species Pinus tabuliformis. The sequence continues at coordinate 820,270,114 of CM062807.1, forward strand.
AACTTAAGGCAATTAAGCAGTTAAAGGCAAACACAAGCATACACCTATTTCAAGTGCTTATTTCTGCAAATTATCAATCATAAGCATAGATCTTGGAAATTGTTTAAGCTTTGGAGTGGGAGAGGTTCTTGTAAGCTGACAAGAAGCTTTTAGTGCCCCATTTCAGATCACCAGAGGCCACATTCACTATTTAAAATTAGTTTCATGTGTGAGGATCTCAGTAACATCAATTACCTAGATTAAAAACCATATAGCATAAAAGGCATTCCCACAAAGACAATTTTGATTCAAGTGAAGCAGCACTCTAACTGAGCACCAAACTTTTTTTTGCACATATTTTGACATCCACTTAAATGAGTTTGGGAATTCTAGAAGAGGTTTCGTAGATGTTTTTGAAGTGTATAAACTCAATGCAACTAACATAATTCAATTCAAGGCTCATAGGTACAAAAATGCACATTAAAAAAAATCCCATCAACTAGGAAATTTCAACATTCCACATTACGAAACTTGTCAATTTGAACACAAAATGTGTTGTCCAACCACTCATTTGAAAGATCTTTGTGTCCTCTACATTGTGCAACAGACAATTTGTAAATCTGAGTTCATGAGAGTGGGTTATGGTTTTATGAAGCCAAAAAACCAAGGGAGTTTGTTGGTCTCCATTTCAATTAATTTAAAATAGTTTGACAAGTTTCCTTTTGCTTCATTTTTGAGCCATGGAGACAAGGTTTATGTGATTAGTATGAAGCATTTTAGGTAGAGGATTTAACCTTCTTCCAATGTGCAGAGAACCATGTAAATCTCAAAATCTTACTGACATGAATTGATCATCAGTGAACCAAGGAATCCTAGCAACCAACCAACTCCTTCTCATGAAGATTGATTCACCCTATAAGTGATCAAATCCTCAATGAATTAGCAGAGAACTAGTGAATCAAAGGTTCAACAAGGTTTTTATTAAGTTTTTCTTCATGACAGGAGCCAAGGTGCCAACTAATTGAGTTCAGAGGCTTGTAGTTCAAGGCTTGGCGGCTTTAATAAAAGTTTCCTTTGCCAAAAGAGCCAAAATGCCAACTCCCTAAGTTCAAAGGCCTAACAAGGCTGTAAAACTGGCAATATCTTTTTAGCTAAATTTGGTGAGCTCAGAGGCTTAGAAAATGCATCTTCTTGAGCTGGGATTGGCAGCTTCAAACCCACCATCGCTTTTCTCTCCCTTGAAGCCATCTTCCCGCTAAAACAGAAAGCTTGCCTTTGCCTCTATATACCCTCTTTCTCTCCACAACACTATTTCACACAAGGAGAACCATCTACCTTCATTCTGCAACGCAAGCCCGTTGCAACCATGGTCGTCTACCTTCATTCTACAATGCAAGCGTTGCAAGCCATGGCCTTCTACCTTCACTCTGCAACGCAAGCCATGGTTGTCTACCTTTAGGGTTCGCTGGTCAAAGAAAAAGATGAAGTTTAGACTGTTATTGTTTCAGTTATAACTACATTTTAACAGTAGCAAACAATTTAATCGTCTAACATCAGATCAAATGGATCATAGTTTGACAGGTAAGATAAGAGGAGAGTGGATTTCAGAGGGGAACACCTTACGGCGTAAAAATAAAATTAGTGCATCTACCCCATTCAACCCATTGGATCCTAAAGCCAATCGCGACACGTTTCTATCTTCAGAAACCTCAAGGACATGACCTGGGGAGATTGTAATTGTAGTTCAAGGTTGAATGGGTCAGCTGCCAAAGCCAAGTCTATGTTGTTTAAGTTCTCTCTGTATTATTTATTCCTAAGCCTTTATTCTAACAACCTCTTTGCAATAACCTCTGATAAATTTCTCCCTCAAATTATACCTTCTTTGGTCATCTGTTCGTAATGGACAAGATTCGTAATAATTATAATGCCACCAACGAAGAAAAGGTTGTTAAGATGGAAGCATAAAACTAGATGTTATCAAAGCAACTACTCCATTACTACAACTGAAACAAAACTTGGTAATGTTGTAACTGAAGAGGGCAGCATAGACTAAAACTAAAAAGGGTAGATGATTGTCCAAGTAATACTTGAACTCTGTTATAGATAGTTGAGTTCTGCCCACTCTCTTCAAATTTCAATCCTTTGCCTGCCCAAAATGGATCAAGTGGGGCATTTCACTTACAATATAACTAGATTCTTAACCATATATATTCACCCCCATTTTACCATGGTTATTATTAACTTCTAAATAGGCTTTGTTACAACACCATGGACCAATACCATGGCTTATCAATACCACATGCCCATAAAGCATAATTCATTTCAAAATCAAAATATTTTATAAATATTTTATTGCGTTAAGAGGTTCTCTCCAACCTAGTATGGAAGACATGTTGTAATGTCCTGTCCTGTAAACATTTCGACTCGGTCAAATTAAGGGGAAAGACTGTTGTAATGTCGACTTGGTCAAATTAAGGGGAAACACTGTTGTAATGTCCCGCCTGGTAAACATTTCGACTTGGTCAAATTAAGGGGAAAGACTGTTGTAATGTCCCATCTGGTAAACATTTCGACTCGGTCAAATTACTAGTGGTTTTTGGACTCTAGGTTTTAACAACCCATGGTATTGACCCATGGTATTTGTGAAGAATATAGTCTATTTAAAGGGGAAAGACTCCAAGTAAAGTAAATTTGTCCTTCAACGATAATGCCATCCTAACAATTTTAATCTTTGATTTGATGATTAGGGTTAACATATGTTAGGTCCCTATAATACTATTGTAGACTCCATATTGTTATGGTTGTGTCCCATGTAGCACCTTCTTTGGTCATCTGTTCGTAATGGACAAGATTCGTAATAACTATAATGCCACCAACAAAGAAAAGGTTGTTAAGATGGAAGCATGAAACTAGATGTTATCAAAGCAACTACTCCATTACTACAACTGAAACAAAACTTGGTAATGTTGTAAGGGCAACATAGACTAAAACTAAAAAGGGTAGATGATTGTCCAAGTAAAACTAAAAAGGGTAGATGATTGTCCAAGTAATACTTGAACTCCATTATAGATAGTTGAGTTCTGCCCACTCTCTTCAAATTTCTATCCTTTTCCTGCCCAAAATGGATCAAGTGGGGCATTTCTGAGAGTATTCCTTGTTATGACAGGGATTGACAATTTAAGCTAGAGTCCAATCCAGGCTAACTCTCTTTAGTTGAAACTTGAAACCATCTGAACAACAAGTCTTGTATAAATTATCATCCACAAGAGCATCATGAAATACTACAAGAGCGTCATGAAGATTATATAGCCAAAAAGTCCCCTTATTAAAATTGCTAGATCACACTTTCAAAATTTGTTGAAAGATAAGAAATCAACACTGTAATGGTAAGGACCATCAACCATCTCGTCAAACAAATGAAGCAGGCATCATACATTTGGACTACTCATTCACAACATGACTAAAAAATTTTAAGAACAAATAATTCACTACATTTTCATTGAAATGAATTGTTAGCTTTTGCAAAGATGAGGTGTTTACTTTTGCAAACTACAAAGTAAGCAAAACTTGGTAAACTGCAGAGGGCAGCATAGCCTAAAACTTAAAAAGGCAGATGATTGTCCAAGTAATACTTGAACTCTGTTATAGATAGTAGAGTTCTGCCCAATCTCTTCAAATTTCTATCCTTTCCCTGCCCAAAATGGATCAAGTGGGACATTTCTGAAAGCACTCCTTGTTATGACAAGGTATGACAAATTTAAGCTAGAGTCCCATCTAGGCTAACTCTCTTTAGTTGAAACCATCTGAACAACAAGCCTCGACACTTTTTTTTAAATTACCAATCATATTGAAATACCGCAAGAGCAATCATAAAGATTATATAGCCAAAATGTCCCCTTATTAAAATTGCCAGAAGTGGAGCGTTCCTAGAGTTCTTTGATGAAAAAAGAAAAACTATGAATAAGAAAAATCATATTAAAGATCTATCTCTCATAATATTAAAGATCTATCTCTCATAATCTTTGCAAATGTTTTTACTGACAAATTCAATGCATGTCTCATTTTAATAGGGATTTTGTTCAGATCAGATACAGCTTACAATGATGAGCTTTTTATCTAACCCCAAATTTTCTCATGAATTTCAGAGACCAAGAATTGCAGAATCTGGCAGTTCTCTGCCGAGCTATTCTCATACATCTGTACAAAAATACAAAAAAAAAAAAAGTAATCCACCAATATCATTTGTACAAAAAGAAAAAAAGTAATCCACCAAAACCTAACATCACACTTGGTTCTGAAACACTTAGACATAGATTACAAAATTTGCTTCTCTACAACTTACAATGATGAGCTTTTTATCTACCCCAAATTTTCTCATGAATTTCAGAGACCAAGAATTGCAGAATCTGACAGTTCTCTGCCGAGCTATTCTCATACTAAATGCTATTCTCATACTAAACATAATATTTCCCAGCTGCAATATCATCTGTACAAAAAAACAAAAAAAAGTAATCCACCAAAACCTAACATCGCACTTGGTTCTGAAACACTTAGACATAGATTACAAAATTTGCTTCTCTATAATAGAGCTTATCTGTAGCCATAGCCATATTTGTCCTCTGGTCACTAAACAGTAGCCATATTATCCCTTGTTCATTCTGAACTATATGCTGACGTGTGTAGACAAGCTTGATCTCCATGTTGCTGATGTACCATTGAATCTGAGGAAAGTGTGAGTGATCTCACCATTCGTTCACTGAAACAGCCTGCCACAGATTTTTAAATTATTTTCATTTAGGATGACTCTCTCCATGACCTAGCCTTATCCCTACATGTGATTCAATAAGCGTTTCCTTCTCCACGCTCAACTTTCCAGCTTTCATGCCTTGGCGCGTGGCGAATATCCTTGGCCCTATATCTGATTCACTAGATGTCTCCTTGTCAATGTTGAACACTCCACCCTTCACATGGTGGTAAATATCTCGCAGAACTGAGCATTCTGCATTCGAATCCACATATATCTCCATGAAATGTTTTTCTGTCAAATAAAGAATCGATATAAAATGCATTTTTGTTTTCAAAGCTTGCATAAACTTCAATGCCTCCATTACTCAGCTATGCCGAGGAATCACCCTCATCTCCAAACTAAGTGCAGTTTTGATGAGAAAATCTACATGACGCTTCAAATTTTCGTTTGAAAGCCATAGAATAGACGGATCCCGATCTATCATTTGCGAAATTTCTTTCTTTGAGAAACCTAAACTACTCAAACACTGCAATCTTTCTTCTAAGGTTTCTTTCGCTAGATTAAACGTTCCATGTACCGCAAATACAAACTTCTTTGATCCCGGCTTGAAACCCAAATCCTCGGCAAGTCTAAATGACTTCATTACCTTTTCCTCTGAAGCCATGAGCATACGAGGATGTTTAGCTACTAACTCTGATAATACTCGACCCTCAACACCCAATCTTTTGAAAAGTGAAATTGCAGATTTAAGCTCCAAATGCGCTTGCATAAGTAATAATTAGTTTAGAGATATCCTCTTACTCCATGAAGGTCCTAAGGAAAGTCAGCTTAGACGTCAGGTTCATTTCGGATCTATAAAAGAACCTATGGTTGAGACAGAACACTCTTCGAAACTGAGCAGGGGTGGTCTAACGACAGCCCTTTAACAACTCCAAAACTTCTTCCAAATTTTGAGTCGATTTTGCCTTAAGAAAACTGTTGTGATGTCTACAATGTTTTGCAAAACAAAAATAAAGAATCTGTAAAATTAACTGGCAGACGGATAATCGCGTTGAAGAATTTCAATCTGACCGACAGTGCATCATTCATGGAGGAGAAACTATGTCAAAGGAAGAAATGGAATCAATTTTGAATAGCGTTTCAATTGTGTTTCAAAATTACTCCACCTCATCCAATGCCATACTTCCTGCTCCATGAAACAATAATATGAAGTAAACCACGCACAATTAGAGTAATCCGCAATCTAGACGTCATGGATACATTGAATAGATTTAATTTGCACGTTTTATGATATTAAAAGAAAGAAATACATGAAATTAAATTCTAGACATTGAACAGTTTTCTTTTGGTAACCTTTACCCACCAAACTAAAACCAAAGAAGATGCCGATAATTACGTTCATGAATACATAACTAAATAACAACCAGTAACTATGTTCTTCACTACATAACTCAATAACATCCAGCAAACCGAAAGTTGCTGGGTGCAGACTCCACTTCAATTTTTGCCCTATGAATCGTGGAGATAGCGCCTATAACAATCTGACCCATTTCAATGCTTTTATTTGCAAATACAAAAACCATGAACGTCTGATTATTCATGTATCCTCAATTCAAAACAATTTTTTACAAGAGCTTAGTTGTCTGTAAATTTCGAAATTTGTACTCAACTCAGATGCGTTGTCCCCTCCATAATGGAATGCATCATGGATTCAAATGGCTTCATCCTTGGAGGGATTAGTTGTTTTCCAGAAAATATTATTCAAAGAAATCAGAAATGCATCCTGGAAAACCTTAAATCATGAATCTGTGTTATAATAGACCAGAGCAGACATAATTTCCTGGATTATGGTCTTTCTCATTTCCTTCCTCTGTGATTTTCCAAAGAGCCTCTATCACATTTATATTATTTCCTTTAACTGTCTCTTCTTGTATGTAAAATGAATAGGAGCTCTCATTAGCAGGCAGATGCCATGGATACTGATAATATGCTGTAAAGGGATTGAACAGGACAGGAATGCACCCAGCTATAAGAGAATCGAACAGGGATCTCCGAGGCTATCACCAGGAGGCTGAAGGCAGAATTCGGATTGCATGAAGAGCTTCACTCTGTTTTTGGGACCTAGGCAAACGCAGGAATTGCAGTTCAAAAAATTGAAACTGTCTGGTCTGCCTATGTTCCGTGAGTGTTCCGTGAGGACGGAACGAATGGCTTTTGTACTGTTGGGTCTTGGGACACCTGCAAAGCTTATCAGATGGGGGCTCTGGCTTGTCCTGATCTGCCATTGCCATTGCCAAATATCTTCATCAGAACCAGGATGGAAGAAAATACAAGCATCCAACAAGTATTTAAAGTGCAGTCGAGATTCAACAGTCCCCTGGGCATGAAAGAGAACTCTTACATTGCCAGCTTGGTTAGCACAGTAAATGTGAAAGGACTCATACCATCGTGGGTTTTTGGGTTCGTCACTGATGATCGGAGTTCAACCCACTAGAGCTTTCTCCAGACCGAGTTCAACCCACTAGAGCTTTCTCCAGATCGATGGTCGCATACAGTCTGTTAGCTCTTTTGCCAAACTCTATAGTCTCTTCAATGCCCTGAACGAACTGTAACCACAGACACAAACAATAATCAAAAAAGACAAAAAGACAAAATGAATCACAGAGGATTCGATCGTTCTATATCTTAAAACTCAAATTACACCATTTTTTACCTTTCTGAAGAACTTGGAAGTTCCTCCCGTTACTCGACCGGGATCATTCAGTGAATCTGCCTCGAAGACCGTTACATGGAGAGTTCCATGAATCAGTAGCTGAGCCATTACTGATCCAGTGATCACAATCAATTAGAACGATTTCTGAACCAATCCAAAGATAATCCTTGCAAAAATAGAGCCTTTGTTCGATACACAAGAAAAGGAGCTTCCATAGTTATTAACAGGTCGGTTACAAAGTCCTCCTCTGTCACCGCCATCGCTGATCTATTGAAACCCTCCTCCCCTCCTTTACTTATTGTGCGGTTTATTTACCGTTACAGCTGCTTGGAAGTTAATAACCTCATGGATATGCCGGGAGTTAATAACAGCATGGATATGCCACTTATCCCTGGATATCCGTGATGGAGTTATCAATATGACCATATAAAATAGTTTTATGGTCTAACATTAAGAATAGAGGGTGCGGAATCGCAGAGTGACAGTTGAGAGAGTTGATTTCAGAGAGGAACGCAAATAAATTAATTTTGATATTTTAATATGGCTCAACATCAAATTAATATATAAGATTTTATTGTATATATTTTATCCCTCCAAATTCAAATCTACATGTTACCATTAAAAAAAATTATCCAAATTATATTTCAAATTTAAAAAATATTCACTATTATACAGAATATAATGAAATAATAAGAGGCCCGGCGTTTAATATTTTCATTGCCTTATAAATCTTTCGCTCTGAACTGAAAACGCACACCGCCTTATTCATAAAGGCACACTGCCTTTTACGTAATTCGCACAAGGGAATACTTGTGCTCTTTCGAGTTTTGCTATGGCTGAACGGCAGGGGAGGGGTGAAATCCCCTCCTTTCGGGATGTCACGGCGGGCCAATCCAGCACCAGCCGAGGGAAAGGTCCGCTTCTAGACGAAGGTGATGGCACTCTAGTTCTGGGGAATCAGTGGCAAGCACGGCTGGTCAATAAATCCCTTCCACGGGCCCAAAAGAAACCCAGGTATGTAATTCCGAATCACAAATTGGAGGATTATCGCTGTTATATGCGTGACCATGCGTTGATTTGTAAATTCATCGGGTATTGGCCTTCTGAACGGGATCTCCTGCGATGGATCCAACAGCGATGGAAACCACGAGGCCACATTGATCTTAAATTAGGGGCAAAGGGGTTCTTTACAGTCATTTTTGCCAATCTACAGGACAAGGCCGCGGTGTTTGAAGAGGGTCCTTATTTTATGAATAATGCAGGATTGTTTATACGGTATTGGGAGAACAGGTATAATTCGGAGACTGAGCAAATCAAAGCTGCACCTCTCTGGGTTCGTCTCTTTGGGCTTCCCGATGAATTTTGGGATCCAGAAATCTTAGAAGGGATTGGAAACTCAATTGGTTCATTTGTTAAGGTGGCTGAGACCACAAAGAGGGGTAAATATACCTCCTACGCAAGAATTTGTGTGTATATGGACATCTCAGCTCCCTTACCAGACTTTATTGAGCTGGAGTATCAGGACGAAATTTGGCAGCAACCTATTGATTATGAGCACATCCCGTTTCGCTGTCGACGCTGTCATGTTTACGGTCACCTTGCCAGGGATTGCCCACAGAGTACTGAACAACCGCTGAATACTAACCTCCATCAACCAATGGCCACAAAGGATACGTCTGATGCTGCTCCACCCTGTGACAGGAAATTTGGGGAAGCCTCCGGTTTTCAAGAGGTGCAGCGGAAAAGGAAACCACCTCCTGGGAATATTAAAGTCCACAACCCGGTCCGAAATACCCCCCTTACAATTCACAATCAGTTTACTATCCTCCAAACAGATGTCGCCGAAGAAATTCAGGGTAAGGACACTAACCTCATTGGACAGGACCTGGAAAGCAACGTCAGTGCACCGATGGAAATTACAAAGGATGGCAAGCGGAAGAGTCGAAGTCCAAGTCGGGAACCGGAAGGCGATGACAAAGCTCGCGATGATAAGACTATCGCTCCAACTTCGGAGGGGCAGGAAGTTCTAAAGGTAGTGGGTATCGAGGAAGAATCCATTCTCAAAAAGTTGCTTACTGAGTGGAAAAAATTGGATGAACGATTCATCCTAGAGAATGAGAAACAATTATATAAGGAAACCTTTCAACGGTAGAAGGAGAAGACGACTGGTTGTTTAGACTTGCGGTTGATACACGACGCTCAGGAAGGGGATAGTTTAGGTAAGCTCAGTCGGAAGAAAGGGCGACGCACATTGAATGAATCCATTCAAGCAGTGGGTGAGAATCTGGTAAACTCTGGAAAGGTGATACCTCTGTCTGAGGTATTTGTCCCAAACCCTCGGAAATTTTAAATGATAGTATTAAGCTGGAATATACGGGGACTTAATAGTCGAGGGAAGCAGCGATATTTGAAGGAACGTGTCATGAGAGATAAACCATGTATTCTGGTACTTCAGGAAACGAAAATGGAAAGTCAACAGCTGGCGGAGGTTGTTAAGGAACTGAAACTTGGCTATGAGGTTATGGCTCTAGATGCAATAGCAACAGCAGGGGGATTGGCCGTTTTATGGAACCCAGAGGAGGTAATTTTCGAACATTGGTATTCTCTTCCACGAATTATTTCAGGAGTGTTTCGGTTAGTTGGGATGGGGGAACGTATTCTGTTCACAGGGGTTTATGGGCCTCATATTCATCGCGAAAGGCAGGTATTCTTGCGGAACCTCCATACTATGAGGAACCTTCTTCCGTATATTCCTTGGATGATTGCAGGAGACTTTAACCTCATTCGCAATTTAGGTGAAAAGCGAGGAGGGGTTAGGAGAGAGGATTCACTTATGGAGGAGTTTAATGATTTGATCAGGGAGTTAAGATTAGTAGACATACATACCATCAATGGTGTACATACCTGGAATAACCGGCGTGGAGGACAGCACCAAATTGCCTCTCGCCTGGATCGCTTCTTATTATCTGAGACAATCTTAAATAGGGATGTCTTCATTGAAGCCACCATTCTCCCCAGCATCGACTCTGATCATTGGCCCATTCGTTTGGAGGTAGATATAAAGAGAATCAAAGGGAGAAAACCTTTTCGGTTTGAATCTTTTTGGTTACGGGATCCCCGATTTGTCCAACAAATGGAACTATGGTGGAGTCAATGCACTAGTCGCGGCAATGGAAGTATGCATACAGTTCAGCTGAAGCTTAAGGAACTCAAGCAGAAAATTAAAGAGTGGAATCGCAAAGAATTTGGAAATATTCACGAGGCTAAGCAGAGGTTGGAAGGTGCCCTGGAGATTTTACAGCAAAGAATAATATTGGAAGGTCGAGATGAAGCTACCAGTCGCGAGGAAGGCTGTCTAATAAGCCAGTTAGAGGAACGTCGCAAACAGGAAGAGATTTTATGGCGCCAAAAATCTAGGGTTCGATGGTTAAGAGTTGGTGAGAGGAATACAAAATTTTTTCATCAAGCCATGATTCAACATAGGCAGCGTAATAGGATTTTCTCTATCAAGAATGCTGCGGGAACGAGACGTGAAGCAGGCCGGCATAGAAAAGACGTTAGTGGATTATTTTCGGGGGGTACTCACGGAAACTCAGCGGGATCGCCGGGAGGCTATTAATAATATCTGTCGAGACATCCCAAGAACTGTTACAGCAGACCAGAATATGGCATTAATGCGGGTGGTTACTCTGGAAGAGGTAGAAGAAGTAGTGATGAACATGCCTAAAAATAAGGCTCCGGGTCCAGATGGCTATACCATTGAATTCTTTCAGGCCAGTTGGAAATTTATAGGGCCAGACATCCTGGCAGTGGTGGAGGAATCACGAATCCGACAGCAAGTATGGTCAGCTCTAAACTCAACTTTCTTCACTTTGATCCCAAAGACTACGACATCGGACGAACCACAGGGATTCAGGCCAATAGCCCTATGTAATGTAATTTATAAGATTATATCTACAGTGATAGCGAAAAGGTTGAAACCTCTTCTACCCACCTTGATTGCGCCTGAGCAGACAGGTTTTGTGGAGGGCAGGCAAATTTTGGATGGAATTGTGGTCTCCCAGGAGGTGATACATTCTTTAAAACAGAGGAAGCGACCAGGGATGCTCATGAAGTTGGATTTATCGAAAGCATATGATCGTTTGCATTGGGATTATCTACGAGCAGTCCTAGAAGCTTATGGGTTTGACCATAGATGGATAGTTTGGATTATCAACCTCGTCTCCACTCCGAATTTCTCCATATTGCTTAATGGGATACCTACGGCTCCGTTTAAGGCCACACGGGGTATCAGACAGGGGGACCCTCTCTCGCCTTTTCTATTCATCTTGGCTCTGGAAGGATTAAGCAGGAAAATTAAGCAGGAGATCAGGATAGGAGGACTCAAAGGCATTCGCTTATGGGGAGCTGACCTTATCATCACACATCAGCAATTTGTTGATGACCTAATGTTGTTTGGCGAAGCATCACTCAGAGAGGTAAGGGGCTTTAAGCGAGTCTTAGAGGATTTTATGTCCGCCTCAGGTATGGCCATCAACAATGATAAATCTTGTACCTTTATTTTCAATACACCTGAAGCTGTTAAGGTTCATTTAACTCGTGTGCTTGGCTTCCGGCAGGGTGAATTACCCACTAGGTATTTAGGCATTCAATTAGATATTAATTCATTGCGTATCAGGAATTGGCAGCCTCTAGTGGATAGGATTCGAAAACGACTACAAAATTGGTCATTCAGAATATTGAATTTTGCCAGTCGAGTTGTCCTTTTAAAATCAGTTTTGTTATCCATTCCTATTTACCCATTATCCATTCTGCCTGCTCCTAAGGGAGTTTTCTGTAAATTAAGGGAAATCTTTGGTAAATTTCTCTGGGAGGGGCCCAACCAGCAACGAAAATGGACATTGGTCTCATGGCAACAGGTAATAAAACGGAAAGAGGAGGGCGGTCTAGGTATCAAGGATTTGGAGTTCGTCAATAAGGTTTTAGGGGCTAAGTTATGGTGGAGATGGGTGCAGGGGGGTATGGATATCTGGAAAAGAATCTGGACTCACAAATATAATATGCCACGTACAGTAGCAGGGCGCCTCCGGGTAGAAGAAACTCCACGTGGATCGCACATTTGGGAGCTTGCAAGCAATAACAAAACTCTGGTTCGGGACTTTGCATTCTGGGAAGTTCGTGATGGTAATTTAGCGCGCTTCTGGACGGATGCTTGGCAACAACGGGCCAAGCTGGAGAGCCATCCCACTATACATGACCTTCAAGCTGGGGCACAGCAGGCTGGCCTAGAATATGTTAAGGATTATTGGCGCCCGGCAGGGCCGACTGAACTATGGCGTGCATGGAAGAGACCTCCTGAATGGAATGCGCGCATAAATATGGAGATTCAACAAATGTATATCAGAGAATTAGATTCGCGGAAACTTAGGATACGTCCAGGCAACGATATCCTTCGCTGGGGGAAAACATCGCAAGGTATGTTTACAGTGAAAGAGGCTTATTACTGGCTAACAAAGGAGGATGCAATGGCTGCCCCACCGCCGTGGCAAAAACTCTGGGACGCCAAATGGTGGCCAAAGGTTACAATTTTCGCATGGTTGGTGTGCCGCGGTAGGATCTTGACGTGGGATAATCTCTAGAAACGAGGTATGATTGGTCCCTCCTGCTGTTCTCTCTGTAATAAGGAATTCGAGACACAGGAGCATTTGTTGAGTCGCTGCTTGTATATCCAAAGCCTGTGGGAGGAAATTCGGAGTCTCTTCGGCTATTTGAATAGGGACCCTAACAGTATTAGGGGTACCATTTTACAATGGGGAGTGGGGCATTTCCACAGTAAACTTATCCGGAGACTATGGAGTTTATCGTTGGGTTTTGTCATTTGGGAGGTGTGGAAGGAACGTAATTGGCGAATTTTCCAGGGACGCAGCTGCTGCGAGGCACGCATCTGGGAGGTGATATGTCGGTCGCTGAAGGAAACCGTCCTCTCTGAATCTTGGGAAGAGGAGGACTGGAAATTAAATGTGGACGAGCAGCGAATATTACTCAAATTGAACATAGATTTTACGATGTTATACCCAAACACTGATCGGATTCGTAAACAGTGAATGCAGAGCCCCAACTTCTTCCGCCTCCCAGATGATCATCAAATTAAGCTGTCCTTCGACGGTGCGTCCAAGGGTAATCCTGGGGAGGCAGGCTGGGGTGGGATTTTCCGCGACAGCAGAGGGAGGTCGCGTTGGGCATATGCGGAATGGGGAGGGGAGATGTCCAATAACGAGGCGGAGCTCTGGGGGGCTTACCATGGCCTTCGCATTGCGGTGAGGAATGGCTATCGTAATCTGGTTGTAGAAGGTGATTCCCAAATCGTCATTGACATGCTCCGGAAACTGCAACGGGGAAAACCATGGGATCATGTCGCCAAGAGCTGGCGGGTTGCTGCCAATATTCAAGATATTGCAGAACAGTTGCGGCAGCTTGATTATATAACACTTACCCATGTCCTACGTCGTGGTAATCGGGCGGCAGATTATCTTGCCAATTGGGCAAGTGCTGAATCGGCTCGGGTGTTGGATGGTAGTTGGAGCTTGATACATGAGGATCCACGTTGGGCTGAGCTGGCAGCCATCACCCGCTAGGATAATGATGAGGCCAAGGGGCGCGACAGGACCGTTTAGCACCCTTCACATAATGCTCTGGGGACGAACGGCACGGCATCATAAACATCGCTGCGGTGGGATCAGGTACGAGTCTGCTCAAATTTCCATTTGGCAGAATGATTTAATGAAGATATGCGATGAATTGCCCATCCCAAGGCCGCCGGCAGAATGGGTATTGTTGCGGGTATGCGGTGGCATTGGGAGGACACAACGCTCATCACATCAACGGCTTCATCCCGCGACGTGTAATAATGACCAAGTTTGGGTGCTACCTCACAATGACGACGGAAGGTGGTCGACTGGTATAAGGCCCCATGCAACCGGTTTCCTCTTCCATACTTGTATAAGTATTGGAGTCTCTAAGTCCCTGCTCTATTTCGTGAGGAAGTTTAGTTTTGGTTTGTCTGTAAGTATGGCTGCAGTTCGCTCTGAGGGTAGACGAACGCGCAGTCAGGGGATGCCCCTGGAGGAGCAGGGGAAACATGTAGCTGATGACGCTTTGCGTTCTATACCTGTAGACCTCTCTGAGGATTCGGATGACCCGGTAGGAGATATCGGGGAGAATTCTGGTGCAGTGCGACGACCGACCTCGGGAGGCAAGGTAGGCAAATGGATGCGGCATTCTAGCTCTGTAGGTGCTGGCGATGAAGATGCTGTGGAGGATGACAGTAGTCCATCGGATGATGATGATGAGGAGGTTTGCGGAAGTCGTGGTCGCGGTAGAGGCCGGAGGGGCCGCGGAGGTGGACGTGGTCGTGGTCAGGCCCGAGCTCGCGAGGAAGGTTGCAGTACTGGGATTCCTGGTAGGGGGCGAGGAAAGAGGGATATGCGACGCAAATTGAAGGAAGCCGAGAGCGCCTATATGCATGAAACCCATCCTAATGTTAGGCGGATTGTTGACCATCTGGAGGAGGAGGCCCTGCAGGAACAGTCGGATCCGGAGATGGCCGATTGGGAGCATTATCTTCCAGACCCTGGCCACACCAGAGGGCGGATGTCCCTATATAAACAATCTCTGCACGTTTATTGGGGTCTGAAGCGTTTGCTTGCCAAGTCCATGGAACAGGTAGCAGCGGAAATGGTGGAGATTGCCCAAGAGAATCTGAAAAAAGAACTGAAGAATCTCCAAATTACTCTCATGATGCAGGACAGGAAGATTGACAAGGTGATTCAGCTGATCCGAGATGGTGGCATTGTTAAGGTGGAAGCTGATATCCAGCCAGAGGACATGAAGCAGTAGCGTATGACGGTTTTCTACATAACACTCCTTTTTGTCGATTCGTTATCATCTAGGGCTTTCATTTCAGTTCTGTCTTCGCAGTTTTGCAGTTTTGTTTAGTATGTTAAGGTTGAACAGTAGCGTTTTCTGTCCTGTTTAGACAATTTGACCATATACTTCCTTCTGTCTGGATATGCCTTATTTCTGATGCTCACCTGGTTTCCCTTCGGGGCAGGTGACGGATTTATATGTACATAGTTTTTTATTTTTCTATTAATGGAATCATACCTCAGATTACAAAAAAAAAATATTTTCATTGCCTTCATTAAAAAAAATTCTAAAAATAATTAAAATTCCCAAATGAATTGAGAGGTATCCATAACAATCTAAAGAAAGGTAGAACAAAATGCCACTCTATAGTATTCCTCTACACATAGCAGAGCCTCCGATGAAAGACTGAACGTCCTGCTGATCACTTGAATTCGATTCCTCTACACATAGCAGAGCCTCCGATGAAAGACTGAACGTCCTGCTGATCACTTGAATTCGAACCTTTTCTCTGTTTACTCGTTACTCGTATATTTTACAAGACCATCCTGAACAGCAATATCATGAAGAATATTGAAGAATTGGACAATATCATGAACCTTGAAACAACATAAACTTTGATATGCCTTTGAGAAAAGCCTTACTGTTCGAAGCTCCTGGGACTGACTTGAAATATAAAGCTCCATCTTTAAACCTGCAAAAGTCTGTAAATAAAAGTTACTTCTTTAAAACTGGAAAAATCTGTAGAGTAACAAAAATATCATATATAAAATAGAAATTCAATTCAATAAAATATAAGAAATTTGTTAAACTTCAACACGGTTCATAAAATCAATTAATAATTTTTATTTTTTTTGCCAGGGCTGAATCTGAATGGTAATTCTAACAGAATGCAATTGAATTTTTTTCAGTTTCTATCAAGCGAGTTTAATTCATGGATCCCATGAAAGGATAATACTTAAACCAAATGTAAATTTACAATCTACTTAATCAAGGGTTGAAAAAGCATTTAAATTTCACAAATAGATAATACAGGTATAATACGCGGTAACAGTAATTTTTTGAAAAACTAAAAATATAAAATAAACAGGGAGATGGTAAGAATAATGATAAACTTGAAATATTTTGTACTTACAATTTTACAGATTAAAATGTAGAAGAACTTTGGTCATTTGATGTTATGACATTTATCTTTGGTGTATCTGTATTTCCAAGTATATTGGATATGCTTCGTCTTAATCTCTTTGAAGCAATTGTTTTTTCCATCACCAAATTTTCTTTGAGATTTTCCAGCACTATTACCACATCTCTCATAGTTGGCCGTTCATCAGGTGAATCTTTTGAACAAAGTAAACCAACTCGTAGCAAAGAAAGTAGACAATTGTGTATATTATTTTCTTCAAATCCAGCTCCATCTTGTGCACTAAACAGATTGTTGTCAATCACCTCCTTCACTTTGTTTGGAAATGCTAGGCTCACCCACTTGTGCAAGTTTAGGTCTCCAATAAACATGTCGTTGGTTGGTCGTTTTTTGGTAAGCATTTCCAATAACATAATGCCATAGCTGTAAACATCTCCTTTGGTAGAAACTCTCTCACCCAATCCATACTCTGCATTAAAGGAATCTTCAATAAATATTTATCTCACTAGTGTATACAAAATTGTTGATGAAAAATGAAAATTAAAACTAATTTTAAAAAAATCCATACCTGGAGCAATGTAACCCATAGACCCTTTCAAAGTAAGTGTTGAAGTAAGTGAATCACCAAATTCTGCACCAATCAATCTTGCAAGACCAAAATCTGTCACATGGCCTATCATGTCTTCATCCAACAACACATTGCTCGGTTTTAGATCACAATGCACTACTTGCACATGAGAATAATGATGTAGATATTCCATGGCATGGGCCACATCAATGGCAATGTTTAGTAGTGTTTTCAATCCTAGGCCACACACATCCTCATCATTGTTGTCATCTTTGTCAGGATACAAATGCTTCTCTAGGCTTCCATTAGACATAAATTGGAACACTAAACCTTTGAAATGGAGGTTGGAGCAGGAGGTTATGATTCTCACCAAATTTCGATGTCGAATCTTTTGCAAGACACTACACTCTGCTTTGAAACTCTTCTCACCCTGGTCATTTTGCAATTGGAAAACTTTCACAGCAACAATTGTGCCATCACTCAAAATTCCTTTATAAACAGATCCAAAACTACTTGATCCCAACAAGTTGCTCCTGGTGAATCCATTGGTTGCTATGTGAAGCTCTTGAAATGAGATCCTTTTGTGCTCTAACTTTTGAAAAATGGATTCTGAGGAACCAAAGTTTTGCACATGTATATTTCGTCTCCAAAGGAACCCAAAAAGTAAGCAACATAGTATAAAAACAATAGCTCCACTTATTGGAAATAGTATTTTCTTCACAACTGCCAAATGACTTCTTGATGTTGGACATGCAGGTAACATGAATACTTTTGGTCCACAAAGGCCTGGATTCCCAATGAAGGACATGATAATTGTTTGATTTGCAAAAAATCCTGCTTTTGGGATTTCCCCTGTGAGATTGTTGAAAGACAAATTCAAACACTGAAGCATTTTCAATTTTTGGAGAGTCACTGGTATTGGACCTGATAAGGAGTTGAAAGAGAGATCTAGGTTCACAAGACTTAGTAAAGTTCCAAGTGAATCTGGAATAGAGCCTTGGAAGGCATTTCTAGATAAATTCAATGTTTGTAGTTCACTACAACTTCCAAGTGTAGGTGGAATGAGCCCAGTCAAGTGATTGGAGGAAATGTCTATAGCTTGAGCCATTGCAATTTTACTAATCTCCATGGGCAACGAGCCATCTAATAAATTCCATGACAAGTTCAAATAGAATTGTAGATTAGAAAGTTTAGCAATTTCTCGTGGAATGCTTCCAGTGAGCATATTGTGAGATAGGTCAAGCAATTCCAAATTTATATAGTTTCCTAAGATGGCAGGTATGCTCCCTGATAACTTGTTGTCATGAAGTAAGAGTCTTCTTAGTTGTTTAGACGGTGGAAGGGAATTGGGAATCTTTCCAGTGAGTTTGTTTCTACTAATGTCCAAGAGACCAAGTCCTTGTAATTGTTCAAATTGATTGGAGATGTTACCTTCTAATTCATTGTTTCCTAAGTCCAATCTTTCTAATTTTGTAAGGTTTCCAAATGGTGGAATGGTACCATTTAAAAAGTTTCCACTTAAATTTAGAAAGATTAGGCTACTAAGATTGCCAATATGTGGAGGAATGTTTCCTTGTATTTTGTTGTTTGCTAATGAAAAGTAAGACAAATTGGTGGAAAGTCTCCCTATGGCAAGGGGCAATACACCACTTAGTTTATTGTCACTCAAGTGTAGTTCTTGTAGGTGAGAACAATTCGTAAGAGATACAAGAAAGAGCATCTTTGTGGTGCTATCACTATCAAGCTCATTATTATGCAAGTATAATCTTTCAAGGAGGAATAGGTTACCCAACTCTATTGGAACACTCCCACTCAACTTATTGTAGTGTAGAGCAAGTTTTTCAAGTTTGGAACAATTCCCAATGGTATTTGGTATGTTCCCACTAAGTTGATTTCCCCATAAAGAGAGGTAATTCAAGTTGTTGAGTTTGGCACCTAATTCTAATGGAATGTGCCCTCTAAATTTGTTTTCGTAAATTACCAATTCAGTCAAAGTGGAGATATTGGACAATGAAGGGGGAATGCTGCCAGACAAATCACTTTCATAAAGGTAAAGGGTTTGCAGATGGGTGAGAAGGCCCAGTTCTTGTGGAATGCTGCCAGTGAGGTGGTTGGTGTAAATTGCCAAGTCATTCAAAGTGGAGATATTGGACAATGAAGGGGGAATGCTGCCAGACAATTCATTTGTAAAAAGGTAAAGAGTTTGCAGATGAGTGAGAAGGCCCAGTTCTTGTGGAATAAGACCAACCAGAGTGTTTTCAGCAATATCTAAATTAATCAATGCTGAAAGGTTTCCTAAAGAAGAGGGAATGGTACCTGTTAGACTGTTTGCTCCCAAGTAAAGCTCTTGCAAATGTGACAGGGAACCCAACTCACCGGGGATAATTCCGCTCAGATTGTTGAAGGAGAGTGATAACCAAACCAAATTTCTGCAGCTGCTGAGTTGATGTGGTATATTTCCTTCCAATTGATTGTTGTAGAGCCGTAGCCACCTCAAACGAAAGAGGCGTCCCAATTGGGGTGGGATATGACCGTGGAGCTTATTGTTTGAAATATTGAGTGAGCGTAGGAACGACAAATTACCAAGCGAAGGGGAGATGGTGCCGCGTAGATCCATGCCATCGAGATCGATGGCCACAACTCTGTCCGGATGACGGCCACCGCAGGTAACAGCTGACCAGTTGCAAAGGGGGACTGTGGGACTCCAATCGGTCAAGGAATTATTGGGATCGCTAGTAATGAGCTTTTTAAATGCCAACAGGGACTGTGCATCATCATGAAATGAATGCGCAGAGGAGAAAGGGAAAAGGAAGAGGAGGAAGAGCGCAGGCAAAGCGAAAAAGGGAGACGGCATGGCGATGGAAATGAAGGGGTTCCGTTGCAGTGGGTATGGGGATTGTGGCAACGAGTATTTATAAAGGGCAAGGGGAGGTCCCTTAAGGGCTTCAGGAGAGACACAGAATTTCAGTGGAGAGGAAATCGCGTCGTGAGAGGTGGGCAACTCCTATTTCCAACCCCATAGCCTCATTAATGCGGGGCTACATGCACAGGAGATAGGAGTTTATAACACGCGAGGTGGGTACTACGCCGTTTTTTTTTTATTATCTAAACGCGAGGTGGCTATCTCCTGCACATGTAGCCCCGCATTAATGAGGCTATGGGGTTGGAAATAGCATTTTCCGTGAGAGGTGTGGATGGAGTGAAGATAGGAAGACACGTGGATTGATTAATCCCTTAGCCGTCCTTTCGAGACTCGTGAAAAGTCACTCATTTTGAAGTGCACATTATCTGGAATGGATCCCTACGAAACCCATTTTCCATTTAAATTAATAATTTACTTTTGGAATATACGAATTCAATACCTGTTTTACTTGGAGTCAATTACTTAACGCACAATTGTTATTTTAAATTAATTTACTTGTGCAACTCAAATTTATTAAAAATTTAGTTTGCCTTAAATGGATTAGCCCAGCCTCATAATTTTCATATTAATTATTTTATTACTTTTTGCCCTTTATTCTTTAGTTTACGTAAATGGGTCACATCACAATACAAATGTAAGTGATATTTAATAAATAATATTATAAATAGATTTTTAAAATTATTATTTATGTAAATTATTGATACAGACTAAATATTTAATAAAATATAATTGATAATTAATATGTTATTATATTTTTAATATAAAATTGATAATTAAAATGATATCTCTTTTATATAGATTAATTTGTATCTATTTATAACGATTATTTATTTTTACCATTACTCTCCAATAATATTTCTGTGACCATTCCAAACTCAGAGCTAATGAACATCTAGGAATCATTGTAAATATCATTTCTCTCTTTTGTATCTGTAATGTTTTGTTCACTTGTGTTGTCCTTCTAAACATCTAGGAATCATTGTAAATATCATTTCTCTCTTTTGTATCTGTGATGTTTTGTTCACTTGTGTTGTCCCTCTAAAAGGTTGCTTTTTAATTTACTATTTTTCTACATCTTTTCTATTAGACAATTTTTTAAAAGTAAATATTAAAAAATTCTACAATCACATATGCTATATAAATGAAAATATTAATTGTTTTTATTTTATTATCTATGAAAATATTAAAATATCTATGAAAATATTAATTATTTTTTCATTATGATATTTGAATATATTTTTCTGCTATATTTTTGTCACAATTAAGGTCATTACTACTATTGCTATACTGGTTGGCTCGTGTTAGCTTTGAGTGCCCCATTTACACTAAGTTTTTGAATATTTATTAATGACATTCCTTAGGTCTAAAGACATATCATTTGATCCATTTGGAGATATTGTGATTGATGACAACATTACAACTTTGGACTACAAACATAATGGTATTTTCTCTCAAAGGTTTATCATGAGATAATTTTTGAAATACTTGTGGATTTCTTTGTTGATGAATAGATTGAAGTTTGAAACACTTATGAAAAGTACACATTACATGGTTGTGTTGTAAGATGAATTTATCCTAAGGACACAAGTAAGGAATGGATCGACAATGTATGTGAAACATATTACTAATTATGTTTGAGCATTTGAAGCATTCTTGTTCGCATTTTTAAAATAATCACTTTGTATTACAATTATATCTCAAGATTGTTGAATTCATTAGAAAACTTAGGTGATCCTATCTTTCTAACTGGAGAATTTTTCCCTTAACTAATAGCACATCAATGTTTTCCAATGTGGAAGGAATTACCCATTGTCCCTCAAGATTTTTTTGAATTATTCAAACACATTTACGCATCAATTGGAGGGTTTTGCACATCATTGTTTTCCAATGTGGAAGGAATTCCACATCCTCCCTAATAACTTTTTGGACTTCTCCAAACAATTTTTTTAGACTTCTTCAAACACACATATACATCAATTGGAGGGTTTGGAAATAATTCACATCCTCTCTAAATTTTTTGGACTTCTTCAAACAAATTTTTTAGACTTCTTCAAACTCATTAGAGGGTTTGGAAAGAATTCCCATTCTCTCTAAACTTTTTGGACTTCTTCAAACAATTTTTTTTAGACTTCTTCAAACTCATTAGAGGGTTTGTCTACAATAATATTACCATTTTTAAACCCTAATTCCCATAAAAATGTGATCTATGGGTCATCCTATTGAAGGATCTCAAAAAATTAATTTTATCTTCCTTTACATTAGAAATAAAGAGGCTAAACAACGTATGAAACCCTTGTAATTATTAATTAGTCTTTTTGGTAGAATATTTTATTATCGCTTATCAAAGTCATGTTCAACTCAATGCTAATTTGATTTCAATTACTTTAATATCTTTCTCTATATTGATATCAAACCTCCAATAACCATTTATATATGTCTTCATCATCATCTTATGTTGTTGTATAACTCATAAATATATGAGTACATTATAGTGAAATATGCAATTCCATAGTTAAACACTTTACATATGAATTGACTTACATATCAGCATAGATCCATCTTAACTTTGGATCTGCCATGTGCCTAAAGAAATCAAATCTCTCAACGCACAAAACTCTCTTTGAGTACAAAACTTGAGGAAAGCTTACACCTCCAGAGATTTGATTCCTATAAACACTTGGTAGATCCAAAGTTAAGATGGATATATGTTGATCCTTAATAATATTATTTATATTTATATAGATTTCTTTCTCTCTCTCTCTCTCTCTCTCTCTCTCACACACACACACACACACACACACACACACACATATATTATTATTATTAGAACCCTAATAATACATATAGTTACATATATATATATATATAGGTAATATGTTTTTGATGTCTATATTTAGAGATGTTTTTATTTATAGCTATATGCTTATTTATTAAATTTATTAAGTTTTTACATGCTTATTAATTGTATGTTTTAAAATATCATGCTTACAATATCAATCATTATTATTTAAATCTATTCATACTTTATTATATTAGTGGGATAATTAGGACTGGTTGATATTGAACCAATGTTGATTCGTCCAATGTGGTACAATAAGAGAGCGGGATCTAAAGGAATCACAAAAAGTTTGGATCACTTTTTGGTGGCCGATCATGTACTATAAACAATGAGGCACTACAAAAGTTGGATAGGTGAATTTTTTGAAAGACTGTCAGATCATGCCCCCATTTTCCTTCAATTGGGGAAGAAGGTAGAAAAGAAAAAGACACCATACAAATTCAAATCTCACTAGATCAAAGAAAGTTTTGTCTCAATCTGGATAGATCTAATTGAGTGTCTTTTGATTCTTCAAGTGTTGAATCCGTGATTGAACACTTCATTTGTAAAATAAAGAAGTTGAAAATAGAGGTCATTGTACGAGATCAGGCTCATCAAGAAAGAGAAAATAAGGAGATCAAGGAGATGGAGGTTGGAATCACCCAATTGTATAAAACTCCACCATATTGAATACTTTCGGATGCGGAGATAGAAAAAGTTCAAACTCTGGAAGGTAAGAAAAAAACACTAATGGATGAGGAGGAAGTGACTTGGCGACTACATGCCCAAGTTTTCTTGCTTGAATATGGGGAAAAAATACCAATTTTTTCCATAAGTCCGTGAAGCACTAGAGGGTAACCAAAAACCATATGGGAGATGATTAGGGAAGATGGCTCTCTCATTTATTCACGAGTGAGTTTGAGGAATTTGGTTCTCAGTTTCTTCTCAATTTTATTTCAAGAGCTAGAGGTTCCTAAGATTGAAGTATAGTTGAAGGTTATTAGAATTTTTCCTAGAATGTTTGATAATGAATCCATTGTGGTTCTGAAGAAGTCAATTACTCAGAAGGAATTTCTGCTAGTTATTAACAAATCCATGAAGGAAAAGAGCCTGAGACCTGATGGGTGGACAACAAAATTTTATTTAGAGTTCTTCAACTTCCTAGCTCAGGATCTAGTTAGCGTCATTGAAGAGATTAGAGTGGGAGGAATAATTTTGGGGGCTCTCAATGCTACTTTCATAGCATTAATTCTAAAGAAGACTAATCCATAATCTTTTGTAGAGTTTCACCCTTTATCATTATGTAGTTTTCCATACAAGTTGAATTCAAAAATTATAGTTGACCGTCTTGAACAATTGTCAAAAGGAATTTCTAAAGAATAATTTGGATTCTTGACAAATAGACAGATCCTCGATGCTATTGAAACAACTCTAGAAGGACTACATAGTATTAAAATCAAGAACATCCTAGGGTTAGTGTTCAAATTAGATATGGTTAAAGCTTATGATAGAGTTAATTGGGTCTTCTTGAGATTATTTTTACTATAAATGATATTTCCTCTTGATATTATGTATTGGATAATGGGATGTGTCACTTCAACAAATTTTTTGGTACTGGTCAATGGAATACCAACTCAGGTTTTTAAAGCGTCTAGAGGAATTCAACAAAAAATTCCACTCTCACCTTTTATGTTCCTATTGGTGGCGAACGACTTAAGTATTCTTCTCAACCAGACAACAAGGGAAGAGAGAATTAAAGGTCTACAAGTATCCACACTAGTAAAAATCATACATCTATTATTTGTTGATGGCATTCTCTTATTTGGACATTTCTTGATTGAAGAATGAAGTATTTTGGAACATAATTGTGTTGCATTGTGAAGCTACAAGCATGGAGGTTAGTCCTTCCAAGTCAATTTTGTTAACTAATGGAGTATTTGAAAGTCTAATTTTAAATTTTAAAACTTTTCTTCCTTTCCACTTCTTTCCTTTAGATGAGGGAATGTAATATCTTGGTTATCATCTAACTTCTAACAATTATTGAGTTTATAATTGACTCTAGTTGGTGAAGAAAGTGGAATGTCAGATGAATGACTAGTGCAACTAATAGCTCTCTTTGGGAGGCCTATTGATTTTGGTAAAATCAGTTTTGGAAGCAATATTAGTCTATTGGTTGACCCTAGCTAGTGTATCAAGGACAATTCTAAACATAAATAGATGTTTAAGTTTCCATTTTCTTTGGAAACACAAAAGACAAAAAGGGATGCATTTAGCAAACTCGAAAGAGATTACCACCCTAAAGAAATTTGGAGGATGGGGGCTAAAAAAAATCCATTTTTGCAAAGGTACTAGCTACCAAAAGTATTTGGAGGAGTATGTTTGATGCATGCCTATGGGGAACTCTAATGCAAGACAAGTATTGGAATGATAAAAAAGTCGAAGAATAGGTTCGATCATAGGCAAAGTCATGGTAGGGAGTGTCAAATATTTGGAAGAAATTAGTGTCAACATTTGACATAGTTAAAAAAGGTCTTGTTTTGTAAGTAGGAGATGGAAGCAAAATATACTAAGCAAGGATATGTGGATAAGAGGTGATGGCCTCAAAAGAATCTCTTTAAATATGACAGTGGCATTAAAGTACAAAGGAATTTATTTACTTTCGAAAGTAGTTGATCACACAACCAATGAGATGTTCCTGAGACCTTGGAAACCAACCAATGTTCTAGGAATTTCAGAGAATCTAGCATGGGAATTGACACAAATTTTCTTTTTGCTTGCATAGAATGGCATTAGACTTAGCATAGACCTAGATAAATTCGTGTGGAAAATGAACAAAGAATGTGGAGTAGCGACGAAGGAACTAGCTTATGAAGTGATGGTGACACAAGATGTAGAGTCAAACCCCTTTTAGTGGTATAAATTTGTTTAGAAGTGGCTTTGTCCTTTAAAGATATTCCTCTTTCTATCGTTGGCTCTAAATAAAAAGATACTCATGCGGGATAATATCTAGAGGCGAGGCTGGGAAGAGCCTACAAGATGCCCACTTTGTTGTTATATTGAAGAGTCAGTGACACACATGTTCGTCGATTGGTTTTTTTCATAGGCAGTGTGGAGAACGATATTGTTTAAGGAGGCTTGTGCAAGGACATGGTTGGGTAGGTCGTTAGGAGAATTCCTCACAGAGTGGCAAAAACCCCAACCTTGGAGAATCATTCTAGCCTTCCAAGGTTGGTCCTTTGGCATATATGGTTACAATGGAATAGAAACATCTTTGATAGTTAGATCTCAAATATATGACAGGTGGTGCACAAAACAAAATAAAAATGAAGGAGCTCAACAAAAATGGTTTAAGGAAGAGGAACATAATTCCAATTGGCCATAGGATAGATAATTCAAAGGCTTGGGCCTTCTTTGATGGAGCCAAAAGTTATGTTTGGGGTGTATGCAAAGTAGGAGTTTCATTTCACTTGAACAGCGATCACACTTTCCTTCTTAGCTTGAGGTTAGTGTCTGGAACTAATAATAAACTAGAATTAATTGGGATTTTGCTCATCCTTGACTATGTAATATCCAAGTAAGTGAAGTTCTTAATCATCTTTGCTAATTCTGGAGTGGTTATTGATTGGTTCTTATGATTGGTAAATTACACAACATGGCCTTAAATCCTCGGCAACAAAGAATTCACCAGTTACATGAATTTTTAAAGGAACTAGATGTATAACATATCCACAGGGAACACAACGTTAATGCAGATAGAAGATCAAAGGAAGCATTACCCCAACATGTAGGACATTTAGTGATTATAGAAAAATTCGGCGATGTCCTTAGGGTGAACACTAACAACATTTTTTGAAATTGAAGTTGTTGTAATTGTTGGGACCTTGCATGGTTTTATGTTCTAGATTGGTAGAATGCTATAGCTATTGAGAGACATCTTTCAATTTGTTATATATATATATATATATATATATATCTATATATATATATATATATATATATATATATATATATATATATATATATATCTATATATATATATATATATATATATATATATATATGTGGAGGGAAGAACAAAGACATAAAGTGATAGAGGTGGAGAGATAGAGGGAATGATAAGGGAGAGATGGAGATAAAAAGAAGGAGAGGGGAAAGGAGGAATGAAGAGAGAGAGAGAGAGAGAGAGAGAGAGAGAGAGGGAGGGAAGGGTAAGAGAGAGAGAGGGAGATACAAAGACAGAGAGGGGAGAGAGGGACAAGATTGGAAAGAAGAGAGAGAGGGAGGTAATAGAGAAAAGGAGAGAGGGGAAGGACTAGAGGGAGTACTTGAGAGAGAATGGGAGAGAGGTAAGGATGAAGAGGGAGGAAAAAAGATATGGAGTTGGAGGGGGAGAGACGGAGTGAAGAAGAAAGACATAGAGAGATAAAAGTGGAGAGAGGGAGAGAGGGAGTGACAAGGGAGAGATGGAGAGAGAATGTGTATGTTTTGGGGTGAGATAGAGAGACAAATAGGGAGAGATGGAAGGAAGGGAGAAGAGAAGGAGAGAGAAGGAGAGAGTAGGGGAGCGTGAGGAAGATAGTGACATAGTTGGAGGGTGAAGAAAGAGAGAGAGGGGGGAGAGAGACAGAGGGAGGTGAAACAGAAAGGGAGAGAGAGGAAGGAAGAGAGAGATAACGTGAGAGAGAGAAGAAGAGAGGGAGGGAGAGAGAGATGGAGCTGGACAGAAAGAGAGAGAGAAGTAAGAAGAAATGCGTAAAGAGATAAAGGTAGAGAGAGAGAGGGAGTTATAAGGGAGATAAAGAGAGAGGGATAGAGGAGAGCAAGAGGAAGAGAGATAGAAGGGAGAGAGAGATAGAAAGTGAACGAGAAGAGAGAGGGAGAGGAAGAAGGAGGGAGAGATATATAGATATGAAGAAAGAGTGTGTATGTTTTGGGGTTGATATAGAGAGACAAAGGAGAGGCAGAGGGAGATAGAGATATAGATGGGAGGTGAAGAGAGAGATAAAGAGAGGGAGGGATATGTGTGTGTGTGTGTGTGTGGATAGAGTGTATGTGTGTGTGTTTGGGGGGGTGAGATAGAGAGACAAAGAAGGAAAGAGGGAGGGAGATATAGATATAGAAGGAGGGGAAAGAGAGGGAAGACTATTTCTTGTACTATATGCATTGATTTCAGCGTAGATGATGATTTCAAATCCTATTTGATTTCTTGCACTGGATTCATTGATTTCAATGTAGATGTTGATTTCTAGTTATATTTGATTTCTTGCAATAAATGTATCCAGGTGGATATTGGTGGCCACCAGCCTATTCCACTAGGACCCTCACCATTGTTCTTTCAGTTTTTGTTTTTTTGTTTTGATTTTGTTTTTTTTTTGTTTTGTTTTGTTTTTGTTTTGTTTTGTTTTTTTTTTGTTTTTTCCTTAATTGTAGCACAGTTTACTATTTGGTAGTTTTTCGAGTCTTGAACTTCCGGAGCTGTTTTGAACCCATAAACGACGTTTTTTTGGCAAAATATCTCTGGCGATTTCGAAAGAAATTATGTCAGCAACTGTAGTCCTCGGAGAGATATTTCCAACGATGTATCATACGCGTCAAACGAAGATAATATGACCAATTTACGACCCCAGGAAGTTGGCTGCCCAACTAACCCCAACAGGGCCCATAAACTCTTGGTGTTACATCTCCTTAGGTTAGGGTTTTCTCTTATTGTTCAATAATAAAAAGACCTTTTAGCCTCATTGTAATTCAGTTTAGAGGCATGTAGCAGCGACATATCTTCTCAGAGATGAGCTACCATCGCTCGAGCTAGTCTTATTTCCATTATGTTTGTAAGCATATTTCAATATTTGATATTAATGAAATGAAGTGTTATTTCTGCTGCATCTCTGTATTTATGGTTATATATGTAATTTTTTACGTTCCTGTTTAGATCCGGATCAAGATGCATTGATTTCAGTTTAGATGTTGATTTCTAATCCTATTTGATTGCTTGCTCTAGATGCATTGACTTCAATGTAGATAGTGATTTATAATATTATTTGATTTCTTGCACTAGATGCATTGATTTTAGTGTAGATGTTGATTTCTAATTATATTTGATTGCTTTCACTAGATGCATTGATTTCACTGGAGGTGTTGGTTCCTAATCTTATTTGATTGATTGCATTATCTGCATTGATTTCAGTGTAGATGTTGTTAATATCGAGATTGTAATTATTAAAAGTATTTTTAAAGATTAGATGGAGAGGGGAGAGAGGGAAGAATACTTCTTGCACTAGATGCATTGATTTCAATGTAGATGATGATTTATAATACTATTTGATTTCTTGCGGGAGTGACAAGGGAGAGATGGAGGTAAAATGAAGGAGAGGGGAGAGGAGGAATGAAGAGAGAGAGAGAGGAGGGTCAGGGGGGGAGTGACAAGGGAGAGATGGAGAGAGAGTGTGTATGTTTTGGGGTGGGATAGTGGAATAAAGAGGGAGAGATGGAAGGAAGCGGGAAGAGAAGGAGAGAGAATGAGAGTAGGAGGGAGATAGTGACATATTTGTAGGATGGAGAGAGAGAGGGGGGGGGGAGAGACAAAGGGAGGTGAGAGATAAAGAGAGAGAGAACATGAGAGAGAGAAGGAGAGAGGGAGGGAGAGAGAGATGGAGTTGGATGGAAAGAGAGAGGGAGGTAAGAATAAATACATAGAGAGAAAAAGGTGGAGAGAGAGAGAGGGAATGATAAGGGAGCATAAGAGAGAGAGAGAGAGAGAGAGAGAGAGAGAGTGAAGGGGAAGAGAGAGGGAGAGGAAGAGGGAATGATAAGGGAGATAGAGAGAGAGGGAGAGAAGAGAGTAGAAGAGAAGGGAAGAGAGAGAGAGAGAGAGAGAGAGAGAGAGAGAGAGAGAGTGAAGGGGAAGAGCGAGGGAGAGGAAGAGGGAGGGAGAGATATATAGATATGGAGAAAGAGTGTGTATGTTTTTGGGGTGATATAGAAAGACAAAGGGGAGGCAGAGGGAGACAAAGATATAGATGGGAGGTGAAGAGAGGGAAGAAGAGAGAGATAAAGAGAGGGAGCGATATATATATATATATATATATATATATATATATATATATATATATATATATATATGGAGAGAGAGTGAGTGTGTGTGTTTGAGGGCGTGAAATAGAGATACAAAGAAGGAGATATGGAGGGAGATATAGATATAGATGGAGCGGGGAGAGAAGGAAGACTATTTCTTGTACAATATGCATTGATCTTATTGTAGATGATGATTTCAAATCCTATTTGATTTCTTGCGCTAGATGCATTGATTTCAATGTAGACGTTGATTTCTAATTATATTTGATTGCTTTCACTAGATGCATTGATTTCAGTTTAGATGTTGATTTCTAATCTTATTTGATTGCTTGCTCTAGATGAATTGATTTCAATGTAGATGGTGATTTCTAATCTTGCACTATATGAATTGATTTTAGTGTAGATGTTGATTTCTAATTATATTTAATTGCTTGCACTAGGTGCATTGATTTCAATGTAGATGTTGGTTTCTAATATTATTTGATTGATTGCATTGTATGCATTGATTTCAGTGTAGATGTTGTTTTCTAATCCTATTTGATTTCTTGCATTAGATGGATTAGATGTTGTCAATCTTGAGACTGTAAATTATTAAAAATATTTTTCAAGATTAGACGGATGGCCAAGAGGGAAGAATATTTCTTGCATTAGATGCATTGATTTCAGCGTAGATGAAGATTTCTAATGCTATTTGATTGCTTGCACTAGATGCATTGATTTCAGCATAGATGAAGATTTCTAATGCTATTTGATTGCTTGCAATAGATGCATTGATTTCAGTGTAGATGTGAATTTCTAATCCTATTTGAATGCTTGCACTAGATGCATGGATTTTAGTATAGATGTGGATTTCTAATCCTATTTGATTGCTTGCACTAGATGCATGGATTTCCGTGTAAATTTGGATTTCTAATCCTATTTGATTGCTTGCACTAGATGCATTGATTTTAGTGTAGATGTTGACTTCTAATCTCATTTGATTGTTTGCATTAGATGCATTGATTTAAGTGTAGATGTTGTTTTCTAATCCTATTTGATTGTTTACATTAGATGCATTAGATGTTGTTAATCTTGAGGCTGTAGATTATTAATATATATATATTTTTAAGATATATTTAGTAATACATAGAGGGACACTATTAAGAACTAATTAGTTGTTAGCTGTCAAAAGTTGCAATACCTAGAAATAAAATGAAAAAGATGTCTGGGTTCATCATCACCAACTAATTACTAATAGACAATTACATATATTGAAAATATATTCAAAATTACATATATTCGAAATTACAAATAAAGTAATTGCATACAACAATGTATTCAAAATATTTATAAGAGGAAAATGTATATTTATAAACCTCAAAACAAATTAAAATATTATTGAAGGAGATGTGATATTTGTTTGGAGAAACAAATAATGTAAAGATTTAACAAATTTGGCCACTCATTAAAAAAAAATCTGAAATACATTATTTCTTGACTTCACAAAATAGACTATAGATACAAAAAAATCATCAAAATATTCTTGAAGTAATTAAATTATTTCAAACATAAACAAATAAACAAATTATTTCAAACGTAAACGTAGTAAATTCTTAAAACTACTCTTCAAAATGTATTTTGTAATATTTGGAGAAACTATTTAAAATTAATTAGTTGTCAAAAGTTATGATACCTAAAATTAAATGAAATCGGTGTGCAATATCAATCTTCAAACATCCAAACACAAACGTACAAACCATTCAAGGAAAGCAACACATACCAAAATAAAGAAGAGAATGATATGGTCATACTAACCAAAGAAAATGTAATGTGAATTTTGAATTTTATCTCAAAGATATAAGTAATAATGATAATCTAAAAATGTGACATTGTTGCTTTCAACTGGAACCAACTTACATCTATCTAACACCGGATCTATCATGCACCGAGAGGGATCAAATCCCGCGAGGTGCAAACGTTTCCTCAAGTTTTACACACCAAAAATAAGGTTTGCACCTCGAGGGATTTGATCCCTCTCAATGCATGATAGATCCGGTGATAGACGGATCTAAGATGGTTAATAATTAAACTAGTATAAATCATCTTAATTAGGGAGTTGTCCAGTGTTGAGAGGTATCAAATCTGTTAAGGTGGAAATCTTTCTTCCCAAACCTTGTTTGTCAAATTTTGCACTCAAAATTCTAGCAAACCTTATTACTCAAATTTTGCACAAAATAATTGCACTTTGGAGATTAGATCTCTCTCAACTCTTTACTAAATCTGAAATTAAAATAATCTAGACAAGTGATTTCTATTCAAAAATTAACTTAGTTTTGTTGGCAAACACTTCCTTTTATTCTCAAATTAATTCAATTGACACAATTCGATTGGTACTTATATTGTTCTTGTTCTATCAAGAGATGGCAGCTAACATGGTTGAAACAAACGCAAACATGTTAACGTGAGAGACTAAAATTCCAAGTGGTTCCATTTCCAGTGCCATAGCATTAATAAGTCAACGAAAACTTTAAAATTAAATTTAAAAGAGAATGGGGAACTTTTAGAGAAAGGGGTGTAGATTGTGACATTTTGTGTTTTCCATTCCAGACATCTTGTTCTCCCTCTACTTCTCTCGGTTCTTTTGTGTTGCCACAATACTTTTCTCGTGACCCGGAAAAATGAGGTCCGTTGGAGAGGAAAATTTCCCTAGCACACAGTTTGTGGGCAAATTTATTAGCAAAATCTCCAAGATTTTTTTTAAGCAAAATCTGTTAAAAATGAAGTTGATTTTTTTTTGGCGACGTAGATTTTCTATTCAATTTTATTTTAAATTTGGTTAAAATTAGAGTGAATTATAATTTTAAATTAATTTTGTATAGGATCAGAATGCCTCACAAATATTAAATACATTTCTACCATTTAAATAATGAAATATTAGCATTCCAACCCAAAAGAAAAACCAAAAAAATCATACCTCTAGACAATAACTTTGTATTGGTATTCCAAAAACCCAAAAAAATAACAGAAATGTGATGAGATTTGCAGTGACACTTACATTCTAACCATCTTTTTGTCATTAACTTCTATATTTTGTTGTTGGTCTTCTATCCATAGGTGCTTCAAAACATATTTACGTCGTAAGGCGTTCCCTCTGAGACTAAGTACCCTCTCATGCCAACGTGTGCAATCGTCAGCCATTCGATCGTTGTGTTAGACGATTAAGTTAATATCATCCATTGGATTGTTAAGATCTCTAGTGCCGCCAAATAATATTTTGTGTTATATAGTTAATTGCTCCCGTAAAAAGAGGAAGTTCCGGTACAAGTTCCCGAGCGAGAAGCTGAAGGGAACAACCAGATATTACTATCCCTGGTGGAATATGGAATCACAGTTGTTGGCGGAATATGGAATCGCAGAGGATGAGAGGCACGCATCTTGGGCGTCAGGAGGTCGAGACGCCTCGGACAAAATACGGAAGTCGAAGCCAAAAGAAAAGTCGGCGGTGACAATGAACGGTTGATGTTGCCAAGCTCGGAATGGATGAAGAGATTATGGAAAGATGGCCGAAAAGGCGTCAGAGTATGCTTTTTTTCTGCTACAATGCATGTCTGGGTGCAAAGGCTTTCAAGGAAATATTTAAATGATCCTGTTGTTATCGATGGTGTTGGTGAATCATCTCAGAAGTAAGCAGAAGAAATCTCACTTTCTTATATTGCTGCATCCACCTATGGGAAATGTTCGATTCTCAACCCATTGATAACTGAATATGCCAAAGGGGAAAATGTATTTTTTTCACTCAAACAAAGTCAGATGCGGATAGTTTGCTGGTGGCACTGGGTCGGGTACTTACATGCGAACCTCTTCAGGGTGATATCTCACAGAATCAGCGAGAGAGGACTCTTGCTGGCTTTCGGCTTTCGTGAGGAGTGTTTTAGTGTGCTGATTGCTACTGATGTCACTGCATAGCACAAAATATCCAAGGAGACTTGAAGGATTAGGTTCCAGATTCTTTTGCTAAAGGAGCACCAAGATCTTTTCTTGTGCAGCCGAACAGCTACAGGAGCACCAAGATCCAGTTCAGTGAAGAAGACACCTATAATCTCTAGAACCTGCATTCATTCAAGTTTTCAGGTATGGCTTTTCTTTTCCCTTTCTGTTGAAGTTGGTATATATTGAACTGCTTATTTTCATATTACGGTCAGTTTTTTTTGGGAAGTCCCAACAGAGACAAGAAGAAAACATGATGCATTGAAATGGAGATCACAGACTCCAAGGGAAAAACTGCATGCCTTGGACCCTGATTCTCCATAAGCTTATAAGGTTAAAGGGTTGTAGCTGCATCTTTTTTCCCTCTTAAGGAACCATTAATAAGAAGAGCTACCAAGGAAGGAATCGCACCGGAAGCTCCTATTCTTATTATCCTCTATGAGTGACAGACTCAAAAGGGTACAAGCTGCATTCTCTTTCGTTGTTGATGTTCCTGACTTTAGTTCATGTGTAAGGGGCTTGATAGCTTATGTTATTTCAAACTTGTTGTTTTCATAAAGAGACAATTTCAACAGAGCAGTGACGGCATTTTCCTGTGTTAGAGGATCCACAGAACGTAACAATGATACTAAAGGATTTAGCTATCATAATCCTATTCTCCATGTTTTTTTTGCATATAACCTCAAATGTGCTGCTGCCTTCCTCTGCAACTTCGTTGATGTTGATTCCAAATCTTCTACCAAACTTTTAAAAATAATCTCCAAATTTTCAGTTTCAAGAGTACCTGATGTTGCAACTGTTTTTAATAATGGTGATACATGTCGCGCACTCCCACTTTGCCCATGTTCTTCTAAATGTATGACTTCACAAATCTACCTATCCAATTGGCCAGAGATGCAGTCTCCTTTGGACGGAAAACTGGAGGTGGTCTGGTTTGTTTTAATTAACAAGGAAATCAAATTATATGCATCCAGCCTCCAGTCCTTTCCTTCTTACAATAAATACAAGAATGGCAATCTCCTTTTCACTAGATCGGACTTTCAATTTTTCAACACAATTCACAAATTTTACTTTTATTTTTAAATATTTTTTTCCAGGCCTAACATTAGGTCAAACTACAATCGCCTCTGTTTCCTTTAATTCGCTGGCTTGGTCTTCTGTTGCATAATAGTTGCAAGATTCTTTTCCATTATGCATTTTTCCAAGAGTTATGGGCTCTTCTGCTACCTCTTGTAGTGCTTCCAAAGTACACTGAAATTGTACCCAACTCTTTGGTTTTCTGGCGGGTTCAACCATATCTGGCTTCCCTCAATTCGTGAGGGGATGATGGGATAGCTCCCTTTTAATTTTTTTATATTTCTTATGCCATTTGCCCTTTTTTGTGCATTATATAATACAACCCCATATATCAGTTGTTTACCCTTTTCCTCCATACAAAAAAACAGTACCATTGCTATTCCATTAACAAATAAATTGGGACATATAGAAAAACAGGATAGAAATTGCTAAAAAAAAAAAAAAACTCAACACATAAATCTTAATAGAAACCAAGACAAAAATTGCTAAAAAAAAAAAAAACTTAACACATAAATTGTATTAGAAACCACCAAGACCCTCTTGAACTAACAATGACATTTCCTTCTATAAACACTGACGGTCACTACCCAAAAATACCATCGGTTGGTTATCTGTGTTGCATAAACATGATGATTATATGTAAATTTCTTTTCCATTTTAGTTCTACATCAGCATAGATTCTAATTGAAATCCACTGAGATTGCATTTTCCTAGATTACAAGCCTAGTAACTTTGTCATTTCATATTCATATGTGTAACTGTGTGTTGTCAATCTCGAATGAAGATTCATTCACTTGAATTGCATTTGCGTAACTTTGTCATTTCATATTCATATGTGTACCTGTGTGTTGTCAATCTCGAATGAAGATTCATTCACTTGAATTGCATTTGCTCTTTGTGCTGCCATTTTCCAATGAAGTGTTATCCACTTAATTTACATTTTGCTCAAATTGCATGGGTTATTTTATTTATATTTTTACAGTTATGATTATACTGAATTAAATCTACATTATTTTCAGAATAGCGCTGAATTATATCCACCATTATTCTCAGAAAAGCACTTACAAGGAAGCGTATGATTCTCAGAAAAGCATTTGCAAGGAAGCGTATGACACAGCTGCCTTTTTTTATTTTCAGTATCAGTCTTGAGAAGTATGTCAATCTCTCATTACGGTGACCCTTGTTTTTTATCTTTATTGGTGGACTTCATTGTATAACTCAACTATTTAGATAAAGTTGTTATTAGTTTTATAGAATGGTTCTTGCTTTGTAGCTCAGAAATTTTGAATGTCTTGAATTTTTACTAATGAATATCTGGTTGGTAATCAACTTCCTAAGGTTTGGCCTTGTTGTACAAACAAAATATCATTGGTAATCAACTTTCTAAAGTTTGGACACTGGAGCAACAAAATGCATTCTCAATGAATATTTAGTAGGTAATTAGTTTTCAAAGTCTGAAACTGTAACAACAAAATGCCTTTTTAATAGGATTTTTTTTTTTTAAATAAGATTTTTTTTTCAAATTGAAATATCTATATCTAAACATGAAACACATTAAAAGCCGAAATTTGTTTAGTTAATTTTTTTTTTTTTTTTATCATATACTTGTAAACATGAAACACATTAAAAGCCAAAATTTGTTTAGCTAATTTTTTTTTTCTTTTATCATATACTTGTTCTTGGATTGCGTGTTAAATTTCTTAAATATCTTAAATTTTAAAAAATTAGTAACTTAAACTCTAAGGTTTTCGCCTCTAGCTTAAATAAAATCTTTGTTTCAAATTCAATATCAAATAAATAAATAAATATATTAAAAAATCCGATTTGTTTGTATCCCGATGGAGAAGAATAATACTGGCTAAATATGATTGTGTATCAATTTATTTTGATATACGTGGAGTTTGTATACCAGCTGAAAATGAATGACATGACATTGGCTTTTACATATCACTGTATAGGTTTATACCAGCGGAAGAAGAATGATGTATCGGTTTAGTTTAAATTGTGATTTTAAAATTTGGTTTAGTTTCTGAAAATGAATGACATGGCACTGGCTTTTACATATGACTGTATAGGTTTATACCAGCTGAAGAAGAATGATGTATCGGTTTAGTTTAAATTGTGATTTTAAAATTTGGTTTAGTTTCTGAAAATGAATGACATGGCACTGGCTTTTACATATGACTGTATAGGTTTATACTAGCTGAAGAAGAATGATGTATCGGTTTAGTTTAAATTGTGATTTTAAAATTTGGTTTAGTTTAAATTGTGATTTTAAAATTTGGTTTAGTTTAAATTGTGATTTTAAAATTTAGTTGGTAAAATTGTAATTTAAATTTTCATTATTTTTTATTTTCTTAATTTAGTTTCAAGCATAGATGCAATTTGTTATTTTAATATTTTTTTATTAATTACTGTTTATTTTTTTTAATTGTTGTAATGTCTTTTTAAATATTTTTATTAATTCAAAATAAAATAAAATTGGTGTTGTTGAAATAAAAATAATTTTAAATTAAAATAATTAAAATTAAAATTTAAGGATATTAATTTTATTAATTTTTGTTGGGCAATTAAGATAAACTTGACTTGGTCAAATTACTAGTGGTTTTTGAGCTTTAGGTTTATAACAACCCATGATATTCATGTGGAATATATCTTATTTTAAGGGAATGATTAATAGATCATCTTAACTCCATCTCTACCAAGAGGGATGGTGGCTTCGAGAAGATTATTAATATTAATATCTATTTCTAAATAGTTTATATATATATATAGAGTAAGGGTTAATATAAAATAAATATCAAATTGATGTAATTGTTATTAAGATTTAGTAATTATTTAGCTTATGTTAAATATTTCTATAAACATTTTTATTGTAGGTTTGATGTTTTGCATTGTTATATTCCAATTATATAGCATGCATCTTATTCTAGAGAGGAGTGGAAAGGGAGAGAAGGGGAGGTAGAAGGAGGGAGGAAGGGACATAGAATTTTGGAGGTTGAGAGGGAGAGAGAGAGATAGAGGAACATGGAGAAAAACCTAGAAAAATTTAGATAAATAAATTTATAGAAATAGGGAGGGAGAGGGAGAGGGAGAGGGAGAGAGAAAGGAAAAAGGGGGAAGAAGAGAGT
The DNA here is from genome assembly GCA_031772625.1 of Pinus tabuliformis. Lineage (NCBI taxonomy): Eukaryota > Viridiplantae > Streptophyta > Pinopsida > Pinales > Pinaceae > Pinus > Pinus tabuliformis. The sequence goes on from CM062807.1 coordinate 820,308,171, forward strand.
GAGTGAGAGTGAGGAGGTAGAGAATTCGAAGAGAGGTTGGAGAGAATATGAAAGAGAAAGGGGGTATGGAGGGAGGGAACAAGGGAGGTAGAGAGGCAAATAGAGAGAGATTGAGGGAGAGGGAGAGAGGGGGAGTGATAGAGGGAAAGGGAGAGAGAGAATTAAGAGGGGATATATATATATATATATATATATATATATATATATATATATATATATATATATATATATATATATATATATATATATATATATATAAACTCTCTCTTTCTCTCACCCCCCTCTATATATATATATATTACCTCTCTCTCTCACCCCCCTCTATATATATATATATATATATATATATATTAACTCTCTCTCTCTCTCTCCCCTCTTAATTCTCTCTCCCTTTCCCTCTATCACTCCCCCTCTCTCCCTTTCTCTCAATCTTTTTCTCTATTTGCCTCTCTAAGGTTTATTATAAAATAAATATCAAATTGATGTAATTGTTATTAAGATTTCGTAATTATTTAGCTTATGCTAAATATTTCTATAAACATTTTTAGGTTTGATGTTTTGCATTGTTATATAATTGTTAGATTCCAATTATATATTATGCATCTTATTCTAAAGAGAAGAGTGAAAAGGGAGAGAAGGGGAGGTGGAAGGAAGGATGGAGGGACATAGAGTTTGGGAGGTTGAGAGGGAGAGAGAGAGATAGAGGAACATAGAGAAAAACTTAGAAAAAATTATATAAATAGATGCATAAAAATAGGGAGGGAGGTGGAGAGAGAGAGAGAGGGAAAAGGGGGAAGAAAAGAGTGAGTGAGAGTGAGGAGGTAGAGAATTTGAAGAAAGGTTGGAGAGAAATAGAAGAGAATATGAAAGAGAAAGGCGGTATGGAGGGAGGGAAGGAGGAAGGGAGAGAGGAAAATAGAAAAGGAGATTGAGAGAGAGAGAGAGAGAGAGAGAGTGATTGTGGGAAATGGAGAGAAAGAAGTAAGAAATGGGGAGACAAGAGAGAGGGAGAGAGATAAATAGAGGGAGAGGGAATGAGTGGAGGAAGAGAAAGAGTGAGAGAAAGAGAGAGGGGAAAGAGGGAAAGATGGATAGAAGAGGGAGAGGGATAGAGAGAGTGGGATGAAGGAAGAGGGATAATGAGTAAGAAAGATGAAGGGAGATGGAGAGGTAGAGAGACGGGAGATAAAGAGAGGAGAGAGTGGAGAGAGAGGAAGGGGGAGTGGAATGTAAATTTTTAGGGCTAATTTGTTCTTTGTTGTAGATAATTGCATTTTTAAACTTGTTCAATGTTTTCATATTACGTTCTCCCCATAACATCATATCATCATTAGAAATAATGTAGAGAGAACAATAAATTGAACAATTTAGCGGAACATAAAGGAATAAGAGAAGAAAAACATACACAATAAGGACACCAAAGTTTTTAGTCAAAGACGAGGGAAAAGCCTCACAGTTGGTAATCAACTTTCTAAAGTTTGGACACTGGAGCAACAAAATGCATTCTCAATGAATATTTAGTAGGTAATTAGTTTTCAAAGTCTGAAACTGTAACAACAAAATGCCTTTTTAATAGGATTTTTTTTTCAAAAAATAAGATTTTTTTTTCAAATTCAAATATCTATATCTAAACATGAAACACATTAAAAGCCGAAATTTGTTTAGTTAATTTTTTTTTTTTTTATCGTATACTTGTAAACATGAAACACATTAAAAGCCGAAATTTGTTTAGCTAATTTTTTTTTTCTTTTATCATATACTTGTTCTTGGATTGCGTGTTAAATTTCTTAAATATCTTAAATTTTAAAAAATTAGTAACTTAAACTCTAAGGTTTTGGCCTTTAGCTTTAATAAAATCTTTGTTTCAAATTCAATATCAAATAAATAAATAAATATATTAAAAAATCCGATTTGTTTGTATCCCGATGGAGAAGAATAATACTGGCTAAATATGATTGTGTATCAATTTATTTTGATATACGTGGAGTTTGTATACCACCTGAAAATGAATGACATGACATTGGCTTTTACATATCACTCTACTATATAGGTTTATACTAGTTGAAGAAGAATGATGTATCGATTTAGTTTAAATTGTGATTTTAAAATTTGGTTTAGTTTAAATTGTGATTTTAAAATTTAGTTGGTAAAATTGTAATTTAAATTTTCATTATTTTTTATTTTCTTAATTTAGTTTCAAGCATAGATGCAATTTGTTATTTTAATATTTTTTATTAATTACTGTTTATTTTTTTTTAATTGTTGTAATGTCTTTTTAAATATTTTTATTTATTCAAAATAAAATAAAATTAGTGTTGTTGAAATAAAAATAATTTTAAATTAAAATAATTAAAATTAAAATTTAAGGATATTAATTTTATTAATTTTTGTTGGGCAATTAAGATAAACTTGACTTGGTCAAATTACTAGTGGTTTTTGAGCTTTAGGTTTATAACAACACATGATATTCATGTGGAATATATCTTATTTTAAGGGAGTGATTAATAGATCATCTTAACTCCATCTCTACCAAGAGGGATGGTGGCTTCGAGAAGATTATTAATATTAATATCTATTTCTAAATAGTTTATATATATATATATATATATATATATATATATATATAGATATAGAGTAAGGGTTAATATAAAATAAATATTAAATTGATGTAATTGTTATCAAGATTTAGTAATTATTTAGCTTATGTTAAATATTTCTATAAACATTTTTATTGTAGGTTTGATGTTTTGCATTGTTATATTCCAATTATATAGTATGCATCTTATTCTAGAGAGGAGTGGAAAGGGAGAGAAGGGGAGGTAGAAGGAGGGAGGAAGGGACATAGAATTTTGGAGGTTGAGAGGGAGAGAGAGAGATAGAGGAACATGGAGAAAAACCTAGAAAAATTTAGATAAATAAATTTATAGAAATAGTGAGGGAGAGGGAGAGGGAGAGGGAGAGAGAAAGGAAAAAGGGGGAAGAAGAGAGTGAGTGAGAGTGAGGAGGTAGAGAATTCGAAGAGAGGTTGGAGAGAATATGAAAGAGAAAGGGGGTATGGAGGGAGGGAACAAGGGAGGTAGAGAGGCAAATAGAAAGAGATTGAGGGAGAGGGAGAGAGGGGGAGTGATAGAGGGAAAGGGAGAGAGAGAATTAAGAGGGGATATATATATATATATATATATATATATATATATATATATATATATATATATATAAACTCTCTCTTTCTCTCACCCCCCTCTATATATATATATTACCTCTCTCTCTCACCCCCCCTATATATATATATATATATATATATATATATATATTAACTCTCTCTCTCTCCCCTCTTAATTCTCTCTCCCTTTCCCTCTATCACTCCCCCTCTCTCCCTTTCTCTCAATCTTTTTCTCTATTTGCCTCTCTAAGGTTTATTATAAAATAAATATCAAATTGATGTAATTGTTATTAAGATTTCGTAATTATTTAGCTTATGCTAAATATTTCTATAAACATTTTTATTGTAGGTTTGATGTTTTGCATTGTTATATAATTGTTAGATTCCAATTATATATTATGCATCTTATTCTAAAGAGAAGAGTGAAAAGGGAGAGAAGGGGAGGTGGAAGGAAGGAGGGAGGGACATAGAGTTTGGGAGGTTGAGAGGGAGAGAGAGATAGAGGAACATAGAGAAAAACTTAGAAAAAATTATATAAATAGATGCATAAAAATAGGGAGGGACGTGGAGAGAGAGAGAGAGGGAAAAGGGGGAAGAAAGGAGTGAGTGAGAGTGAGGAGGTAGAGAATTTGAAGAAAGATTGGAGAGAAATAGAAGAGAATATGAAAGAGAAAGGCGGTATGGAGGGAGGGAAGGAGGAAGGGAGAGAGGAAAATAGAAAAGGAGATTGAGAGAGAGAGAGAGAGAGAGAGAGAGAGAGAGTGATTGTGGGAAATGGAGAGAAATAAGTAAGAAATGGGGAGACAAGAGAGAGGGAGAGGGAATGAGTGGAGGAAGAGAAAGAGTGAGAGAAAGAGAGAGGGGAAAGAGGGAAAGATGGATAGAAGAGGGAGAGGGATAGAGAGAGTGGGATGAAGGAAGAGGGATAATGAGTAAGAAAGATGAAGGGAGATGGAGAGGTAGAGAGACGAGAGATAAAGAGAGGAGAGAGTGGAGAGAGAGGAAGGGGGAGTGGAATGTAAATTTTTAGGGCTAATTTGTTCTTTGTTGTAGATAATTGAATTTTTAAACTTGTTCAATGTTTTCATATTACGTTCTCCCCATAACATCATATCATCATTAGAAATAATGTAGAGAGAACAATAAATTGAACAATTTAGCGGAACATAAAGGAATAAGAGAAGAAAAACATACACAATAAGGACACCAAAGTTTTTAGTCAAAGACAAGGGAAAAGCCTCACAGGGGGGGAACCCATAAATCAATACTTATTCTTCTATTAGATATTCATTAATGTTTAGCGAAGACACAAAAGCAAATTTGTTGTCACTAAGAATAACAACTACCTTCTATATGTTATGTGCTTTTTAGGGTTATGCAGATTTTGGGGAAAATGCACCTAGAAACTTATTGACAAAATTTGAATTCTATGAGCCTTACTGACTTATTGAATTTTCCAATGCATGCATTGTGGTTCACTTGGTGGGAGCATACTAAGTAAGAAAGATTTTTCTCATCCTTTCTTTTAGTTTTGCTAGATTGAAACTCCAATGTCTTATTTACCCATAGAAACTTCATTGTAAATCATTTCACGTCATTGTTGCAGGTATATTATCATCCAATGTTTGGTTAGACGCCGCGAGCCTATTCCTCGCCACATTGGTTTTCTTGGGAGCACTAGTCAGCGAACCCTTTCCGGGAGCTCCATTCTCCCCAAACGACTCAGGTTTTACTGCCGCTCTCTGTCGGGGTCATGACAATGGATTCTCTGGCTTTTATGCCGAGACTCCATTCTCCCCAAACGACTCAGGTTTTGTTGTGGCTCTCTACCGGGGTCATGACAGTGGCTTCTCTAGTTTTTATTTGGTCTCAGGGAGTCAACCATGACCCTGATGCATTACAAATTTTGGTTGATATGGTTACCTCTGTTATATGATTATTTATAAACTGTGATAGCTCAATGGTTCTTTGTTTCAGTGTCATATAAGTCCAACATTTTTGTCCACTTACAACTAAGGGAACTAAAGAGAGCCAAAAGAGTGAATAGCACCTTGCTCACATAAATAAATCCAACCAAAAAGAGGATGTTAGCTTAAACAGCAGCAGAAACTCCTTTTACGAATATGCAAATTGAAGTCATTGAAAGCAGATAGAGTGTTGAACACTTACCATACACATTGAGATACAGAAAAAGCCCACAATGGAGAACTGTAAATAACCCTTTTTAACCCTTCTTAGTTCCTCTTTTAATGATTCACTTATTCATCTTACTAATGAGGACAACATTCTGCTCCTCCTCAATACCTGCAATAGTATTCAGCATTGTCCCCTAGTTAAAGTTATTCCATAGCCCGCTATAAATGAGAAGTTTTTTTTGGCAAGATGTAATAGCCAAAAAGTTTCCAAAAACAAGACCTATTTAATGCAGTGGGCTTTGGGTATTAGGTCTTTACCCACCACTTACTAATTTTCATCTTCAATGATTCTTTATACGTCATAATGCTTCTCGAATTTATGCCTTACGACGTTTCCTTTGCAACATCTGGTGCAAATGCTAGTTATATATTTCCACAATCATAATCTTTTAATTTCAGTGACTCACTTATATATGTTGGAAAGACATTTTCATCTTTCCATTGAGTAAAACAGGTAAAACAGTTCGATTTTTTGTTAGTTTATTTAGCTTTTTTCAAAAGAGTTCATCTTGGGCTACATGCCCACAGGGGCTTCACATGGAAAGCAATACCTACCACATGCATTTATATTGGGGATATTTATTGAGAAAAAAATCACATAATATATTGGGGGATATATATAGGGGTAAAGGGCTTTTATATTGGCAGGTATAAAAAATAGAGTTCAAACTTAATGAAAAAATATAAAGAGGCATAAAAAATATTAATGAAAAATGGATACCTACAATATCTAGTGAAAGTAGGGGTTTTTTAAATTCGAAAGGTATTTTGGATTGGTATTGGTAGGGGGTTAAATAATGTGACTTTTAATTTTTTTTCCAATATATAGTCAAATTAGGGGTATTGTTTAATATGCCACGAGCTCAGAAAAGTGTGTGTTGAGTGTTTCATTCTAGTTAGGGAAATTGATATCTTAGTGAATAGGCCGAGTTGAAATTAAAAATTTAAAGAGCTTTGTATCAAAGATAATAAGATAATGTTGTTATTTTAAGCAATTTTTTTGTTTTTTTGTTTTATTGATAATTATAAATTTGTAATAATTCTATACTCATACTTGTTTATTGGGCTCTAAAAAAGTTGTTGAAGTAATTCATACTCATCTTAATGAGAATCAATTAAGTGGGTTAACCACTACCTTGGTAACATGGGACTAATTGACTATCCAAAATAATAATAAAAATTTAGAATCCTTTATTCAAAGTAATGATAAAAATTTGAAAATTTACTATTGCCTAAAAATTTTGGTGTAATGGTGTTTGGTGTAATGACAAACTCCATAAAAATTAAACTTTTACAAATTTCAATTAAAATTTAATCAACTTTTTTAAAACAACTAAACCAATTCTATTTTATTCCAAAAAAATAAAAAATAATATTTTACATTTTTCCACAAATATTTAAAAATAAAAAATTTAAATATTTCCATAAATATACTTAATTGGCATTTTAAAAATTACGCAGAGGTCCCTTACATTTTCCTATTTCACAAGTTAAAAGAACTTACAGACTTTTTTCTTTTTTTATTGAATGACGGGCAATACTATCATCAGCTTGGTTTCCATTATAATGGGAGCTTTGCCTGATATTTGAAATCACGACGAGCAGGGTCCAAGGTAGCAAACGTTTTTTTTTTTTAATAAGTAATTAATAGCGGATTTTGTTTAAAATCATAATGAAAATTTGGTATATGTTGTAATAAGTAAATATGTGTATTCTATTGTTATAAATATTTTTTTTGTTGTTGGAAATTGTCGTACCCAATCCAGATTCCACATTAATGGCAATTATCATCTAATTTTACTCAACTAATCTATATATATAGAAAACTAAACTACTGTTGAAGAAAGGTAAGTGAAAGCAATGCTATATTGATCTTTTCAAATGCAATGGATGATATAAGTGAATCAGTAGATATTGTACCAATTACTATTGTAATACCAAAATCTATTACATGGTTTTATATGTTTCCATCCAAAATCACATTCTTGGTTTTATATCACAATGTACTACTTGCACAAAAGAATTATGATGAAGATATTCCATGATATGGGCTACATCTATGGCAACATCTAATGATGTTTTTAATCTCAAATCACACACATCCTCAGCATTGTTATTGTCTTGATTGGGTACAAATGCTTCTCTAAGCTTCCATTAGACATAAATTGGAACACCAAACCTTTGAAATGGAGATTAGAACATGAGGTTATTAGTCTCACTAGATTTCATTGTTGAACCTTTTGCAAGACATTACATTCAACAATAAAACTATTTTTAGCTTGGTTGTTCTGCAACTAGAGTGCCTTGACAACAACCAGTGAACCATCACTCAAAATTTCTTTATACACTAAACCAAAACTCCCTTTCCCTAGAAAGTTAACCTCAACAAACTGATTGGTTGCTATGTGAAGCTCTTGATATAAGACCTTTTGGTGTGCTAAATATGCAAAATAGCTTGTGAGAAATCAAAGTTTCGCATATGTATATATCTTCTATAAAGAAGTCCCAAAAGTAGAGAACATAGTATAAAAGTAATAGCTCCACTCACTGACAATAATATTTTTTTCACAAATGTAAAATGACTTCTTAACATTGGACATGTAGATAAATTGAATATTTGTGTTCCAAAAAGTCCAAGATTCCCAATTAAGGATGTGACAATTGTTTGATTTGAAAAATAAATTCCTTCTAGAATTTCTCCTATGAGATTGTTGAAAGTAAAATTTAAACACTGAAGCATTTTCACTTCTAAAGAGCAACTAGTATTGTACCTGATAAAGAGTTGGAAGAGAGATCTAGGTTCTTGCAATTGTAAATTTCCAAGTGAATCTGAAATAGAGCCTTGGATTCTTTTTTGAGATAAAGTCAATGATTCTAGTTCACTACAAGTTACAAGAGTAAATGGAATGGCTCCAATCAACTAATTGTAAGAAATATCTATTGTTTGAAACATTACAATTTTACCAATCTCCATGGGCAAGGAATGTTCTAATAAATTTCCTGACAAATTCAAATTGAATTGTAAATTATAAAGTTTAGCTATTTCTCGAGGTATGCTCCTTGTGAACACTTTGTGAGATAGGTCAAGCAATTCCAAATTTGTACAGTTTCCTATACTAGCAGGTATGCTTCCTAATAACTGGTTGTGATGGAGGAGGATTATTCTTAGTTTTATAAGGGACGCAAGGAAATTGGGAATCTTTCCAAAGAGCATGTTTCTGTAGATGTCCAAGAGACCAAGGTGTTGTAATTGTTCAAAGTCATTGGGAATGTTTCCTTGTAATCTATTGTGACTTAAATACATTATTTTCTATTATTTTAAGGTTTCCTAACTATTGAATGTTTCCATTTAGAAGATTTATACTTAGAATTTAGGAAGGTTAGGCTACTGAGATTACCAATATGTAGAGGGATGTTTCCTTCTCTTCCATTGCTTGACAATTTCAAGTAAGACAAAATGGTAGAAAAACTACCTAAGGCAATAGGCAAAAAACCACCTAGTTTATTGGTACTCCATAATATTTGTTGTAGGTGGGAACAATTGGTAAGAGCTACAAGAAAGGGCATGGTTGTAGTGGTGCTATTGTCAAGTTAATTAAAGCTCAAATCTAGATATTCAAGGAGGGGTAGTTTACTCAACACGAAAGGCACACACCCATTCATCTTGTTAGAATTTAGAGTGTGTTCCATGAGCTTAGAACAATTTCCAACACAAACTAGTACATTTCCAATCATTTCATTTCCCCATAAAGACATGATACTGAAGTTGTTCTGCTTTGCACCAAATTCTGCACTAATTTTAGGTGGGACAAAGTGGAGATATTTGACAAATAAATATGATTGGTTCCTGGAAATTCATTTGTATGAAGTGTAAGTGTTTGCATACAAGTGAGGAAACCCAATTCATGTGAAATGTTTTGAGTGATTTTATTTGTGCTAATGTCCAAGACTTCCAAAGTGGAGATATTTGATCAAACAGAGGGAATAGTACCCAAGTGTTCATTTTCAAAAAGAAATAATGTTTGTAGAGTTGTGAGTGGGCCTAACTCTCGAGGAATGTTGTCATTGAGTTTATTTAAGAAAATTTCTAGGTAATTCAAAACAGAAATATTGGAAAAAGATGTGGGCATGGTACCTGAGAGTTCATTATTAGTGATGTATATCATTTGCAATTTTTTTATTAGACCTAACTCTTGTGAATGTTTCCATTCAATTTGTTTCAGCTAATTTCTAAGCTAGTGAAAGTGGAGATATTTGATAAAGAAGTGGGAATAGTACCTGATAATTCATTTGTGTGTAGGTAAAGGAGTTGCAATGTAGTGACCAAACTTAATTTCAGTGGAATGACACTACTGAGATTGTTCATCTCGATATCCAGATCTATCAAATTTGAGAAGTTTCCTAAGGAAGAGTTTATGGCACCTATGATTCATTTAGCTCCTAATGCAAGTTGTTGCAAATGTGTGAGGAAACCCAATTCACGTGGATATTTCCTTCCACTTGATTATTGTTCAACTAGGGTTCCCTCAAGCGAAATAAGCGCCCCGTTTGAGTTGGGATATGACTAAGGAACCCATTCGATAAAAGATCGAATGAGCGGAAAAAATACAAGTTTTTGAGGGAAGGAGAGATGGTGTTGCACAAACCCATATCATCAAGGTAGAGGGTCACCACTCTGTTTGTATAATGGCAGTTGTAGGTGATGCTAACCCGGTTTCACAAGGGGACTGTGGGGCTTAAATTGGCTATAGAATTATTAGGATCGGTGGTTATGTGATTCTTGAATAATAATAATGATTGGCGATCAGTGTGTAGAGGAAGAAAAAAAAATCAAGTAGTGAAGAAACAAAACAAGGGAAAAAAGCCAGAAAGATGGAAAGATTCTTGAAATGGAAACAACCATAAAGAGTAGTTGGTTGTTATGTCGACAAAAACATAGATTCGAAAGAAGGAGAGTGGTAAAGAAGAAAATCAGTGATGTGAGTTCAATGAGTCAACAACAAGAAAAGTGAAGAAAGAAAACAACAACATGGAAAGAGGATTCTCCCCTTTTTTTCTCAACAGAAAAAAATGAACTGTGCTTTTCATTCAAAAAGTGAGTTTACATAGTCATGTTTCTACTTTAGGCATAATAAAAGAGCATAAAACACATATAGTATTTATTACATTGCCCTTATCTTGGCAAAAGTATACATTTCTGGTACGTTTATTCTCTAGTTATCCAAATAAATAGTTCTTGAGTAGTTTAGAACTCCCAACATCTACCCCATCTAAACAGAAATTGGCTTTGAGCCAAAACAACATTGATCCTAAAAAATCACATGAATAAAATTTTTCAAACAAAAATAAAAAATGTGAGTAGGCTACTTTTATATGTCTATATTCCCCAATCTTTGTAGCATGCCACCATGGAAAAACGAGTATCTAATATATTTCTGTGCATCATTTTACAACCTTCCTTTGATAGAGAATTTTCCTCATTGTTCTATTCTTGGTATATATCTAAGACCAATATCCTAACAAAAGACATAATCAAATAGCGAGTCCTATCCATCCAATGCATGAGTTCTATTGAAAATGGAAACAAGAAAATCTTGATTTAATTTTCCCTTGAATTAAAGTAGGAGAAAATTGTAATTCTACATCACAAGGTAACAAGAACGAGTTAACTACGTTAGTTTCACTTATTTGGTTCATTTAATTTGAGTTCAGTTCCTAACTTGAGTTGTGTATAGTGATTCCTAAATTATAGAAGTCTAGGTTGAGTTAATTTCAATTGTCACAATTTAATTCAATTAAATTGAGTTAAAGTAAGTTAAATTAGTTCCAACTTTTGGAAGAACTAGTAGGAGGTCTAGCAGTGGGGTGAAACTTTATTTTCAACCAGTTAACTGATAAATCATCCATAATTATCTCATGTATGCATGAAATATGAGTTACCCAGTTGAGATTGGAGTTTATAGGTAGTGTACCTGTTATCACTCAGGTTTTCCCCAAAGTTGTAAGAAAGGGAAAGGAGGCCGAGGTAACCACCAATCTTTTAGATACATAATCTAGCCAATTTGTATCCAGAGAGGGACCTCTCTTCATTATTTAACTTTGTTTTGAAAGGTATTAGGCTAATTATGAAGTTCAGGGGTTTTGTTTGATTTTTGGGTGGTGAGCTTGAATAGAGCAGAGGTGAAAAACTGAGGTTCAGTCCATTGGGCTAATGGAGTCAACGAGGATGGCTTTCTGGATTTGGTTTCTTAACAGAGGATGGTTCCACAGGGCAAGGTAGTCAAACAGGGAACAAATAAAGAGTTGAAGCAGATGGAATGGGTTCAAATTGGGTGAAAGGCAGTTAAGAATCTTTCAACCTATTTAAAGAGGGAAAGTGGATGATTACTACTAAAGAGCATTTAAGAATTCTTTAACAAATAATCAACATGAAAGAATTAGGAAACAGGAGCAATTAAGATTTACACTGCTTATTCTAATTCTGAAGAAAACACAGAGAATGATAACGGATGAAAACAGAGTGCATTCAAGCATATTCTGAATTAATCTTTATCTTTATCATTCAGATTTTGAAACACGGGTGATATAAGGAACCAGAAAACTTTAAAACATAGATATAAGGGACTTATTGGTCCGGTGGTTGATTCAAGAATCTGTGACAAGTCCTCTGCTTCAATTCTTCATCCAGTGAGCACAACAACAGTTGATTCCAATAGCTTTCTTTTCCAAAAACTCAATGTTATAGAAAAATCTAGGAATACTCACCGACCCCAAATACTTTGTTTAGGGGGCAATTTATACAAAATATCTCACAAAATATCATGGAGATAATATCTAGTGATGACTAATCTTTTTTTTTTTCACAAAAGATAGAGACAAATAGTCTCGAAAACAGGGAAAAGATAAACTGATGCCTTGTTGGCAGCTCCATCTTTGTCAGATGTGCTGAAGGTAGGCTCTGCGAGTCAGTTTACAGTTGTCTTCCACTGATACTCTGTGTTGGCTACTCCGTCTTTGTCGGATGTTCTTCAACCCTGATCTGATACACTTTGACCTGTTTGAATTTCATTCATTTCCGTTTGTTTATCATGGAAAAAATAGCCCAAAATTCACGCCTTACCCAAGAGAAATTTACAAAATTTCTAACATATCTTCCCACCACTTCTGCTCTGGAAACTTATGCCTTTGAAGTTTTATGCGAGTTTCATGAGTCTCTGTATATCTGAAGAAATTAGGCTGAATGGTAAATAGATGCTTTACCTCGTGCTCAATGTAGAATAAATTTTCTAAGTTGTCATAGAGAACTCGACCAGATGGAAGTGCTTTCACTCCTGATGCACTTGATGATGCATTAGTTTGATTGCTGGCATTCTCATTCAATTTATCAACATAATCAATGTGTTTCATTAACTTATCATTGATGACCAAAGGACTTGGCAGCCCTTTACTCAGCAAAACTGTGAACTTGTCCATAAATGCATTGATTTCCACTTGCATATCTTGGCACCTTCTCTCTAAGTTCTGCATTAAAGTTCTCTTGGTTAGAACTTTTTTGATTTCCAAAATTGTGTCTGTCTTCTCTTGAATTCCAAGTTGCTCCAGTGGTTCTGCATTGTGGGTGTTCAAAAAATGTATAAGCCAATTAGCTTCTTCAGGCATTTTGCCTAACTGTACTCTTGTCTGCTGAATTACTTCATGGGCTATGTTTATTAAGCCAATTTTCTCATAGATCACTTGGATATATGGCCATATTTCATTTATAGACTGGGTGACATTTGCCTAAATGATTTTTCTGATCTCAGCCAAGGGTTTATCTAAAGTGAGCTATTGTTCTAATGCTTTGACTTTACTTTCCAAGGCTTTAATCTCCCTTATTTTCTCTGCAACATTTATTTTGGATTTGTCATAATTCTTTTCTACTTTTGCCAATTGCTTTTTTACCAGTTTCAATTCTGACACTTGTAGCTTTAATTCTTCCATGGCCTTTATCAATTCTTCAGTGTTCATACTAGTATTACTGCCTGGTGATGTTTCTGTTGTTGTTGTACCTGCGATTATTTCCGTTGTGGTTGCTGGGACATTGGGAGCCAATGTTATTCCAAGTGTGGAGGGGGCTGTAGTTGAGACTATGGGGATTACCTCGGGAGGCTGGGAGGTCGACTCTCCCTGCTTTTCCTTTAGTGCTTTTTCTAATGCCTATTCTGTATCATTCAATCTCTCATTAAGCTTCATGAGCAGGTCCATCATCTCCTCTTCAGATTTTTGTTGTACAACTTTTGCAGTCTATGGATGCATGGAAGGAGGCAGTTTCAGATGTTTTCTTAGGGCAACAATGTCCTCTTCTTTCTTCTTCATTAGTGCCTTTATGCCTTTAACATCTTTGGGATCATGTCCCAGTTCAATGATGATTTCCTCCAAAGATTTTATCCTGCTGTCCTTGGCCAGAGAAGAGGCTTTCTCCAAATGTAATTGAGTAGAGGTATTGTTCAAGGAGTTTTGTAATTTATGGTCCAACATTGCTTTATCATCCAGTGTGGAGTAGACCATCTCTCTAGTCTGTTTATGAAGATCAATCTGGTCCATAGGATGAATAGCCTTCACTAAGACCTCCAAATTTGTCCTGATGTAATCAACTGCTAACTGTGGTTGTTGCACCTTGGGCTTAAAGTAACTCATTATCATTTTGCCCTCTTTAATGTCATAGGCTGACATTAATCTCTGTTGGTTTGTGGGGGCCATTTTAAGGTACTGGTTGTAAATTTGAAGCCTTAGTGGGTTGTTCCTGGCCTTTATCTCTGTAAATGTCCTTTTGATGTCTAAGGCCTGTTTTCTTTGTGGCCTAGTGGATGAAACTTCTACACTGTGATGCCTTTCTAGCTCCTGCCTGTGTGAGCAAGTTGATGTTTCTATCACCGGGAAAGTTTGTTGGCTGAATACCCTTTCACCTCTTATACTGTCAGTTGTTTCTTCAATGATTTCCTCTTCTGACAGAGGATTCAGTTTTTGCCTTTTTGCTCCAGGTTGTTCTGTAGGCCCACCTGTGGGGGGAGTGGCTTCTCTATCTCTCTTCCTGTTTCTTTCCTCATTCAGAGGAGTTTGCAATGCTGGAATTCCTGCTGTTTTAGCTTGGGCTGGAGGAATTTGTTCTTGTTGATCTGCCATTGCAGGTTGCTCTGTGTTTGCCACTTCTTTGCCCTTGGAGGTTCCTGTGACTGGTGTACTGGTTTCCTATACAGGCTGTTGAGAATTTCCAGCAGAGGATGTACCAACTCCTGATCGTTGAGGCAGCTTGAATGACACCTGTGTTTAAGAGACAAACCGTGAAATTCGCACGTTGAATGACGAACTGCAGAGCTTGACGCTGAAATTTCTTGGCCGAGTGGTAGAATGGACGTGTTTTGCATTAAGCACAATTTGCAGTGAATAAGGCCGAAAATGGCATTTTCCCGTCAATTTAACGAAATTTGGCTTTGGCGGGGCTTTTTGGCATTAACTGAGAAGCTGACGTCAGGGTGACGGGACATTTTGTCGCTGGCGAAGGGTGGTAAGTGGTTTACCCCGCACCGCTTTTAGGGTTAAGTGGTATCGGGCAGAGGACTAGCGAGCATGTTGAATGAGCGATGCGTGGCTTTGGTACGGGTGGAAAACCGCTGGGCGATCGCGACTTAAAACGCGGCAGGAAAGGTGGTCGCGATATAATTGTCAGCTGTTGGATGAAAAGACCGAGATCGGATGGCTAACGGGAGTGAGACAAGGCGAGGAGTTATGCAGCGAGCCCAGGTTAATAAAACTTGATTTAATCGTATCGGGCGTGTTTTGATTGGTCCGCGAGGTGTTTGTTAATTAACCTAGATGGTTAATTAACCACGTTATTACGCGGTGGGGGATGGTTATTAATAGTTTCCAGATGAATCTATTAATCCCTTTAAACGGCATTTACGATTATATTTCAACTAGGGGCGGGGATATATTAAATATCGGGGTTTTATACATAATATGGGGAAGGGTATATTGTAAGTGATTTATATATAATAAATGTTAAAAATTAATATGAAAATGAATTGAATGCTAAGTTTAGAACCTTTTGCATATGTATTTAAACTTAGGTTTTGAAGAGGAAAAAAGGGGGTTTATATGAGAAAGGTGGCCATTTTCCTAAGTAAAATATGGTTTTACTTAGGCAATCTTTATGAAATGGAATGAGTGGTTTATGAGTGATATTAAGCACAGACCTTAATACTTTGGGGGAGTTAGTAAATGATTAGGGGAAAAGTATGGAGGGAAGTTAGTCATGTAAACTTTGAGTTGCTTCAAGTATAATGTCTGTCTAGTGCTTGTGATAAAAGTGAAAGTTGACACTTTTGGAGACAAAATCTATCACAAGTATCATTTTGCAACACCATTCTACTCAACTCTGCCTACTTATCTGCCAAGATTAAGCTGTTTGGCCAGATTTTATTTTCTATTTCTAAAACAGGAAATTCAAACATGAACTAGCCAAGATTAATTTGTTTGACCATTCATCAATGGTGTCATAAATCAACAAGCTGCACACAATCAGATTGTTGCAGAAAACAAACTAGTAGTGGCATTTTGAACTTGCACACTTTCCTGGTCTTTTTGTTTGGGGTTCATTTCTTTCACTTTTTGACCATTTTATTGTTTTTACCCTTTCATTTTTCTTTTAGGGCATACCCTCTTTACATTTTTTGAATTTTTTGACAATATGGAAAACCTTTGCAACAAGAGAAGGTATGAACATATTAGAGAGCTCATCAGTGTCAATCATGAAATATGACACCTATTGGTATAGGAGCATAATGGTGGCTCCACTTGGGGATGGCTTTCCCTGGTGGAAAGTCAAGAATAGCAGGTCAGCTGGCCTTCTCCCTAAATTTGAATGTGCTCTGAAACTCCTTCTACTGGTTGCTTTATTATATGTACGACAATTACACTTGTGAAGCTTAGGGCCTTCTGTTTGGGCTTCAACTTCGGCATTACCAAGGATATAGTTTATACATGTTAAAGCAAGAATACATCAAACAGTTGCATCAAATTAGTGTTTCAGCATCCGACCATTAACTGGCCCTTCTTCTGCTTCTGTACCATCCAGGTTTTTCAAAAAGTAAGTATTGTTCCCTTGCAAGGCTTGGATAATAAAAGGTCCCTTCCATAGGAAGTCAAACTTCCCATGTTTTTCTTTGTCTTCTCTCCTTGAATCCCATTTTAAAACTTTGTCCCCAAGGTAGAAATCTCCTGCCTTGGTTCTCTTATCAAATATTTTCTTGAGTTTTTCTTGTAGAACTTGGGATCTTTGGTATACCTCTTCTCTGGTCTGCTGCAAATGGATGGTCTAATTTATTCGTCTTTGAATGTCATTGGGTTCCACTTGAGCTTATTGCAGTAATTTGACTCCTAAAGATGAAGGAAATACATCCTCCATGCCATAAACTAATTCATAAGGGTTAGTTCCAATGGATCTCTTTGTAGTTAGTCTGTCTGCCCATAGTGCATTTGTAAGTTTCTTGTGCCAGTTTTTCTTGTTCTCTTCCAACAATTTCTTAATAATATTAATCAGGCTTTTATTGGAAGACTCAGCTAGACCATTACCTTGAGGGTAATAGGCTGTGGAATGGCCTAAAGTGATATGGTACTTGTTACGGAAACTTATCATTTTCTTAGATTTGAAAGCAGCAACATTGTCAGTTATGATCCTTTCAGGACAGCCAAATCGAGGCAGTATGTTGGTTTCTAAGAATCCTATAATCATTGTATCATTGGCTTGTCTGGAAGGAATAGCTTCTATCCATTTGGTGAAATAATCTGTGGCTGTGAGGATCCATTTATGTTGGCCAAAAGAGGGAGGATGGATCTCCCCAATGAAGTCCAAACCCCATTGTTGGAAGGGCCTTTCAGTGGAAATTGGTCTAAGGGGTAGAGGTAAAAGTTTCCTCTTGCCTTCAAAAATTTTACGTTTATGGCAAGCGATGACAAATTCCTTTACATCTGCGACCAAGGTGGGCCAATAAAATCTAGCCCTTAGGATTTTGTCTGCAGTTGATTTCCAGTAAAGATGTCCACCACAGTCCCTTGCATGAAATTCTTTGAGAACTTTATCAGATTCATCTTTCATTAAACAATTCAATAGAATACCTTCATGGTTTTTCCAAAAAAGAGCATTATCTAAGATACAAAATTTTGAAGCTTTCATCTTTAAAAACCTTTTCTTTGTTCTGGATAACCTTGGAGGAGCTTGCAGGTTTAATAATAAATGAGCTATATCAGCATCCCAAGGTGATTCTAAGAAGGTCTGGTTGATTTGTGGAGTCGCCATCTCCTGTTTGTTATCCAGTTCATTTATATCCAGGGCTTGAAAGTTGGTTTCAGTCATGAGTTTAGCCAATCCCTGTCCTTTTATAAGCTTTGTAGGTTTTATTTCAATATCATACTCCAATATATTAGCTATCCATTTACCTCATTTGCCTTCAATTCCATCCTGAGTCAAGATGTCTTTGACAACAGCACTTGGTACATAAGCTATTACATGGGAGTACAATATATAGACTCTGAAGTCTTTAATAGCTTTCACAAGTGCAAAAGCCTGTTTCTCCATGATTTGGTATTTCAGCGGTGCATCTCTAAGTGCTTTACTAAAAAAGGCTATGGGTTTTTCACATCCTTGATCATCTTTTTGTAGTAAAACAGCAACAATGGTGTGTTCTGATGCAAATGAAAATATTATGAAATCTCTATCAAACTTTGGACTTGTAAGGACTGGTGTTTTGGTCAAAGCCATTTTAATTTCTTCAAATGCTTGTTTGGCTTCTAATGTCCATTTAACCTTGGAATCCTTTTTTAACATATTGTTCAACAATCTAATTAATTCGGCCAAATTAGGTATGAATCTTCTTAAAAAGTTGATCTTTCCTAGGAAAGCTTGAAGTTCTTTGACATTTCTGGGGTGGGGTACTTGTAGAATGGCTTCTATTCTAGCAGGATCAATTCTGATGCCATCTTTGGAGATGATATGGCCTAATAGTTTGCCTTCCTCTAGACCAAACAACGACTTCTTAGGATTTAATGAAATACCATACTTTCTGCATTTTAAAAACACTTGTCTCAAATGATCTAAATGTTGCTGATCTGATTTAGAAAACACAGTAAGGTCATCCAGATATATGACCAGAAAATCGTGAATTTCTTTTGCAAAAGCTATGTCCATTGCTCGTTGAAAGGTTGCCCCTGCATTCTTAAGTCCAAATGGCATTTTAACATATTTGAAAGTTCCCCATGGTGTTGTAAAAGTAGTTTTTTCCTGGTCATCAGGATGGACCAGAATCTGGTTAAATCCTGAGAACCCATCCAAAAGTGGCATCCTTGAGGCACCTACTACCCTTTGTAAAATGTGGTCTATCTTGGGTAACGGGTAATGGTCTTTCAAAGAAACCTTATTTACATTCCTTAAATCAACACACAATCTGATTTCTCCTGTTTTCTTCCTAGTAGGTACTAAATTAGACACCCACTCTGAAAACCTGATAGGAGCAATTATCCCTGCTTCATACATTCGTTTGATTTCTTTTTCAATTAAGGGGAGTAGCACAAGGTTAATTCTTCTGAGATTTTGTTTGAATGGTTTCTGATTTTCCTTGAGGGGTATTGTATGTTGAATTACAAAGGTGTCATAAGATTTCAGATCTTCATAGCTCCAGGCAAAAACATCCTGGAATTCTTTGATCAGTTCAACATATTTAAGTTTTTGATCAGGGGATAAAGTTTTGGACAATTTTATTATTTTCGGATTTTCTTCAGTTCCTATGTTACAGTCTTCAATGTCTGCTTTTAGAGGTTGCATCTTGGGTTTCTTTGGGATATCATTAAAATCGAAGAAATCTTCCAAAGGAGTTAATCCTTGGGGCAAATGATTGTCTTTCAAATTAATAACTTCAGATTCTCCTTCGATAATCTCATGGATGTCTATTTCTTTGAGATCTTGCATTTCTTTATTGGTAAATTTTGTTGGGTGAAGCATTTGAGTGGCACTTTCTGCTGAAATGCCTGTTTCTGTTTTATCTATTTTCTCACACTCACTAACAATGTCTATATCTATATTTGTGCTAGAAAATTCTTCCTCCAGGGTTAAGAAATTATAAATCTGAATATCATTGTCAAACACTTGCCAGTTTTTTACATTGTCAGGTATGGTTGGCCTGTGTCTAATCTCAGCTGTGAAATGGTGAATGGGTTCAAATGGTAATTTACAACTGCTGGCAAATGTTGCCAAACTGTGTGCATGCAAATTATGTTTTCTTGGAATTTTGGCAAGCTGTGTTTCAAGAAATGTATTGAAAATCTCAATTGTTGTTCCTCTGTAAGATCTTAATCTAAGATCATTTGTGAGGAAGTTCCCTTTTATATGTTGAATGATTAAATTAGAATCTCCCAAAACCAATACCTTGATTGCCCCTAAACTTTTGATCAATTTAAGTCCTAGCAACAGGGCTTCATATTCAGCCATATTATTGGTGCATTTAAAGTTTAACCTGTAAGCATGACCTTCAGCATGATCATTTTCAAGATTGTGCACCCAAATTCCTGCTCTTGCTCCTAATTTATTAACCGAACCATCAAATTCTAAGTACCAAAGGATATCATGTTCATAGTTAGTATCAGGAGTCTCAGTAATCTGCTTGATAGGAAGATATGGTTCTTTAGTTTTATCTGGTTTCTCTTGAGTGTCTGGTATATCATTGTTCTCAGAAAATTCTTGAATTTGAACATTGGGCCTTTCGTTTGAAATTTCTTCTTGTTCAACTGCCAAAACTTTTATCTCAGTTGGGGTATCAATTTCGGCATTGTAGAGAATGAAGGAGTCCATGTCAGAGTGCATGGAGTAGATAGGGAAATTTTGGGGTTTCTCCTAGCTACTTACCACATATTTCATTAAAGTTTCTCGGTGAAATTTCTTTGGTTGGTCAAATACTGAAATATTAGCATAGGACATGTCCAACTGTAAAGATCCTTGAAGCTTTGCGTCCCAAGACCTAGACAATAACATGCCATATTTTGGTGGAATATCAGCTACTACTATGTCCATTAAAATGGTTTTGGCAAGGAATTGAACTAGTGATACACATAAATCTTTGATCAATCCTAGACATCTGACCTGGCTTGAATAAAAAAAGAATAAGTCTTTGTATGGCCTGGTAATATCTAGGTCCAACTTCTCCATTACAGATTTAGGCATTAAGTTATGAGAAGCACCAGAATCAAACATGGCATTATGAAGTATTTTATCATGTATGTTCAGACTTACATAGAAAGGAGGAACACCTCCATCTACTGATTTTCCGTTTACCTCAGGTCCAAAAATTAATTCAGGCTGGTCATCAAAAACATTTACCGAATCTTTGTTCATAGAATTTGGAGTGATCTGCTAATTTGACCTCTGTAGACATCATGTTTAGCCAATTCTGACAATGGAATAGCTATCTTTAATTTTCCTATTTTAGTCTCAAGATTGAAAGGTTTTTCAGTTTGAGTTTTTGTATTTTGGACAGTGGGATTCTCTTTTTCTGCTGTCTTTTCTGTGTTTTTCTCTTTTTCAGGAGTGGTGTTATGGGCTGAAGTTGCTTCCAAATCAATTTCTGGAGGTTCTTCCACATTTCCTTTGGGAGGAATGGAAGTGGAAGGTTGTCTGTTAGGTTGTTGATTATCTGATACATCTTCAACTATTGGATTGTTTGGGTTAGGACCTGTTCTAGGAAGGACTTGTACAGGGGGGTTATTGATCTTAGCTTTGTTGGGTTGCTTGGCATCTTTTTGTTTATTGGTTTCAGGGACATCTATTCTTCTACTCCTCAGATTGTATTGCTTGTGGACTTCATAAATGGTTGTATCATATCCCTCCCTAAAATCAAATGATTCACCTGACTAAGTTTGGAATTGTTCAAGAGTGTGAGCTTCTTGGTCCTCTTGGGTCAAGAAAACTTGTTGTTCATTGTTGAGGCCCATTAAGTTAATTTGAGTGTCTTCTGGTGGTTCATTAGAAGTTGAGACTTCAGCATAATTTTCCTGGAATGGGGGCCTAATGTTTTGGTCAGGCCCAACCTTTCCAGTATTAGGGTTTTGATTTTTCCTGAAATTTGGATTTCTCCCAGTATTGCTTGGTTGACCATCCCAAGGGGATTTTCTCTCAATTGTTTCTACTCTATCACCAAGTCTATCCATTCCTTTAATAATAACATCTAATTTCTGTTTAAAGGCAGATGGTTCTTCTTTAAAAGGTATCCTCTTTTCAGCTCTGGCTCTAGCTCGTTTAGAAATCAAGTTGGCCTCAACACTGACAGCTATACTCTGCATCTCTTCTAAGTCTCGAGGAGATATTTCTCTAAGTTGGTATGCCATATCAGAATCAAATGCATCAGAGAATTTGATCAAGGCGAAGTCTGGAGGAGGTTTGAGATTTTGAGGAATAGCATTGTAGACGTTATTGAATCTGGTATAGTAATCTTGGACAGTTTCTTGGGTACCTTTTTTTAAGCCTTCATATTCTGATAAAATGTGGAGAGGATCTTTTTTCTTTTCCCATATGTTCAAGAAGGTCTGATAAAGTTCTTGTGAGTCATTGATACTATTTGCAGGGAGGGCTCTAAACCATGTTCTAACATCTCCAGTCAAACTTTGAACAAAAATTTTCATTCTAACATCATCAGCATCAACCTCATATATTTCAAAGTAATCTGTCAATTTTTTAGTATGCTGTTGAGCTGTGCCATCAAAATGAGTGATTTTACTTTGATAGTCTTGGGGCATAGCCCTAGATTGGCAGGTAAGTTCAGAGGAGCATATCTATTCACCATGATAGCAGGAATATATGTGACAACTGGTGTAGTAGGGACGACAATGGGAATATGGATAGCAGATGGAGGAGTGGAAGGGGTAGCTTGAGGTTGGGAAGGCTGAGGTGCTGATGGTGAACTTGGAGAAGCGGTAGTAATCACAGAAAGATTTGGTGTTTTTTCAGAGGTAAGCTCAGATGGGATGGAGTTCTGCAGATGTCTGTCAAGATGTGAAGTAACAACTTCAAGCTGCAAATTTTCAATGAATATTGGATCTTGAATTGTGTGAGTTAACCCAGATTCCGAAAAGGTCACAAATGAAGAGCTTTCAAAATACTCAGCAAAAGGTTCGTCCTCAAGGTGGATCCACCTCACAGGACAGGATTTTGATCTGAATAGAGGCCGAGAAATAGCAGAATTTTCTTGGCTTTCTTGTCTTCTAAGAATCCTAGGAATTAGATTAGGATTTTCAAACACAGGTGGCGGATTTGGATCAGGATTTGATCTGGTGTAACGAATCCTTTCTGAAGCCAGGCTTCTAGGTGTGTTATTGGTTTTTCTATAAATGGGTTTTGACAATACAACTTTAACAGTTCTTTTAAGAGACTTTGGATATGGGAATTGTGAACTTTCTTAAAGATTTATGAAAGAGGAACTGATCAAGTATTCGAAACCAACTATCCAATCTATAAGCTAGACCGAAGATAGACTGAAGTAGCATTCATTTACTTCTACCATTGCAAAGCAAAAACATTTCAAAGGCTACCTGGCTAACTTTAGGCTCTGTCTGTAGCTTATAAAGTAGACAGTAGTAACAAACAAATTATTCAGATCCCCAGTGGAGTCGCCAATGATGTTATCACTCAGGTTTTCCCCAAAGTTGTAAGAAAGGGAAAGGAGGCCGAGGTAACCACAAACCAATCTTTTAGATACAAAATCTAGCCAATCTGTATCCAGAGAGGGCTCTCTCTTTATGATTTAACTTTGTTTTGAAAGGTATTAGGCTAGTTATGAAGTTCAGGGGTTTTGTTTGATTTTTGGGTGGTGAGATTGAATAGAGCAGAGGTGAAAGACTGAGGTTCAGTCCATTGGGCTAATGGAGTCAACGAGGATGGCTTTCTGGATTTGGTTTCTTAACAGAGGATGGTTCCACAGGGAAAGGTAGTCAAACAGGGAACAAATAAAGAGCTGAAGCAGATGGAATGGGTTCAAATTGGGTGAAAGGCAGTTAAGAATCTTTCAACCTATTTAAAAAGGGAAAGTGGATGATTACTACTAAAGAGCATTTAAGAATTCTTTAACAAATAACCAACATGAAAGAATTAGGAAACGGTAGCAATTAAGATTTACATTACTTATTCTAATTTTGAAGAAAACATAGAGAATGATAATGGATGAACACATAGTGCACTCAAGCATATTCTGAATTAATCTTTATCTTTATCATTCAGATTTTGAAACACGGGTGATATAAGGAACCAGAAAACTTTAAAACACAGATATAAGGGACTTATTGGTCCGGTGGTTGATTCAAGAATCCTGTGACAAGTCCTCTGCTTCAATTCTTCATCCAGTGAGCACAACAACAGTTGATTCCAACAACATTCTTTTCCAAAAACTCAATGTAGTAGCAAAATCTAGGAATACTCATCAACCCCAAATACTTCGTTTGGGGGGGTATTTATACAAAATATCTTACAAAATATCTCATGGAGATAATATCTAGTGATGACTAATCATTTTTTACAAAAGATAGAGACAAATAGTCTCAAAAACAAGGAAACGATAAATTGATGCCGTGTTGGCAGCTCCGTCTTTGTCAGATCTGCTGGAGGTAGGCTCTGCGAGTCGGTTTACAGCTATCTTCCACTGATACTCTGTGCTGGCTTCTCTGTCTTTGTCGGATGTTCTTCAACCTTGATCTGATATACTTTGACCCGTTTGAACTTCATTCATTTCCGTTTGTTTTATCATGGAAAAATTAGCCCAAAATTCATGCCTTACCCAAGAGAAATTTACAAAATATCTATCATATCTTCCCACCACTTCTGCTCTGGCAACTTATGCCTCTGAAATTTTCTGAGAGTTTCATCAGTCTCTGTATATCTGAAGAAATTAGGCTGAATGGTAAATAGATGCTTTACCTCGTGCTCAATGTAGAATAAATTTTCTAAGTTGTCATAGAGGACTCGACCAGATGGAAGTGATTTCACTCCTGATGCACTTGATGATGCGTTAGTTTGATTGTCGACATGCTCATTCAATTTATCAACATAATCAATGTGTTTGATTAACTTATCATTGATAACCAAAGGACTTGGCAGCCCTTTACTCAGCAAAAATGTGAACTTGTCCATAAATGCATTGATTTCCACTTGCATATCTTGGCACCTTCTCTCTAAGTTTTGCATTAAAGTTCTCTTGGTTAGAACTTTTTTGATTTCCAAAATTGTGTCTGTCCTGTCTTGAATTCCAAGTTGCTCTAGCTGTTCTGCATTGTGGGTGTTCAAAAAATGTGTAAGCCGATTAGCTTCTTCAGGCATTTTACCTAATTGTGCTCTTGTCTGCTGAATTACTTCGTCGGCTATGTTTATTAAGCCAATCTGCTCATAGATCACTTGGATAGATGGCCATATTTCATTTATAGACTGGGTGACATTTGCCCAAAGGATTTTTCTGATCTCAGCCAAGGGTTTATCTAGAGTGAGTTGTTGTTCTAATGTTTTGACTTTACTTTCCAAGGCTTTAATCTCCCTTATTTTCTCTGCAACAGTTATTTTGGATTTTTCATGATTATTTTCTACTTTTGCCAATTGCTCTTTTACTAGTTTCAATTTTGACACTTGTAGGTTTAATTCTTCCATGGCCTTTATCAAATTTTCAGTGCTCATATTAATATTGCTGCCTGGTGCTGTTGCTGTTGTTGTTGTACCTGTGATTATTTCTGCTGTGTTTGCTGGGACATTGGGAGCCAATGCTGTTCCAAGTGTGGAGGGGGTTGTAGTTGAGACTATGGGGATTACCTCGGGAGGCTGGGAGGTTGACTCTCCCTGCTTTTCCTTTAGTGCTTTTTCCAATGCCTGCTCTGTATCATTCAATCTCTCATTAAGCTTCATGAGCAGGTCCATCATCTCCTCTTCAGATTTCTGTTGTACAACTTCTGTAGTCTATGGATGCATGGAAGGAGGCAGTTTCAGCTGTTTTCTTAGGGCAGCAATGTCCTCTTCTTTCTTCTTCATTAGTGCCTTTATGCCTTTAGCATCTTTGGGATCATGTCCCAGTTCAATGATGATCTCCTCCAAAGATTTTATCCTGTTGTCCTTGGCCAGAGAAGAGGCTTTCTCCAAATGTAATTGAGCAGAGGTATTGTCCAAGGAGTTTTGTAATTTATGGGCCAACATTGCTTTATCAGCCAGTGTGGAGTAGACCATCTCTCCAGTCTGTTTATGAAGCTCAATCTGGTCCATAGGATGAATATCCTTGGCTAAGACCTCCAAATTTGTCCTGATGTAATCAGCTGCTGACTGTGGTTGTTGCACCTTAGGCTTAAAGTAACTCATTATCATTTTTCCCTCTTTAATGTCATAGGCTGACATTAATCTCTGTTGGTTTGTGGGGGCCATTTTAAGATACTAGTTGTAAATTTGAAGCCTTAGTGGGTCGTTCCTGGCCTTTATCTCTGTAAATGTCCTTTTGATGTCTGAGGCCTGTTTGCTTTGTGGCCTAGTGGATGAAACTTCTACACTATGCTGCCTTTCTAGCTCCTGCCTGTGTGAGCTAGTTGATGTTTCTATCACCGGGGAAGTCTACTGGCTGACTACCCTTTCACCTCTTAGACTGTGTGTTGTTTCTTCAATGATTTCCTCTTCTGACAGAGGATTCAGTCTTTACCTTTTTGCCCCAGGTTGTTCTGTAGGCCCACTTGTGGGGGGAGTGGCTTCTCTGTCTCTCTTCCTGTTTCTTTCCTCATTCAGAGGAGTTTGTAATGTTGGAATTCCTGCTGTTTTAGCTTGGGCTGGAGGAATTTGTTCTTGCTGATCTGCCATTGCAGGTTGCTCTGTGTTTGCCACTTCTTTGCCCTTGGAGGTTCCTGTGACTGGTGTACTGGTTTCCTGTATAGGCTGCTGAGAAGTTCCAGCAGAGGATGTACCAACTCCTGATTGTTGAGGCATCTTGAAAGACACCTGTGTTTAAGAGACAAACCGTGAAATTTGCAGGTTGAACGACGAACTGCAGAGCTCGAAGCTGGAATTTCTTGGTCGGGTGGTAGACTAGATGTGTTTTGCATGGAGCACAGTTTGCAGTGAATAAGGGTGAAAATGACATTTTCCCATCAATTTAACGAAATTTGGCTTTGGCAGGGTTTTTTGGCATTAACTGAGCAGCTGACATCAGGGTGACAACACATTTTGTCACTAGCGGAGGGTGGTAAGTGGTTTACCCCGCACCACTTTTGGGGTTAAGTGGTATCGGGCAGAGGACTAGCGAGCATGTTGAATGAGCGATGCATGGCTTTAGTACGGGCGGAAAACCGCCGGGCGATCGCGACTTAAAACACGGAAGGAAAGGTGGTCACAATATAATCATCAGCCATCGGATGAAAAGACCGAGATCGGACGGCTGATGGGAGTGAGACAAGGAAGGGAGTTATGCAGCGGGCCTGGGTTAATAAAACTTAATTTAATCATATCAGGTGTGTTTTGATTGGTCCGCGGGGTGTTTGTTAATTAACCCAGATGGTTAATTAATCACGTTATCGCGCAGCAAGGGGCGGTTATTAATAGTTTCCAGATGAATCTATTAATCCCGTTAAACGGCGTTTACGGTTATATTTCAACTAGGGGCGGGGATATATTAAATATCGAGGTTTTATACATAATATGGGGAAGGGTATATTGTAAGGGATTTATATATAATAAATGTTAAAAATTAATATGAAAATGAATTGAATGCTAAGTTTAGAACCTTTTGCATATGTATTTAAACTTAGGTTTTGAAGAGGAAAAAAGGGGGTTTATATGAGAAAGGTGGCCATTTTCCTAAGTAAAATAGGGTTTTACTTAGGCAATCTTTATGAAATGGAATGAGTGGTTTATGAGTGATATTAAGCACATACCTTAATACTTTGGGGGAGTTAGTAAATGATTAGGTGAAAAGTATGGAGGGAAGTTAGTCATGTAACCTTTGAGTTGCTTCAAGTATAATGTCTGTCCAGTGCTTGTGATAAAAGTGAAAGTTGACACTTTTGGAGACAAAATCTATCACAAGTATCATTCTGCAACACCATTCTACCCACACTGCCTACTTATCTGCCAAGATTAAACAGTTTGGTCAGATTTTATTCTCTATTTCTAAAACAGGAAATTCAAACATGAACTAGCCAAGATTAAGTTGTTTGGCCATTCATCAATGGTGGCATAAATCAACAAGCTGCACACAATCAGATTGTTGCAG
Source organism: Pinus tabuliformis (assembly GCA_031772625.1). Lineage (NCBI taxonomy): Eukaryota > Viridiplantae > Streptophyta > Pinopsida > Pinales > Pinaceae > Pinus > Pinus tabuliformis. Next base: position 820,335,821 of record CM062807.1, read on the forward strand.
AAAACAAACTAGTAGTGGCATTTTGGACTTGCACACTTTCCTGGTCTTTTTGCTTGGGGTTCATTTCTTTCACTTTTTTGACCATTTTATGCTTTTTACCCTTTGATTTTTCTTTTAGGGCCTACCCTCTTTACATTTTTTTGGTTTTTTGACAATATGGAAAACCTTTGCAACAAGAGAAGGTATGAACATATTAAAGAGATCATCAGTGTCAATCATGAAATATGACACCTATTGGTATAGGAGCATAACAGTACTATCAATTGTATAATTACTCAAGTTGTATAGGTGGTGCATGCAGTCAGAGAAGGACCTATAGGGATTACGAAGTTATGGATGGGGAATTTCCCTAAATAATAGGGGAGAATTCCCAAGGAAACAATTTAAGGAAATAGGGACTTGGGAAAGCAAAAGTTTGCTTAAGTATTGAGCAAAGGCATCTTGTGAAGTGTCACACGGAAAGAGTCGACGATGCGGACACAACCGACCTCCCTAGAAGCCTAAGACTTTCTACTGACAAACAAGACAAATGAGATCAATCCTTCTCTAAATATGAATTACAATATGAGAAATCAAGTGTCTAGATCTTACCTGTAACCCAACGCTGTTGTAGAAGCCCAGCTTCGTTGATCCGGATGAGCTCCTCCTTCCCTTCGAAACCTGCATTCACCAACAGTCACACAATTAAATAGCACCTGAATATCACATAAAACAAAACATATTTAACATATAGACCAAGGAGTATATGAAACAACTCATAGACGACAAATTGTTGAGAAGAATGGACTAATTTGTATTAAAGGTAACAAAAGGAACCATTACAACCTGAGCCTTGGTGTTGTGCAAGTTCCTCCCAGGGTCCACAAGAGTCCTCCTTTACTCTGATCAGCTCACCCACCTCCCAATGGAAACAAGTAAAGATGGTAATCTCTCCTCACAAGTTCTCACAAGGAAGTCCTAATTCCTGCAGAATCTACCCTTAGGAATGTTCAGCTTTTTAACCCCCCCTCCCTCTGGCCTAATGCATGTATTTATAGTGCTGTATAAGAAGTTAATCAGGTCCACCATCAATGGGATGAGCCCCTCTTTTGGGTGGGTTAGCTCCCCTCTTGATGGGATAAGCTCCTCTTCTATAGGGATACATGAACCATCTGGAGGCGCTTCATACACGTCAAACAAACTTCTAGAATGCTCTAGAAATGACCACAAGTAACTTTTTTAAGATGAAACTTGCGCCTTTTGACCTTTACAGGAGTACGCACCCATCCCTTTACATACAGAGCGTACAAGTACGTAGGTATTGTGAACTTGGGTTGCGTATACGCAGGTAAGGCTGAGAGAAACTGCGTACTATAGATAACTTGACTTTAAATGACTTTTCTCTCTTTCTTTGAGTTTGACATGGAAGGCAGAGGCATGAGACTTGCCAAGGAGGATAGTATGACAGTGGATGGAGCCATACTAACTGCAAATAGTCATGGTGACATTTTTTAGTGTAACAGATTGCCCCCTAAAGTGCGAAGCCTGTAGTAGATTAGGGTTTTATATGATCTAGGAAGGGTGAAGTACTTTATCATTTCAAGGAGTATCTTGCGGAGAGCCTAGTCAGAACCTGCAAATATTCAACACAAAATACATATAAAAGATGATATCATCGCTGAGGTAGGCATTCCCATACTCAAATTAAAAACTTTAACTAACACTCTAACTACTGCTCTGACACAGGAATGATTTTGCAGTACATTACAATTATAGATTTTTGTAGACACAGTATGGACGCAACCACCTGTTTATAATTAGTCTACTATATAATGAATACAAAACTCCTCGCAGCCTGGATGGTGGAAACTAGATCTAGGGTCTTCATTTCTATTTCCCGAATTGGTACGATTCTATCCATGTGAATAGATGAGTCGATGTCGAACATGGTAGAAACCACTTGATTACCAGTCGATGATGTAAACTGTTAACAAGTGTGAGAGAGACCACCAGTGATGTCAATGGTTCTCAAAGTACCCAGTACAATCCATGAAATGTGAATGAATGGGTTGATGTCGAACACGTCATGGAGTCCTTTGATCGAAAGTCAATGATGTAAACTGTTGTCAAAGGCGAGAAAACTGCCATTGATGCATGCAGACTTCAAGGTACTGACGATCTCTAAGTCATCTTTCTAGATAATGTGTTGATGTCGATAGAAAGCGACTCGTTGCAGGAAAGCCCACAACACGAAATCATTGTTCAAGTTGAAGAAATGTTGCTGTAAGGACTGACTCAGGGATGGTCAAAATGGATGACAAGTATTTTGCATATGAATGGTTTATTTGCAGAGACCTCTTGAACACATAACGACACGACAGATGGCTTGGTGACGATTGACCCAAAGTTAATACCCAGAAACAGTTGAAGTCTTTCAAAGTGGTTTGATAAACTTTAAGGCAAAGGATTTCCCAACCTAGGTGAATGTAAAGTGTCGTGTTCAAGAGCGGGTATAAGGTTCTTCTGTAACAAAGGATAACAAATAGGTTCATTCTTCTCTCTTTTCCCCCACCATTTCTGGCAAGTACCTCTTTATTTTTTACAAGCTTGAGGAGGATAACATATGCTTGATTATAAGCTCATCCTTCGGATGAGTCCAACTTAGTTTAGATTCGGACCCTAAGAAGGAGTGGTCCGTTCCTGTTTGTAATCGAACAGGTCCTTTACTGTGAAATTTTAGCGAGTCCAGTATAGGAGAAACTCGGCGTTTTTCAATTTTTAGAGAGTCTGAAAAAACTAAAGAAGACTCCAAGGTGAACTTTTTCGTAAATTTGTGTCTCCCAAGCCCGAAAAAGTATAAAATAATACCTGAGAGAACTGCTTGATCTTGCGACCAAGGAGTACTTTCATATTAGTGCCGTTGACCTGAAAAGTAAAAAGCGATCAAGGACACGTTGTTTTATTTCCAATATCGAGTTTGAAACGACAAAAACCCGGCAATATTTTCGTGTTTTTACGGTCAGAAAAGGGCTATAAGAGGACCGTCTTTTAATTCCATTTTAACGAGTGTAAAAGAAACGCTCGGCAATCTTTTCATGTTTTAGGAGTCAGAAAAGGGCTTAAAAGATGACTCTGACGTGAAAAATGATAATTTACCCTAAAGTCGCTTTGTCTTGCACAAAAACAACACATTACTCATACCTGTTTAAGATGGGCAAAAATACATTGAAAAATATCTTTTCATGGTGAAAAATAAACAAACTTAGCATTCATTCATCCAAAAAACCTATAAAAAGACCTTTTACCATGTCATTTTTACCATTTTACTGTTGAGGTTGAGAAAAGGGCTTTTGGCAAGAAAACTTCCCGTGGACATTGCGGATAATCCGACCATCAGAATTGAGCGCCGTCTCTTTCAGGTATTCCACAACATCCTCCTCTTCAATTTCATCCGTTTAGAATTTCATTTCAAGTTTTAGTTTGATTTTTTAGGGGGTTTAGGGTTTTAGGATATGTTTCTCGGGGTGCAGGTGCCCTATGGGTGACCCGCGTACCCCAACCTTTTTCATATATAGGAAAAAGGTCGGGGTACGCAGCCCGCCTTCAGACCAGCTGCGTACCGCCGCTCTGTGTTCTGAATGCGGGGTGCGTACCCCATGAAATACGCATTTTGAAACCCCAAACTCCAATTTCAACCAACCAAATTTTATTTCATGAATTCTAACTATTATTTTTTGGTGTGTAGGGCATTCACCATGCTGGATTGGAGAGAAAGAGAACACGAGGACGTTGATTTGGCCGCAATTGGTCATAAACCTTCTATTGATGCGTTAAAAGCATGCGGTCTGTATAAGTACTGGACCATACCTGACATGAGGGGCCAGGTGTCATTCCTTGAGTGGCTGGTTGAAAGGTGGAACGTTCAGGATCAGTGTTTCTACATCGGAGAGCACCAGCTCGAGATAGAGTCCTCCGACATATATTTTCTCACTGGCTTGCCTAACAGGGGCGAGCAACTCTCTCTATTCGGGACTAGGCCGGGTGGCCAATCCCTTACTAGTCTCCGGCTAGAGTGGTGTAACAACCAAAACCAGGAGAAGGGGATAGAAATCAAATACATATCCCGACCTGAACTTATGGTGATAGCCTTCACTGTTACCAGACTTTGCGGCGCAGCCGCTTTGCACCATGCCACCGGGTCCCAAATGCGGATGGCTATAGATTGCTTCCAAGGCACCATTTTCAACTGGTGTGATGCTGTGTTGGCCAATATGAAGGGCCAACTGACTAGGGCAAAGACCGGACGACTGAAGACCTTTGGATATGGGCCTTTGGTTGTGAGCTTTGCCCTAGAGAGAGTTCCAATGCTGGTCCCCCAGCATCTTACTGTTCCAGTTGGGCCTCCTCGGGAGCCTAAGTTGACGAGATGGGTTGCGGTAATGGCCCGGCATCCTGATGAGGGAGCAGCAGTTGTTCGATTTCCTGATGGTTACTTTCACTGGTTGGAAAACCAGGTCTTTGCGATTCAGGATTTTCCTTATGCCGGAATGGATTTTCGGAATGATCCGGACATGGTTCTTCCACAGGGAGAACAATGGGATGACAGAGGTACTTTCATTTTTCACAAGTTTTTAAATTATCTATTTTTTTGTTTTTTATATATATCGTCTCAAACTGACAGTAAAATGTTTCAAAATGCAGATGTAGGTCCACGACGTCCGGCCAATCTCCGGGCTTTTGAGAGGAGATAGCCAGTTGCACCGGCACCGGGCCCACAGGACGCGGCTGCAGAGACACTAGTTGAGTTGGAGCAGGATCTAGAGCGTCTGACGGCGGGTATACCAGAGACGACTATAGATGACATTCCTATCAGATTGCAGCGCTATGTAGTCACAGTCCCAGGACCCTTTAGGAGTTTTTTGTGTAGAGTAGCCCGTGCAGTGGTGTCTTATAGAGAGCATCACCAGTGATTGTCTAGTTACTCTGTAGACACATGTGACATTTTGGTTTTTTGTACTTATCATTTTTGCCGATCATAAGGTGTTTTTCAACCTATGATCGAAGACGATGTATATTTTTTGACACACTCCTATCTATATATATCATTATTACCGGCTTATTTTGTTAAACATGTGTGATGAAATGTTTATAAATTTACATTTATGATTGTTACAAATGTCTATTTAACATTCGAGACGCCATTGCATCTGCTAATGTGTTTAAAGACCTTGGAATATGCTGATATTCAATGTAATCAAATTCACGTTCCAAGAGACGCACTCTAAAAAACAATCTTAATAATACTGGATTTCTAATGGCATAGACTCTATTAAGCTGTAATACAATGAGTTCCGAATCTAACCTCACTATCAAACTCCGAATCCCAAATGAAATAGATTCAGATAATAACTCAATCACTGCACTGTATTCTGCAATGTTATTTGTTGTTTGACCGAGGCTCACCCCATGCATAGAAACTAACTCGTCAGAGGGCGAGTAAATAACCCAGGCTGCGGAAGAGATATTCCGTGTACTATGACAAGCACCATCAGCAAATCCAATGTACGTTTGGAGAGGCGTCGACATCTGCAATATCAAGAGTAAAACCAAGATAAGCCAGAATAACGACGAAAACACACTTTCTAAACTAAGCACACTGCCTAAACTAAGCATACAGCCTAAACTAAGCACACATAGCAGCTAGAAAGAGAAAACTATCCTAACTAAAATCTCCATACCCATCACTTAAGCATAATACCTCTTTAGGTAAAGGCCATTTCTGGGTTTACCCAAAGAGTCCCCGTCAAAGTCTACCAGCTCATAGGCCCCTTTTGCTAGCTTTCGCTTGACAATGTAGGGCCCATGCCACATAGGAACGAATTTTCCAGCACCTAACTTATCATTAGCTTGATCATACAACAACACTAGGTCTCCTTCCGAAAAACTTCGAGGGGTCACACTCCGATCATACTGAGCTTTCATTCGTTTTGCATGAGTCTCGATTGCTAGGGCAGCTTCACGGCGAGTCTCATCTAATTTAGCTAAGTATAACAGACGCTTCTCTTCTTCGGAAGTAGCTGGGAGTAACTCGATGGCCATTTGCAGTGACGGGATTTCGCATTCAATGGGCAGCACGACTTCCAAACCATAAACTAGCTGGAAAGGAGTGAACCCTGTTGATGTTTTCACTGAGGTTCGGTATGCCCAAAGCGCTGAAAATAACATGTTATGCCAATTCGACCGATGAATACCAATGATCCGTCGGATCATGATAACTAAAAATTTGTTGATAGACCCAACCAGACCGTTCGCTTGGGGATAATAAGGAGTAGAACTATCGTGACGTAAACCAAGCTGGCCTGTAAGTTCTGTCATCATAATGTTTCGAAAATGACGCCCATGGTCAGTGATTATCGCTTGTGGAACACCAAACCTAGCAATAATATGATTGAATACGAAAATTGCTGCTGTCTTGCCGTCTGCCTCGAATGTAGGCATCGCCTCGGCCCACTTAGTAAAATAATCAACTGCAAGGATGATATACGCATGCCCCCCAGCCGAGTGAGGGTTATAAGTAATAAAGTCGATACCCGATTTGGCGAAAGGACCAACGACAATTATAGGATGGAGAGGAGCTGGTGGTACGTGCATCTTGCGATCAAACACTTGACAGTTGTGGCATTTTCAGACTGCAATGATACAATCTTTAAACATGGACGGCCAGAAATAGCCAACACGCAACACCTTCTGAGCTGTGGCATACCCAGACATATGGCTGCCACACGCCCCATAGTGACAGTCATTCAAAACCCTTTCAGCCTCTTCGTGAGTTAAGCAACGTCGGAAAACCAAATCCGCCCCACAACGATAAAGAGTATCTCCAATTATTTTGTATTGTTGGGACTGGAATCGAACTTTCCAACGTTCTGACTTTGAAGCTTCGGGCCGAAAGGATTGGGTTTGGAGATAGACAATTATATCTCCATACCACGGATCTAAAGTGCTGATAAGAAACAAAGATTCGTCCGCAATGGGCTCCTCTACCACTGTTTCCGTGTCAACACGCGGGAAATCACACATTAACTCGGCAAAGACTAAGGATTTCTTAGACTTGGACTTCTTGAACTCCAAATTGAACTCCTGCAGGATAACGATCCATTTGGAGTACTTGCCCCCTAGCAATTTTTTTGTCAGAATATAGATCATAGCGTTGCAATCCAAGATCACCGTAGTTTTACGGAGAAGAATGTAATGACGAAAACGCTGGACAGCTTGAACGGCTGCCAGTGCCAACTTTTCCACATACGAGTATTTTAGCTTGGTTGGATTTAACATCCGACTAAGGTAATATATCACATGTTCCGTTCCGAATTCGTCTTCCTGAACTAAGACCATCCCAATGGTGGAGTGGGCGGCGACGAGATACAAAAAGTAATCCTGGTTGTAGTTGGGAGGATGCAACAATGGTGCATGGGTCAACGAGTGCTTAAGTGCATCAAAATATTTTTGAGCTATCTCATCCCAAGAGAATTGAGCATTTTGTTTTAACAACCGGTTGAAACCCTTTGTAACCTCGGCGTAGTTAGGAATGAATCGACGTAAAAAGTTTGCTTTCCCTTGTAAACTCTGGAGTTGACGCAGACTCGAAGGAGGAGGCAATTTGATGATAGCTTCTACCTTCGAGGGATCGACGCGGATACCGGCTTTTGAAACGACAAATCCTAGCAATCGTCCCACTTATATGCAGAAGACACATTTGTGTGGGTTCAACCGAATTCGATAATGCCGACACCTCATAAAAATAGCTCGTAAGTGGACAAGGTGATCAGCTCGATGTAAAGAATGAGCAGGCAAATCATCGAGATACAGCTGCACAATGTGCTTGATGTCGTGAAACGCATAAGACATAGCCCGCTGGAAAGTGGCTCCGGCATTCTTAACTCCAAAAGGTAATTTGCAATAAGCAAATGTTCCCCAAGGACAAATGAAAGCCGTTTTTGGTTGATCGGCAGGTAGAATATTGATTTGGTTGTAACCGGAAAAACCGTCCATAAAGGAAAATATTTCACTGCCGGCACAATCATCAATTATTTGATCGATATAAAGCGTGGGATAGTTGTCTTTTGGACAAGCACGATTAATATCCCTATAGTCGATGCATATTCTTATTGTTCCTTGTTTCTTGTTCACCGGAACAATATTCGATACCCAATCCGTTAACGGGATCGGATAAATGAAACCCGCTTTCAACAGCTTCTCTACTTCTGCTTTAATCGCAGTCGCTTTCCTAGGGTGTATCTGATGCAGATGTTGCCGAACGGGTGTAGCGTCCGGGTAAGTCTTGATTTCATGAACAACAATGGAGGGATCAATTCCTGACATTTCTTCATAGGACCAGGCAAACACGTCACGGAATTCTTGAAATAGGGCCTTGTATGCTTGAATTTCGTCATCTGTACACGAGGCACCTATATGAATGTTCTCAATAATTCCAACTTTGACTGAAATGTCAATGGCAATAGTTCGGGGGATGTTCCCTAAATTCAACTCTGAATCAGGATGTTTCATGGGATTCTGAGCGTCCTTAACATATTCAGCCGTAAAGATTGATGAAAAATCATTTTCAAAGCCATCATCCTCAGGTAAAAACGAAGATCTATGATGGAGATCTTCCCATGGTAGATCGTCTACACTTAGGATTTCGCGAAGTTGTTCGTCAGATGACACATCTTCAGGAAATGATATCCGTTCTGAGGTTGATGTCAAAAGTGATTCTTCACCGACCACATTCATTTGGTCAATTTGGGTTGAACGCGAGTCGGTAAAAGACTGCACAGCTTCATAAGAAATTTCATATGGACTTAAAGGCATAGCATCACCGAATGAGTCTACCTCAGATTCAGATGGGACAATCCAAGGATCATCATAAATAATAGTGTCTGAAGTAATCATATGAATGGAAGCGAACGAAGGGTCTGCGTTGATTGGAGGAAAAGGAAAAGTTCCCAGTAAACCGGAATCTTTAACTAATCCTACGCCAACATCCCTGTAAGGGATAGTCGTCTTACCGACATGCTGGATACTCTCTGAAGAGGCTGGGTCGGACGAAAAGAAAGCCAGCTGGTCTATTGTCACGATCTTGCCATTATGTGGAAACTTTATAACTCTGAAGACCGATGAGACGACCGCTGTCATAGCGTAAGACCAACTTCGACCCAAGAGAAGGTTGTAGTCTAGAGGGGCATCAACCACCTCCACATCCAGACTAACGGTTTTTCCTTCAACCCCTATAGGCAAATCCTGTAGAATGCCAAACGGATGGAACCCACGGCCATCGAAGGCCTTAATAATAGTCGGGGATTGGTTCAGTGAAGGAGAACCAAGTGATCTCCAACACTGAATCGACATAATACACGTAGAAGCTCCTTCATCAATTACAGTCCGATGAATAGACCTGTTTTTTACTATCACTGGAATTTGGAAAGCCATCTGATGAGGGAGACGTGGTGTACTATTTTCTAGATCAAAGATTATCAGGTTCGGGTCCTGAATATCAACAGATCCTATAGCCGACAAAAGTAATTTTCGTTGTGCTGGGCATGATTGCAACACTTCTAAGGCCGACATTGCTGAGGGTAAAACGGCTAAGTCCTCAACAATGTTATAATTCTGAGCTACTCTCGCATGTGGATTGAAAGCAGACTTTTGAAGTATACCCTTGGCGAGCGGCTTGATTACCAAGTCCGGGTTAGGTTTCTCGATCTGTAGTGGATCGGAACCGGGAGCTGAGGTTGATGGATTATAATGAGAAGATTCTGCTTCTTTGCCATCAACAGGACTCTTACTACCATAATCGTGTGATCGAGTCGCAATTTGTACATGAGACATCATCAATATGGGTTCTTCACTGGCACTCGAGGAAGAACCTATCATCTTACTCTCCTTCTTTGGAAACGGATCTTTCAAAACAGCAGGAGTTGGGGAACCTTTAACGATTTTCACAACCTCTGCCCGATGAGGGCAATCTCTTATGAAATGATCTTCTTCACAAATTAAACAAGGATAGCGAGGTTTGCGTTTCTCTTCGTTAGATTCCGACTTCTCTTTTTTCTCCTTTGGAGCCTTGTCTGCTTTATCCTTCTTCTTACCTTTCTTTTTACCACCATTTTTTGATTTAGCCGTAGATGATTCTACAGCGTGGACGTTGGCGGTAATTTCAGGAGAAGATTCTCCTGTCGGGGAATCTGGTAAGATTATGATTGGAGAAGAATTCTTTGAGGACTTCTTCTTACTTTTGGTGTTCACCGTACCAATCATGCCATCAGCAACATGAGACCCCGAAGGAGCAGCAGCGATTTGGTTCGACTTCGGAAGATCTGGGATCTTCTCGTGCAACGTACCCGACTGAGTGTAAACTAAGTCAAGATACTGGGCTTGAGCAATGACTTGCTCCTCAGTAACTACTCCGGCCTTGGCCACATCTTTAGTAATCTTCGGTAATAATGATTTGACAAACCATTCAGCTAAGATTTGGTCCGGGATAAAAACTTTCACTAAACATCTTTGACGTCTCCATTCATGGATATGATCAGAAATATAAGTGGATGTCGATTGTTTTAATGAAGTTAATAACTCAGTACCATTGTCGTATCTGACCGGCAACTGAAAATGAGTTAGGAACGAGGTAGCTAACTGGCTAAAGTTATAAAAAGAGGCTCATGGTAGCTCAATGTACCACTTGGTCGCGAGACCAATGAGCGTACGTTGGAAAAGACGTAAGCGGATCGAATCATCCGAGATAGAATTCGAAGCACACCAGAGGTGGTAAGTCATCACGTGATTTGATGGATCCTCTCCAGACTTACCTTCGAACTTGGGTATATCGCTGGGCAACTTATTTGGCATTGGCGGCCAGAACGGAAGATAATTTATTGGATCGTTCGTTAGGCGCGTCAAGTCGGGTAAATCCAAAGTTGCGATAAACGACAATTGCCGGTTAGGATCTCTAAAACTTTGGGTCACAAGACCAGTCCCAGGAGGAGGATATCCAGGATAACTTGGAACAGGAATCGCATTCGGGATATTATATCCTCCTGGAAAACCAGGATTAACCGGACCGTACTGGGGTTGTTGAGGTTGTTGATAAGTATACCCAGGATACGGTTGATACTGGTAAACCGGTTGTTGGACAGCAGGCCCGTATTGGTACTGTCCCTGGTGCTGTTGATAAGTAAATTGTGGTTGACTTGTTACAACAGTACTTAAACCAGGCTGCCCTACAGGCATCTGGACCGTGGTTTGAATCGTAGATCCGGACAACGGTAAATATGTCTGAGGGGTGGTTGCAGAGACAGTAGAAACCAGAGCTGTCGATACTCCAGAAGTAAGTGTGGTAGATGTTGCGGTAGTTGCAGCAGCCGTTTGAGATGGAGTACTAGGTGCGATTGGCGGCTGAGTAACTACCGAAGTTACAGAAGTTTGAACATTTGACTGGACAGGTTGTGGTTGCTGGGGTGGACCAGAAACTACAGGTTGTCTAGTTTGAGGTAACGACTGTATACTTGGCTGCAACACCTGTTGACCTTGTGATGGATCCCACACTATCATTCCGGGGTATTGACCCGTAACAGGTTGAGGATACTGAGATCCGTAACCAGGTTGAGGGTAGGGTTGATAATTGAAAGGTACATTTCCCGTACCTTGAACATAAGACTGACCCTGAGGTGGTTGATAACCTTGACTCGAGTACTGACCTTGGGGTAGATACCCTTGAGGTAAGTACTGATACTGGGGTTGACCTTGAGGCATAAATTGATACTGAGGTTGACCTTGAGGTACATATTGAGGTTGGGGTTGACCCTGAGGAACGTATTGCACCATAGGTACATACTGTCCTTGAGGTTGCCCCCCAGCCGCAACTTGAGTACCTTGAGGTTGCCCCCCAGGCATTAATTGAGGCTGCCCCCCAGGCGGAAATTGACCACCTTGAGGTTGAGAACCGGGAATTGAACCTGACATCATATAAATGTCTCCTACACCCAACGGTCTATTACCATTGCTTCCATCTAATGACCCATGTCCAATGGGTTGAGGAGATGCTCCCGTAAAGGTACCAGAAAGTGATTGATACCCAGTAGGAACAGAAGGACCACCATACAAGAAAGATTCAGGAGATTGAGTAGACACGGACGACGGACTAGACATATTTACAGGAGTATAAATACCTCCGGGTGGATAAGGAGTATGAGGTGGAGAGAAACCTATCCCTGAATTGTCTAAGTAATTAGTTAACGAAAGGTACCAAGTAGTACTCCTAGGTGGACTGTAAAAGATAGATTCACGCTCTCTTAAGTCAAGAGTAGGTTGATTTTCCAGAACAAGGCCTACTTCTTCGTCTGGAGTAAGCTCTTCAATACCTAACAAACCAGAAGGAAGATCCTCGGTTATGACTCTTTCAATCCTAGGTGAATCAGGAACACTAGAAGTTGGAGTAACAGGTTCAGATATTTCAGGTTCTTCGCCTATATCACTAGTAGATGAAAAACTACCAGCAAGCTCAGAAACTGCAACAGCTTCAGGATTGTAACCTGTCTCTAAACCTTGGTAATCTGGATGGACTACCAACGAAGACTCTCCTTCTTCAGGTGAACCTACTCTACTGCCACTAGGAGGAGTTACGAGGACTTTCAAACCTTCGTAATGACCCGGGACGTCTTCAGGAGGTCCACCCCGCGATCTACGGAGTTTCCTCAACAAATCGGTTCCGGTAACAATCTCAGGTGACTTGCCCCGAAGTCTACGGGACTGTCTCGGTAATTCCGCCACAGCTAAAAACTTTTAACTACTACACACGAAAACAAAGTAAAATCTCAAATCAAACCACCTAAAGTCTCTAAAGAAGCAAACAAATTTGAAGCACACGCCTAAAGAATCTAGGGCGTCAAACCAAGCACAAACAGTAGCCTTCCGGACCGAAAACGCTAGTTGGTGATGAAGCCCAACATCGCCGAATTCAGTACAGAAGTGGTGGGTGGAACAGTTACCCCGGCAACCTGCTTAATGAATAGACCGGCACAAGTTCCTCCACTTTAACCGTCTCGAGTGAAGTGAACCCCCCGGAAAATCCAAGTGAGTCTAGCCGATGTCTGCTCCAGGTACAGTGGGATCTTCCCTCCACCGTCACCTCGGGTAGAATCCTAAAGATAATGGTCACTAAGGTTACCAACAGCAACAAATACACCTGGGGGAACAGTCTACACTTCGACAGCATGCAAGGGCAGAGTATCAAGCTCAATCCCCTTGCCGGCTCCTTGACAACAATCCAAGGTTTACCGACAAGTGACCCCTGGCTCCTCGACAATGGTTAATCCGAGGTTTACCGTTTGTAATACGTGCGTGTCTGGCGTCTTTCCTGACGAGGGAGGATTGATCCCCTCACTGGTTCAGACATGAGCTCGTGCTTCTCCTTTAAGAGGAGCTTTCCTAGAGTATAAATGAAACAGTTGGATTTATCCTACCACAAGATCAACTACTTGTTTGGTTTTGCTGTCTTGGAGAGTTAATTACTCACCTATTCCAAGACACTAGCCTGATCTATATTGGTGTTTCAGAGCCCTAGTAAATAAAAGTTACTACGTTGATTTTACTTTAAGCATTAATTTTATGGTTTCCTTAAGACAAAAGGTAGTGGAGATGAAACTGGTGGTGTGTAGACTCGACTCGCAACCACTACAAAAATGCACCTAAGATGATTTGCACTACTTTCCTTTTTCAATGAATCTCCTAGCTAAGAGAGTTGAGAGAATGCAAATTTTATAGAAAACAACTTTCTTAACAAAGACAATCAAAGAAACAATTCTCTTTATCTTTTCAAAACATGCAACTCATGACCACTAATTATTCACACGAAAAAACCCTTTTCTTCAAAAGACTACAAATGCAACCAAAGCAAACTTGTTTCCAAAGAATTTTTTGTATTTTTCCTATATTAATCAAGCATGTAAAACTATTTATCGAAAATCAAATGTAACAAATCCAAAGTAATCAAACCAAAAACACTCAAAAGTAATTTAAAGGGAAGTTTACCTAAAAGTAAAACTAATGAGGACAAAAGCCTACAAGGATGATTCCCGGATGTTTTACTTGACCACAATCAAGCCAAGGACCAGCTAATGCAGAATCAAAAAACCAGTCAAAACAAAACTCAAATCTTTTTGTTCTTTTTGTAAAATGGAATTCAATACTCAATCAACAAGCACTTCGAAATTCGCCAAAGAGACAACTCAAAGGTAATTTTCTCTCATAGGTAGACTTTATGACAGGTCCGACTCCTAAGAAGGCTGACAAAACCAGAGAGATCTAAGGCTTGACAACTTCTACCGCCAAAGTCACTACAAGACCTACTCAAAAATCAAACCCTAGGGCTTAAACTTCTATGAAATCCACTAAAACACTCAATGCTATCGAAACAAGTTCAGGTGAAGATTTTGGACAGTAGACTAATGGATCTGGGCAGTAAAAACTAAGAAAAAGCAAAATCTAAGAGGAAAAATGTAAAAAATGGAAATTTCTTAATTTTTATCAGGGTACGCAGGTCACCTGTTAAGACAGGTGCGGGTCCGCTCTGTGCACACAGCAACAGTGCGTACAGGTACGCACTGTGCAATACTCAGAGGGTGCGTACTACTGAAAAAAACCAAGAAGAACTAAATCTAATTTAACCCTAAGTTAGCCCACCCAAATACAAAGTCACACAACCAAAAACCAGAAAATAAATGATTTTTCTCAGACAAAAATATCAAATCAAAAAGAACTCAAACACATTCATGGATTCCCCAGTATGGTCGCCATTTTGTCACACGGAAAGAGTCGACGGTGCGGACACAACCGACCTCCCTAGAAGCCTAAGACTTTCTAGTGACAAACAAGACAAATGAGAGCAATCCTTCTCTAAATATGCATTACAATATGAGAAATCAAGTGTCTAGATCTTACCTGTAACCCAACGCTGTTGTAGTAGCCCAGCTTCGTTGATCCGGATGAGCTCCTCCTTCCCTTCGAAACCTGCATTCACCAACAGTCACACAATTAAATAGCACCTGAATATCACATAAAACAAAAAATATTTAACATATAGACCAAGGAGTATATGAAACAACTCATAGACGACAAATTGTTGAGAAGAATGGACTAATTTGTATTAAAGGTAACAAAAGGAACCATTACAACCTGAGCCTTGGTGTTGTGCAAGTTTCTCCCAGGGTCCACAAGGGTCCTCCTTTACTCTGATCAGCTCACCCACCTCCCAATGGAAACAAGTAAATATGGTAATCTCTCCTCACAAGTTCTCACAAGGAAGTCCTAATTCCTGCAGCATCTACCCTTAGGAATGTTCAGCTTTTTAACCCCCCCTCCCTCTGGCCTAATCTAGTAAAGAGGATCTTGCAAAATAATTCAAGATGAAGGTCATGGGACTCGTTCATATTTTCCTCAGGTTTGGAACTATGGAATGGAGATGGGGTCTCTTAGGGAAAGTATGCCAACGAGATGTTGAAGAAGTTCTACATTGAGAGTATAAAACCCATGGACACTCCTCTAGCAGGTAGATGGAGGAAAGAGGGTGCCACTTCAGATGAGGAGGTGGAGGCCACTATTTACAAGCAGCTTGTGGGTTGACTTACGTACTTGGTGAACACATGACCAGACATGTGTTATGTAGTTAACAAGCTTAATGAAGCAATGGTTAATCCAACCAAACTATATTGGAAGGCGGCCAAACATGTGTTGAGATACCTTAGAGGCATTACTCAATATGGTCTTTGGTATAAACAGATAGAGGGAGTGATGCTTCAAGGCTTCATAAATGCATATTGGGTGGTTAGTCCATCAAATCAGAAGAGAACTTCAAGAGGAGTCTTCAGTATTGGGTCAGAAATAATTTCCTGGTACAATAGGAATTAGATATCAATTGCACTCAATTTAGTAGAAGAAGAGTACATGGCTATTAGTCAAGTATCTTGTGAAGCTATATGGATGAGCAAGAATATTTTTGGGTTATTTGGTTAGATGATGGATGCCACTATGATTTACTGTGATAATCAAAGTTGTATCAAACTCTCTGAAAATATATTTTTTCATGATCAACCCAAGCATATCGACATCTAGTATCACCATCTACGAGATTGTGTGCAGAGGTGGATCATGTTGTTGGAATACATTCCTATAGAGGAACATGATGTAGATATTTTGAAAATGGAATTGTCAAGAGGAAAATTCAAGTTCCATAGAGACAGGATTGGGGTATCTGATAATCCATTTCTTGTTGAGAGGGAGTGTTGATAATGGAAACAAGAATATCCTGATTTAATTTTCCCTTGAATTAAATTAGGAGAAAATTGCAATTCCACATCACAAGACAGCAAGAGTGAGTTAACTAATTAGTTTCACTTAGTTGGTTTAGTTAATTTGAGTTGAGGGCCTAACTTGAGTTGTGTAGAGTGATTCCTACATTTTAGGAGCCTAGGTTGAGTTAATTTTAGTTGTAACAATTTAATTTAGTTAAATTGAGTTAAAGTCAGTTTCCAGCTATTGGAGGAACTAGTAGGAGGTCTAGTAGTGGGGTGAAACTTCAGCTTTCAACCAGTTAACTGATAAATAAACCCTGCTTAACTCATGCATGTATGAACTATGAGTTACCCAGTTGGGATTGGAGTTAAAGGGAAATGTACTATCAGTTGTATAATTATCCAAGTTGTACAGGTGGTGCATGTAGTCAGAGAAGGACCTATAGGGATTACGCAGTTATGAATGAGGAATTTCCCTCAATAATAGGGGTTAATTCCCAAGGAAACAACATAAGGAAATAGGGAATTGAGAAAGCATAACTTTGGTTAAGTATTGACCAAAGGCAACTTATGAAGTAGTGAGATAGATTATGCTTTTTCAAAGATTGTTCAAGCTTGACCAAGAATTATATTTCTTCACTATTTTATGACTAATGCAATATAGATACGAATGGGTTTTGAGTAGTTTCTTTCCACTATATATATCCTCATGTTTGCATGTTAATTCATGTAACATGTTATTGATATTGTTGAACTCAATCGTTAATTTCTTTTCGTAGATGAGTAGAGTAGATTTGAGTCTTATGTTTAGAACATTACATGAGCAGTTTCGAATCTACAATTAATTTCTACAAGTTTTGGAGCGTGAAAGGTAGATATTTGATTTTCCCATTTGACAATAATATTTGAGTCACCATAAATGTCAATCTCATCTGTTTCCATCCAATAAGAAGACTTGAAACTAGCAATGTCCCCAAAAGGTGCAAAGAGATGTTGAGAGGATTGTTAAATTAGTATTGTCGAATTGGAAAATTTGTACTTTTCTTTGAAATAATAATTGTTCAATTAGATTTAGGTTATTTAGTGTGTTTGTGTTAAGTTGGTAATACATAATTAAAATAATAATTGAAATATTGAGATAATGAAGGTCGGCCGAGATATTATTTACCACTTATTTTACCAATGAAAGAAATAATGATTTTCTAGAATGGGAAATTTCTGTTGAGAGGAAACTGCAGGTAAAGATTACTTTTGCCTCATTTTAGGCATTCTATGCCATTTATGAAGACAATTCAATAATTTTTTCGATGTCTGATATAGTGGAATTCAAAATGCATGTTGTATTCTTATTTCCATTTGTATTCCCTATTATTGGTGATTATCTTATTTATGAAATTATCGATATTTGTTGTAAATCAAGACAATGTGTTATTAATTTGCATCAAGTTGAACTCGGCCCAAAGGTTCAGACTTCCATGTATGCAGGAATGATGATTGGATATGGTTTTTCACTATGCTAGTTGCCAATGTCAGAGCCAAGATTTGTATTCAGTTTCACACCCAATTTTTGTGAGGTTGGATTCCTCTCATTGTCGAAAGAAATAATAGATTACATTTTATTACCATAAAAATTTAAAGTGAAAGGATGAAAAATTAGAATAACCCTATTATTGTTGTAAATAGATCTTTGCTTAGTGTACCATAGCTAGTTGCTATAGGTTCTTTGATATTGCATCACATTCTACATATGCATGTGTTGAGTAACTCAGAAATAATATAGTACCCCATCTCCATGGAGTTCCATAGTTTGTCTATCCATATCAAACAAGTTGTGGTACCATAAGCACACTTTTCTCAATAATGAGAAATGAGGTCTTTTTTTCACCTACAAAATAAGATGTTATAATGGATTCCATTTTTCTTGTATTCCTTAGTGGGAGAAATACAACACATATTACTCAAAAAAGAGTTATATAATGGCACAATGAGAGTTGAAACACTCTAAAGTCATGACTATAAGGAAACTCCAACCCTTAAAAAACCAGAAATGCTAGCATATGAGGCACTATCTCTAGACATTAACACCAAAAATGGATGTTCAAATCTACATACTATAAAAGATAAATATATTGAACTTTTAAAAGTCAATTTCTATTCATTGGTTTTGCCATACTCTTAATTGTGTATCCCTCCTTTTATTGAAAACAAGAATACCAACCCACCAATGATGAGGCACACCTTTTACAAAGCCATATTTCATATATTGAGAGAGTAATCAAATGTATAGATATGCCATATTTATTCCAATATGACATATCTTCCAAATTATTAAAGGAGTTAATTCTGCATAGCCATATTTCTTCCAAATTATTGAAGGAGTTTATTTCTACAAAGTTTGAGACCCCTTAAACATAATGGTGGGGCATTTTTTAAACAATGATAACTTTACATACCGCACAAGTAACAAACAAGTTCTTAGAACACAAATAATCCCAAATTTCAAAGTCTCTAATGCTGCTTTTCTCTATTGAAATCCAGATCAAATATCCCCATTAGTATATAACACTACTACTACTACTAAATTATAACCCCCTTGCCCCAAAAAAGATATTCTTGTCAAGGTCAAATAATTCTACAGTGGACCATGAATTGTGACCCTATCACAAACCAAACAATTCCTTGTAAGTTATGGGCAATCATATTCATAGTTTTTTAATGACCCTATCACAAACCAAATATTCCCTTGCAAGTTACGGACAATCATGTTCACATTTTTTTTATTGACTTAACAAAATGTAAATCCACACAAATTATATGTTTCTGAAAATAATTGTACATATATCCACTTTGAACATGCAACAATGAAAAAACTAATGTGGTGAAAAAAAATATAAAACAATATAATAGCTTGAGTTTCAAATCATTATCATACATTTGTAGAGTTTCTCAATATGTGGGGAAATGCAAGATGGATTCCTAGTTAGTCTTTGTGTCATGGGTTTTAAGTATCTCACCAAATTGTTATTATGCTTTCTATATTTTCACATTCACATTCAATATAATTATCGTCTTTTTGATTTGGGAAGTCACAGACCAAAAGTACATAAAAGCTTATCAATGTCACAACATTTTTCCTTATCCTGATAAACCACTTCCAATGGTTCCCATTAGATTCCCGATCCAATATTCTGCCTTTTAATTTCTATGCATTTCACAAAACCAAGCTCCTTGTCGTTCTGTGAGGTCATATAACAACAAATATTGAAAAATTATAGTGATGCTGGGAATACGATGCACAATATAACGAGTCTTTAATATCCATAATCATATAATCTTCGATGTTAGTGGTGTCATTCCAATCGGCATAAATTTATGGTTTAAAGTGAATCTCCAAATCCCAAAAATAACATCTTACATGTTATTGATATCATTCTAACTGGCCTAAAATCTGTGATTTTAATTTTAGGGAATTTTTGTTGAGGAACTTAGCACAGTAACTAATTTTGATTTTTTTATATAAAATTACCAACATGCAGTGAACTAATTGTGATCTTTGATCTTTGTAACTAATTGTGATTTAGGGCATGTCGTGCCTTATTGAATGCATTGAATAGTTGCACAACAACATATGCACCATCAATTTTTATAGATGGTAGTGTATGTCAACATCCAACTTCCATGCATTGCACGACTGGGTGCTTATTGTTAGGCCTCATAGGGTGAGGTAGAGGTACATGTGTGCCCACTCTTTGGCTTTATGTTGTGTTATTTTTAATTAATTTTATATTGTTTGGATGAAATATCAGATTCATTTTCTGCGGAAAAGTATCATGTATCTAAATATTGAGCCACTAACATAGTTAAATTCCAAAAAAAGATCCATTGAACCCCTAAAAAATTCATTGTATTATACAAGATAAAATATCTGAATATTGAATATATATATATATTGACATTTTTCAGTTTCAATGATGTACAAATTATCTTAGACAAAACATAAGATTAGTCTTTAACAAGACAAGTTTCATCGTATACTCTCCCTTGCAAAATTAGATGTGAATGTTCAATATATATTGACATTTTTTCTTTTCAATGATAAACAAATTATCTTAGAGAAAACTTAAGATCATAATTTTAACCAGACAAGTCTCATCGTATATTCTACCCTGCAAAATTGGCTATCCTCTACTTTTCATCAACTTGCTTTCATTTCCTCTACTTTTTATCAACTTGCTTGCATTTCATCTTTTGCATCCTCTACTTTACATCAACCTACTATTTCATCTCTTCTAGTCATACACTCAAAAAACTGTCATTATTGATATTAGTAATAATTGCATTATTTTTCCATTTGGCCAGCACAAAGTCCCTAAATTTTACGAAAATGCTCTGAGATGCTTTAAGATAAATATTGTTCTCATTAAGTTCAAGCTACTTTATGTTGGCTAAACTTGACTGATCTTTCTCCTTACCCCAATATACCTGTACTACTTCATTAATTAGCCTAGGTACATCCAAACCAAATCACCAGAAAACATAAAAGCCTCAATGCCATGACCTGTTGAAAGGTGGTGAGAATAAGTGTCTATCAAAAAATGGTAAGATATTGTAAAGGAGGATAATACTATAATATTTTTACTGTAATTGCAAAAATAAATGATGTGGGAGAATGTGCATAAATAGATTTTTCACAAATCTAACACCTTCTTTAGTATGGAGATGATTAAAATGAAGGGAAATAAACTTTTACCTTATCATTATGTCTATACTTTATAATAGGCAAGGAACGATGGAGTAGCAATGACATTTTTTCCTTATGAATACCATTGGATGTTAAAACTTGTTGATAACTCCTATCAAGCCTGCCACATAAAGATATTAATTTAAAACATAAAGAACTTTAGGTTGAAGACTAGAAGTTGATGAACATTTTGCAATCATATATAGGTCAATTAGAATTCATACCATGAATAAAAGTTTGCAGTGGAATATATTAGGTTTCTTTGGAATGAAAATGTATTCAACTGCACCATTAAATCCGGCATTCTTTGCGAGATTCATCTCAGATGTATTAGGTGCTGGAAAGTTACACTTATGAAAATATGTGCTTCCATTATTCTCCTTTTTGTTCATAAAAATCTCCATCTTATTATGCATGTTTAATACAAAATAGAACCAAACTCATTATTACACACTCATGAATGGAAAAATGGTTAAAGACAATATCTTATTGGTACAAAAAGAATTTCATTCAACATACTTTAATAGAAAAGTGATCCTAAAAGAAGCAGACATGATTTTAGCTGGATATTTTGCAGCCATAATGAGCCTAGGAAAACACAATGGAAAATTTCACATAAAATTTGGGAATCTGAATAGGCTTTGGGTTCATGGAAAAATCTATTCCACTTGTAATATTGCAATTGATTTGGTGAAGGTTTTCATTAAGTTCCAATTCAACTTAGCATGTCAACCTCTGCCATGAAAATTAAATAAATAGGTTGATGATCAGAGAGTTTTGACTCTACTCGGCCATAAGAAAGTTTCCTTAAGCCTTTACCATAGCAAAGTATACGATCAAACCTAAATGACAAATTGTGATGAAAATCAAAACTTACAATTATTGAAAAATAATAGCTGAAATGCTAAAATGTGGAGTAGTTACATGTTTTTGGAAAAAATATATGTCCAAACTAAATATAACAATCATTGAATAAAATGGAGTCGATATTTAGAAATAATCATTATGTAACATCATTTAAAGGGCCTCTCCAAATTTCCCCTTTGCTACCTATATCACATCTTTCTGCAAAACCAATAAACTAAAGAAATTTTTCTATAAGATATATAGCCTCTTGAACCCCATAAAAGGATAATACATAACCAATTAGTTACCCTCACAACACAAATACTTTTTACTCTTTATATAGTAATATGTAAAATCCCTTTCAATAAATATTTAAATGTGTCATTTGAAATTTCTTTAATTAAATTCATTTTGTGTCCCAAAAATGAAAGTTGTTAGAGCTATAAAAACATAAGAAGTCTAAACAAGTGGATCTAGCATGAAACCAGATATAAAGCACACAAAAGAGTAAAAAAAAATTGATACTTTGAAAACAATATAATCTTTATAACCTACTGATTAGAGTCTCCAAAAAATATTAATGAAAGGGATAAGAGCTAGATAACAAAAAGAAGATGCTTCCTTTTTTCTCTAAACCCTTCTTGCTGAGGTTTTTCTAGGCGCCTTACACCAAGAACATAATTACATCAAATTGGAAAATTTGTTGAGGTGCAACTCATATAGGAAATAACCTTAAACAAAATCCCAATAAAAATATAATGGAAAATTGACCAAAGAGGATAGAGAGAATTCCATTTCTCCTTTTTAGTGTGACCTTCAATGGAGTTTCTACAAAATCAGGGAATATACTTTCTAAGGGCTAGATTGCAAGTGTTGAGTCCAAGCTCATATTTTTTATTAGCCTAAACTTACTTTCTAACTTCTGATGTTATCAAAATCAATAATATTATAGATTATGAGCATGTATGGAAAATTTATTTCAATCTAATTAGTTGTGATCGACCAAAACATCAATACTATGTTAACTTATGCTTACCATGCCAGTGTGTGATGATTTTCTCTTTATTTTAAATTTCCTCCAACATAGAATCTTGAATTTTTTGGTGCTTGTAAGTAAGAGAAAAATCTATTTTTCCTTAATTCCATCCTTTGAATACATGTCCTTCTCTTTTCTCAATTTGAAGTTGTCATAGAGCATGCCATATTTGATTTATTTCAAGCTACCAAGTTTCAAATCAATCCAGTAGAACTGAACATCTGCAATAAAAAAATTAGCATGAAGTATGTGTACCTACCTAATTATTCTCTAACAGAGCCTCCTATTCATTATTTTCCACCAACTCTAGAGCATCACCCTATATAGTATCACCGTCGGAAAGAGGAATATGATAATCAAGAAAAAAATAATTGATATACTATAATAGAATTTACATAAGAAATCACTCTTAGCAACGATGACTTATGTTTCATTGTTCCAATCGAGAGTGTCCACATTTGGTGCATCTTGCAACCAAAGGAAGCCATGTATGTGTGTGTATAGTCTATGTTGCCATTTGTATTTGAATAACATACGAAAGTCAAAGTTGGAACGTGGCTGGAACAAGAAAAATTTCAATGTAGAAATTAATGGAGAGAAGAATGGCTAGAAGAAAACTTGCACCAATAATCAAGTGTGTAAAGGTATTTTTGTAGGACTTCTTTGAAGAAAATTATAGATCTTTAATCCATATGTTGGGCTGTAAGATGTGGGGTTTTTATTATGTTTTGAATTCTCCATTGGTAGTGATTTCTCGAATTTGAGGGAACATTACCAAGCATGATCATTTGTAAGTCATGCCACTTGGTATCAGCTACACTGAGAGTGAAGAAGAATGTCAAGCTTACTATTTTTATGATCATATCAGTTAGTTCACATAATTTCTTATTCCAAAAATAGCACATTCCTCGAATACCTGAACCAAAGTGCATAACTTGTTCTGGAAATTTTGAATCTAGGAAGTTAGAGAGACGTTGTCAAAGATCTAAAATAATTGTTGTCAAATTGTTCTCAATGAATTTTTCAAAAATATGGTAGCAATTTCTTGGCTATTTTGATGTATTAGAATTTTGTATAAGTAGTAGCGGAATCTTGGATGTTGGTAGTGCATCAAGTGCAAAGCCCATTCATGCATCTCAATTTTTATGATTCTTAGTTGTGTGATCATTGATTCAATGCCTATAGGAAAGAGGCTTGGGAACAAAATAGCGAAGAGGCCCTCAGTGGTGTATCCATTGACATGGGATAGGGGTATTTCAAGTCAATCAAGTGAGCTTGTTGAATTTGAATGGGTCCAGTTCAAATAAGAACATATGTGCTCAAGCTCAATAAATGAATTTGGTAGAGTTGGAATGAAAAAGGTTGGATATCTAATGGAGTGAGCATGGCATCAACATCATAAATAGAATCAAGTATAGCTTGATGGGGTTCAAGAGAAGAGGTGGTTACAGTACGAAGAAGAGAAGAGATATATGTAGGTTAGTTTGGCAGAGAAAAAATTGAAAATTGGTTCAGTTGGAAATCCTTGTAGTAAGAATCATTGTTTAGTGTGTATTCAAGTGTCGCCATTACATGTGATTTACAAATAGAGAATTCATAATCCTTTTTAGAAGAATTGTGTCTTTTGACAATGAGAATGTCCGACTCAGAAACCGTTATGAGGTAAATAGTTAGAAATAGTAGTGATGTCTTGGGGGAAGCTCATTGTATGGCTACTATATTTGTATTGATCACCATGGCCATGAGTGACTTGTATAATGGGGTTCACACTTACAATGAGAATTTCTTCAACTTGTGTTAAATTTTGAAGGTCAAGTGGTTGTGCTTCGGGATCCATGTTTTTTAAATGATAAAAATGATAAGTAGATCTAGATGATGCATAGTGAAAGAAACAAACATTGCCATGTAAAAGTATTTTTTTCATACATGGGTATGATTCTTTTCATATTGTACAAACATGCATGGTATAAATTTTATTTAACATTTGTCAAAAGTGACAATGGTCATTATTGCGGGGGGGGAAGTGTATTGGTTTTGAAAAAAGTGAGGTGAATTGGTTTGCACATTTGGAGGAGCACTTGAGGTGGGACGAGACATAGTTGAGGCCATAGGGTTTTTGCATTTTTTATAAAGCAGTCATCGATGTGCATTTATTCTGTTTGTGCATAAATAGGATGCATTTGTCCATTTTTATCCACATTTCCACTATTTCATGGCATATCTAAGCAAGTAGAAATAATTTTTTGTTAGAATGGAGGCATAAGAGAATTAGAGTGAAGCATAAATGAGATTTGTATGCATAGAAAATGAATTACATGTCTTAAAATTTAAAAATAGGTTATGTAATAAGGAAGAAAAGATAGCATTGTTAGGAAAGGGGTGTGTCCACGACATGCTTGTAAGTCTAAAATGATACATGTCAGGTTCATAAGAAAATATGTTATTGTAGTATCAAATGTGAAAAGAAATAGAGTGAGATAATACAATTTCAGTTTTTTCTTTGAACACACTTGAGCGATAACATGAATAGTTAAAGGGACAAACATTATATTTATAGACATATAGACAATGTAAAAAAAATGAATTGAAATTGCTACATATGCTTCTATTGTTAATTTTTGCAGATAAGGTCAAATTCCACCTTGGGCAACCTAGATGACCAAGATGATGATTTCATTAAATTCCTCTTTTTGATAGGACCAAAATTGACCTAAAGATCACCCTATTTGGACAAGCGGAAGTTTTTGAATTATTTTATCCACTCATGTATAATGGAATAGGTCGACCTTAAGTACATGTAAAATTGGATAGGTTGGGCTCAACCCCAAGCGGACCCTCATGGAAGCCTATAAATAGAAGATACCTCAATTTCATTTATACACATTGATCAAGCCATCTTCTACTCTCTTCTATTGTCTTGGTTTGTGCAGGACTAATCAAGGAAGTTCGCTCAAGGGTCCAAAATTACAGGGGTGAAGCTCACAAAGATCTAGGGTTTCTGTTTCTCGGACACATGCACATAACTGAGAATTTTCGTCCCCAGATGCACACACATAGTGGCTAAGAGAGATTCCACATAGTCTCATACGCTCACACAGAAGCATAAAGAGAGTATTCAAGGTTTCTAAAGTAGATCGACCAATGTTGGCCCTGAACGCATGCACAGAGTGGTCAAGGGTGTGTCCGGGCAATCCCAGGCACACAAAAAGTAACTGGAATAGAGATTATGGGGTTTTGTAGCAATTATACATGTGTTTTACCCCAGATCCATGCATACAGACCTCTTGGGAGCATCTGGGTTAGTCACAAACACCCTCACACAATGGCTAAGGGAGAGTCTAGAAAGTTTCAGTCACACGCAGTCTGCCTTGCTGGGAACGTCCAGGGTTTTGGTCTATGGTTTGATAATTGCATTCAATTGGCTTTAGTGGTATGATGTATAAAGGGTTTCTCTCTGTTGTTTTGTGGTTCTACAATTTGTTTTTGTTTTGTAAATTTCTACTGCAAGATTATGTATTGGCCTCATTGTACTCTCTGCTGAAAAATTCTTATGACAATCTAATAAAGAAGAAGATTTGAAAGGGTTTTCCCCCTTATGAAGTTTTTCCCTAGTCTTGGACCAATCTATTGTCTCTTATGGTTATGCTATTGTCTTCTTTGTCATTGCATATATTTTTATATGTTTAGTTACAATTTATAATTGGTTACATTGCTAACAATTGGATGCATTGTTAGATGAAGAATTAAATTGGGATAAAGTAAATGATACAACATATAAAAAAAAATAAAAAATAAAAAATTAACATGGTATCGGAGCTGAGGTGAAGGACAAGCCCAAAATAAGACAAGCATTGAAGCCCTCATTATTAGAAAGAAGATTGTCTAGTGTAAGGTCAATTTACTAAGTAAACTAACATAGGTGTTTTACTTGTCAATCCGGGTTTGTAGACTTGGAAGCACGTCCAAAATATATGGATTTCAGGTAAAGTCAATTTTAGAAACCAATGCTCAAAGGTTAAGGGAAATGCACATTACAAATAAGTTCTAAGTTTAAAGAAACTAAAAAAAAGTCTTTGATTCAAAATGCAATAAGCGAAGGAAGAGGCTCCTAACTTAGGAGGTCTTGGTTGTCCTTCCCCACAGTACTATCCTCAAGAAGAGAAACTAAAGAACATAATTTTGTGATGTGTAGAAAGCAAGAGAAGAGGCTCCTAACTTAGGAGGTCCTAGTTTTCCTTCCTCATAGTTCTACTCCAACAACATTACCATTGCATCAAATTATAAACTGGAATTCAAGAAATGTAAAAGGATGATTTTTAGTTGTGATTCATAATTTGATAGAAAGAGAATTTAAATTAAATACTTGGTTGTCGTTTCGTACGCAAATTAGATTTAAAACCAAATTCATCCAAAAATCATACAGAAATCATAACACATCTAAGTAACTGAATCATAAAACCGAAACAAGAAATACTGAATCAAAACTATGCTAATTTATACAACATTTAACCAAAGTGTGCTTAGCTTGGTATGGGGGCCCTCCAACCTTACCTTGTACACCTGAAGTACTCTTCAGCTACAAATAACTTAATAAATCATCCACATCATGAACATCAAGTTGAACGGTAGAAATGATTCCTCAAATTATCTCAAAATTCTCCAATAATCTTAATACAAAATCACACTTTTTTTGAATGGTCCATAAACTCTATTTAAATAAGTAAATCATATTTTTTTTTTACTATAATGGATCTAACAACCTTATCAATCCTAATCCATCCATACAGGTTGAAATCATCAAGTCTAGTTCAAAAAATCAGGAAAAATCACACAAAATAATAAATCTACTGCTTTTTACTATGAATTTGTGAATGACAGGTCAAGTTTGACCAGCGTTGGTCGGGCTTGTTTTTGCTCAGTTTGACTGAAGAAATAGGTGTTTATTCATTCATGGTTCCCAATATTTCCAAATATGCGCTCATATCTCACCTAGGTTTCCTACACATATGACTTCCATGAAGCTATTACGAAAATTTTTAATGCAGTCCAAATTTACTCTTAAAACCCATTTTTTACAAAAATTTCCAAAAATTGAAAAACTTAATTTAGTTACCTGAATATGAAAAATAGGACTAAAATGAGGCATATATAGGTGAAATAGGATGGAATATGGTGGTAAATAAATGGATTTAGGATAGGCAAAGATGACCAAAATTGAGGGCCAACATCTCCCCCTTGCTGATGTTCAAGCATGTCCTCATGCTTGCCTCCTCCATTTGGATCTCCTGAGTGATGATGCCCCTGTTGTTCCTGATCCTATAGCTTCTTCCTATGTAGCCTTAAGGCGAATGTCAATAC
Source organism: Pinus tabuliformis (assembly GCA_031772625.1). Taxonomy (NCBI): domain Eukaryota; kingdom Viridiplantae; phylum Streptophyta; class Pinopsida; order Pinales; family Pinaceae; genus Pinus; species Pinus tabuliformis. The sequence goes on from CM062807.1 coordinate 820,364,124, forward strand.
CCTCATGTTCTCTTCTTTGTAGATGGCAGTATTCACCTTTGTTTCTCATATTTGTACTGCCATAACATTTTCTCCTTTAGCCATCTGTAGGCTTGTTCGGAGATGAGGATATTCTGAGTCTCAAGGTTCTTAATCTGCTTGCTCAATTTCTTTTTCTCCTTGATTATGTTGTTGTTATTTTATTTATACATTTTTTTCTTGTTTTTCAAATGTATCTCCATGATCTTGCCATCTTCTAGCTCACTTGTCAACTCTGTTATTTTCTTAAGATATACTTCACTATGCAGTTATTTAGATTCTTCCCTAGTCTCTTTGGCACATGAGTGAGATGAGGTGGCTCCTACCCAAGCATCCTCAAAATGGGATTCTTTCTCTATGGCCTCTTTCTAGACTTCTTCCTCCAATCTCTGTATAATCTCATCAATCTGCTTTGATGTTTGTGGAGGCTCAGTTCCAATAATTTCAATGTCTGGATCTTTTCCTTTGTTGCTTGGTTCCTCTTGTTATTTTTTTCTAGGTCTCCTAGGAATGGATAGAAAGGATTTCTCTTTTTAAATCATAGTATCATCTTTCTTCTTCTTCAATCTTGTCTTAGGATACAAAGGAGAATGCATGATGCTTCTTATTACATGCAACTGCTCAAACTTCTCTTCATTACCTATTGTTTGTTATTCAAAATTATGTTTAGCCAAAAACTCCTTCTAAAGGAACCCCTTATTCCTTACTTGATACTCAACAAGTATCTTGATTATCCCATGATGATAGATATTGGCTTCCTTGGCTTCTATTTTGTTCTTGACATTATCTATCATTTTGGTTAGGATTTTTGAAAAGTAGGGTAAGTTGATTTTACAATCTCCCTTCATTCATTGAAGCAATTTGATATAATAGAGGTATACCACGCTGAACCAATTATCACAAGTGAATTACTTCTAGATAATCAAAGCCAACTCTAACCATGGCTCTCTAAGCCAATCTCTTGGAATCCCTCTTGTCTTGTCAAAGGACCCCTTCCTTTGTTTCTCCAGGAAAAAATGTCCATGCCTTCTCCTTAAAATACAAACTCTTGTGATACTCTTCTCCTATCAAAGGAAGGTCCAATGCTTGAGAAATAAAAGTTGGGTTCAATGGTATAGAAAGTTCACCAACTCTAGTTTTCACATGTTCAAAGTGCTCTATGAAATCCTATGTGATTTTATCATTGTGCCCATTGAACTTTTTAAGAAACTCCAGTAGCCCTGCTTGGTATAGTTTCTCTACTGTATCCTTAATCCAGTTTTCTATCTTGAAGTCTTTAGGTTTAGTTTTGGTTGCCATTTTCATCTGATTTGTGTACCAATTAATATGGCCTTTTCCAGTAAATAACCTCATCATGAATATAACAAGCAATATATATATATATATATATATATATATATATATATATATATATATATATATATATTTGACCTTCTCTTCCATGCAATCTTTTGATAAAAATCATGGTGAATGTACTTGCCAGATCTCTGTAGCTTTGAAAAAAAAGAATGATATTACTTCTTCTTCCTTTAGGTCTTCAATTTCTCTGTCTCCTACTACAAATGGTATTAAAAAAAATCACATGTTCATAAAATTGGGTAAAAAAACTCTCATTTTGTGAAAAACAATGTAAAAACATCTCCACTGCAAAAATCTCTCACCATTTTCAAAATTGTGTTTAAAAATCCTGTTTGTTTGCAAAATCTCCCATAAAAATCGATGAAAAGCCTTCTCTGTTTGAAAAATTTCATACAAAACGGCTCACTGTGTATACAAAAGGATGCTCATTGTGTTTTTTTATGTGCAAAATTCGGCAAAACAATGTTTAAAAATATATGAGGAAATCATTTTTGGAATGACACCTAGGCTGCAAATGACTGTCGAAACCTTCTAAAGATATCTTGTTAAGGTTTGTTTGCTCTTATGTAAGCATATAGTCCTAGTTAAACTCTCTGTCTCCAACAATTTGAAAAATCATTGGTCTACAGGTGGCAGAGCCTTTTTAGGGTGACAGAGCATTGCTAATCTAGGATTGAAGTCATGTTTCTCTCATAGTATGACACATTTAAACAACTTAAGTTGAACCCTTTTTGAGAGAATAACACAATCTTAGAAATCTTTTAACTGTTGAGAAGACCCCGAGATCTACTCTTACCCTAATCACTGTGCAATTTATGGGATTTGATGGAGAATATGTCTACTCAGCGCAGAGGAAATATCGATTTTGCGCTCTCCTATCTCTCCTCCTTTTAAACAAAATTCCCCTCCTTATTTCTCTATGCAATTCCTCGTGCTATCTCTATTACACAAGGTTCTCCTCTTTGCACGAAATTCTCTTTCAATCTCTGCGTATTTCTCAGTCAAACAGGGTTTGTTTTGTCATGTTGTCTTTAGGCTGTGGATAAACAATGAATACACAGTCTCCTTTGATTCTGAGTTGGGTTATGATGAAACTTAGCTGTGATGATGAAGAAAAATGTGCAGATAGTATTCAACTATGCATGAAACCCTTTGAAACATATTTTGACTATTTGCTGTTGCGTTTTTTCTATTTGACTAGCTAATTGTTCATCCTATCACTTGTACCTTTGGCTTTCACTTGTTTCACTTGATGCATTGTGGTTTTATACTCTTATCGCCGTTTTGGAACATAAGTGTTGTCCATTGTACATGTCTCAACACTTGTTTTGTTTCTTGTTAATGTTGCATCATAGCTCGTAACTGCTTGTAGTTTAGAGCTTTCAATACTCATCACTATTAGGACTAGTCTATGACTTTTGCATTGCATGCTTTCTTGATTATGCATTATGCTTGTTCATTGTGCATTTTTAGATCCATTATACTTGCATTGCATGTTGCATATCCATTATTATGCCTTTATCATTGCATACTTGCCCTTTTTTTGTGTCATCATTTACATATACTTATGTATTGATTTGTTTTGAAATGACCATAATCTTGGGTCATTTCAAATCAAATTCTTTTTGAAATAAGATGTTAAGTATATTTGTAATGATACTAACTCTCTTTGTTCTTGTTTTGTAGGCATATGAGACTAATCCTTCTTGTTTTGTAGGCAATTTTCCATGAGACAAAAAACATTTGGCCCAAAAAGGTGATGTGGCCAAAAAATTTGGTAAAAAATGCAAATGAATGTGGTTGAGTGAATGATGAATTGATGAATGTAAGGTTATAAGAAGGTTAATGAATGTAATAAGGTGAATGAATAATGTAAGAGGTAAGTGTATATAATGTATGGTGATGTAGGATATAAAGTAATGTAGGATAATGTAGGATGATATATACACGGATAGGGGTACTGCATATTCAAATTTAAACTAGTTTATCAATCTTAGAAAAAAATTCAAAATCAAAGGCATTAAGAATACTTTAAACTAAGAGTACTTTCCTTTCACTTGATAGTTCATTGTCAATGATTTTCTTTTGTCGATGATGACCTTAGCTCTTTTGTCAATGCTTGACCTTTTGCTAATGATGATGATACTTTGACCTCAAAATGACTTATGCTGAATGATTTTGCTGGATTGTAGATGCTTGTAGTTGCTTCTCAGGTCCCTTTGATATTGATTTTAAGATGAATAATCAAGTCCCTTCTGCAATAACATATAAAATTAATCTTGGTCAGGTCCCCTACTAGTAAATATTGATTATGATGTCTCAGGTCCCTTCTGCAATACAAGTTCTTGACATTAAACCAGTTGCATAGTTTGTTGGTTTATTATGAATCTTCTCCCTTGCTAATCTTGAGACTTGTCCTCAAGTCTTTGAATTTTTGAGGATGATTCTACAAAATGAAATTGAAAAACATAAAAGACAATTAATATTGACCAAACAAGTTGGTTTTCTGATATGAATTCGAGTTTGTATTGTGCCAGTATCCTGGATTTTCACAACCAAACTCCTTTACTATTTTTTAACTTTTTTATTTTTTATTCTGGAAGCAAGGAAGGCATATCACTATGTTGTTCTAGTAGTTCCATATTGTTTTCTACTGAGACTCTCTTTAGAAAGTATTCTTTATTGATAGGCTTATTATAAACTTTGAGTCTATGACCATTAACTAGAAATGAAATGCTGGCTTCATCAATTGTGTTGATCTTGACTTCTCCATTGTCAAATATTTCTTCTATCTCATATGGCCCAAGCCAATGAGTAGTAAACTTAGCTTTGAAATCTTTGTACTTGGTGTTGAAAAGAAGTGCCAAATCTCCCTTATGAAAAATTTTGTTTTTGATAAATCTATCATGCCATTTGATGCTCAACTGCTTGTCGTCTGATTTCGTCTAGTTCATTCAGTTGCATAATTATCTGTTGTTGGGCCTCTGACAGGTCCAATCCCAATTTTGCTGCAAGTTTAAATGTATGAATTGAAATTCGATTGGTAACAGAGCTTCTTTACCATATACCAGTTGATATGGGTTGAATCTAGTAGTATTTCTCCATGTAATTATGTATCCCCATAGTGCATATTTTAATTTGTCTGACCAATCTTTTCTGTTCATTTTCATTGTATTTGTCATGATTTTTTCCAGAACCTTATTTATAGATTCCACTTGTCCATTTTCTTTAGGATGATACAGAGTATATTTTCTATGCTTGATTTTGTATTTTTCTATAAGATCTCGGACAAGTTTAAAAATGAACTGTGATTCATGGTCTGTAACAATCTATCTTGGAACTCCAAATCTTACAAAGATTTCTTCAAAGAGGAATGAAACCATTGTTTCTTCTATTGCTTGTGCCACTGCTTTTGCTTCTACCCATTTTGTAACATAATTTGTACACACTAAGATGTACTTCTTTCCATTTGAAGGTGGGTTAATAGGTCCCACAAAGTTAAGAGCCCATTGTTCAAATGGTTCTATAAGTACTTGTGGTTTCAATGGCATCTCATCTAATACTACAGGTCTTCCATTTCTTTGATAGCTATCACATCTTTTGACATAGGCCTTTGAGTCCTTGAAAATTGTTGGCCAGTAGTAGCCAAGCTTGAGCACCTTGTATGTTGTTCGTTTATCTACAAAATGGCCACCACATGGTTCATCATGACATGCTTTTAGAATATCAATAATTTCATCTTTTCTTACACATTTTCTTATCAAAAGATCAATATCAATATAGAAGAGGTCACCTTTGACCCAACTATGTCTAGCACTCTCTCTGATTATTTTTCTTTTCTCCTTGCTAGTGAAATGAGATGGTAATATTCTAGATGATAAATAATTAGCTACATATGAAAACCATGGGGTTTTAGCTATTATAGCAAATATATTTTCATAAGGAAAGTTGCCTGAAACAAGAATAAGATCACCAGGAGATTGAAGTATTAACAGGAAATCTGCCACTTGATTATCTTTTCCTGGTCGATCTAGAACAATGAGGTTGAATTCGTGCATTAGTAATAGCCATATAGTAATTCTTCCATTGGTAATTGTTTTGTTTATTAAATATTTAATGGCTGAATGATTTGTATGAATAAACACTTGATAGCCTAATATATAATGCCTAAATTTATTGATTGCATGGACAACAACTAGCATTTCTTTTTCAGTTACTGTATAGTTTAATTATTCCAGAGTTGGATTTTTGCCGATGAAATAAATGGCATAGTTAAAATGATTTTCTTTTTTTCCTAGAGATGCTCCTATAGTTGTATATGATGCATTAGTAGATATGTGGAATGGAAATGATCAATTTTGTCCTCTGAGAATGAGTGCTATAGACAATTTTTCTTTTAGTTTTTCAAATGCATTTTGACTATCTGTAGTCCATTGAAAATCAATGTCTTTTGCAAGTAATTTGAACAAGGGTAAATTTATTTTTCTGAAGTTTTCAATGAATCTTTTGTAACAGCCAACATATCCCAAGAAGCTTCTTACTTCTTTCTGTCTTATTGGTGGCATTAAGTTTACACTGACTTCTATCTTTGTTGGATCCACTTTTATTCTAGATGATGAAATATGGTGTCCCAACACTATCCCTTCAGTTAGCATCATAAAGCACTTTTCATTTCTAAGAGATAGATTTATGTCAATGCATATTTGTAAAACCTTTTCCAAATTGTTTCAATAATCATCAAATGTGTTCCCATAAATAGGAAAATCATCCATGTATACTTCTACACATTCGTGTATAAGGTCAACAAAAATGGCTAGGATTTCCCTTTGGAAAGTAGCAGGTGCATTATATAGTCCAAAAGGTAACACATTATAAGCATATGTACCCTATTGACAAGTAAATGTCATTTTATCCTGATCCTCTAATTCTATCTTGATTTGATTAAAACCACTAAATCCATCAAGAAAGAAAAAGAACTTTTTCCCTGCCACTGAGTCTAGTACTTGATCAATGAATGGTAGTGGGAAATGATCCTTAAGTGTTTCCTTATTTAGTTCCCTATAGTCTACACAAATTCTCCATTTTCCATTTTTCTTAGGAACCACAACTAAGGGAGAAACCCATTGACTATCAGTGATGTTGTAGATAAATCCTACCTGTAATAGTTTCTACAATTCCACTTTCACTATCTCCTTCATCATTGGATTCATTCTTCTTTGTGGTTGTCTTACTGGTTTGATAGTTTCATCTGTGTAAATGTGATGGATACATGTTTTTGGATGGATTCCCTGCATATCTGTATAATCCCAAGAAAAATCTTTTGAATATTTCTTTAATAGTACAATTACTTGTTCTTCCTGTGATGATTGTAGATTGATACCATTGTTAAAATTCTTCTGGGGCTGATTTGAATCAGTTTACTTTGAGAATTTGTTATTGTGTTAATAGGAAAAATTGCTTCAAATAATGTTTGTAGTGAATTAATAGTGCAAGTTTCCTGAAAACATTGATTTAGCAATTGATCTGCAACTTCATATTGATTTGTTCTTAGCTGCTCTAAAATGTCAGGTTCTGAAATGAAAAGATCCATTAAGTCCTGATTATCCTCTTCTCTAAGATCGAAAGCTTGATTAATACTTAGAATTGGTTGAATTTCTTCTTTTTGTTCATCAGGCCAAGATAATAGAGAAGGAGATTGGGCAGGAGAATAGAGTGTTATGTGCTTCCTTTCATTTCCATGTGATATGATCATACTTCTTGATCTACATCCAATAAAGGCATCAACTGTGGCTAACCATGGTCTGCCAAGAATTAAAGGATGGCCTCCTAAATTTGATTTTGGTTGTAGGACTAGGAAGTCTATAGGATATTCCCAAGAATCCAAAGAAACAATGATGTCTTCGAGTACTCCTTCTGGCACTACTTTGGATCTGTCAGCTAGTTCCAAAATTGTAGTGGTTGGTCAGATATTTGGCAAGTTCAAATGTTTCATGGTTTCTGTTGTCATAACATTGATAACAACTCCTAAGTCAATTAGAGTTTTAGAAACTGAAAAATTGTTGATTGAAATGGTTACCATAGGTATTCTAGGATCAACATATTTTTCAATTGTGGTTTTTGTTGACATAAGACTAGCCAATTTCCCAATGACATGAATTGTAGGTGGATCCTATTTTCTTTTTGCAGTTTTCTTTGTGCACAATTCCTTAATTGCCTTTGTATAAACAAGAATATCTTTGATAGCTTTCAACAAAGGAATTTTGACATAAGAATTTTTTAATTCATCTAAGATATCAAATTCAGGAAGAGAAATTAATTTTTTTTGCTCTACTAAACTTTATGGGAAAGGTGGTGTTTGAGTCATAATAGTTTTACTTTTTTGGATTTGATTCTTTGGATTAGATTTTTCAAATTGTTCTGCTTCTTCAATTTTTTCTTCTATGATTGGTGGAGAATATTTTTGTAGAACTTTTCCAGACTTTAAGTGGATTTCTTGAATAAGAAGAATAGAATATGTAGGAAATAATGTTGTTTCTTCCACATTATATGCTGGCCTTTCCATTCTATTACTTGGATTTGCTACTAGATGAGCTGGTAGTTGAGTTGGTTTGGGTGGTGTTTGGTTAAAAGGTAGCTGAAGCTATTGAGGTTGAGTTAGTGCAAGAATTGATTGTTGTGTGAATGGATTTGATTGAGGGGATTGCTGGAATTGCTGATATGGAAATGGTTGTTGAGGATATGGCTATTGATATGACTGTTGAGGATAAGATTGATATTGTTGTTGATATGGTTGTTGAGGATAAAATTGTTGGGGAGGTTGGGCTCCATAAGCATATCCTCGCCAACTTTGTGAAGGTTGGTTTTGGTTTTTCTAAGGAGGCCAAGCCTGCCATGGCATAGGAGCATTCCATGAAGTTTGGGTAGGATATTGAGTAAATTGTTGAGGTAAATTTTGAGGCATACTTGTAAACCATGGTTGCCAAGGTCTTCTTGGTGCCAAATAATAGAGAGAGTCAATTCCTTGACTTTCATCTATTGAATTTTCTTGTAATTCCTTTAGCTTTGGACAATTATCAGTTAGATGATTTTCAGTACAAAGTCCACAAATTTGAATACCATCTAAAGGACATTCCCTTAGTGGATGTTTCTTCCTACATTTAGGACAAGAAAATTGATAGTGCTATATATTGTTCATCCTGTTTCTTCTTAGCCTTAAGTACATCAACTTGTGTTCCCAATGTGCTCAAAATATCAGTTTTAAATTCTCAAACAAATTCCCTAATTCAACTCTTGTTATGCTTCATGTTGCTGATTTAGTAACTTTTGAATTTACATCTCTTTTTCCACTTTTTTCTCTACCTCTAGAATACTTTTGACACAATTATGCAATTTCATCAAATGGAAAATATGAGATGTCTCCTTTTCCCATCACATTAAGAATATCAAGATACTCATCTCATATTCCTTTGAAAAAAATTGTTCTAGTGGTATCAGGATTTAGATAACGTTTTTTGGATTTTTGTAAGTTGTAAAGAAATCGTTCTAAGTATTCTTCCAAACTCTCATCTTCTTGTTGAAACATCCTAAAAATATCTTCTTTTGAATCTCTAGGCCTACAATAGGCTTGATACTTCTTAAGAAAAAATTTCCTCATGTCTTCCCAAGAAGTTATAGTGCATTCTCCTAATCCCATAAACCATTTTTAATGTAGTTTCTTTAAGAGTAGCAGGAAAAGGACGAATCTTATGTGTATCATAATTATAACCATAAGTATGACATAAGATATCAAATTCAGACATGAATAAATCAGGATCTTCAGAAGACATTCCATTGAAATTTGGTTAAAACTGAAGGTGGAATATTTTTCATTTTTACCTCTTCTCCAAGAATTGCCCTAGTATCTAAAATTTGGAATCTAAAAGTAGCTTCTTCATCATTTTCTATTTCTTCATCTTTTCTTCTCTTATGATCATATTCTCTTTTGGAATCTTCTTCTCTTTTCCTTTATGCTTCTCTTCTTGTTTCTTCTTTCCTTTTTCTTTGCCATTCTTTTTGTTGCTTTCATATCATAACCTTTGTTCTGAAGTGAGTATTGGGACGTTAGATCCTTGTCCTTCTTCTACCATATCTTTTTCAACAGTTCCAAATGTTTCAGTAATAAATTGAGATTGTGTAATTTCAACTTGTTTTGTTTGTTCAGAAACAGTCTCAAAGATAGGTTGATCTATTTGTTCAAGAATAGGTTGATCAATTGATTTTCTTATTTCTCTTTGTTTTCCTATGGAAGATGTTTTTTTTTTTGTTTTTTTTTTTTTTCTCTTTACTTCATAAGCTAACAAATTTTGTCTTTCAACAAGTGTTAACCTTTGTCTTGAACATTTTTTTTCCTCTAACTCTTCCAAGGTTGGTTTTCCAGCAATTGGTGTAGTTAATTCAAATGGAGGTAGTCCTTCTTCTACCAACGGTTTACTAGTTTGGGGGTCTTGTTTTGTGTATCTACCATTTTCGTCTCTTTTTCTATTCATATAGAATCATAATGGAAAAATCATAACTACAAATTTTTATTTTTGTTTTTGTTTAAAGCTTCCTATTTTGATTAAATCTGAATGTTCTTCTTCGGCAATGGCGCCAAAAATGTCAGGTCAATTTACTAACTAAACTAACGTAGGTGTTTTACTTGTCAATCTAGGTTTGTAGACTTGGAAGCACGTCCAAAGTATATGGATTTCAGGTAAAGTAAATTTGGGAAGACAAGGCTCAAAGGTTAAGGGAAATGCATATTACAAATAGGTTCTGAGTTTAAGGAAACTGAAAAAAAAGTCTCATTCAAGATGTAGTAAACGAAGGAAGAGGCTCCTAACTTAGGAGGTCCTGGTTGTCCTTCCTCACAGTTCTACTCCAACAACATTACCATTTCATCAAATCATAAATTGTAATTCAAGAAACAATTCAGAAATGCAAAAGGATGATTTTTAGTTGTGATTCATAATTTAATAGAAAGAGAATTTAACTTAAATCCTTGGTTGTCCTTTCGTACACAAATTAGATTTAAAACCAAAATCGTCCAAAATTCATACATAAATCATAACACATCTAAGCAACTGAATCATAAAACTGAAACAGGAAATACTGAATCAAAACTATGCTAATCTATACAAAATTTAACCAAAGTGTACTTGGCTTGGTATGGGGGCCCTCCAACCTTGCCTTGTACACCTGAAGAATTATTCAGCTAGAGCTAACTTAATAAAGCATCCATAGCATGAACATGAAATAGAACAATAGAAATGATTCTTCAAAGTATCTCAAAAGTCTCCAATAATCTTAATACAAAATTATACTTTTTTTGAATGGTCCATAAACTCAGTTTAAATAAGAAAATCATAAACAAACTTTTCTATAATGGCTCTAACAACCTTATCAATCCTAATCCATCCATACAAGTCTAAATCATCATGTTTGGTTCACAAAATTAGGAAAAATCCCATAAAATAATAAATCCACTCCTTTTTACTAGGAATTCCTGAATGACAAGTCAAGTTTGATCAGCGTTGACCATACCTGTTTTTGCTTAGTTTGACTGAAGCAATAGGTGTTTCTTCATCTGTGGTTCCCAAGCTTTCCAAATATGCACTCATGTCTCGCCCGAGTGTCTTGCACATATGACTTCCATGAAGCTATTATGGGAATTTAGTTACCTAAATATGCAAAATAGGGCTAAAATGAGGCATATATAGGTGAAATAGGATGGAATATGGTGGTAAATAAATGGATTTAGGATAGGCAAAGATGACCAAAATTGAGGGCCAACACCTAGTCAAGGTCAAGATGTCTTTCTCTACCTTCAAGAAGCATGAAAAGTTGGGTGACGCATCAAACTTTGCTACATGGAAAGTGAGGTCCATTAGGGGATTTTTGAGGTCTAAAATTGGCCTCCTAAGGAAATTATAAATTAATAGTGGAAATAATAAAATAAGATTACATTACATCATCAAATTTTAGAGGGAAAAAAGGAAAAACTATTTTTTTCAACTCGTATTTTCAACTTATCTCCCTATGGGTTTACTCAAATTTTGAGCGGAAACACTCATTGGATGAAAAATTTGATTCCTCATCCAAGGAGCACCCATGTTTCATAATTTCAATGGACCCTACTACACAATAAGTAAGAAATACATGAATAACATGATTTTTCATGTATTTTTTGTTTTTCGTGTAGCAGGGTCCATCGAAAGTATGCAACATGGGTACTCCTTGGATGAGGAATTAAATTTTGCATCCAACAAATACTACCGCTTGAAATTTGAGTAAAACCTATGGAGATAAGTTTAAAATATGAGTTGAAAAAGTAGTGTTATTATTTTACTATTTTTTAATATTTTTGCTTTTTTAATCCAAAAATGGTGAATCATCCCCCATGGTTGACATCATCGTCTTGAATCCTATTGGTTATTATAAAGTTTATTTTGGTTGTACATTTTTCTTAGGAGGCCCATTTTAGACCTCAAAATTCCCCTAATGGGAGATCATAACTGATGACAATGATGTGCTGGAATACATTCAAGGTAGGACGCCCGAGCCTCCAGAAAGTGCTTCCACTTCCCTCAAGAACAAGTACAATGAAGGTGAGTCCAAATCAAAGAAAATTATAGCTGATGGTTTACAAGATCATTTACTTGCATATGTTGGGAATTTAAGAAATTCTAAAGACATGTATGAAAAGATAGCCTGCATGTATGAAATTAACAATTTGAATGAGATCATCACCTTGAAAGATCAACTCAAGGAAACCAATATGAAAAAAGGAGAAGTTGTTCAATCCTACATTATGAGGATATCTCTCCTTAGAGATTAATTTCAGAGAGTTGGATAAAATGTGCCTAACAAGGAACTAGTAGTTGTGACTCTTAGAGGTCTCCCTACTATTTGGGAAACATTCATACTACAATAAGAAACAACAATGTCCTTTCGTCATTTGATGAAATTGTTGGGAATCTTACTCATGAAGAATTGAGGATCATAGCAAGAGGAAGGATTCAAAAGCATGAAGAGGGAGTGCTTGCTACATATATCACTCATAACAAAAGGAAGAAGGGAAAAGGAAGTCCATCAAGGAAGCCTCCTTCTCAAAATGAAAAAGGAAGGAACGAAAACCTTTATCTCATATTGAAAGCTATAACTACCACAAGAAAGGTCATTATGCTCAAGACTGTCCTGAGAAGTGAAAAAGGCCACATTACAACACTAGAAGCAACAACAATAATAAAATAAGAAAAGACAATCAAAGGAATAACCATGATAGGAGATATAAAAGAATAAGAAGTGATTCCTCAAGCGACTGTGAAGAAGATCATCCTCCTCAAAAGAAGTCAAGAGTTCCCAGGTATGAAAGTAATGTTGTAAATAAATCTGAATACATTCTTATTTGTGCCCTTACTAGTTTTTCTCCACTAGATTCATGAGATAGTTGGTTGGTTGATAGTGGGGCCACTCATCATTTCTCTGGATACAAGGAATTCCTCTCTAATCTAGTAGAGAGGGAGAGTAAGCTGATGATCATCCTTAGAGACAACTCCACTCATCCCATGAAAGGTTTTGGTTCCATCAAATTTTAGTTGAATTATGGAGAATCAGTTTTTTTGCATGAAGTTATGTATGTGTCAAGATTAATGAAGAATTTGGTATCTATATATGCATTGGAAGATAAATATATGAGGGTTTCCTTCATCAAAGGAAAAGTTTAACTTAGACTACTGGGTCACCTATGAGAGATGCATTCACATCAGGATCAATATTTGAAGGACTCTATAGAGTCATTAGAAGGCCACTTCTAGAATTGGTTCATAATACTAATCATCTGAGCGAGTTGTGACACCGTAGACTCTTCACTATGATGCTCTTATGAAATTGAAGAAACTGGTCTCAGGAATTTTATATGTTCAAGCCCATCATGATGGATTTTTACCAGGTCGTGCAAGTGGAAAGAAAACAAGGGGACCATTCCCCTCTAGTGAGAATAAGACAAATGACATCCTCGATCCCATTCATTCTGATATATATGGTCTGATGCCTGTGCCTTCTATTGGTGGTCATGTCTACTACATCACCTTCATTGATGACTTCTCACGAAACGCATGGATATACTACCTTAAGCACAAGGATGAAGCCTTTGAAATGTTAAAGGAATTCAAAGCCTTGATCAAAAATCAAACAGGGAAGAGAATTAAAGTATTTAGGTCCAACAATGGAGGGGAATACATGTCAAATGAATTGATATAGTTTTGCAAGAAAGAAGGGATCAAGAAGGAAGCAATTATGCCATATACTCCCAAACATAATGATTTAGCTGCAAGGAAGAACATATCTATATTAGAAGTTGTTTGTGCCATGCTCCATGATCAAAAGGTGCCAAATATCCTTTGGATAGAAGCCACACATGCTGTTGTATATGTTCAAAACAAGGTGCCTCATCAAGCATTACAAAACAAGACCCCCGAAGAAATATTCGTATGTGTCAAGCCTGATATTAGCCATCTTCGTGTATTTGGATGCCCGATATATTTTCATGTGTTGAAGGACAAAAGAAACAAGTTGGAAGCTACAAGTAGAAAAAGTACATTTATGGGTTATTGTGAAAGTTCTAAAGCATATAGAACGTATATTCTTGGTCAAAGGAAGGTTGAAATTAGTAGGGATGTAACATTCGATGAAGATGCATCTCTTGGAAAAGAAAGAGACCTTCCCCCGCCTCGTCCTACCAAGAAAGATAACGATGACTACAATATTCTAAATGGTTCTTTCATGCTTGAGTCTAAGATTTATATTGTTGATGATCCCATGGAGCTTATGGATCCTTTAGATTCTCCTCCAAGTGATCCTCCTTCTAGGAAGAGACCACAAAATGCTAAAAGAAATGTTCCTATTTGTAAATAATTTAGAGAAAGGAAGCAACCATGTAGGTATGAGGGATATGTTGCATCCATGAGCACTATGATTCAAGTTGAACTGTCCTCATTCGAAGAATATGTAAAATATCAAGTTTAGAAGGATGTTATGGCCGAGGAATATGTATCGATTATGAAAAATGATGTATGGGATTTTGTGCCAAGACCAAATGGGAAGGATATTGTGACTTCAAAGTGGCTATTCAAAATAAAACATGGAATTGATGGCATGAGAAATACAAAGCATGGTTCAGCTCAAGGATTCTCTTAGAAAGAGGGAGAAGATTATGATGGCATATTTACTCCTCTGGCTTGATATACAACCATCTGTTTCATAGTTTCCCTTGCTGCTAGTCAAGGATGGACTCTTCATCAGATGAAAATAAAGACCAAATTCCTTCATGTCATGTTACATGAATAAGTATATGTTGAACAATCACATGTATTTGAAGTGGAAGATCAAATAACGTGTGTTTGCAAGTTAAAGAAGGCATTGTATGGTTTGAAGCAAGCTCCCTGAACTTGGTATGAACACATTGACAATTATTTAATGAAGTTGGGATTCATAAGAAGCAATGTTGATCCCAACCTCTACTTCAAGGTAGTCCAAGCTATGCCATTGATTTTGATTTTATATATTGACAAGTAGTGAGCCTTTTACAATCGAGTGTGTTGGGCACTAAATCATTCCAAACAAATCAACTTAAACCTTACACATTGAATTATAAACCTAGGATTTTATCTTTTGATTTAAATGTTGTCTGCAAAGTTGGTGCAAGGCTAGTGTTCAAATTACCTTTTTTGAGTGAAACTAATAGGAAGCAAGGACTAAGAAATGCAAGGAACAACATAAACTTTTACTGAAAGAATACTTTCTTCCTATCTCTAATTCATAAAAAAAATCATAACAGAAGTAAATCATTGCATTCCTATGCAGAAATCATAAAGAATTTTTTTTGTTTCGTAGGAAACGATAATTATAACAAAGGAATTGAAATGCATCTATTCGGAAAGCATTAATCTCTCTAAAGCATTAATCCTTACTTCAATGCGAAAAATGATAACAA
This sequence comes from Pinus tabuliformis, assembly GCA_031772625.1. NCBI lineage: Eukaryota > Viridiplantae > Streptophyta > Pinopsida > Pinales > Pinaceae > Pinus > Pinus tabuliformis. The sequence goes on from CM062807.1 coordinate 820,379,512, forward strand.
AACAAAATTCTTGTAAAAGGAATTTTATCCAATCGCTATTCACTAAAATCATTGGCGAATATTAACAGTAAGTCTTGTAAACATTAATTCAATTGAAGGAAAAGTAAATCATTCAAAGACTGAGAGTAAAAACAAGTAATGATATAGAAAAGGCAATAAGTGCTCCAGGACTGGGCCCATGGTCTCTGGAATCTAATTGTCTAGAGGTTAACTCAATAAGCTAGATTAAACCAAATCGCCAACATATTCATTCATATGCAACAATAAATTACAAGAAAGTTTGTGAAAGCTTAAAATTGTTCGTTCGTTAGTCACCTTTTACAATTGACAAGAGAAAATTAAATCCTTTTACTAGAGTTTAATTGTGCTTTTATATTACAACATAACTTTTATATTACAACATAACTCTTAAAAATAGTAAAGTTATCCTGAGAATTGAAAGATTATCAGGATTGCTTAGTTCAAGCTGTAGAAATTTGAATAATATAACACTTATTCACAGAGATTACCCTGATTATATAGTATTTGCGGAATACTCCTCTACCATTGATCATCAATTTGCAGAATTAAAAAAAACAATCGCATGCGCACATTGAAACATCAATCACACATATCAACATAATATGTAATGGGGAAAGCATACAGTTGAAAACCCCCAACTATCTGTATATTATAATGATAGAGAACATGTAACAATACATAGTGCAATACTCCTCACAAGTACTCAGTACTATCTCCACATGCTACACACAAACTAGCTCAGATCTGAACAAGTCATGGGTTCAAATCTCCTCCGATGTTTGCCTGCCTCTACTGCGCAATCCAAGTTGAAAATAGATCAGATCCAAGTTCGAATTCCCTTGGCTTGTACTGTGCAATCCTCATTGGCAATCTCAATCAATGATTGTGAAAATCTCATGCACAACTATAGTCACAACTAATAGTAGTCTCACCCTTTCACCCACCTCTAACACTTGTCTCCACTGAACTGTCCATGCACTGAGTTAACTGATGTATTATTTAGTTGATTTATGAGTTAATAATTAGTGAATTAATTAATAATTAATTCACATCACTCATCACTAGTGTATTTGGCAGTTAGACTAAATACAGCTAGTTCAACTAAGTCAAACTGAACACAACTCCATCAACTCCTCGATCAACTCCACCAAACTCAATCACTTGAGTTCTAACTGAAGTCCATCATGCAATAGCTCAACTAACCCATAGGAAAAGCATATTTCCTTCTGGCAGTTGCATGTGCCACATCCGTAGCTCGAATTGAAGTGCTGCAAGAGGATAAGATAATGTTTATAGTCCAAATATTATTAAGAGCTAATAATATTCGACTGTTCTATTTTTTGACTGGCAGTCTAAAAATAGACTCCGCCCATATGTCTAAAAATAGAGGTCCATCTGTTTTTACCAACATGACCAATCATCCATAAATAGCATCCTGCAACTCATAGACCATGATCCATATGTATAAAAATAGACTTTGCGCCAAAAATAGCCTGCGGGCCCACTTAGTGAAGGCGACTTATTTTCACTAAGCTCCATCATCTTGTTGCATTTTCAACACTCCCTCTCAACAAGATATGGATTATCTGCAACCCCTATCCTACCTCTGTGGTATTCGAATTTGCTCCTGGTGAGCGCCTTTGTCAAGATATCAGCATCCTGATCTTCCGTGGGAATGTATGAAAGTAACATGATTCTCCGCTGCACACAATCTCTTATATGATGGTACTTGATGTCGATGTGCTTGGATATATCATGAAATACTGGATTAGTTTAGAGTTTAATGCAACTCTGGTTATCATAATAAATCACAGTAGGCTCCAAGTGTGACCCGAACAACCCAACCAGGATCTTCCTCATCCATATAGCCTCGCATGCAGCCAAACTTGTTGCCATATACTCGGCCTCTGCTGAACTGAGTGCCACGGATCTCTGCTTCCTGCTGTACCAAGAAACTGTTGTCGACCCGATACTGAAGATCCCTCTAGATGTGCTCTTTCTGTCCGTTGGGCTCCCTGCCCAATCTGCATCCGTGAAGCCACATAGCTTCACCTCATCCTCCTGTCTGTACCACAATCCATATCCTGATGTGCCTCTGAGATAACGAAATACATGCTTGCCTTCTAGAAGAGCTTGGTTGGCTTAAACATAGCTTGTGAAAGCTGGTTAACAGCATAGCATATATCGGGTCGTGTATTGACCAGATACATAAGTGACCCCACCAACTGTCGATAAACAGTGGTATCCACTACCTCCGTTGAAGTAGCATCCTCCTTCCTCCAACCTCCAGGAAGAGTAGTATCAACAGGCTTGCAGCCATGCATGTTGAACTTCTCCAGTATCTCCCGGGCATACTTACCCTGAGAAACAAATAGTCCATCACTGCGCTGCCAAATTTCCAATCCTAGGAAATAATGAAGGAGGCCCAAGTCCTTCATCTCAAACTCTATAGCAAGATCCTCCTTGCATGAAAGTATCAACAGCTCATCTCCCATCAAAATAAAATCATCTACATAAAGTACAATGATCAACAACTTACCCTCCACCACAATCTGGTATAGGTTAGGATTCGCCTCACTCTTGTAGAATCCAAGTCCGATGAAATAACTGTCTATCCGTGTGTACCGAGCATGAGGTGCTTGTTTTAACCCATACAACGCTCTCTTGAACCTGCACACATGCGACTCACTGCTGAAGATCTTGAAACCTTTGGGCTACTCTATGTACACCTCCTCCTCAATGACTTCGTTGAGGAACGCAGTCTTCACATCCATCTGATGGATGTGCCACCCCATCTATGCTGAGAGAGCAAGAATCGTCCGTATGGAAGAATACCTTGCGACAGGTGCAAAGGTCTCCTCATGATCGATCCCCTCTATCTGTGAGAAGCCTCGGGCAACAAATCTTGCCTTGTACTTCTCCACACTCCCATCAGCTGCTTGCTTCACTTTGTACATCCATCTCGAACTCACCACTGATTTCCCCTCCGGTCTTGGGACAATCTCCCATGCACTGTTTCTGACAATTGAATCATACTCTTCCACCATGGCATCTACCCATGTGGGATCCTCCACAGCTTCCTCGAAAGAGGATGGCTCAGTCATGACACATTTTCTCACAAGAGCCATGTATCCAGTGTACCGATTAGGTGATTGTCTCTGTCTGCGCTGTGCTGTAGGTGGTCCTACAACCTTCTCTCAATCTTGAGTCAGTCGCTCAGCTTCCGTAGTGCGCTTTCGCCCTCTGATGGTTGGTGCTGCATGAGTGGTCTCTTTCACTCCATGAACTTCATCTTGTGGCTGATCCACATCCTGAAGCTCATCCTTAGGAACTAATAGCTCCTCATCTGCATGCAAGTGTGGCTCCCTCTCAAGCGAAGACTTCATGGATTTCTCCCCCTGAGATTTGATATCCCGTCGCACAACAGTCTTGCGACTATCTGGAAAATACACACGATAGTTGTGGGGCGTATCAGTGTAACTCAAAAATATCCCAACCTCTGCGGTCGGCTCCAGCTTGTTCCTGGAATCCTTCGTCACATGCATGTAAACAGGAGAACCAAAAATCCTCAAATGGGAAACATCAGGCCTCTTACCAGAATAAGCCTCCTCGGGTGTACTCATGCCAAGTATCTTGTGAGGACAACGGTTCTGCACATATATTGTAGTATTGCATGCTTCTACCCACAAGTTAAGGGGTAGGCCCTAATCATGCAAAATCGCCCGTGCAGCACCCACGATCGTTCTGTTCTTTCGCTTAGCAACCTCGTTCTGCTGTGGCTTATGGGGAGCTATGAGCTCTCTTCGAATCCCTTCTGCGCTGTAGAAGTCCTTGAACTCGTCAGAGATGAATTCACCACCATTGTCGCTCCTAAGAGCCTTCACCTTCTTCCCCAATTCCTTCTCGACCAGTGCTTTGAACTCACAGAACTTTGAGTATGTCTCACTCTTCTTCTGCATGAAGAAGATCCAACACTTTCGAGAGAAATAATCAACAAAGATCACATAGTACTTGTGATTTGCTGTCGAAGCTACTGAGAAAGGTCCACACATGTCTGTGTAAATTCTCTCAAAGATCGTCGTGGTGCGACTATCCTTCTCGTGAAAGGTGGCTTTCACAAATTTTCCCAAAGTACACCCCTTGCACTGATCTGACTGCGCAAGAGTGCCTTTAGGAAGCCCAATAGAAATCTGTTGCAGTATCTTCAAGGCTCCATGGTGAAGGTGGCCCAATCTCTGATGCCACAACTCACCATCATCCTGGCTCACCAATCCTTCTACCTTGCATTCCATTGCTGTGCAGCCATCTACATGCAATTGATAAAGGTTCTTAACTCGAACCCCTATCTTCTGGTTTTCTCGAGTTGTCTTACTGCGCAGGAAAGCCTTTCCCTCGCTGAAGACAACATCATATCCCTTGTCTTCTAACATCACCACAGAGATAAGATTATTCTTCAATCCTGGAACATGCATCACTTCATTCAATACGAAGGGTTTACCAGACTCCCTCTCAAAGGAAATGGTACCGATACCAGTCACACTGTATCTACCATCATCTCCCATCTCGATGTGCACTTCAAGATCTTTCTCATCCAGATCAGAAAACAAATCTCGATCTCTTGTCATGCGAAAAGATGCACTACTATCCAAAAACCATACCGATCCAATCACACTTGATACCAAGCATGCGATCAGCAAAAAATCCAGCTCAAACTGCGAGGCTAAGGCCTCTCCCGCTGCAGATCTAGCAGCTTGCTTATTTTTATTCTTTTGTGGACAATTTGTGGCATAATGTCCGTGCTGGTGACAGTGAAAGCACTTCACCTTGGACATGTCCCGCTTCTTGCCTTTCGTACTGGAATGAGAAGCTTTCTTATTCTTCCCCTTCTTTGCTTTGGCAGCCAAAGCGCAATTTTCTTCATCAAATGCCTTTGATGAAGATCCGTCCCTGGTATTCCGCCTGATCTCCTCTTGCACAAGATCACACCAAAGTCTCTCCCATCCTGGCAATTTCTCCCGACCATTGACAAAGTCCTGATAGGAATGCCAACTCTTTGGAAGACCAAGGAGAGCGAAGCTCACCAAGTCCTCATCATCGACAGTCACCCCCACACTTCCCATCTCATCCCGGCATTGGGTGAACTTCGTGAGATACTTGGGCATAGTGTCTCCTTTCTCACACTTAATGTTACTGAGTTTATCCTTGAGCGCCAACTTCCTCTGGTCGCTCTTGCTTTGGAATAAATCTATCAACGCTTTCCACATCAAGTATGGAGAAGCCTTTCCATGCAGGCTGGATACAATGTGATCCTTCATGCCCTCCAACAGAATCCTTCGACACTTTGCTGTCTTCTTTTGCCAAGCCTCAACTTGAGCAGCATCAGTAGGCTTTGGGACCTCAGCCTCTATGAACTCCTTCAACCAATTGTCATCTAACACCGCCTCCATCTTGTCTTTCCATGCAATTTAATTCGAGCTGCCTTCAAGGGCATACTCCAATCGCAATCCGTTGAAAGACATTTCAACTTCGACACCAAGAAAACATTGCTGCAAATTCGAATTCCACCAACTCAAAACTCAACCGCTTCTGATCTAAAATTTGTGAGAACAAAGTATTTCTCATACAGACATTGACTGTATGGGCATTTACCGGATATCTCACCTTCCAAAAGAAGGATGAATCTAGAGGCTACCTGTCCCGATTACAAACTCTGCCTGAAGAAATAAAAATGTAATCACTTTCTGAATAATAGATCTGATGATCAACTTCACTCTGATACCATGTAGAAATTTGAATAATATAACACTTATTCACAGAGATTATCCTGATTATACACTATTTGCGGAATGCATGCATAATACATAACCTCCTCTACAATTGATCATCAATTTGTGGAATTAAAAAAAATAATCGCATGCGCACATTGAAACATCAATCACACATATCAACACAGTATGTAATGGGGAAAGCATACAGTTGAAAACCCCCAACTATCTGTATATTATAATGATAGAGAACATGTAACAATACATAGTACAATACTCCTCACAAGTACTCAGTACTATCTCCACATGCTACACACAAACTAGCTCAGATCTGAACAAGTCACGGGTTCAAATCTCCTCCACTGTTTTCCTGCCTCTACTGCACAATCCAAGTTGAGAATAGATCAGATCCAAGTCCGAATTCCCTTGTCTTGTACTGTGCAATCCTCATTGGAAATCTCAATCAATGATTGTGTAAATCTCATGCACAGCTATAGTTACAACTGATAGTAGTCTCACCCTTTCACCCACCTCTAACACTTGTCTCCACTGAACTGTCCATGCACTGAGTTAAATAATGTATTCTTTAGTTGATTTATGAGTTAATAATTAGTGAATTAATTAATAATTAATTCACATCACTCATCACTAGTGTATTTGGCAGTTAGACTAAATACAACTAGTTCAACTAAGTCAAATTGAACACAACTCCATCAACTCCTCAATCAACTCCACCAAACTCAATCACTTGAGTTCTAACTGAAGTCCATCATGCAATAGCTCAACTAACCCATAGGTAAAGCGTATTTCCTTCTGGCAATTGCATGTGCCACATTCGTAGCTCGAACTGAAGTGCTGCAAGAGGATAAGATAATGTTTATAGTCCAAATATTATTAAGAGCTAATAATATTCGACTGTTCTATTTTTTGACTGGCAGTCTAAAAATAGACTCCACCCATATGTCTAAAAATAGAAGTCAATATATTTTTACCAACATGACCAATCATCCATAAATAGCATCCTGCAACTCATAGACCATGATCCATATGTCTAAAAATAGACATAGTCTAAAAATATACTTTGCACCAAAAATAGCTTGTGGACCCACTTAGTGAAGGCAACTTCTTTTCACTAAGCTCCATCATCTTGTTGCATTTTCAACACAAGATATAAAATATTCAACACCTCTTTTGGTATAATGGATTATGCTTCCTTTCCAGCTGTCTCATGTATATAGAGCATAAATCCTTGGTTAACACTTCTACAAATAGTCCAACCATTTCCTTTCGGCTCGGGTTTCCTTGGTGATCCAGGGAACAACAACCATCAATAAGTATTTCCTGCCCACATATCAACCCAAATCCTGAGTTAATAATATCTTTAATATTCAAATTGGTTCATCACTAAGGTAAAATATTAGATCGAGTATTAATCAATTTCTAAAACTCCTTACCATCCAAATTATTATAATATAAGATCAAAAATCTTGAAAAATTGACTATCAACTAAGGAAATGAGGTGAAGAACTATTCCAATTCTAAGGCCCAACATCACCCCCAGGCTTACCTTTTTGCATGTCCTCATGCAATGATATGGTTGAGATGCAGTAGGATTAAAGAGTAGGTCGGGCAAGGGTGCTCGCCATAATGTTTGACTCTGTTCCTACTTTTAATTTCCTGGAATGCTATTGACTTACCTATGTCTGTTAGGTAATACTTGAACTTGTAATATTTTGTAGGATGCCAAATTAGAGGACATTTATACTTGCACCCAAGCCAACTAGACCCCTCTGCTAAGACCAAGTGAGCATAATTCCACACTCTTCTTACTATTGCTCAAAAATTTCTGAAATTAAAGGGTTCCCTGTTTTTTACTTTATTAGTTGACATCTGCTATCTCTAATTAGTAGCTCATAGGTCTTCGGTTTCAATTTCTTCAAAGTACTCAAGTATAGTCCCTAGAACATCATTATGAATAGGCGCTAGGGAAGTAACAATGACATGATCCTCCATAAGCTTCTTATGTTTGATAAGCATGTGTAAAGGGCTTTTTGGTTCTCCCCTGACTTAGAGGTCAAGGCCATTCTCCCTCCATTAGAATGTGTCATGCTCTTTGGACCATTTTATCTAAATCCTGGCAAAAGAGATGAATTCCTAAAATTGCACATCACCGATGAAAGGACTGGGGCTTTCATCTCGTTGTTCTTACAAGAAGAAGTTATGAATGCGTAATTCACACAAGAAATACTTTGTCTAATCACCTTGTTACTGAAAAGAATTAATAAAATCAGAAATATTATTAAATTCATAACATTGTCCAGATCGAACGGTTTTAATCTTGAGTAGAAGGTATCGTTCTAATAAAAACAAAGCATAATTTCTAGTTGTGCATCTCCAAGACAGACACCAAAATAAATGGAACAGACTTCCCTTGTCTGCTCCAAGGATTTTTCGAGTTGGCCTTGTACAATCTTTACCTTTTTCTCCACCACTCGCAATTTAGCATAAGTTTCATCCTCGGGGATTGGAAATAGCTTAAATTTTTGTAGCAATTGTTGATTCTCCTTTTGGGGCACCACCTCTCCATGATACCTTGTTAGGGTTTTTTGCTGTTCTTCTGATTTCTTGTTTAACACTCGAATAGTAGCATCTATAATTAAGGGGGCATAAGGTGGTATAGGCTCTATCTGATTTGTCTTGTAAATAAAAACTAACAAAAGTGTTTGAGAATCCACTTCAATAGTATTCACATTGATGTCTAATACATCTAGGTCAGTCTTCGTTCCTATAGTAACAACAAGGGTTTCTTCCATCTAAGTTTCTGCAGAGGCAACAAAGTGCTCAGTTTGGGCCTCAGATGTTCGAGTTTCTCACTTTCCTTTATAATTCCTCTTGTTGTTTCTTAACCATTTTTTGAGCTTGTTTACTTTTCTTTGTGGTTTCTGATTTTCTTTTTTAAGAAACTCTATTTGATGATCAATTTTTCTTCATCTTTTTTCAACAATTTTTTTCGGTTTGAACGACCGTAGTAGAGGGAGTAGTAACGATAGTCTCGAGCCTTTCAATTACAATTTCTTCAGCTGTGGTGATGTTTACATGTTCTATAGGACCCTCATCAGATAGGGGCATGTTGAAAATATCATCATTAGTCTCTTGTCTCACAAGAAAGTGTAAAGTTGTTCCTTCAGGAAGAGAAGAGGGCTCCATATTAGTTGCAATGGAATCTACTGAATGTTCTTGGAAGGGAGTATTTCCAGGGTCTTCTGAGGATTCTAGAATAGAGGTAGTTATTGAATTAAAAGGGGAGATAGAATAGTTGTGCGTTGGGGTTTGTCCTAGCGGATTCCCCGAAAAAACCACAGCTTCGTCACGATTCACAGAACTCAAAAGGGTTCCCAACCCTTCCAATACTTGGGCTATTTCTTCTTCATGCATTTGGGCTGAACTTTCTCAATGAGTTTACTGTATATCAGGAAACTCTTGGGATGTACTTCCTTCTATTGGCTTCACACTACGATCCATAGGATTCCTTGTTTTAGCAAGTCTGGATGACCTTCTTCATTTAGCAGGTAGGGAGACCAGAAGGGAGGCTATTCTCTTTTAGGGTCTGGTTAGCCTTTTTGGAGCTGGGGTCTGGGCTTGTCCCTATGTAATTCTTTCCCTTTCCATGTTGGCCTCTTTGTTTTCTACTGGTCACTCAGATTCTAGAGTAGGTGTTTCAATTCACAATGGAAACTTAATGTTTACCACAAAATCATTCCAACTTAAGTGAACTTGGTTCAATTCTTTGACAAATATCAAATTTATAAGACAATGGTGGATTACCACTGAATTTTGATCTTTAGACCTTTTAAATCCTCAAGAAATTTCTTGCAGAAGTTCATTCAAAAAGTAAGGTAAGTTTAGAATTACCTTATGTTTGAGTGTCACCAAAAACTTCAAATGTTGAGGCCTGATCACATCGTACCGACCATGACAAGTGATATATCTTTGCATTATTCTTGCCAATTCCCTCCAAGGGTTTGAAAATGAAGCAGGATTGTATCCTTTTCCTTTCTGAATTAGTTCTTATCCGGGGTCTACAAACAAAAATCTTTCACTCTGCAGTGCGTATGCTTGTCAAGCCATTTTTCACATTCCATAGGAATCTGTGTAACTTCAGACATAATTGTTTCATTAACTTGTACATATCTGCCCTTTACCATCACTGTCCCATTACTTAGATTTTGTAAAAATTTCAGAACGAAGGTATTATCCAATCTCTGTAATTGGGAATCCAACCCACTTGCTCCAAGATGCTACATGCCAGTTCAGAGATTCTTAGTTTGGTTGGTTCATTGTGAATCGATCAACCACCCATATCTGCTATTTCTCAAGAGTAATTTGAAGCTATGTTCACAAAGTTTAGCCGATTAGAAATGCAAAAAGAACAATCATTCAACAATTATCAGGATACAAATATGAACACATGTAGACAGAGTTACTACAACAATTAAGCGTGTGAGCGTCTTGTTATATGTGTGATTTTTCACCCCCTCGATAAAAGTAAAGGTCGACTGCAACATTTGATGATGTGATGAATCAGTGGAATATCAACCACTAGTAGAAAATGAGTAATTAGTGACTAGGTGACTAAAAACGTTAGTCACTGCAGCTTTTCCAAGTGAAATACTACCAAAAATGAGAAATCTTAAGTGACCGAACTAAAAACAGCTAACATAAATCACTAATTTAGTCACGGGTTAAAATATGTCACTAGCTAATAAGTAATACAACTAAAAACTGACTAACATGAATGACTAATTTAGTCTAAGAACAAAAATACAACTACCTAACAAGTACTACAATAATATGAATCAGTTTTTTATGTTAGTCATCTTAATTGTGTAAAGCAATCTAAACTTATAAGTGATAGGGGATTTAAACGTTGTTAAATATTGGCTGAAAGGTTATCCTTCCTTAAACACTTCTTCATCATCACATGGTGTATAGGTGAGCCAACTTTGCACTATGTATCTCTAATAATTTTTAATTTTAAAAATATATATTTTTAATAAAAAACTTTGTTTTATGTATTTTTTAAAAATCTATTCATTGAATCTAATTGGATCTAGTTCTAATTTGAAATTAATTTAAAGGGAAAATTTATTTTTAAGACTATAATATCAAATAAAAACTACTTTAATTTCATATTAACCAACCTACATCCATCTTAACCCTAGATCTATCAAGCATTGAGAGGGGTCCAATCTCTCGAGGTGCAAACTTTTTTTTCTAGTGCAAAACTTGAGGAAATGTTTTCACCTCAAGAGATTGGATCCCTCTCGGCACTTGATAGTTATAGGGTTAATATGGATCTAGGTTGGTTATATAATACTATATAATATCTATATTTGTATTTGTGTCTCTTTTTTATTCCCTCTCTCTATCTCACCCCCCAAACATACACACACACTCTCTCCCTCTCTTCCCCTTCTCTCCCTCTCTATCTATATCCTTCTCTCTATTCCCTCCCGCTCTCCTCTCTCCCTCACTCTCTCTCCATGACTCCCTTGTCACCCCCTCTCTCTCTCTCTCTCCACCTTTCTCCCTCCATGTTTTTCTTTTTCCCTCCCTCTCCTACCCCCTCCAATTCCATCTCTCTCTCCTCATCTCTATCTTTCTTCCTCTCTATCCCTTATCTCCCACCTCCCTTTATCTGTTCCCCCAAATCACTCTCCCTCTCTCTCTCTCTTCTGTCCAACCCTATCACTATCTCCCCCACCTTTGTCCTTCTCCATATCTATGTCTCCATATCTCTCCCTTCCCCTTCTCTCCCTATCTCTATCCTCTCCTCTTCTTTCTCTTCCCTCCTCTCCTCTTTCCCTCACTATGTTTCCATCTCTCCCTTCTCACTCCTCTCTCTCTCCACCTCTATCTCTTTATGTCTTTGTTCTTTCCTCCCTCTCTCTCCCACTCCAACTCCATCTCTCTCTCTCTCTCTCTCTCTCTCTCTCTCTCTCTCTCTCCTCTCTCTTCCTTCCTCTCGCTCCATCTCTCCCACCTTACACCCTCTCCCCCCCATCACTCTCTCTTTCTCTCTCTCTATCCTCCAACTTTTTCACTGTCTCACTCCCTCTCTCCACCCCCTCACCAAATCTCCCTTAAATTTGATCACATTGTATTGTGTTTAAGAAATTATCTAAATTAGAAAAACTTAATTCATTGTAAAATATTAAACCTATATTTTGGATCAATCATGTCAAAGAAAGTGAAATAATGAAAAACTTTAAAAAATCATGCACTATATTTAATCTATTATAATTAGTCATTTTGCTTGCTTTCATCCCTTGGATAGTTAGCTTTGATGGATCGATGCCGGTTCTTTATATATATATATATATAGAACGGACATAGATCCATCTTAGCTTAATTTTATTAAAACCTTATTTTAATTTCTATGGGAATATTTTTAGTAGTGGTGAGGATAGAGGGTTTAGATATATCTCAAATTGTAACATTTTCACTTTTAGATTCAATTAAAAAAATGTTGTGAAATTAAATTAAAATAAAATATTTTTACTATGAAATAAGTTATGGTTTTTTGGCATGTGGTATTGGTAAGCCATGATATTCGCCCATGGTATTGTAATAAAGGATTTACAAGTTAATATCCATGGTAAAGTGAGGGTGAATATCCATGGTTAACAATCTTGTCATATTGTTATAAAATATTTGATTGTGAAATAATTTATGTTTTTTGGGCATGTGGTATTGTTATATAGTATTTTGATTGCGAAATAATTTACGTTTTTTGGACATGTGGTATTGATAATCCATGGTATTGTAACAAAGGCTATTTTTTAACGTGGATCTATGTCGATTTTTAGTAGTTGTGAGGATAGAGGGTTTACATATATCTCAAATTGTAACATTTTCCCTTTTAGATTCAATTAAAAAAACGTTGTAAATTAAATTAAATTAAAATATTTTTACTATGAAATACGTTATGGTTTTTTGACATGTGGCATTGATAAGCCATGGTATTAGCGCATGATATTGTAACAAAGTGGATTTACAAGTTAATATCCATGGTAAAGTGAGGGTGAATATCCATGGTTAACAATCTTGTCATATTGTTATAAAATATTTGATTGTGAAATAATTTATGTTTTTTGGGAATGTAGTATTGATAATCCATGGTATTGACCCATGGTATTGTAACAAAGGCTATTTTTAATATCTACCGTATTGTGGGGGTGAATATGCACGGTTAAGAATCTTGTCATATTGTTGTAAAATATTTTGGTTGTGAAATAAGTTATGTTTTTGGACTTGTATTGATAAGCCATGGTATTGGCCCATGGTATTGTAACAAAACCTATTCACAATTTAATAACAAAATCAAAATATAACAAATTAAATTTTATTATTTTTATTAATTTAAGTTTAATAACAAAATCAAAATATAACAAATTCAATTTTATTATTTTTATTAATTTAAGTTTTTATTATTAATTGAGGTCATATTTAAATGTTTACATTCATCCCAATATCATTTTTAACTTCTTCTTCTTCTTTCTAATTTATGGTCTTACCAAAAAATAACAAATTCTTATTAAAAATAAATCATTTAACCCAATTGAAATTTATATATTTTATTTTATATTATAAATATTTATTTTATTTTTTCTATTATAAATATTTCTTTTCTTTTTCATTTCCAGTTTAGCACTGGATCAAATAAAATATTCACAAATTACATTGTAGCAGTGGATTTTTCTCTCCCTTGTCTATATTTGCGTGGAAATTGCAGAAGAAGGAAGACCATCAACGTGATCTATGGATTTCATGGGATTCGAACCCTAGATGGAGTTTGCATGGGAAACACCTTAGGAGAGCATAAACAATTATATGGAGCAAGGGCAAGGTCACTGGGTGTGGATATTTTGGTAATTTGTACATGGGTATGAATTTGGACTATGTTCTTCCTTTTTACTAAAGAGGGTTTTTGTTTATATGGGTAAATAATTTCGAGGGGTTTATATCATCAAAGCATAAATTTTATCTAGAGTTGAGGGTTTAATGATTATGATAAGGGCAAGGTCATTGGGTGTGGATATTTTGGTAATTTGTACATGGGTATGAATTTGGACTTTGTTCTTCCTTTTCACTAAAGAGGATTTTTGTTCTTATGGGTAAATAATTTCCAGGGTTTATATGATCAAAGCATAAATTTTATTTAGAGTTGAGGGTTTAATGATTATGATATTTTGGTAATTTGTACATGGGTATGAATTTGGACTCTATTCTTCCTTTTTACTAAAGAGGATTTTTGTTCTTATGGGTAAATAATTTTGAGGGTTTATATGATCAAATCATAAATCTAGAGTTGAGAGTTTAATGATTATGATAATGAAGATCTTGATTGTGGCCAACAATTATTAAAAGACAATGCACAAGTAAGCATTTTGCATGTCCTTATTGTTCAAAGGGTTTAATGATTATGATAGACAATGCACAAGTATGAATTTTTCATGTCCTTATTGTACAAAGGGTTTAATAATTATGATATTGCAGATCTTGATTGCGACCAACAATTCATCAAAAGACAACGGACAAGTAAGCATTTTGCATGTCCTTATTGTATAGATATTTTTGTTCCTCCCTAACTTTTCTAGGGTCAGAATGCATGATATTTTATTTTTTCCTTTCACCTTTTATTTAGTGGTTGATTGTTTTTGTAATGAAACCTACCATGCCCAAATTAAAAGGGCTCAAGTGATGCAAGGAATTTTTCTGGTAGGATGCAAATGCTAGACCTTCCTCAAACTTTGTTACATGAAATTAAAATTTCTTGTAATCATGAACATAAAATCTTTTCTGTTTCATCCTTAGATTCTGATCTCAATGCCTACAGTTTTAAACCATGTTACTATATTTTAAGTACAATATACTTAGATCTGTTAAACCTTACAAATATCCAAATCTTAGGTTAATTTCAGCTAAAAAGAAGGAACCTGAACGACGTTTGAAATTTAGATTCAATTCTTACAGACAATGATTAAAATGGAAGAACTCAATGGTTTGATCAATTTTATCCACCCATCAATTTCGAAGACCTTTGGTATTATTTAGAACCTAAAGAGAGAGAGTAGAAGAAGAAGAGGAGGTTGGATGAGGTGGACCTTGACCTGCTTGATACTTTTCAAAAGTTGTGCATGCCCTTGACTAGAAGAAGAGATTGACCAACGTTGTTGTAGATGTTGTTTTCGACAGTGTTTTCATTGCTACCATGCATAGGTAGACTCTATAGGTAGTTGAGGTTATATTTTGTTCATTATAAGAGGTAATTTAGGAGTATCTTTATCTAGTTAGGAAGTAGCTTGGCAGGGTTGTTGTTCCTACTAACTATTATGCTGCACTATATTTTTAATTTTTTAGTGATATCTCCTTTTGTTAAATCTCCAAGCACACTTTGGCACCCATGGAAATATCCACTTATTTTAGGATGAATCATATGGAGACCAAAAATTTTGAGAGGACTCTTATTTTTGTAGATGAGAGGAGTTCTATGAGGTGAGAGGAGTTATGTGACATATATTGAAGGATGAGCTATACCATTTTATGACACCAATCATCTCCATGCCACAATAGTGGATCTCTATTGCACCGAGGGAGCAATGATAAAGTATTCCACTTTAAAGAATTTGTATGTCGGGGACGAGGAATGCAGATGTGGGATTTATAATTTTATTACGAAAAGAGGTTTTTGCGATGGAGACAAATAAAGGATTTCATGGACCTGAGTAGAGATTGGTTCAACAATCACCTAGAAATACTCAAGCATTGTTTTGAAAGGAAATGATGCAATTGGAGAGTTCTATTATGTTGCCTTGAAAAATATCAATCAATAGGGGGGGACAAACATGATCCATATAGGGAAGAAAAGGAGTGTTTCTAAATTATATCTATAGGCAAGTCAAGGGACTACTACAGAGGATTAGTGCAGGTGCAACCAAATTATCATAATGCAAGGAATTTTTCACAGTGTGATTTGATGCTCATCGGTGACCAGGAAGCTGCAAATACTTATCGTTACATTCAGGTACAATTGAGTTGCATTCTAAAGTCTCTAATTTCATTTATTGATAGTCCTTCTTGTGTCCTTGTCTCTCTTAATTTCATTGTGGTAGGATTGGAATGGGTTAAAAAATCAAGCATATCATTGAGTCAAATAGACACCCACATGTCACTACATGTCATTGTGCATACTCTTTGTTTTTGATACAATTAGAAGTGAGAAATATGATGTGTGCACACACAAAAAATCCTAGCATGCATGATGAATCCACCTCCAATTCCATTTTCTTTGGTGACATTTTATTTGCTTTGTTTATACAGGTCATCTAGCCACATAGTGGCCACAATCGAATGTTGAGGTGTCATATAAATATTTTATAGTCTAATTTATTTTATATTCAAGTATTCATAGTCTTTCATATCTTATACTTTGCATTGCATCTTCTTTCATTTTCAGGAGAGGAACTCAATATTGATGGTAAGAAGCAACAATTGAAGAAAGAGGAGAACAATAACATTGGAGCGAAAAATGAAAAATGAGAGAGATAAGATAATATGTCTAGTGATACCATTAGAGCCAATATCTTGGATAAGACACACTCATATAGACTAATGGTCAAGCCTTCAGAGTTGGTGAATTCACTTGCAAT
The DNA here is from genome assembly GCA_031772625.1 of Pinus tabuliformis. Classification (NCBI taxonomy): domain Eukaryota; kingdom Viridiplantae; phylum Streptophyta; class Pinopsida; order Pinales; family Pinaceae; genus Pinus; species Pinus tabuliformis. The sequence continues at coordinate 820,396,010 of CM062807.1, forward strand.
GCTTTGGAAATACAACGATAATTTTTTGAAATGATGAAACAATATTTCATGTGTAAATTGTAGTCCAACCCATATTAAGTTGGAAACTCATATTGTAATACTTGATATTTTATATAATAAAATTTATATGGTTGAATTTTTTTTTTATTTTCACTTGATATTATTTATTCTTGTAATTAACATATGTAACTTTGTGTTATCATATTAGATAAACATGCACATTGTATGACATTTTCTTAAAATTTAGTCGCAAAATCATACTAATTAATTTATGGTGATTAATAATAAACACATAAAATCAATATAAAACTATTAAATTAGTAGTTTATATTAATTAATGATGAACATAAATAAATAAAATGAGTAGAGACTACTAAATCAGTCGTCTATATAATGAATATGAAAATACCAAAAAAAGATAAATGATTACTGCAAATGATAATTTTTTATTATTAAATTATGATTAAATTTTGCATGTATACAATTATTAGTAGCTAATTTACAACATCATATAACACGACTAAAATTTAGTCATATTTCTTTAGTCATTAATTGGTTTTAAATGATGACTAAAATTTTCATATATATATATATATATATATATAGATAGATAGATAGATAGATAGATAGATAGATAGATAGATAGATATATATATATATATATATATATATATATATATATATATATATATATATATATATATATATATAGATGACTATTAGTAGCTAATTTACAGTATCTTATAACATGACCAACGTTTTGGTCATATTTCTTTGGTCATTAATTGGTTTTTTCGAGGATTCATATAGTAATATATTTTGTTTGATATTTGGTCATTAATTACGACATTTAATGACTAAACCAATGAAAAATTTATGACCAAATTTATGACTAAATATACTAGTAGATGGTAAAATTGAGGAAACCAATTAGTGACTAAGCTAAAAATGACTAAAAGTTGGTTGCATTATAAGATACTGTAAATTAGCTACTATTGGTCATTGACTAAAAAATGGTCATTTATATGCAAATTTTAGTTGTCTTTTTAGTAACTAATTAGTCATTTTGTACTAGTGAACAAATTAATTACCATAATGGGTGATCATCAAATCATCAAAGTATCAATTAAGGGCATGCGTCGTGATGATAAGGTCTATTAAATGTAGAGATATGCTGATGAAATAGAATTTGTGCAAAAATTAAATCATCGAAAAAGCTCCAATCATGGGTAAAGTGAATTTGCACCAAGAGATTACCAATAGAGATAAATAAAGTAAAAATAGACTTGTAAATTTGTTTAAGATTACATTCCTGATATAATAGAATAAATAGTTGTTCACACATATCTAAATTATTATCTTCGTGATGTGATAAATTTCCATGATAGTGCGACGATTCTCCTTTATTATTAGAAAGGGGTGAAAAATTAGCAAAATATTTTTAGGGTGGTTTTAGGTATACTTCAATACCACATGCATAGCCTCTTCTGCCAGTAAGTTTCCATAGTGTCGACAAGGTTTCCTTTTGTCCCATTGACATGCCAGTGTCCCATTCGAATAAAAAGAGATTCATAAGTTAAATTTTTTTTTTTTTTTTTCAAAAGGCCATTATTCTGGCATGGTGACTAACTAATAACAATGCCATTCACCAAAAATTAAAGAGGCAAACAATCCAGCTCGTGATGAGACCTCTTTTCACTTGAATGAAGTGTCAAAGGCCATTACGCTAGCTTGGTGACCATAATGGTAATGTTGCCTTATTAAGTCGTATGATCATGGTAGGTCGGTTCATGATGAGACATCCTATATTTTTGATAAAAAATCCTCTCTTTCTAACTTTTCTCATTTTTTTATGATAAAGGATTAGTGAATGGGGTGACACATCAACTCCTTAAGAGTTATGGATGGCATAAAATGTAATGTAACAATTACCCTTTTAGATTGTTATTTTCCTCCAAAATTTTATTTATTAAGGAGAGCATAGGACTATAAGGAAGAAAAGAAACTCCCTTGGTGGTAATTAAGAAATATGTCATGAACAATTTGTGTAATTTCATTATCAGGATTGTTAAATTTATGATGAAGTTTGAGAATTAAAATAGAGTGTTCTCCTATGGTAATCATTGGATTGATATAATATTTGTCACCATGATGTGGCAAAAGTGCTTCAAAATCAACATAATTCTGCACAAAATTTCCTTATAACTCAAGGAAATGGAAACTATAAGGGAATGACAGTTGTGTCTTAAAGGAACAACAGTTGTTCCCAAAGGGAATAGCAATGCAGGGGCAGCAGTTGCAACCAAAGGAGCAAAAATTGTAACTATAGGGGAGAACAAGTTGTGAAAAAAATGAATAGCGACTGCGTCCAAGGGAACAACAGTGAATGAACGTGAGTTGCAACAAAAGGAACAACAACTGTGATAAAGGTAACAATGGATGCAACCAAGGGAACAATAGCACAACAACTGTGACCAAAGGAACAACAAATGTGATAAAAGGGAACAAAAGTGAAGGAACAACAATGTGATACAAGAACAACAACCCTTTCCCTTTTATTTTCAATATTATTAAAATTACTATTATATATATATATATATATCTATATATATATATATCTATATATCTATATATATCTATATATCTATATATATATATATATAGATATATATATATATAAAGCATAGATGTCATAAAAAATATATACAATATGTACAAAATAAAAATAACTTTTGAGAAAAATTAGGCAGATGTAGTTGTAGGGTTACCTCCCCAATCAACTACAATCTGCAAATTCAAATCATTCCTTATCTGTTGGAAAAAAAACTTTCGTGTAACTGAATGATGGTATAGATGGAGTCGTTGTCGATTGGAAAGAAAGGAGATGCCTGAACCATCAATGGTTGTCGGGGTCACTACACCATTGCCATAGACTTTGGTAATCTCATATGGTCCTAACCACTTCATCTACAATTTTCCTAGAAAATATTGAAACCTGGAATCGTACAACAGCGACCAGTTGCCTTTTTGAAAGGTTTTATTTTTAATAAGGCAATCGTGCCATTTGTCCCTTTGTTGCTGAATGGCAGTGGTACATTGCAGGGCCGATAGGTGCATCTCATCTAGTTCATTAAGTTGTTGTAAACATTGTTGTTTTTCTTATGTGAAATCTAGTCGGCCTTCTTTTGCAGCCTTGACAGTCATAATTTCGAATTCAATCGGAAAAATGGGTTCCTTACCAAAAACAATATAGTATGGTGAGTAGTCAGTAGTATTACACCACATTGTTTGATATGCCCTGTTATCGACATTTTTGTGCCTTGCATCACTGAGCATGAAATGTCAATAATTAAGGGATCCAAAGTCCCTAAACATGTTGTTCCTACCCCTAGAGGAACAAGGCCAGAAAACCACAGCAGTTTACAAAAGTTCTCCACCTGAAAACACTAAAAAACAAGCAATTTCTGGATCATGTCAACTGCTCCACTGAGCATCTGCGCTGAATGTCAAGTGCTCCACTGTGTACCTGCACTGAATGTCAACTGCAAAGAAGGCCACCTGCGCTGAGCGTACTTGGACAAGTGGCAGACTCATTTCTCAAGGTGTCAATGCCCAGGAAGCTTCCAAAATGACACTTGGATCAGGGAATTCGACTGGTGATGAGTAAGAGGTTCCAAATCTCCAAGTGGAAGCAAGAACCTCCAAGTGGACTCAAGAACTGAAGTGGGAGAGGACACTAGTCAGCTTCATGCAAGTCTCAAGCTGACTCATCCTTTCTCCAAAATTCCTATATATAGATCTCTCTCATGAGGTCTAAGGAGGCTGGATTGTATTGCAAAGAATTGCTGTTGGTTTGTGGTTGGATCATTGGGTGTTTATGCTTTGAAAGGGGCTGAGGAAGGAATTCCATTCTGCTGGGAAGGAGATGCTGGGTTGGAACCCTATGGGTTGTATCTCTTCCTGAACCTTGTTTATCAATCAATAAAGCTTCTCGGTTCTTTCCTATATGCTGGTGTTTATTGTATGATTTGCATTAGTGTATTTGATTTACTCCTAATCTTGAATCATTTATGAATATGTATATTTGCCTTTGTATTGTGTCCTTCTCTTGTTGCATGTAGCTGTTCTCTTGTCATAGGTAGCTTTTCTCTTGTGATCTCGTGGGAGCAAAAGCGAGGAGGCAAGTAGCTGTGGACACACAAAGAGGAGAGGATCTAGATCGAGGGACAACCGAAAGATAACGGTAAGTCTACCAATCTCCTCTCTTTCATATTTCATAAAGGAAGAAACCAAAGTAGCTGCATTCGTTTGTTGCTAAGGCACTATCACGCCTTAGGTGGATAGGATCGTCCTGCATAGGCATTTTTCCCCACAACAAATTGGCGACTCCACTGGGGAATAACTTTGTTTTAGTCATTTTGTTTGAGCTTGCATCATTGTTTACTTCATAGACTCAACGGCAACAATCGAACTGCTTTGCAAAGTAGAATGTTGCTGCTTTGATCCTTCACTGGGTTTTTGTCTATGATCTTAACAATGGACTCATAAATGACTTGATGATCCTTTGTGATAGTCTTTAGTACCCTTTCAAAGTATCCCTCTATTTATACCTTGCTTTTGTTTCTGGTTTGGCCTGAAACAGTTGATTTTTGAGCATTTTATGACCCGGAAACCAAGAGAAACGAGAGTTTCTCCTTTCAGCGCAGGCACTGTGAAGGCAGTATGCATTTCAACGCAGGTCTCGTGAAGGATACCTGCGCTGAATGTCAAACTGACAGTGTTGCACCTGCGCTGAACCAGTGTGGCCTTGTGCAGCTGGGGTTCCTTGCTGTCTTTTGCCTGTTTTGATCTCTGTTTTTGCTGCCTTTAACCAGCATAGGTACCACATCTGAAACCCCTTTTCTTTGCTTGTATTCCGCCTCATTTTTGTACAAAAAGACTGTAAGTGTTTTTATGTGTTTGTGGCGTCATTTACAGTTTTCCTTTGCATGAGCGAAATAGTCATCCTGTAGCCTTGATTCAGATCTGATTGAGTGATTGATTGTGATCTTAGAAGAGAGTTCATTGGCTGTTTGCAGTTTGATTTATCATTTGCTTTTGCTTATTGGTTTGAATTTGTCATTTTTAAGTGTCGAAACAAGTATTTCTTTCGAAAAATCGCAAAGTGATTGTAATCTCTTCTACCCTTGCTGATTTGGGAAAAAGTAAACTTGTTTATTTTCAGTCATTTAAAAGCAAATTCGAAGTTGTGCAAAAAGCTTTCTTTGTAGGCATTTATACTAAGAAAGTGAAAACAAACACCTGCATTGTGCATTTGCATCTTGATAAGTTTGCATGTTGGATTTAGGAAGAGTGCATTAGAGTGTGCTGATTACTCTTTGAGAAAAGATAATCGCTCTCTTTTCCCTTAGTAGCTAGGATTTTCAAAGTTGAAAGATTATAAAGCTTGCTTATCATCTTAGACTGCATTTAGGAATTTGTACCAATACATCTCATGGTGATCCTGAAAGACAAACTTTAAAAAGATCAACTTAAAATATATTGAATGAACCTAACAACGCTTTGCAACATAACGCTCATAGTAGAGGTCTAGGTAGAGACGTGTTCCGGCGTCGTTAAACGTAGTGACTGTCGATCTCTAAGAAGGTGGGTGATTCCTCCTGAGGGACGATAGCACTAATACGAACTTGTGCTCCCACGTACCGTCGCTTATATATTGGGAGACCCCTATAGGCATATATCCTTTATCCTTAGGAAGCCATGTCGGCCGCCCTACTGATCGCAATGCAGTGAACACAACATTCACGAAGATCGACCACCCGTACCGTAAAACGTATTCTATGGTTTTGCGAAAGGTTTAGCACACCCTCTGCCTAGATCTCCAGAGCAGTTTCTTTTGGCCTTTTCAGACTCTATAATAGAAAAATTCCAACCGAGCATTTGTCACTTCGGGCTCGTTAAAACATCGAAGGAGACTAGAGTCATCTTTAGCTTTTTCTCGACTCTTTAAAACTGAAAAAGCAAGTTGTGTCTAAAAGCGTCTAATAAAATTCATTCAATTCGGAAACATAATTCCCCTTTTGTATTTTAGTTGATCGAGTAATCCCGTCGTTCGTGGAGGCTTGCGGGTCAACCGTCTTTGTCTCCGGAATCGAAAGTAGTACGGACAAAGCGAACTCGCTTAACCGGATCAAAATCTCCCATCAAAGTTAGAACAACTGTTCCAACAACATCTGAGATCCCGGTTACTCCAAGTATTTCTGGAAACCCTGCCTCTATTGAAGAAGTTCAACAGCCACAGAGGGACAGTAGCACTGATCCTGGTCTGAGAACAAGTACTTGCATTACTGAACCAGTTCCATCTGTAACCGGTCCAGAGAGTATTGTTCCTCAAACAGCTGTCGCTGTCGAAACAACCCCTTCTTCGGCACCAGAAATCTTTTACGGACTTGACGGTCTTCCTCTTCCACCTGGTTTGATTGCGATAGAGGAAATCGTAGAGGACCCGCAAGCAAGTACTCCAAATCATTTTGGAGTAGGTGTCACTCTTTTTCCTTCTACATCAGAAGTTTGTCCATCACCAGTGGAGGTTCCTGTAGAATCGCTAGGCAGTTTATTAGATAGACTTAAAATGTCTGAGCAACCGTCGACATCTAGGACTGTGTCGAACGACACAGCGATGGCAGAGCTCCCTGCCGCCACTCCGACAATGTTTGCCGGCGTACCATCTGTCCCAAATAGCTCTCAACAGCTAGAAGGAGTCAACCCAGGGACTATTTCGACAGTGTGGTCTGTTCCAGTTTGTTCTTCCGGAATAATATCCAGTAATTATTATGTTGAAACTAGACAAATTGATCCCTATGGAGGTCAGTTTGGGCCATCCAGTACCCAAGGGCCAACCATACCCTTGAGTTCCAGATTGCTACCGTATGGGGGGCAATATGCCCTTTCATTACCCCCTCCGGGAGGATACCAATACGACAGTTCTCAACCGTATTCAGGAGTTACGACAAGTGGTTGGGTACCTATGTTACCCCAACAGCCAAGAGTTGTGTATTCTATGCAACAATGTGTACCTATGTCCAGCATCCCGACGACGCCAGCTATTGTAACAATGTCGCAAGTTCAAACGATGCCTGTTGTGTGTCAACCTCAGGTTGTAATGCAACAGCCCCTTGACCCTGTGACACAACCACAATCGCCAACTGCCTGGACGACACAGGTCCAAACGGGTACAATTACCCCGCATCTTGGTCCATCGGTTAGTATAGCACAACAGAACATGGCTTCACAACCGTGGATGGTGCAATACCAACAACCACAATTCCAGCAGGTGTACCAAGGATCTGAGCAACAGATCTTTGTGAATAGTGGACAACCGTATATTCAAAACGGGTTAAATCAACCGCTTTACAGTGGTCAAGTCCACCAGCCGTATCAGTCATACCAACATCAATTGCATTATGCTGGTATGCAAAGGCCTACTGCTCAGGCGATTCCATCGTATCCTGGGTACGCCTCGCCAAACCTGAATCAACAGTTACCATTCGTGGCAACTTTAGAATTACCAGATTTACACCGATTGACGAACGATCCAATTGCTTATGCCCATTGGTGGCCAGCGATTCCTCACAAGCTTCCGTCGGACATTCCTAAATTCAATGGAAATCCTGGCGAAGACCCGTCGAATCATGTGATGACTTTTCATCTGTGGTGTTCGTCGAACACCTTGAATGACGATTCGATAAGGCTTCGCCTTTTTCAGAGGACATTGACAGGTCCAGCGGCTAAATGGTATATTGAATTACCTAGAGCCTCTTTCGACAATTTCAGTTCCCTAGCCACGAATTTCTTAACCCATTTTCAGTTACCTATAAGGTATGAAACTGGAACAGAAATCTTAACCAATTTCAAGCAGACGATAGCCACACATATATCCGATCATATACATGAGTGGCGTCGTCGTCACAAAATGGTAAAGACTTATGTTCCAGATCAGCTATTAGCTGAGTGGTTTATAAAGTCGCTTCTTCCTGCTATAATAGAAGATGTGGCCAAGGGAGGGGTCGTAACAGAGGAGCAGGTTATTGCTCGTGCCCAGTATTTAGACTTAGTATATACTCAGTCTGGCACGCTCTATGACAAGATACGTGACGCCCCCAGACCGAAATTTTCAATTCCTCCTCCTCTTGGATCAAATAGTGACTCTCATGCCGGCGACGGTGTGATTGGCACTGCAAATGCAAAGTCAACAAGGGATTCGAATAAGAAAGCCCGTAAGACTTCGAATCAAAATGCAAATCAAGAAATTCTTGCTTCGGAAATAAATGCCATATCAGCAGATAAAGGCAAAAATTTCAATCAACCAGGAAGCAAGAAGAAGCAAAACAAAGGGAAGAAGAAGAAGCAGGGTGAGTCATCCCCTCAAAAAACTTCTTCAAACCCTCCTGGAAGAGGGAAACCAAATATTCCATGCATGATATGCGACGAGGAGGATCATTGGACGAAAAATTGTCCATACAAAGCTGAACTTAAGAAATTTTTCAAAAGTTCACACACCTCAGCTGTGTTGACTGATCCATTTCCTAATCCAGGTCAAAATATGGTTGATAGTGGAAATGCTTCCCCGTCGCAAGTGCTAATGTTATCGATCTCTAAGCAACAAAATGATGCTTTGATTTCGACAAGGAGCAAAGATTATGGGAATCCACAGGTGTCGAACGACAAAGGTAAAGATCAACCTAGTGGTTCGACAACAACTTCGGCAGAAGTTGTACCCCCCATCACGCATGAGTTAACAATAAAACCGCCAAAGGGAGTAGTACACAAGTCGACATTTAATCCTCGCGCCAGGGCGGCGCAGCATTATAACATAGTGGAAGATTTGGCCCAATCTCCATCCGCTATGTTGACTCTTGAGGTACTGCAAAATTGCCCATCCCAAAGGCAGGCGTTGTTATCGGCTATTGGTGGAGTGGATCCTAAGGATTCCAATCTTGTATCCTTTGATCACAAAGGATATGATCCTCAGTTACCAGCTCAACTAGCTTTCCTTATTCAAGTGAAAGCCCTCAACAAAACTGTTCACCGAACAATTATTGATGAGGGGGCATCTACATGTATCATGTCGATGAGTTGCTGGAAAACTCTCGGATCTCCAACCTTGTCGCGATCTTCGATGACACTAAAAGCATTCGACGGAAGGACGTACACCCCGTACGACATCCTAAATAACTTGAAGGTTGAACTAGGAGGAAAAACAGTGGAAATTGATGTTGAAGTCATTGATGGCAATCTTGACTATAACATCCTACTGGGAAGACCATGGATATATGCCATGGCAGCTGTAGTGTCGACTTATTTTAGGAAGATCGCATTCCCGTTTGAAGGAGGGATTACGGTCGTCGACCAACAGAACTTCCTCCCTAATGGTTCACAAGTTACATGAAGCATTCCCATGATCCATGGGAGCGACCATTCAATTCAAGATATCGGAGTAGTGCTATTGAAAGACCCCACAATGATGGGAACTTTCGCGCTACCACCTCCTATCTACGTAGCAAATATTCCGTTTGTAGCAACATGCAAGATGATATCTTCCTTGAAGGTCGCAGAAGACAAAGTCGTCATGGATCATGCAATGGTTTTGCCCCCAAGCCCTATAGAAATATTGTAGCAATCAATGTTTCGGGCATGGGAGGCGAACCCAAGTCAACGCTCGTCAAGCGTTTGGGTAGATAGGTCTGGAGAATATGGTACCCCATTAGATCCTTGGTTGAAAGTGCATGGGACTGACGAAGGAATCTTACAATCAATGTTGATTGAGGGGCACCATGGAATGATCACCACCATCGTTCCCTTCTTCCGGAATGTGAAGAAGATACTCAACACAACCTTTACCACCCTTCAGTTTTTGAATTCCTAACAAATACTATAAATATGGTGGATTCCGAGCGAAACTTATCCAATATTGAAGAGACTATAGCCATAAATATCTCGACTAAACCGGATGTTGTAGAGAATATTTATGTCGGCAAAAGTTGTTCCCCTTCAGAACTGGAAATATATAACGCTCTTTTTCGCGAATTCAGAGATGTCTTTGCCTGGTCATATGATGAAATGTCGGGCATTGACTCGAGTATTGTTGAACATGAAATTAAAATGTATCCTGATGTCAAACCAGTAAGACAACGGCTTCGACGGGTACACCCTAAGAAAGCCGCTGCCATTAAGGCAGAAGTTGAGAAACTTCTCCATGTTGGTTTCATCTACCCGGTTCCTCTAACCGATTGGGTATCGAATATTGTCCCTGTTATGAAGAAACAAGGGACAATAAGAGTGTGTGTCGACTATAGGGATGTAAACCAAGCTTGTCTAAAGGACAACTATCCTACACCCTTCATCGACCAGATAATTGATGAATGCGCCTGATGTGAAATCTTTTCCTTTATGGATGGATTTTCCGGGTATAATCAGATAAATATCCGCCCACAGGACCAGTCAAAGACTGCATTTATTTGTCCGTGGGGCACATTCGCTTATTGAAAATTACCCTTTGGTTTAAAGAATGCAGGGGCGACGTTTCAGAGGGCAATGAATTATGCCTTCCACGACATCAAGAACATCGTTCAACCATATCTCGACGACCTTCCGGCTCATTCGCGAAAGCGGACTGATCATCCGCAGCATTTAAGAGCGATATTTCTACGTTTCCGACACTACAAGATAAGACTCAATCCACAAAAATGTGTGTTTTGCGTCGGTTCTGGTCGTTTAGTTGGCTTTGTGGTCTCTAAGGATGGGATTCGTCTCGACCCTTGCAAGGTTCAGGCAATCATTAATTTGCCTCCACCTTCAAATGTGCTTCAGATTCAAAAACTCCAAGGGAAAGCAAACTTTCTGAGGAGGTTCATTCCAAATTACGCAGAACTTGCTAAAGGTTACGCTCGTCTTTTGAAAAAGGATGTACCTTTTGTCTGGGATCAGGTCACGCAAGCTTCCTTTGATGCTCTGAAAGATTTTCTAGTAAGAGCATCATTAATGTATGCCCCGGACTATCAAAGAGATTTTAACCTGTATCTGGCTGTAGCGGATACGAACATTGCGATGGTTTTAGTACAAGAAGTCGATGGAATTGAACATCCTATTTATTATTTAAGTAAAAACTTAAATGATACAGAGAGAAAATATTCCTAAGTTGAAAAACTAGCGCTTGCAGCTGTTCAAGCGATTCAAAGATTTCGACATTATGTCCTCTTTCAGAAAACTACCATTTTATCAGATTGCAACCCCATGACGTACATACTGTCACGACAGTTGCTGGGGGGCAAATATTCAAAATGGATAGCGATCCTTCAATAGTTTGATCTGGAATTTGTAAAATCCAAACCAAAGAAAGCTCTAGTTTTCGCGGAATTATTGTGCGATCTCCCATCGTCGTCCAACGATGAAACATCGGAAGAGTCAATCGTGGATGAAAATTTGTTTCTGATATCTACAAGCGATGAGTGGTATGGAGATATCATAGTTTATCTCCAAACCCAAAAGTTCAGGCCTAACGCCTCTCACTCAAAACAGAAACGTATACGATACCAAGCTAAAGACTACATGATCGTCGGTGATACGCTTTACCGACGTGGTATCGATACAGTTCTGAGGAGCTGCCTTACCCATGAGGAGGCCGAGAAAGCCCTGAATGAGTGTCATTCAGGCGCGTGTGGGGGGGCATCAATCTGGATATGCAACAACACAAAAAATCTTACGAGCAGGATACTTCTGGCCAACCATGTTCAAAGATTGCATAATCGCAGTTAGAAGTTGCCATGCATGTCAGATATTTGATAGCAAAACCAGAAGACCACCCGCACCTTTATAGCCAATAGTTGTTGTTGGGCCTTTCGCCAAATGGGGCATCGATTTCATGCAATGTAACCCCACCTCGACCAAGGGGCATGGGTATATTATAGTCGCCGTTGACTATTTTACCAAATGGGCCGAGGCGATGCCTACATTGGATAACACTGGTGAAACAACTGCCCTTTTCTTTTTCAATCATGTAGTCGCCAGGTTCGGCATACCGCAGGCTATAGTTACAGATCATGGATCGCATTTTCACAATCACATGATGGTTGAATTAGCTGCCAAGCTAGGGCTATCTCACGACAGCTCTACCCCGTATTATCCGCAAGCCAACGGACAAGTTGAAGCAATCAACAAGGTCCTAAAGCGTATCTTGCAAAGGATGATCGGGGTTCACAAAATAAGGTGGCACCTAATCCTGTACTCAGCCTTGTGGGCTTACCGAACATCGGTAAAAAATGCCACTGGGTTCACACCGTTTCAACTGGTGTATGGCTTGGAGGCAGTCTTACCAATCCAGTGTGAAATTTCGTCTCTTAAACTCGTAATTGACCTCCTCCCCGGAACTTCAGAAGAAGAGGCCCGTTTCCTGGAATTAATCCAGTTGGATGAAACCCGTCGTGACGCCGCTCTGGCTAACGAAGCCCATAAGAAACGAGTCAAGGCGGAGTTCGACAAGAATGTCAAACCCCGTGTCTTATCTGAAGGTGACTTGGTCTTGCTTTACGACCAAGAATCCGACAAATTGGGAGCAGGAAAATTTAATTCTTTATGGATGGGTCCCTATATTGTTAAACGAGTGTTAGCAAAAGGAGCCTACGAGTTGATGGATTATGACGGAATACCACTGGCGCAACCTCGCAACGGGTTATACCTCAAGCGTTACTATGCCTAAGTAGTAACCTGAGTGCTTTTGTTGTATTTTATTTTCGCTAAAGTGTTTGTTTCTGTCGTGTAATCCACCTTTTTCATTTGTTGTAGATGTCGAACTTTTCTGAGACATATGTGGGATATGCCGACGGAGCGAGTCGTAGTTCGCGGAATCTATCCTCCGCAGCCTGGGCCATTTTTGATCCAAGCGGCGAGTTAGTGAGTTTCAGAGGTGTGTGTATTGGGCAATCAACGAATAACATCGCTGAGTATAGCGCGTTGATAGAACTCCTCTCTGATACCATCGCCCATGGTATACGCCGACTAATCGTCAGGCTAGACTCACAACTTGTGATACTACAACTCAATGGTATATATTCGGTCCGCAATCCAGCTATTTATCGAATGTTTCTAAGGGTTAAGATTTTGGAAAGACAGTTTGATTCAATTCAATACCAGCATATTTCCAGGAACTTAAACACATTAACCGATTCATTAGCAAACTATGTATTAGATAGACATTTGCGACATTTATAAAGAGAAATGCATCAGTGTTATGCAAGTGGATCATGTAAATCAACCAGAATAAACCTCAAAAATCAAAATATATATAAAAGTTGTTTATCGTTTATACATAATGTTCTGTAACCAAGACAAAAATTGGTCATGTGACCCAAAAACTCAAAAGTTCTAGGGGGCACCCTAGCCTAATGGTGCTCATGATAGCACGTCACGGCCTGTGCAATCATGCGCAAGAGACGAGTCCATCGTCTAGGCACACCAGTAGTATGCCGCTGCAACTGTAAAGGTAACTCATCGATCCGGACATCTGGAATACCGAGAGTAAGGCTCTCAACCTGCTCCTGCACAGCTGTAAGGGTCTCAATGTCATCAAGGTCGCGAAGGATAAATCTCCTAGCAGGCTCCACTGCCGGGTCAGCAACTGGCGGTCTCGGACGAACTGCTGGACGAACAGGACCAACATCTGCATGCACCCAAGAGTTTGATCAAAAGTCTTGACAAAATAAAGCACAGTAACATTATGAATAAAAACAGTAAACAATGATATGATCAAAGAGTCTACCAATAGCGCCCCACTGTTCGCCATCCGGTAGCACCAAATCCGGATCACCTCGGAAATCCATACCCACATATGGATACTCGCAAAAGACCATCTCCTGGCGCTCGAACCACCTAAAGAAGGCATCAGTGAAAGTAATCTGAGGTTGACCAGCATGCCTAGACATGTGATCGACCCACCTCTGCATGCGTGGCTCGGTCGGAGAAGGCAAGTCGAGTACAATATACTGAGGCTGCATCAGTGGAATTTTCTCCAAGGCGAAGGCAGTCAGAATAGAACCAAATCCAAAGTTGTTCAGCTTCCCGTCCTTTACCTTGGTCAATTGAATTTTCATCTGAACAAGTATTGCATCACACCAGTTGAATACTTTTGGTTGGAGACACTCCAAGGCGTGCTGCACATAAGACCTGTTGGCAATATGTAAAGATGCGCTACCGACCATCCTACCAATAGTATACAAAATGGACCTAAGAGACCTATCAGTAATCTCACGGATAACAACCTTGCCGTCTCTGCTCGGCTGGGAACCTTCCCTGCAGTACTGGAAAACATAGTCTCTCACGGAGTCATTCCCCCGGGCCGAACCTGACAAAGAAATGGGGGCACCCCGCCTTGACAATCCAGTCAAGAAGTAAATGTCTACTATGGTCAAGGGGATGGATTTTCCCCTAATCTGGAATACTTGGTTGATAGAATCCCAAGCATCAAGCATATACTGCAGCAAAGTAATCTGTGCTTTCATGCTAGAGATACGGAAGAACTTCAACAGGCCACAGTTTCGCAGTGCGTTTACCGTGACGGGGTCATGGAGAGCAATCATATCTTCTTCTTCATGTTCTCGTTCTCGCCATGTAAGGGACATTTTGTTAAAAAGTTCCTGCAAAACAAACAAGAGAATGAGTAAGATCCTGAATTTGATGAGAAACTGGCGAAATTTCATCAAAAAATGTGTTGGAAACTCAATTTTTTGAGATCAACACAGGCAGCCAGTGTCCTACCTGCGCTGAAGTTAGGGCGCCCTAGCAAAACCCCTGAGGCTCATAAAAGCTCGAAAACAGGCACAGAATAGAAAAAGGAAACCATGAAAAGAAAGAGCTAGGGTTTAGCTCCTACCTGGTCCAGACGGTGCCGAGAATCGTCCACAGAATCTCCCGAAATCAGCTGGAGAAAATCAAGGGGGAAGAGGCACCTCCAAAGCTCCAACAAACCAAATGCAAATGAAATGGTAAAATGAGAGGTAAAAACACTTTTAATGGCTTTTTACGTAGTTCAAAGCAAAATATTAGGGTTTTCATCTCATGATTATGTATTTCTAACTAAGTTTGATGCAGCAATTGAAAATGCAATACTATCTTTGAAAAGAGAAAAGCTAGTAATGGTAAAAAAATCAAAATTTGACCATATAAACGAGCAGTTTTGGCATAAAGTTCATGCTCGTTAAAAAATAAACGCAAGATCCGAGCAGTTTTAGCACATAGTTCATGCTCGTTAAAAAATAAACATAAGATTGAGCAGTGTTTTGGCGCATTCAAGCTCGTTAAAAAATGAACCTATACCGGTAAATAACTATTGAGTATGTAACCTGATCAACCGTAAAAAGACCTTGCTCGTGTTTTATGCACCGTCACCTCCACCGTTCATTTGGCCGATCGTTTAACTCCATATGATTGTTTACCCATTTTGAGGAACAGCTGCGAAGAGTGATTTCACCTAGCCATCCTTGTGACACTGCCGTGATTGGAAAATTCCAACCTGTACCTGGAATCAGCTGCTATACCTGTTCATCACTCGTTCCTCAAAAGACGAGTCTTCTTTAAGCTCTTTTCAACTGACTCGTAAAATATGAAAAGATTGCCGAGTTTTGGCCTCCCAGCTCGTTAAACGACCGAAAGAGCTATCCCTCTTCTAGATTTTAATCTTTTTTGACCTGAGGGATTATTGCACAAAAAGATCGAGCGCTTGTTTTGTTCGGCTCGTTAAAAGTACCGAAAACTCATCCCTTCTGTATTGTTTTATACTTTTTCGGACTTAAGGGATTAGATGACGAAAAAGGAATTTTGGAGTTAACTTTATGTACCTTTTCAGACTCTCTAAAAATGAAAAGGGCCGAGTTTTCCTTGTCGTTAGACTCGTTAAAATCACTAAATAGCGACAAACTTGTCTTTAGACGAGAACGAGTTTCCCTATCGCTAGGCTCGTTAAATCATAGCGATGGGCTTGCCCGAAGGGAACATTATAGAACAAGCATATGTTATCCTCCTCAAGCTTGACAAAAATAAAGAGGTACTGGTCAGCAATGACTGGGGAAAAATTGGGAAAAAATCGAAAAGTCTTTGATGGTAGCAGGTCGCTCTTGAACATGACACTTTTCCTTCGTACCACATCGGGTTGGGTTGTTTCATTCACCAGTCACATCACCATGGTCTTTGCAACAACATCCATAATTGGGGTAATGCTACCGATCCATCACATCAGTGTCGCCATATGTTCAAGAGAAGTCGTTCAGAAAGAGTCAACCAGGTCCCATCCACTGCCATACATTATCCTTCATCCATTCATGACCGCCACCCTGAATCATATATCACAGATTGTTTTCACCTCCACTAAAATCATTAGCTCCGTTCCGTGTCACTGATGTGGGATTCATTAAGGCCCTCCTTTGACGGATCGCTTCTTGTCGACATCAACTCATTATCCAAGAAGTTGATCTAGGAACAACCCCTTCAGTACTTTGAAGCTTACATGCCTCAATGGCAAGTTTCTCACTTCCGACGACAGGTATACATCAATGACCTTCGACCAGAAGATTTTGCGTGGTGTTCGACGCCAAGTCCTTTATTCACACCACGTGAATTGTACTGCAGTACCTTGAGGGTCATTATCATTATCGGTGATTCCTCTCGTGCTTGTTAACGGTTTACATCATTGACCGGTAATCAAGCGATGTCTTTCCATGTTCGACTTCAGCACAATTCTCACATGGATCGACTTGTACTTAGAGTGAAGATCGAACGAGTTTGAAGACCCCAGATCTAGTTTCATCCATCCGGGCTGCGATAATATATTCAGGGAAATAAAAACATTTGACATGTACATCATTGCAGCAGATGATCATCCTACTCAAAGGATGATAGTTTCGCTAGAATTATCAGTCTACCATCAGACGATCGTCTGTTCTATGTACCAAAATGTATTTATAAAGCTGAGCATGGGAATGCCCGCCTCAGCTAGATCATGAAAGCAGAATGAATCATAATGTATTGTATTGTATCTTATTACAGGTCTCCTCCCAACAAATGGATGAACTTCGGACTCCCCTGGATAAAGCATTTCACCCGATAAACGGCCTCATACTTTAGGGGGCAACTGTTATAGACATTTTTGTGCCTTGCATCACTGAGCATGAAATGTCAATAATTAAGGGATCCAAAGTCCTTAAACATGTTGTTCCTACCCCTAGAGGAACAAGGCCAGCGAACCACAACAGTTTAGAAAAGTTCTCCACCTGAAAACACTCAAAAACAAGCAATTTCTGGATCATGTCAACTACTCCACTGAGCATCTGCACTGAATGTCAAGTGCTCCACTGTGTACCTGCGCTGAATGTCAACTGCAAAGAAGGCCACCTGCGCTGAGCGTACTTGGACAAGTGGCAGACTCATTTCTCAGGTGTCAATGCCCATGAAGCTTCCAAAATGACACTTGGATCAGGGAATTCGACTGGTGATGAGTAAGAGGTTCCAAATCTCCAAGTGGAAGCAAGAACCTCCAAGTGGACTCAAGAAATGAAGTGGGAAAGGACACTAGTCAGCTTCATGCAAGTCTCAAGCTGACTCATCCTTTCTCCAAAATTCCTATATATAGATCTCTCTCATGAGGTCTAAGGAGGCTGGATTGTATTGCAAAGAATTGCTGTTGGTTTGTGGTTGGATCATTGGGTGTTTATGCTTTGAAAGGGGCTGAAGAAGGAATTCCATTCTGCTGGGAAGGAGATGCTGGGTTGGAACCCTATGGGTTGTATCTCTTCCTGAACCTTGTTTATCAATCAATAAAGCTTCTCGGTTCTTTCCTATATGCTGGTGTTTATTGTATGATTTGCATTAGTGTATTTGATTTACTCCTAATCCTAAATCATTTATGAATATGTATATTTGCCTTTGTATTGTGTCCTTCTCTTGTTGCATGTAGTTGTTCTCTTGTCACAGGTAGCTGTTCTCTTGTGATCTCGTGGGAGCAAAAGCGAGGAGGCAAGTAGCTGTGGACACACAAAGAGGAGAGGATCTAGATCGAGGGACAACCGAAAGATAACGGTAAGTCTACCAATCTCCTCTGTTTCATATTTCATAAAGGAAGAAACCGAAGTAGCTGCATTCATTTGTTGCTAAGGCACTATCACGCCTTAGGTGGATAGGATCGTCCTGCATAGGCATTTTTCCCCACAACATGCCCATAAGGCCTCAAGGAGTTTAGCTTCCCATTTTGGTGGTTCGCAAATCTTTTTTGGTTAAGATTTCTTCCAGAACCTTATTGGTGCTCTCCACTTGTCTGTTCGCTTGAGGGTGGTAAGGAGAAGTGATTTTGTGCCTAATATGATACTTCTGTAAAGTAGCAACAATTTTATGAGCAGTGAATTGTGACTCCCCATTCATTACTATTTCTCGAGGCAGCCTGTATCACACAAATAATTCAAATAAGAAATTAAGTACTACTTCTTCTGTAGCTCTTGGAAGAGCTACTGCTTCCACCCATTTAGTCACATAATCTGTGCAAACCAATATGTATTCCTTTGGATATGATGGTGCACTAAAGGAAACTACAAAATCTAGTGCCCATATTTCAAAGAGTTCTATTACAAATTGTGGTTTTAGGGGCATCTCATCAACTTGAATGGGTTGACCCATTCTCTAACGACTATCACAACTCCAGACATATTTCTTTTCATATTTAAATATCATGGACCAATAATAGCCCATCTGGAGTACTTTATGTCCAGTTCTGCAATCGACGAAATGTCCACCACGTGGCCCATCATGACACGGCCTACGAATGTGGTAAATCTCATCTTCTCTAATGCATCTGCGGATTTGAAGGTCAAACCCTGTATGAAAGAGGTAGTTGTTTATAAGAGAACCATGCACTGTGCTGAATAATTAGTTTCCTATCCCGGGGTGAAAAATGCGCTGGCAGTTTTCTTGCTGCTAGGTAATTGGCCACATCAACATACCAAGGCATCTTGATTATTACAGAGAACAATTTTTTTTCTCGAAATTGATCTTCCATTAATAAAGGGTTAGTTGTTTTATCTGCTCTAGACAGAAAATGTGTAACAAGATTTTCCTTTCTTGGGCTATCCTTTATAGTAATGTTGAATTCCAGCAATAAGAGAAACCATTGAGTTATTCAACCACATGTAATAGGTTTATTAGCTAAATATATAATGGAAGAATAATCAGTATACAAGAAGACTGGATGTCCTGTTATATAGTGATATAATTTATTAATGGAATACACAACAGCTAAAAATTATTTTTCGATCACTATATCATTTAGCTCTGTCGGTGTGAGGTTTTTGCTAAATTCGAGTTTGGCCCTCCTAACACAGGGGTTGTTGAGACCTTCTTCTTAAGTTCTGCAAAAGAAATGCCACATATTTCAATCCATTTGAATTCAAAATTTCCAGTCAGAACATATAATGGTGCTGCTATATTTGAAAATTTTGCTATAAATCTACGATAATAACCAGCGTAGCCAAGGAAACTAAGTACCTTTGTAGGTGTACGAGGAGTAGGAAATGTAATAATTACCTCAATCTTTGCTGGATCCGCTTGAATACCTATATCAGAAATGTAATGTCCCAGAGCTACGCCTTCAGTCATCATCATATGACATTTTTCATGGCTAAGGCACAATTTGGTATTCATGCATCCTTCAAGAACTTTTTCTAGATTTTGTAAGGCCTGGTCAAACTCGTTACCATATGGAGTAAAATCATCCATATACAACTCAATTCATTCACTAATTAAATCATAAAAGATACTTAAAATTTCTCTTTGGACGGTGGTTGGTGCATTTCACAACCCAAAAGCAAAAAATCTATATGCAAATGTTCCCCAAGGGTAGGTAAATGTAGTCTTATCCTGGTCTTCTGGAGCAATTTGAATTTGATTATAACCACTAAAACCATCCAGAAAGGAGAATAATTTATTTCCAACAAGAGTGTCAAGGACCTAATAAACAAATGGAAGGGGGAACAAGTCTTTCTGCGTAGCGATATTTAGTTCTCTATAGTCCACACAAATTCTCCATTTACTGTTTTTCATAGGGACAACAACTAATGGTGAAACCTACTAGCTGTCTAAAATGGGATATATGAAACTAACATCCATGAATTTTTTCAATTCTTGTTTCATTATGTCCCTAAGGTGTGTATTTAACCTTCTTTGATGCTACCGAATAGCAGGAGAATCTTTTTATATATAAATGTGATGGGTACATAGTTGTGGATTAATACCCTTCATGTCAGAATATTCCCAAGTGAAGGCATGCTTATATTTTTGGAGAATCTGAATTAATTTGTTTTTTTGTTGATCATCCAGGTTAGCATTAATATTTAAAGTTTTTCTAGGCTCAATTTCGATGTGAATTTTGTTATGGGCAGTAGTCGTAGGTATATGATCATTATTTAAAATCTTTAGCGGATCTTCCTAGGGTTCGTTATCAAGCATGGATTTCAACATCTGGCATTTTGGATTCCCGATAGTAGAATATTTGTTAATAAAGCCATTAATTATATCATGCTCAGTTTGATTTTTAAAAGCAAGGGATTCATCCACAGTAAGAGGAGAACACAGGTTTTCCTCCTGATATTTGGGTGGGAATGATACCGGGCTAAGTCGAAAATAACCACATTATGCAAATAAAATTGCATGTCACTGGTCCCAAGCCTTAATCAACTGATCCATGGTGAAAACCTTCTTAAACCAAGGTTTAATGCTTCTTAATTAAGTTTTAAGGCTCCTTCCTTTAGTCTAATGCAAAAACATTTCATTAGACTTTCTATAATATAACCCTTCATTAATCTTTCTATCGGGACTTTATTCACCCTCATAACCTTTAGTTAATCTAAACCCCGCATATATAACCAAACCCATACCATGGTCTCTGACTTTGGTTAAAACCCGACTTAACCCAAAATACCTTTATCCAGTTATTTCTATTATAATTCCTATATAATAGAAATACACCACAAATACACTTAAACTTACCCTTTCACCTTTTCTAGGCCTTTGCACATTTACCGATGTTTACCTTTATCTAATCAATCCTACACCATTGATTTCACGCCATCAGATCAACGGCTTTCACATGATCTCCACTCATCCTCTGGAACTCAAATAACTTTAACTCTGCTGTATAAACTTTCGGGTCTGCTCTTTCCCCAAATCTTGTCGGCTTCAACCTCCATCGCAGATCTTACCCTGCAATCCAACGACTGATATCATCCCCAATCAACAGAGTTGCTCGATGATCCTCCACCGTAAATCAAAACCATATATGATCCGACAATCCACAACGATATCATCCGGACAACTTGTATGAGGATTACTCGCCCGATAAAGAGGTTTCCTCTCTCCTATAATGTGCTACATGTAACCTATTTAATGGAATCAGGTGACTCCCTCCTATTACCGCATACCACTTATTCTCAACCCGATAAACCATTTTCGCTTATAAACCCACCTTTCTATTTGACTAACATTTGAGCTTATCAGCGCCCGATGACCGTAGATCCTCTACCATCGAAGGCTGTGACGACTCCTTCAGATTCCGCATCTGCTAACTCTTAAATTGATCTCCACCATTCATTTCTTGATTCCATTTTACACTAATCAATCCTGGCCGCTTATCTCGAACAATTCTCATCCGTTGATATCCAAGCTCCAATGGCTCCTATGCATCACTATGCTCTCTTTTGTTTCTTCTCTTTGCTTTGTTTTTACAACGTTTCTTCAGTGTTCTTTGTGGTTTTGGGTTTCTTCAGGGTTCTCGTCTTTAATTGTTCTGCCACACAACTTCTCTTGAGCTTAACTCCTCTCTGCCTTTATGTTTCCTTCACCTTTACTGAAAATTTAAAAGGCTTCCTCCTGCACTGTCGATGTGTGTAAAGCCTATAACACTTCTTTGTATTTCGCCTTCTTGTTCTGCACCTACAACCTCTGTTACACAGAATAATTCAAGACTATACACCATCTATATCTCAATTACTCAATACACACACATGAAATAAAATTGAGTTGTTTGTATTAATAAACATATATTTACATTAGAGTCTCTCTCTCTAGCCTGATCTTCTGTATCAGTGGTCTCTACCCGTAGGCTTACAGTCAAACTTCTAACTCATACCTCTAACTACTAACCTAACTACTCGACTTGACTACCTGACTTGACTAACTCTTTCTCTGCCTTTTTGGCTTACATTTATACAAAAGGATTTTATAACCAATTCCTGGTTTAGATCCATAAGCTTCTCAACAAAATCCTACAATCTCTTCCTTAGCTCTAACGATCCTCTCTAATCCACAAAATCATGAACTAACTCCTAATCTAGGATTTACAACTAATTCTCAAATCTGTCCACTATCCTAAATCTCTCATGTTCTCCTACATTCGAGAACATTTACAAATATGCCTCACAATACTTAATTAAATCCCTATTCTAGCTTCTCTCATTAAAATCACTCAAAACCTTAATAATTACATTAATTTAACACTTAGGAACCCAACTTCCTTAAAACACAAGACCCCCTATGTCTACTAAAGTACAATGATATTTCTTGAGTTGAATGGTCCTGCATCCGACTCCCAAAGTAGACAATATTCATGATCTCCTGATCATGTGCTTCATATGTTGATAGAAAACCTCCAGGGTCCGAAACTTTAGTTTGTAACTGTATGAATGCTCTGCACATTTTCTGCTGCTGTATGTCTGCTGTCTTCTATTTCATCTTCCTCTCCTTGTCAATCAGGTTCAAGTTCTGATTGATCATGCTTCCTGCTGTTGTCATTCTCCTCCGTATGGACTGTTTCATCATCAATTGCAATAATTCTTGAATCTCCATCTCCACCACATCCTTGGACTGGTCCATACTCTGCCACTTACTGTTACCCCTTTCTCTTTGTTTCAAGTTGTTGTTGGTGTCCACTAACTCTTCAAACTGTTGTTCTTCTCTTTGAAGTTGTCGAATTATTACTCTTACTCTTGCTTCTTCTCTCATTATTACTTTTCCTACCATTCTTACTACCTCCCTTTCATCCTTACCGTCTTTCATGATTATCTCTTTCTACATTGAATCCCAACTTTCCAACATTCTCTCTAGCAATTGAACATCTCTGTTCCATGGGTTAAAATATTCCACAGAATCCTCTTCTACCGTCTTTACTTGACTACTCATCTGTGTCAAATTTCGTCCAGCATCTGCAAATAAACCTACACTCACAAAACAATTATTAAAATAAGAAACATTTGGCCTCAGTGCCTCTTCTTCCTTTGGCAACACTTTAGTATGCTGCTCTAATTTCTCCTCTTCTACCAACACATCAGTATGCTGATTCAACCTCTTTAAAGAATATTCTAAAGAACTCTCAAGACTATCAGTTAGTCTCTCCTCCACATCATCTACTCTAATGATGTCCTTGTCCACTATAATGAACTCCTTCCTCTGCAATCACACTGTCATACTCTAAATTCCCTAGAAAATACTCTAGCAACTCAATTTATCTGTGACACTTCATAAGTACTTCATCATTACTTATGACTCCTGCATTTATACACAAATTATCAGTTTGAAAATTACAAGGTTCAACAGTCTCAACTAATGTTTCACATATAAGTTCTTCAGACTAAATTTCATCTCATTTCATAAGAAATTTTTCCTGTGTTGTCACAACTTCAAACATCAATGTATTACTAAATTCTTTCTGCTACAATAAGTCACTTCTTTCCTCATCCAAGATACATTCTCCATCATTCTTTACTTTAGAGTTTTTATCTTCTGAAAGATACTCTTCCATACTTTTGACAACTTCAAAAGATTTCTCATCCTCTGCAAGACTTGTAATCACATGAAAATTATTAGATTCAACAATATAAGGTTTTAAATTCTCCCGCTGGTCTTCATTTGTCCAACATTTAAGAAAATCATCAATAATTCCTTCTTCTTCACCTAGAACTTCACCCTTCTCTGGTTCACAAATAGAAACTCCCATTTCGAACTCAGCTTCTCTGAGTTTTTCCATCAGCCAATTTACTTGCTTCTATTGTAGCCTTCTTTGTAACTTAGACCACTTCATTGGCTTCTTCTTCAAGACCCAACCTAGTCTTTGGTTTTCCTCAAGTATCATCCTTAATACATTGAGTTGTTCTTTCATCTCAACAATCTCTTTGTCAAGCTCCTCTTGATTCATTCTCTTGCCATTTGCCTTGGCATCCTCCTCCATCACTTTTCTTCTGTTGTGGTTTTCCTCATAACCTCTGCCATGACTATCAATAGTCACCTTCTCCTTCTCTATCTTCATGAGTTCTTCACTCACTTACTATGAGCTGCATTTAACCCTCTACAACAACAAGTTCTCCCTGCTGCCACTTACCTCACCAAGCTTTCCTCTGTACTTGGTCTTTTGGCAAGCACTTGGTTCTTTGTCTCTGGAACCTCTTTTGAGCACTTCCCTCTGCTCCTTCTAGGCTTCAACTCATTTGCATTTTTTAAGAACAAAATTGTCCTCTTGTATTTCAATTGCAATGAAATACTTGGTTCTGACCACCTCTTATTTCACTTAGAAACTCTTACCAGCTTCTTTCATTACTTAGAAATTCTACCCGCATCCTCTTACAGAATTGCCTTTGTGAGTTGCCACAATATCTCTGTAGTAACAAGTCTCCTTCTTGCTACATATGCCTCACTAAGCTTCTCTCCTCTGAGCTCAGTCTATTAGCATTCCTCTGGTTCTTTCCTCTGGAACCAATTGAGTTCTCCTTGCTCTAGATTGCTGCAACCTTATCACCTTCTTATGCCACTACCTGTGCATCAATATAAAGACCACAAAATCTCCAATCTTCAAATCAAATTATAATAAAATCATATCATCTCACCTTCAAAACCTCTGCATGATATTTTTCTACCATTCACATGCACTTTGAATGGATTGTCCTCTGTTCCCTTGGATCTGCAAATTCTACTGCACTTTATCCCTGTGTGCCTACTGCTTGTCAGATTAGAATCCGATCTCCTCTTGCCTGCATACACATCACCATTCACCTGTATACACACCTTAAAACATAACTCTGTTCTAAATTCTTAAAGTCCTTTTACACAGAATTTCCTTATTCTATTATGATATCAATTGTTTCAACCACAATTCTCTGCTCTGATACCAAATGATAACGGGCTAAGCCAACAATAACCACATTATGCAAATAAAATTGCATATCATTGGTCCCAAGCCTTAATCACCTAATCCATGGTGAAAACCTTCTTAAACCAAGGTTTAGTGCTTCTTAATTAAGTTTTAATGCCCCTTCCTTTAGTCTCATGCGGAAACATTTCATTAGACTTTCTATAATCTAACCCTTCATTAATCTTTCTATCGGGACTTTATTCACCCTCATAACCTTTAGTTAATCTAAACCCCGTGTATATAACCAAACCCATACCATGGTCTCCGACTTTGGTTAAAACCCGACTTAACCCAAAATACCTTTATCCACTTATTTCTATTATAATTCCTATATAATAGAAATACACCACAAACCCACATAAACTTGCCTTTTCACCTTTTCCTGACCTTTGCACATTTATCGATGTTTACCTTTATCCAATCAATCCTCCACCATTGATTTCACGCCATCATATTAATGTTTGTCGCATGATCTCCACTCATCCTCTGGAACTCAGATAACTTTAACTCTGCTGTATAAACTTTCGGGTCTGCTCTTTCCCCAAATTTTATTGGCTTCAACCTCCACCGTAGATCTTACCCTACGATCCAACGATTGATATCATCCCTGATCAACAGAGCTTCTTGATGATCCTCCACCGTAGATAAAAACCATATATGATTCGATGGTCCACAGCGATATCGTCCGGACAACTTGTACGAGGATTACCTGCCCGATAAAGTGGTTTCCTCTCTCCTCCGACGTGCTACATGTCAACTATTTAATGGAATCCGGTGACTCCCTCCTATTACTGCATACCACTTATTCTCAACCCGATAAACCATTTTTTCTTATAAACCCACCTTTCTCTTTGACTAACATCTGAGCTTATTAGCGCTCGATGACCATAGATCCTCTACCATTGACGGCTGTGACGGCTCCTCCGAATTCCTCATCCGCTAACTCTTAATTTGATCTCCACCATTCATTTCTTGATTCCATTTTACGCGACTTAATCCTGGCTGCTTATCTTGAACAAATCTCATCTGTTGATCTCCAAGCTCCAATGGCTCCTATGCGTCACTACGCTCTCTTTTGTTTCTTCTCTTTGCTTTGTTTTTATGTTGTTTCTTCAGTTTTCTCTGTGGTTTCGAGTTTCTTCAGGGTTCTCGTCTTTAAGTGTTCTACCACACAACTTCTCCCGAGCTTAACTCCGCTCTGCCTTTATGTTTCCTTCACCTTCACTAAAACTTTAAAAGGCTTCCTCCTGCATTGTCGATGTGTGTAAAGCCTGTAACACTTCTCTATTACTCTTCTCTATATTTCACCTTCTGATTATGCACCTGCAACCTCTGTTACGCAGAATAATTCAAGACTATACACCATCTATATCTCAATTAATCAATACAAACACATGAACTAAAATTGAGTTGTTTGTATTAATAAACATATATTTACATAAGAGTCTCTCTCTCTTGCCTGATCTTCTATATTAGTGGCCTCTGCCTGTAGGCTTACAGTCAAACTTCTAACTCACACCTCTAACTACTAACCTGACTACTTGACTTGACTACCTGACTTGACTAACTCTTTCTCTGCCTTTTTGGCTTACATTTATACAAAAGGATTCTATAACCAATTCCTGGTTTAGATCCATAAGCTTCTCAAAAAAATCCTAAAATATCTTCCTTATCTCTAAGGATCCTCTCTAATCTACAAAATCATGAACTAACTCCTAATCTAGGATTTTCAACTAATTCTCAAATCTCTCATGTTCTCCTACATTCGAGAACATTTACAAATATGCCTCACAATACTTAATTAAATGCCTATTCTAGCTTCTCTCATTAAAATCACTCAAAACCTTAATAATTACATTAATTCAACACTTAGGAACCCAACTTCCTTAAAACACAAGACACCCTATGTCTACTAAAGTACAATGATTTTTCTTGAGCTGAATGCTCCTGCATCAGGGAATAATTGATAATTTTCAATAGGTAGGTTGGGCTTAGTAGGTGGGTATAATTTTTTTTCTAACAACGGTTCCTTTGGTAATTTTCATATTCCTTGTACAACACCCTATGTATGCATCTGTAGTTTTTAGCCATGACCTCCCTAATATCAGAGGATTCCCATCCAATATGTTTCTAGGCTTGATAACTAGAAATTCCACTAGGTAATCCTAGAAATGTATAGAAATGATAACATCTTCCAGAGTGCCCTCTAGTTTCACTACCAATCTTTCAGCTAGTTCTAACAAAGTAGAAGTCAATTTTAAGGCGGAGATCCCAAGGGTACCATAGGTTTCGACAATTAATATATTTATAGCGGCCCCTAGGTCCAATAGGGTATTCAAAAATCATGATCCTAAATTTGAACAGTGACCATTGGATTCCCAGGGTCACTATATTTGGCAGGTATATGTTTCCCTAAAATCAAGTCAGAGAGTGTTCCTAAGACATGGATCGTAGGAGGATATTTTATTTTCCTTCCAAGATTTTTACCACACAAGTCTTTAATTGTCTTTGCATAAATTATAATATATCATATAGCTTGGAGGAGAGGGATTTCTATGGATATATTTTTTAATTCCCCTACGAGATCGAAATTAGAATGAACTGGTGATTTAATCCTGTTAGTGTTTCAAAGAATGGAGGAGCGACAGTTGTAGTTTGAACAGGTTTTTTTTGTTTTGTTAACAAATTAGATGTCTCTATTTCTGAATCTGCAGTTGGAGAAATATGTTCTGCGAAAAGATTCTCTTCAATATGATTTTCATTATCTTCCTATTCTTGATTGGCTTCATTATTTTTTGTGAAGACAACTAATCTAGATCTCAGTCACAACTCATTACACTCGAGGGAGTTAGTTTCACGATCTGAACTTTCGACAATCTCCAAATATCAACAAACTTATTGTTCAGATTGTGATTCGGCTGAGAAGGTAATTGAGGACACAGTGGTGGTTCATGATTTGGGGGAAATTGAAATGGAACTTGTAAGGTGGCTATGATTGGGGTGTTGTTCTTGTGGATAGGTTGATTGGTCCCAGGGTGGTGTAGAGCATGGCTGAGATTTCCAAGTAGGATTAAAATATTGCTAACCCTTCCATGTTGGTCTAGGAATCTGTGGTTGAGCATATTGTCCAGAATAAAATAGAGAAGGGTCTTGCATCATGCCTGAAGGGAGAGTCTACCATGGACGTCATTGTGTCATGAGAAATGTCGGCTCAGAATCTTATTCGGCTTCTTTGAATACAAATTTTAATCTAGCGATTGAAGGACATCATTCTATTGAATGATCTTTAGTGCAGATAATGCATTTTTCAATCATATCTAGTGGGCGCTCCCTACAACTATGTGTTGAGATTGCAACAAGATGATGGAGCTTAGTGAAAAGAGTCGCCTTCACTAAGTGGGCCCGCAGGCTATTTTTGGCGCAAGTCTATTTTTAGACTATGTCTATTTTTAGACATATGGATCATGTCTATGTTTATGGATGATTGATCAAGTTGGGAAAAATAGATGGACTTCTATTTTTGATGAAAGTGTGAGTGATCACAGTGTGAGTGATCAAGTCTATTTTTAGACTGGCTGTCAAAAATAGAAAAGTCAAATATTATTATCTCACAATAATATTTGGACTATAAACTTAATCTTATTCTCTTGGAGCACTTCAGTTTGAGCTACGGAAGTGGCACATGCAGCTGTCAGAAGGAAATTCGTTTTTCTTATGAGTCAGTTGAGTTGTTGCATGCATGACTTCAGTTAGAACTCAAGTGAGTTGAGTTTAGTGGACTGGAGGTACAGTTGATGGAGTTGTGTTCAGTTTAACTTAGTTAAACTGGTTGTAGTTAGTCTAACTACAGATAGACTAATGATGAGTTGTTAAACTAATTATTAACTCATAATACAACTAAAGAATACATCAGTTAACTCAGTTGCATGTCAGTGCATGTTCAGTTCAACAGGGACAGGTGGTAGAGAATCAGATTGCTATCAGTTGTGACTATAGTTGTGCACCAGATCTTGCACAATCAAGGGATTGAGTATGCCAATGAGTTTGCTCACGTATTTGGCCCGCATTTTAGCCTTTGCTCACGTCCACAAAGAGTGAGTGACTATTTTGCAGGTGAAAATCGAGTTTGGGAAGCAATTCTCATCAGTCCTTGAGCAGGTATTGAGCAGTGGAGGCAGGCAAGCAGTGGAAGAGATTTGGAGATCAGATCTGAGCTGTATTGTGTGTAACAGAGGTGGAGATACTTGTGAGAAGTATTATGCTGTGTAATGTTATATGACTCAATCATTAATATACAGATAGTGTGGGGTTTTTAGCGAGATGCTTTCCCCGTGATACATACTGTGTTAATGTGTGAATGCTCTTGATGTTTTATTGTTATTGATGCTGCTATATTCTTGATCAACGTAGAGGAGCTTATGTATTGTGTATGTTTTCCGCATTAGTACATGATCAGGATAATCTCCATTGAATATTTGTTAAATTATTCAAAATTTCTACATGGTATCAGAGCTAGATAATTGTAGAAAAAGTTTCTACATGGTATCGGAGCAACTTGATTTGTAGAAGAGATTTTTAAAGGATATCAAGCGAGGGTTGATCGGAAGCAGTTGAGTTTGGAGCTGGTGGAAAATCGAATTTGCAGCAGTGTTGTTGAAATGTCTTTCAACGGATTGCAAATGTTATTCCAAAGCAAGAGCGACCTGGCGCTCAAGGATAAACTCAATAACAATAAAGGTGAGAATGGATCTTCATCAAAGGTATCTGATGAAGAGAATTGTGCTTTGGCTGCCAAAGCAAAGAAGGGGAAGAACAAGAAAGCTTCTCATTCCGGTGCGAAAGGCAAGAAGCAGGATATGTCCAAAGTGAAGTGTTTTCACTGTCACCAGCATGGACACTATGCCAAAAATTGTCCGCAGAAGAAGAAGAACAAGCAAGCTGCTGGATCTGCAGGGGGAGAGGCTTTAGCTTCTCAGTTTGAGCTTGATTTTTCATTGATCGCATGCTTGGTTTCAAGTGTGATGGGATTAGTGTGGTTCTTGGACAGTGGTGCATTTTTTCACATGACGGGAGATAGAGATTTGTTCTCTGATCTAGAGGACAAAGATCTTGGAGTGCACATCGAGATGGGCGATGATGGTAGATACAGTGCGACCGGTAT
The DNA here is from genome assembly GCA_031772625.1 of Pinus tabuliformis. Lineage (NCBI taxonomy): Eukaryota > Viridiplantae > Streptophyta > Pinopsida > Pinales > Pinaceae > Pinus > Pinus tabuliformis. The sequence continues at coordinate 820,426,435 of CM062807.1, forward strand.
CGGTACCATTTCCTTTGAGAGGGAGTCTGGTAAACCCTTTGTATTGAAGGAAGTCATGCATGTTCCAGGATTGAAGAAGAATCTCATCTCAGTGGCGATGTTAGAAGACAAGGGGTATGATGTTGTTTTCAGCGAGGGAAAGGCCTTCCTGCGCAGCAAGACAACTGGTGAGACCCGGAAGATAGGGGTTCGAGTGAGGAACCTTTATCAGTTGCATGTAGATGGATGCGCAGCAATGGCAGGCAAGGCAGAAGGATTGGTGAGCCGGGATGATGGCGAGTTGTGGCACAGGAGATTGGGTCACCTTCACCATGGAGCCTTAAAGATACTGCAGCAGATCACTACAGGGCTTCCTAAAGGCACACTTGCGCAGTCAGATCAATGCAAGGGGTGTACTTTGGGGAAGTTTGTGAAAGCCACCTTTCACGAGAAGGATAGTCGCGCCACGACGATCCTTGAGAGAATTCACACAGACGTGTGTGGACCTTTCTCAGTTGCTTCGACAACAAAACACAGGTATTATGTGATTTTTGTTGATGATTTCTCTCGTAAGTGCTGGATCTTCTTCATGCAGAAGAAGAGCGAGACATATTCAAAGTTCTGTGAATTCAAAGCACTGGTCGAGAAGGAGTCGGGGAAGAAGGTGAAGGCTCTTAGGAGCGATAATGGTGGTGAATACATCTCGGACGAGTTCAAGGATTTCTGCAAGGCAGAAGGGATTCGTAGAGAGCTCATAGCTCCCCATAACCCACAGCAGAACGGGGTAGCTGAGCGGAAGAACAGAACGATTGTGGGTGCTGCACGGGCAATGTTACATGATCAGGGCCTACCCCTTCACTTGTGGGCAGAAGCATGCAATACAACAGTTTATGTGCAGAACCGTTGTCCTCATAGGATACTTGGCATGAGTACACCCGAGGAGGCTTATTCTGGTAAGAAGCCTGATCTTTCTCATTTGAGGATTTTTGGTGCTAACGTTTACATGCATGTGACGAAGGATGCCAGAAAGAAGTTGGAGCCGACTGCAGAGGTTGGGATATTTGTGGGGTACACTGATACGCCCCACAACTATCATGTGTATTTACCAGACAGTGGTAAAACTGTTGTGCGACGGGATATAAAATTTCAGGAGGAGAAAGCCATGAAGTGTTCGCTTGAGAGGGAGCTACACTTGCATGCAGATGAGGAGCTATTAGTTCCTAAGGATGAGCTTCAGGACGTGGATCAGCCACAGGACGAGGTTCATGGAGTGGAAGAGACCACTCATGCAGCGCCAACCATCAGAGGGTGAAAGCGCTTGACAGAAGCTGAGCGACTGGCTCAAGATGCAGAGAAAGTTGTAGGACCACCTACAGCCCAACGCAGGCAGAGACAGTCACCTGATCAGTACACTGGATACATGGCTCTTATGAGAAAGTGTGTTGTGACTGAGCCATCCTCTTTCGAGGAAGCTGTGGAGGATCCCGCATGGGTAGACGCCATGGTGGAAGAGTATGATTCTATTGTCAGAAACAGTGCATGGGAGATTGTTCCTAGACCGGAAGGGAAATCAGTGGTGGGTTCGAGATGGATCTACAAAGTTAAGCAGGCAGCTGACGGGAGTGTGGAGAAGTACAAGGCAAGATTTGTTGCCCGAGGCTTTTCACAGATTGAGGGGATCGATTATGAGGAGACCTTTGCACCTGTCGCAAGGTATTCTTCCATACGGATGATTCTTGCTCTCTCAGCGCAGATGGGATGGCACATTCATCAGATGGATGTGAAGACTGCGTTCCTCAACGGAGTCATTGAGGAGGAGGTGTACATTGAGCAACCCGAAGGCTTTGAAGTCTTCAGCAGTGAGTCGCATGTGTGCAGGCTCAAGAGAGCGCTGTATGGGTTGAAGCAAGCACCACGTGCTTGGTACACATGGATAGACAGCTATTTCACAGGACTTGGATTCTCCAAGAGCGAGGCGGATCCGAACCTATACCAGATTGTGGTGGAGGGTAAGTTGCTTATCATTGTACTGTATGTTGATGATTTGATTCTAACGGGTGATGAGCTGTTGATACTGTCATGCAAGAAGGATCTTGCTACAGAGTTTGAGATGAAGGACTTGGGCCTCCTTCACTATTTCCTAGGATTGGAAATATGGCAGCGCAGTGGTGGACTGTTTGTTTCTCAGGGCAAGTATGCTCGGGAGATACTGGAGAAGTTCAACATGCATGGCTGCAAGCCTGTTGATACTCCTCTTCCTAGAGGTTGGAGGAAGGAGGATGCCACTTCGGGAGAAGAAGTGGATGCCACTGTTTATCGACAGTTGGTGGGGTCGCTGATGTATTTGGTCAATACATGACCTGATATATGCTATGTAGTTAACCAGCTTTCACAAGCTATGGTTAAGCCTACCAAGCTCTTCTGGAAGGCGGGAAAGCATGTATTGAGCCACTTGAGAGGCACATCGGGATATGGATCTTGGTACAGACAGGAGGATGAGGTGAAGCTATGTGGCTTCACGGATGCAGATTGGGCAGGGAGCCCAACGGACAGAAAGAGCACATCAGGAGGGGTCTTCAGTATCGGATCGACAGTAGTTTCTTGGTACAGCAGGAAGCAGAGATCTGTGTGGATGAGGATGATCTTGGTCGGGTTTTTCGGGTCCAAGCACATCAGGTACCATCATATCAGAGATTGTGTGCAACGGAGGATCATGTTACTTTCGTACATTCCAACGGAGGATCAGGATGCTGATATTCGGACGAAGGCTCTCACCAGGAGAAAATTCGAGTACCACTGAGGTAGGATAGGGGTTGCTGATAATCCATATCTTGTCGAGAGGGAGTGTTGAGATTGCAACAAGATGATGGAGCTTAGTGAAAAGAGTCGCCTTCACTAAGTGGGCCCGCAGGCTATTTTTGGCGCAAGTCTATTTTTAGACTATGTCTATTTTTAGACATATGGATCATGTCTATGTTTATGGATGATTGATCAAGTTGGGAAAAATAGATGGACTTCTATTTTTGATGAAAGTGTGAGTGATCAAGTCTATTTTTAGACTGGCTGTCAAAAATAGAAAAGTCAAATATTATTATCTCACAATAATATTTGGACTATAAACTTAATCTTATTCTCTTGGAGCACTTTAGTTTGAGCTACGGAAGTGGCACATGCAGCTGTCAGAAGGAAATTCGTTTTTCTTATGAGTCAGTTGAGTTGTTGCATGCATGACTTCAGTTAGAACTCAAGTGAGTTGAGTTTAGTGGACTGGAGGTACAGTTGATGGAGTTGTGTTCAGTTTAACTTAGTTAAACTGGTTGTAGTTAGTCTAACTGCAGATAGACTAATGATGAGTTGTTAAAATAATTATTAACTCATAATACAACTAAAGAATACATCAGTTAACTCAGTTGCATGTCAGTGCATGTTCAGTTCAACAGGGACAGGTGGTAGAGAATCAGATTGCTATCAGTTGTGACTATAGTTGTGCACCAGATCTTGCACAATCAAAGGATTGAGTATGACAATGAGTTTGCTCACGTATTTGGCCCGCATTTTAGCCTTTGCTCACGTCCACAAAGAGTGAGTGACTATTTTGCAGGTGAAAATCGAGTTTGGGAAGCAATTCTCATCAGTTCTTGAGCAGGTATTGAGCAGTGGAGGCAGGCAAGCAGTGGAAGAGATTTGGAGATCAGATCTGAGCTGTATTGTGTGTAACAGAGGTGGAGATACTTGTGAGAAGTATTATGCTGTGTAATGTTACATGACTCAATCATTAATATACAGATAGTGTGGGGTTTTTAGCGAGATGCTTTCCCCGTGATACATACTGTGTTAATGTGTGAATGCTCTTGATGTTTTATTGTTATTGATGCTGCTATATTCTTGATCAACGTAGAGGAGCTTATGTATTGTGTATGTTTTCCGCATTAGTACATGATCAGGATAATCTCCATTGAATATGTGTTAAATTATTCAAAATTTCTACACTATGCTTCTTCCGACAACGAGGACAGAAAATTGTAGAATTTCCCTACAGATCTACCTCTCTGAGACCATGTAGAAAATATGTTGTAGGTTAACCCGATAATGCAATATAAATCAAAGCAGAATACTATAACCTACTTCTACTATCAAAGTACGGAAGCTTAAAGATCGAGCTAAACACATATAACTAGAAGAAGAAGAATCAATGCACAATACACATGAGAATACTTTGGGGAAAGCCTCAGCTAAAAACCCCACTATCTGTATTATCATACAAGGTGGAAATACATAGGATTTATACAAAGCCTTAGCTCTCACAACTAGCCAGCTCTCAGTATAATCCTCACAGATGCTCATAGGTAATCTTGGCTTCTCTCAAGCCTTCCTCTCTGCCCTCCAAGCTCCTATTTCATTGCACTGCTCCTTTGGGATGATTCTCATGTTACCAAGTGTAACACTCTCTCACACACTATTAGAATTGCACAATGCTCAAGGAATAATTCCTTGACTGCATGCATGAGTTTTCTTTATAAGAAAACACATGCAACTGATAGTATAATGTCCTTGACTTTAATCTCAACTGGGTCTTTCTCAGAATAGACATGCATGAGTTTCTGATGAGGGAATCTTCTGTTAACTGGAGTACACTAGTTGAGTGCATGCATGCATCAACTGACTGCTAACTCTCTATTAGTTCCTAAAATAGTTTGGAACTAATTTAACTGGACTTGACTCAGTCAACTGAGTTAACTAATTACAACTCAAATATAACTCAATTTTATCTCCTTAATTTAAGGAATAACTCTCGCATGACTTTAGAAAGACTTCTAACTTGAATTTCTCCAGCTAATTAATTCAAAATGAATTAATTAATTATTTCGAATTAGCTGTTAAGACTAAATTTGATTTTAATTCACAATTTAATTCAATGAAAAATTAAATTGGAATATTGTTTTTACCACATTTCAACACTCTCTCTCAACAAGAAAGGGATTATCTACCACCCTGATCATGTCTCTATGGAACTTGAATTTACACTTTGACAATGCCTTTGTCAAAATGTCAGCATCTTTCTCCTCTGTCAAAATATACTGTAGCAACATGATCCTCTCTACATCAGCAACTTTCTTTACCTTGTAAAGCCAACGGGAACTCACTACTGACTTGTTCTCCAGTCTCGGAACCATGTCCCAAACACTGTTACAAACTATGGAGTCATACTCCTCCACCATAGCATCAACCCAAATCGGCTGCTGCATTTCTTCCTCAAAGGAAGATGGCTCGATCTCAACACATTCCCCAGTAAGGGCCATGTATCCAATGTACCTCTCAAGTGACCTCCTCTGTCTGCACTGAGAATATGGTGCTCCCACATTCTCTCTCGCATCTTGAAACAACTTTTCAGCTTCTCTTGTGCGCTTCTGTCCATCTCTGGAAGACTCTGCTTGAGTGGATGTCTCCACTCCTGGAACCTCTGCATGTGCTTGCTCTACATCAATCTGAGGCTCCTCCTCCTTAGGAACCAATAGTTCCTCCACAGCCTGTAGTTGGAGCTCCCTCTCAAGGGAAACTCGCATGGCCTTCTGCTCGTCAAACTTGATATCTCTGCGAACCACTGTCCTCCGATTGGTAGGCAAGTACACTCGATAGTTGCGAGGTGTATCAGTGTACCCCACAAGTATCCCCAACTCTGCTATCAGCTCAAGCTTCTTCCGTGCATCCTTTATCACATGGAAATATACCGATGAGCCAAAGATCCTGAAGTGACCCAAATCTGGTCTCTTACAGGAGAAAGCTTCCTCTGGTGTCTTCATCCCAAGTATGCGATGCAGGCTTTTATTCTGCAAATAGACCACTGTGTTTCATGCCTCAGCCCACAAGTGAAGTGGTAGGCCTTGGTCATGCAACATTACCCGTGCTGCCCCTACAATAGTTCTGTTCTTCCTCTTGGCTAGCCCATTCTACTATGGGCTATGAGGTGTCGTTAACTCCCATTTAATTCCTTCCACTGCACATAAGTCCTTAAACTCTTGAGAGACAAATTCTCCACCGTTGTCGCTTCTCAAGGCTTTGATCTTCTTCCCCAACTCTTTCTCGACCAATGCTTTGAACTCACAAAACTTTGTGAAAGTTTGGTCCTTCTTCTGCATGAAATAAATCTAGCATTTACAAGAATAGTCATCAATGAAAATCAAAAAATACCTTTGCTTCACTGTGGATGTCGTTGAGAATGGTCCACACACATCAGTATGAACTGGCTCTAAGATAGCCTCTGCTCAACTTTCTCGATCATGAAAGGAAGACTTGGTGTACTTTCCCAAGGTACAACCTTTACATGTGTCAACTTGCTCAAGTTTACCTTTGGGAAGTCCTGCACATATTTTCTACATTATCTTCAAAGCCCCATGATGCAGATGGCCCAACCGCTGTGCCACAACTCGCCAATGTCTTGGCTTTGCACCAATTTTGCTTTCGTACTCAATGCTGCACAATCATCTACCTCTAGCTTATAAAGATTCTTCACCCGAATCCCTATCCTCTTAGTCTGACCCATGGCTATGTGTCTTAGGAATGCCTTTCCTTTACTGAAGACAACATCGTAGCCTTTATCCTCCAACATCACGATCGATACCAAGTTCTTCTTCAGTTCAGGCACATACTTCACATCTGTCAAGATGAGAGGAGCTCCATGCTCCCTCTGAAAAGCAACCGTGCCCACTCGTGAAACACTATACTTTCCATCTTCCCCCATCTCTTTGCGCATCTTGAGGTCTTTCTCATCGAAGGCACTGAATAAACTTTTATCATCGGTCATGTGGAATGAGGCTCCACTGTCAAGATACCAGACACAACGCGTCATTGATGACACCATGCATGCGATGAGGGTAAAGTCCATTTTGAACTAAGAGGTTAATGCCTCACCTTTCGATCCTTCAGAGGATCCCTTCTTGGACTTCTTCAATGGGAAATTAGTTGCATAATGTCCCCATCTTGTGGCAATTAAAGCATCTCACTTTAGACATGTAACCCTTCTTCCCTCCATGAGAAGAATTTGATTTGGAATGGGAAGCCTTCCCCTACCCTTTCCTTGCCTTACTTGCTAAGGCTAGATTTTCTTCATCATCATTCCTGGATGAAGAACCATCTCGTGTGCTCCTCCTGATCTCCTCTTGCATCAGATCCGACCACAGTCGTTCCCAATCCGACAGTTTCTCCTTTCCATTCACAGAGTCCTGGTAGCTATTCCAACTCTTTGGAAGACCAAGGAGGGCGAGCCTCACTGTATCATCATCGACAATAGTTATTCCCACACTACCAAGATCATCTCTGCAGGTGGTGAGCTTGCTCAGATATGTGGAAATAGTATCGCCCTTCTCCCTCTTGATTCTTCAAAGCTTATCCTTGAGCACCAATTTCCTTTGGTCGTTATTGTTCTGGTAGAGGTCCTTCAATATCTTCCACATTGAAAATGGAGTATCCTTCCCATGGAGACTTGAGACAATATGGTCTCAAACTCCCTCAAGGATGATCTGTCTCGCCTTCGCCACACACTTCTTCCACTCAGCCAACTCTTGTGCATTAGTTGAAGCTGGCTTTGGGATTTCTTGATCAATGAATTCCGTCAAGCCATTGTCTTCTAATGCAACCTCCATTCTATCTTTCCATGCTATGTAATTCAAGCTACCTTCCAAGGCATGCTCGAGTCTCAAGCCATAGAATGCCATTGGCCAACCTTGAAGTATGATATGAATTCGATTTGCACCTGCAACCCCGAACTTCAAACTTCAAATTCTCTTCTCAGTATACTATTCACAGCTCTGATACCATGTAGAAATTTCCCTACAGATCTGAGACCATGTAGAAAATATGTTGTAGGTTAACCTGATAATGCAATATAAATCAAAGCAGAATACTATAACCTACTTCTACTATCAAAGTACAGAAGCTTAAAGATCGAGCTAAACACATATAACCAGAAGAAGAAGAAGCAATGCACAATACACATGAGAATACTTTGGGGAAAGCCTCACCTAAAAACCCCACTATCTGTATTATCATACAAGGTGGAAATACATAGGATTTATATAAAGCCTTAGCTCTCACAGCTAGCCAGCTCTCAGTACAAACATATGCTCATAGGAAATCTTGGCTTCTATCAAGCCTTCCTCTTTGCCCTCCAAGCTCTTATTTCCTTGTGTTGTTCCTCTAGGATGATTCTCTTGTTACCAAGTGTAACACTCTCTCACACACTGTTAGAACTATGCAATCCTCAAGGAATGATTCCTTGACTGCATGCATGAGTTTTCTTTATAAGAAAACAAATGCAACTGATAGTACACTATCCTTGACTTTAATCTCAACTAGGTCTTTCTCAGAATAGACATGCATGAGTTTCTGATGAGGGAATCTTCAGTTAACTGGAGTACACTAGTTGAGTGCATGCATGCATCAACTGACTGTTAACTCTCTATTAGTTCCTCAAACAGTTTGGAACTAATTTAACTGGACTTAACTCAGTAAAATGAGTTAACTAATTACAACTCAAATATAACTCAATCTTATCTCCTTAATTTAAGGGATAACTCTTGCATGACTTCAAAAAGACTTCTAACTTGAATTTCTCCAACTAATTAATTCAAAATGAATTAATTAATTATTTCCAAGTAGTTGTTAAGACTATATTTGATTTTAATTCACAATTTAATTCAAGGACAAATTAAATTGGAATATTCTTGTTGCCACATTTCAACAAAAATAGCCAGAGCTTGTTCTGCTTCATCTTGTTTTTGTTTGACCTGCAGAAAGTCCAATTGTGTAGTTAATGTTCTCAAAATATGAGTTTTAAAATCTTCTAAAAGATTACTGATCTCTTCTTGAGTTACAGTTCCGCCTATAGTCCTGTTGGTTCTGCTAAGAGGGTCTCGAATCCCATACCTGGTTCTGTACTTCTATGTGAGCTCCTGATAGAAAATTTAACAATATTATCATATCCTTCCTTAGAAATATCACATTGTACCATTAAATTTAGTTTCTCTATCCATTTGTCCTTCATACCCTTGATTAAAGCGACTTTCAACACTTCTCTCCATAAAGTGGTCTAAGGTGATCTCTACAAGTTATATTGGAATCTCTCATCGTATTCTTATAAAGTTTCATCATATTTTTCTTTCAATTTAAAAATTTCCTCTCTTAAGTCCCTAGATCGACAATAATCTTGATATTTGGTAAGGAAAGCATTTTTCATTTCATCCCATGAATTTATAGTACCACCTCCTAATCCCATAAACCAACGTAGAGTTGCTCCCTTCAAAGTAGAAGGGAATAGTTTTAGTTTTTTTTGGATTGGTAGTATAATTTTAACCTCGGCATAGGGAATTGAACTCAAACATGAATGCATCAGGGCCTTCAGAGGTCATTCCATGAAAATTTGGAATATTCTGTAATGGAATGGATTTCATTGGTACATTGGCTTGAGGGTTGACTATAGGGTATTCTATGGTTGAGGTTTGTGTAGTGGTGTTGCGTTTGCCATTTGGTTAAAAATATGCCAGTAGCCTTCATGGATCCTGTGATCACGAGGCACTATCTGAGTAGGAGGAATTTGGCTAATGTTTGTCCCTTTAATGGGCCTTACAAAACTATTCAAGTCAGGGATTTCATATGCTTTCCCTACAATAGGGGTTGCAATAGATTCAGGTTAGGGAGATTGTGGGTCTGATTCAATGGATTGTGGATCTGCTCCACTTGTTTCACCTTCCCCCTCTTTCAAATTACAAGAATTCTCCTCAAATTTACTAGAAGGACTGAGGTGTCTAATGGATGTATCTTGGAAACTTCATTCAGATCCTTCATTCTTATCATGAATCTCAGTATGAGCCACAATAAATGATCTTCCACTCAAGGGGCAATAGTAGAGCCCTTCCCAGATATTGTTCGGGGTCCTAACGATGCTTCATATTCAGATTTCCATATGATCTCACCTATGAAGGTTGATATTCCAAGTCTAAATGACCTTGATATTTGGTGGTTTTTGAAGTGGGTTTTAAATCTATAACTTCATGATTTACAGTCCTATGCTTTTCCTAGTCATGCACACTGGACAATCCTAAAAAGTACTAACTCAGGGCAAGCGTTAGCACAAGATTTTTACTTGGTGTGTGCATAGGTTCTTACCTCTCATATTTATTACCCAATCCGACAGGGATACATATACACATTTATTTGAAAACCTCCCCGATAACAGTGCCAAAATGATGGGCACTAAGTTGTTAAAAAAGAATCAACTTAAAATTTACACATTAAATTATCAACCTGGGATTTCGTCTTTTTATTGCAAGGTTGTATGCACAATTGGTGCCAGGCTAGTGTTCAAATTACCTTGTTTTGAGTGAAACTAATAGGAAGCAAGGATTGAGAAATGTAAGGAACAACATAACATTTTACTGAAAGAATACATTCTTCCAATATCTAATTCATAATTAAACTGATAATAGAAGTAAATCGTTGCATTCCTTTGCAAAAATTATAAAGAAATTTGGTTGTTTCTTAGGAAACGATAACTATAACAAAGGAATCAAAATGCATCTATTCAGAAAGCATTAATCTCTCTAAAGCTAGCAATCCTTACTTCACTGCAAAAAATGATAACAAAACATAATGCTTATTAAAGGAATTTTATCCAATCGCTATTCACTACAATCCTTGGCGAATATTAACAGTAAATATTATAAATAGTAATTCAATTGAAGGAACAATCAATCATTCAAAGACTGAGAGTAAAAAAAAGTAATGATACAAAAAATACAGTAAATGTTCCAGGACTTGGCCCACGGTCTTTGGAATCTAACTGTCTGGAGGTTAACTCAATATGCTAGATTAAACAAAACTGCCAAAATATTCATTCATATGTAGCAGTAAGTGAAAACTTAAAACAATTTGTTTGTAAGTCACCTTTTACAATTGACAAGATAAAATTAACTCTTTTTCCTAGATTTTAATCATTATTTTATATTACAAAAGAAATCTTAAAAAGAGTAAAGTTATCCGGAGAATCGAAAGGTACTCAAGATTACTTAATTCAAGCTATAAAATCTTTAGCATCTCTTCAGGAATAATGGATTATGCTTCCTTTCCAACTGTCTCATGTATATAGAGTGCAAATCCTTGGTCAACACTTCTACAAATAGTCCAATGGTTTCCTTTCAGCTCAAGTTTCCTCGGTGATCCATGGAACAACAACCATCATCAAGTATTTGTTGCCCACATATCAACCCAAATCGTGAGTTAATAATATATTTGATATTCAAATTGGTTCATCAATAAGGTAAAATATCAAATATTATTAACCCATTTCTAAAACTCCTTAGCATTCAAATTATTATAATATAAGCTCAAAAATCTTGAAAAACTAACTATCAACTAAGGAAATGAGGTGAATAGTTATACCAATTCCAAGGCCCAACATCACCCCCAGGCTTACCTTTTTGCATGTCCTCATGCAATGATATGGTTGAGATATAATAGGGTTAAAGAGTAGGTCAGGTAGGGGTGCTCACCATAATGTCTGAGTCTGTTCCTGCATTTAATTTCCTGAAATGTTATTGACTTACCTGCGTTTGTTAGGCCAAATTAGAGGACATTTATACTTGCACGCAAGCCAAATGGGCCCCTCTGCTAAGACAAAGTGAGCATAATCCTGCACTCTACTTACTACTACTCGAAAGTTTCTAAAATTAAAGGGTTCCCTATTTTTTACTTCATTAGTTGACATCTTCCACCTCTGCTTAGCATCTTGTAGGGTTTCTGTTTCAATTTCCTCAAAGTACTTGAGTCTAGTCTGTAGAATATCGTTATGAATAAGCGTTAGGGAAGTAACAATGCCAGGATGCTCCATAAGCTTCTTATGTTTGATGAGCTTGCACAAAGGGATTTTCGGTTCTCCCCTCACCCAGAGGTCAAGGCCATCATCCCTCCTTTGGAATGTGTCATGTGCTTTGGACCATTTTATATGATTCTTGGCAAAAGAGATGAATGCCTGAAATTGCACATCATCAATGAAAGGACTAGGGTTTTCATCTTGATGTTCGTCCAAGAAGAAGTTATGCATGTATAATCTAGACAAGAAATACTTTGTGTGATAATCATGTTGCTGAAAAGTCTTAATAAAATCAGAAACATTATTAAATTGATAATATTTTCTAGATCGAATGGCCTTAATCTTGAGTAGAATGTATCACTCTAATATAAACAAGGCATAATTTCTAGCTAGACATTTACAAGACAGGACATCAGAATAAATGGAAAAGACTTCCCTTGTCTACTTCGGGGGTTTTTTGAGCTGGTCTTGTACAATCTTTACCTTTCTCTCTGTTTCTCGCAATTTAACATATGTTTCATTTTAGGTCCCTATACTACTAGTGTAACCCATTATTGTTATTAGTACAACACCCTTATTATATTGTTGTGCCCATGTAGTCCCCATATTATTATTATTGTGCCCCATAGAAGCCACTATTGTTATTATTGTGCCCTTACATTATTATTGTTATGTCGGCTCTGATTATATTATGACCCCTTAGACTCCTATATATAGAAAGGAGGTCTTGTCATTTGTATCATCCAACAATTGTTCATTTGTGTAATGTAAAGGAGGTTTCCCCCTTGAAGAGGCTTATTTCTAAGGTGTTGATCTATCTTTTCTATCTTTTTGTGAGCCGGTTTCATAACATTTGGTATCAGAGCTTTGGATTCTAGGGTTTCACTGCTCCAAAAAGGTCATCGTGGAATTTTTGATATAACTTTTTCACTACGAAGTTTCACAAGCTAAACCAAAAACGCATTTGAGATGAAATAGCTCTGAACCTAGGGTCTGAATTTTAGATCTTCTCTCACTATATTTGTGGAGATATGATCTGAGGAAGTTAGGGCTTTTGCAAGCTCCAAAATTTCATCTCAAACTTGTGAAATTTTCGCTATATTTTGTTTTCTACGAAGGTTCAGACTCGCAAATTAAAACCCAATTGAGACAATATCGTGGGGACACTTGTGCCCAAATTTTAGATCTTGTTTCACTATATTTTCGGAGATAACTGCCTCTTTGAGCATTAGATTGAAATTTTGTAAGCATTTATAGAAATAGGATGGATGTTAGTTTTCTGTGTATATTTTTAGATCCGAATGTCAAAATAGTGGTATGTGGCACTTCCTACAATTTGGTTCTTCTGAAAAGGTATATAATCAGGTCATCTTGGGAGATTGTGCATAACACTTTCTTGGAGAATCCAATTTCGATCAAACTGGTGGGATTGGAAAGAAGACGTAGAGGGCTATGGCAGATCACAATTTTAGAATTGGAAGATCCAAAATTATAGAGTTACAGTCATTTCAAGATCGAACTCCTAAAATCAAGAAAAGGTAATATGAGGAAGTTTGATGGCAAGGATCCGGTAAATTAGATACTATATATGGAACAATATTTTGATCTACATGAGGTGCAATTGTTACAAAAGGTACGTAGTGCATCTTCATATTTAGAATCGGATCAATTTTTATGGCATAAAGGGATTTGTTCTCGTAAACCACTTGTTACGTGGTCAATTTTCATGGAGGAAATGATAGCACATTATGAGGATAAAAAGAGAAGCACCTTCTTTAACCAATTGATAAATCTAAAACAAAAGTGTTCAATGGCAGAGCACATTGAGGACTTTCAAAAATTGAATATAAGGGAAAATGATATTCGAGAGAAGCAGAGGATTGATGTCTCCATAGGGACTTTAAAGGATAACATTCAACATGAAGTTTGTATTTGGGAAACTAATACCAAATCTTTGTGGATTGTCAATCCTTGGTATTAGAGCTTTGGATCTAGAGGTTTGTCTTTGGGAATCTATTGAATGTTCTTGGAGGGGAGTATTTCTAAGGTCTTTTGAGGATTCCAGAATAGCAGTAGCTACTGAATTAGAAGGGAACACAAGGTATTTGGGTGTCGGGGTTTGTTCTAGTGGATTCCCCTAGTAACCCACAACTTCGTCTCAATTCACAGAACTCAAAAGGGTTCCCAACCCTTCCAATCCTTAGGTTATTTCTTCTTCATGAATTTTGGCTGAACTTTCTCGATGAGTTCACTATATATTAGGAAACTCATGGGATGTAATTCCTTCTATTGCCTACACACTACGATCAATAGGATTCCTTGTTTTAGCTAGTCTGGATGAACTTCTTCGTTTAGCAGGTAGGGAGACCAGAAGGGATGCTATTCTCTTTTCGAACCTGGTTAGATTTTTTGGAGCTAGGGTCTGTGCTTTCCCCTGTGTAATTCCTTCCCTTTCCATGTTGGCCTCTTCGTTTTGTAATGGTCACTCAGATTGTAGAGTAGGTGTTTCAATTCGCGGTGGAAGCTCAGTGTTTTCCACAAACTCATTCCAACTTAAGTGATCTCGGTTCAATTCTCTGACAACTATCAATTTTATAAGACAATGGTGGCTTTCCAATGAAGTTTGATATTTGGACCTTTTAAATCTTCAAGAAATTTCATGCAGAAGTTCATTCAAAAATTAAGGTAAGTTTAGAGTTACCTTCTGTTTGAGTGTCAGCAACAACTTCTAACCACATCACACTGACCATCACAAATGATATATCTTTGAACTATTCCAACCAATTCCCTCCAAGGTTTTGAAAATGAAGAAATATTGTATTGTTTTCCTTTCTGAATCAGTTCTTATTCGGGGTCTAAAAACAACAATGTTTCACTCTGCATTGCGATATGCTTGTCAAGCCATTTTTCACCTTCCATAGGAAGGCATGTAACTTCAGACATAATTGTTTCATTAACTTGCACATGCCTGCCCTTTACTGTACTTGTCCCATTACTTAGATTTTGTAAGACTTTCAGAGCGAAGGTATTATCCAATCTCTGTAATCAGGAAAAATACTCTATCCAACCCACTCGCTCCAAGATACTACGTGCCAATTCAAAGATTCTTATTTGGGCTAGTTCTTTGTGAATCGATCAACCACCCATCTATGTTATTTCTCAAGAGTAATCTGAAGTTGTGTTCACAATGTTTTGCCAATAAAAAATGCAAAAAGTAACAATCACTCTGCAATTACTAGGAAATAAATATAAACACATGGAGGCAGAGTTACTGCGATAATTAAGCTTGTGAACATCTTGTCATACATGTGATTTTTCACCACCCAATGATAAAAGTAAAGGTGGCATATCAACAAATTAATTACCATAATGGGGATATCAATAAATTAATTACCATAATGGGTGATTGTCATGATGATAAGGTGTATTAGATGTAGAGATATGCTAATGAAAAGGAATTTGTGTGGAAATTAAAGCATGGAAAAAGCTCCAATCATGGGTAAAGTGAATTCGCACCAAGATATCACCAATAGAGAGAAAAAAAATAATAGTAGACTAGGGAATTTTTTTAAGATTATGTTACT
Source organism: Pinus tabuliformis (assembly GCA_031772625.1). Taxonomy (NCBI): domain Eukaryota; kingdom Viridiplantae; phylum Streptophyta; class Pinopsida; order Pinales; family Pinaceae; genus Pinus; species Pinus tabuliformis. The sequence continues at coordinate 820,441,861 of CM062807.1, forward strand.
GATATATTAGAATAAATAGTTATTCACACATATCTGAATTACTAACTTCGTGATGTGATAAATTTCCATGATAGTGCAACAATTTTCCTTTACTATTAGAAAGGGGTGACAAATTAGGAAAATATTTGTAGGGTGGTTTTAAGTATACTTCAATACCATAGGAATAGCCTCTGAAGCCAGCATGCATCCATAGCCTTGAAAGGGTTTCCTTTTGTCCCATTGACATCCCAGTGTCCCATTCGAATAAATGATATTCATAACTTAATTTTTCTAGTTTTTTTGTCAAAAGGCCATTGTTCCGACATGGTGACCAGCTAATAACAATGCCATTCACCAGATCTTAGCGAGGCAAACAAGTCAACTAGTGATGAGACCTCTTGTCCCTTGAATAAAGTGTCAAAGGCCATTGCGCTAGCTTAGTGACCATAATGGTAATGTTTCCTTATTAATTCCTATGATCATGGTAGGCTAGCTCGTGATGAGACCTCCTATCCTTTTGCTAAAAAGTCCTATATCTTTTTAACTTTTCTAATTTCATTATGATAAAGGATTAGTGAATGGGGTGGCTCATCAACTCCTTAAGAGTTAGGGATGGCGTAAAAAGTAATGTAACAATTACCCTTTTAGATTGCTATTTGCCTCCAAAATTTTATTTATTAGGGAGATCACATGACTAGAAGGAAGAAAAGAATCTCCTCTAGTGGTAGTTAAGAAGATATATCATGAACAATTTGTGTAATTTCAATATCAAGATTGTTAAATTTCTGATGAACTTTGAGAAGTCAAATAGAGTGTTCTCCAATGATAGTCATTAGATTTATATGATATTTGTCACCATGATGTGGGAAAAGTGCTACAACAGGTGTGCCGAGAGGGAACAACACTGCAGGGGAAACAACTGCAACCAAAGGAACAACAATTGTAACTAAATGGCACAACAAGTTGTGACAAAAAGGAACAACGGTTGTAACCAAGGGAACAAATGTGAAGGAACAACAATTGTGACCAAAGGAGCAACAATTGCGATAAAGGAAATAGTGATTGTAACTAAGGGAACAATAGTACAACAACTGTGACCAAAGGAATAACAACTATGATAAAAGGGAGCAGTGGTTGCAACCAAGGGAACAACAATGAAGGAAAACCATCTGCAACCAAAGGAACAATGATTATGATAAAATGGAATAGGTTAGCCCTAAGCACATGTAAAATTGGATAGGTCGGCCTCAACCCCAAGTGGACCCTTGATGGAAACCTAGAAATAGAAGAGACGTCAAGCTCATTTATACACATTGATCAAGACAAGTTATACTCTCTTCTATTGTCTTGGTTCGAATAGGTATGATGGAGGAAGTTCACTAAAGGGTTTGAAATTACAGGGGTGAAGCTCATTGTTGGCTTGAGGGGGCTTGGATCCAAGTTCAGAGTTAGCTATGCTAACCAACAAAACCCTACACTACCAACCGTTTCAGAAACAACCCACTTAGCGCAGGCTGCAATCTCACCTGAGGTAGTATAAGGGAATGTTAGAATAAGGTTTCTTCATCCAGAAGGCTATGTGATGTGGGGGTAAGGTGTTTCTTCAATTTTAGGCCTAATTTGACCTTTACAAACCCTTATCCTCAAAATCCCCAAACTTAAAGAAGTTTCTAATTAAAAAAAGTTATGAGCTTCGCCTAAGGGTCTAATCAGGCATAAAATAACATATAACAATAGATCCAGATCTTCACCGAGTAATTATGACAATAATATAGATAAATGGTCTTCAATTGAGTGTAAATATAGAAAACATATAAGTATATAAATTCGACAAATAATTGCTTCAAATATCCATACTTTCCATATCCTACGCACAAATGGAAGGGCCCGTGCACTCAATTGTGGACTTACTAAGGTCTCTGCACACACAGTTGCAGTTTCCTTCCCCTTTGACCCCATACAAAAATATCTTACACTTACAGACTCAAAAACATATCATATCATCAAATCTGACTGATTCCCTTATGTTACAGATCCATTTGGGCACATCACTCCCATCATCCAGATCAGTGTTTTAGGGCTCATCATACCCTAATTTCAATTGCTACATGCCCTAAAGAAGTCAACCCTTTGAATGTCTCCTTCCCAGACAATTTCATGGCCTGAAGACATCCTAGAATGACCTCTAGAGGGACCAGCGCAGGTAAGCCCATGCTAGGGTGCACTATAGAGAAGTTAAGTCCATGCCAAGGTGCTTTGCAGAGAACTTATGCCCTCTTTGACCTGCATTGGGAAAGTTGGAGCGAAATTCACATAGGGTTTGGAGAATATTCTTATCTTCTAGAGCCTTCTAGAAGATTCCCACACTTATCATCTCCTATGAGCTCGAAAATGGATGAGGAATGAGTTAAGATGCCTCCTATCCTCTCATCCCTTCCTCCATGGAACTAATTCTAAGTATGGAAGGCCATTAAATACCCTCATTGATGACAAAACCTCCTCCATCTTCCTGTAAATTGAGCACTCATTTAAGTGATCAGGGGCTAGAATTTGATGAATTGTAAGGAGATAATGTTAGTTTGAGAATTGAGACTATTGTAAGTGTCATTATGTTACCGGAATGTCATGCTTATGATGTGATGTGGATGGAACCAAAGCTGGAGGAGTGACTTCGAATCAGGATTCATGGTTGTAATTCTTCTTGCTATTCAATAAAGCATTTACACCTTTTTCCATATGCTTATCTTGATATGTGATGCTTATATGTGTGAATGTATCTGATTCCATTTACTTGTAATCAATAGATCTTTTGCTTTGATTGGTTCTTTGTCTTCTATTGATGTTTACAAGTACTTATCAAGCGTGTTAAGTACGGGAAGGAGTGACAGGACTGATGGAAAGGAGACAAGAGGAAATCGAAAGTACAAGCAGGTCCTCTCATTCTCTTTGTCTTATCTATTGTTTATAGAAAAATGTTAAAGTGCTTTAAATTGTTGTTCTAGATATGGCTACTTATGTGGGGAATTAGTATTTATCCATAGATATCAAATTATTCATAACAAATTGGCGACCATACTGGGGAACGATCATCATTCCAAGTAGCTTATCCACATCCTAGGACACTCTAGCAAACCTTACTTCCTTTCATTGATTGTATTTCAGCCTTGTTGAAGTGAATTTTGGTCAAAAACTGTGTTTAGTTGCCTCTTGAAATGGTTTATTGTCACCAACACAGGCTTGTGAGGGACACAGTGCACTGCAGAGCACCCTTGGCTTAGGGAAATTGCTCTGAAGTGCACTATGTCCTATTCAAGGCTGTGTTGATCCTCTTTGGGTCATTTTTCCACCTATGGATAGGGTTTTTCACCAAATTTCTTCTATATGATTGCTTGTTGAATGATCAATAGTGTTATGTCTCTGAAATCAAGATTGTATCTCCTTTGCTAGCCCTACTTTGACTTGATTGATTAATGTTTCTCAAATGATTTATTTTTCATTATCGATTCATCATCAAAGTTAGATTATAGTCGATTAATCTTTGTTTGAAAGAAAGTGTCATAAAATTCTTATTTTCCTTCGAAACAGAATTGTCGTAAAGTATTCGTTCTTGTAAGAATATTAATTGATTTTATGTGCATTAGTTTCCTTTTGTTCATGATAACATTAAGGGAATTGAAAAGAAAAACTTGCATCGTGCATTGAAAAAGTTTGTGTGTGCTCATTGGAATAGTTTAAGGAAGTTGCATTAGATTGTGCTCTTTTCTCTTTGATTGAAAGAAATATGATTGCTATATCCCTATTAGCTAAGATTTTCATTGTTAAATTAAATGGAAAGAATGCTTATCATATTAGTTGCATTATAGGAATTGAAAATACATCACGTGGTGAACCTTGAAAGGAAAATTCTTAATCAAGATGAACTTAAAATTAACCTCAATTCACCTAATGGAGCATTGTCATCTAATGAATAACATTTAAAGGTTCTAGGCTAGAGACGTGTTTCAGCGTCGTAAAACATAACAGTTGTCGCGATTGTCTGTAATACATCCCGAGTGTGATATCTCATTCCACGTACATGAGTATATCGTAGCTTTTCCACGTACCTTGGGGTATATATGGCGGTGTTACAATACATAAAGTATATGGGAATGCTCTCATTGTGCGGTTTTGCATTAGATAGTGCCAATACAGATTGGGCCTCCACGTACTTTTGGGTATATATGGGAGGACAACACTAAGTTGCTATCCATATTTAGGTAACTGAGTCGCCTTGTACACTGTGATACACTGAACACAACATTCAGGGAGATTTCCTGGTCGTACTTCTCGGTTCCCCGAGAGATATTCTGCAGTTCACAATTTCTTGGTATTCCTTTTTCCTAGATCATCCCTCTTTTGTTTTGTTATGTTATTTTTATTAAAATAAAATTAATTGACTGTGGATAACATCCTCCACGCTTGCTCCTTAGTTGATCTTAGGTTGAGACATATGGAGACAAATTTGGAGTCCACCAATCAAGGAATTCCTTTTGATGGGAATCCTAGTCCTTTTCCTCCTTTTGGAAATATTGGTGCTCCTTATATGGATACATTATCCCTTCTAGGATTTACCATTGGCTTGCTAGTATGATTGTTTTCAACCTCCTTGGTTCAAAATTTCATGATTTATCCACAATCGAGTACTCCTCCAAATGGAAAAAATCAACCTCCAGTTGATCCCAAAGTTGACTCTTTGCCTTCTTCGTCGGTTGTTTCTTCCTCCCCTTCTTCCTCTTCTCTTGGTGAAAGTATTAATACTAGTAACTAGGTGGCTAAGAAGAAGAAAGGGAAGAAGAAGAAGAAAGGGAAGAAGAAGAAGAAAGGGAAGAAGAAGAAGAAGAAGCCAATTCAGCAGGGGGGCAACCAAGCAACCATTGCTTCAAATGCAACTTCTGATGAGAAACCATCCCATAAGCCTCACAAAGTTCGATATCCATGCAAACTTTGTACAGGAGACCATCTTCTTCGAAATTGTCCTGGTATTCCTCAAATCTTAGAAGAATGGTCTTCTCATTCACATCATCGTATGTCATCAAAATCTAGAGATCATGCTAGTGACACACCATCAACTAGTGGTAGTAAAGTTCATAGAAAGAAGGGTAAAGTTAAGTTTCCTTGTAGGTTATGTGAAGGGAATCACCCCATTCACCTTTTTCCCTATCTGGATGAAGCCAAAAAAGTGTTGGATAACTCTACTGCTTCTCCGCAACGACTTCCATCTGGTTACAGGAGACTCTCCCTTAATCCTACACTAGTTGATAAAGTGACTGACCCAAATCAACTGTTAGTTAAACCCACTCTCTCTGAATGTGAATCTGATGAGTCTATACCAGACCAATCACAGGTCGAGGAAACAGTTGACCCGATTTCACCTTCAGTTCATCGTACCTTTCTTGAAGAGAGTGAATATGATACCACTCAAGTTCTTTTCATTTCTTCATATTCCAATGAGCTTGGGGGAAATCCTCCTATCCCATCAAGACAGGAGGAAAATCCTCTTGCTCTCGTAACTCAAGGGGATAATTCCCCCATTCTTATGGTACCCCCTCCAAGTAGTCTGGTCACTTCCTTTGATTGGAATTGACTGGCAGGATGTTGTCTTCCATCTTATGTGCCTTTCCAGATCATAGTATAGGTTTGTAATATGATAGTGCCTCACACTATTATAGATGAAGGTGCATCTGTGAGTATCCTTTCCTCCACTGCTTGGCAAGTGCTCGGTTTTCCGCCACTTGTGACTGTTACCCAAAATCTGTTGGCTTTTAACAAAGGAACCAGTCAACCATTAGGGATCCTTCCTTAGTTTCCTATTACTTTGGGAGGGAAAACTATTTATCTCAATGTGATGGTAGTGCCAGGCCCTTTAGATTACAATTTACTTCTTGGGCGTGACTATGTTTATGACATGGGAACTATTGTTTCAACACTCTTTCGAGTGATGTGTTTCCCGCATGAAGGAAAAATTGTCACCGTTGACCAACTTTCATTTCCCGGTCCAAATATGGCTTCCAGTCAACCATCTTCCCTAAATGGTCCTTTTGTCCCAATGGTATCTTCCCTGCCATGGGTCAATTATGTGGCAACCCGTTCCATGCCTACGTCAACGGAAGATTAATTCCGTGATGTTGTACATTATGTACTATGGGAGTTGGAACCAGATCTCTCCTTCTAGAGCATTGTTCTCCCATCTGATGAGAACCTCTTGGAAGTCATGACCTCTTATGGGTCGTGAATAGGGAATATGAGCATAGTTCCTTGTCTTGTGTCAAGCCCATTAAAAAATTAAACAAGGAATATGAATATAGTTCTTTTGCTGTGTCAGCCTCATTAAAAAATGAAACAACTCCCATGAGGATAGTTCCTTGTCTTGTGTCAACCTCGTTAAAAAATGAAACCAAGGACGTGAGGATAGTTTTTTTACTGTGTCAACCTCATTAAAAAAATGAAACAGGTCCATGAGGATAGTTCTTTTACTGTGTCAACCTCATTAAAAAATGAAATAGGTCCATGAGTAGAGTTCATTGTATTGTGTCAAGCTCATTAAAAAATGAAACAAGGAATATGAGCATAGTTCCTTGTCTCGTGTCAAGCTCGTTAAAAAATGAAACAAGGAATATGAGGATAGTTCTTTTACTGTGTCAACCTCATTAAAAAATGAAACAACTCCCCTGAGGATAGTTCCTTGTCCTGTGTCAACCTCATTAAAAAATGAAACCAACGATATGAGGATAGTTCCTGGTCTTTTGTCAACCTCATTAAAAAATGAATCAAAGTGTATGAGCATAGTTCCTTGTCTTGTGTCAATCTCATGAAACAAGGAATCAGAGTAGAGTTCCTTGTCTTGTGTCAAGCTCGTTAAAAAATGAAACAAGGAATTAGAGCAAAGTTCCTTGTCTTGTGTCAAGCTCATTAAAAACTGAAACAAGGAATCTGAGTAGAGTTCCTTGTCTTGTGTCAAGCTCATTCAAAAATTAAACAAGGTTCCTTAGAGCAAAGTTCCAAGTCGAGTCTTTGATTAGATCTCGTAAAATCCCAGTCAAGTATTTCACTTGATCTCGTAAATGAACCTTCATTCCATCTACTTGATAGCCACGAGTAGTCTACTTAGGTGAATGCAATGAAGCTTGGGGGGCATGCACCTAGAAGTGAGTCATCGTGCTGGGAGCATGTAGACCAATCTCAAGCATATTTTTTCATTTCTAGCTTGTGTAAACATGAAACTGAATCAAAGCATAGTTCCCTATGGTTCAAGCTTGTGTAAAAATGAACCCATCTCCATTTTAACCACCGTGATTGCCATTTTATCAGCCTCTTCCATCAAATGAGCCTTGGTTTTTCTCCTTCCATCGTCACTATCTGCTTGGTCGATCATATGCTTTCACTTGGTTGTTTTACCCTTTTTGAGGAACAGTTGCAATGAGTGGTCTTATTAGCCAGCCTCTTGACCATTACATGTTTTGAGAAGTTCCAACATCACCGAAACTAGTTTTTATCCTAGACACCACTCATTCCTCTAAGTGGAGTCCTCTTTAAGCTCTTTTTAGACTCTCTAAATATGAAAATATTGCCGAGCGCTTGTCCTTTTCAGCTCATTAACGGATTGGAAACGACATCTACTCAATATAAGTTTAACCTTTTTTCGGGCTGAGATAGATTATTTACGAAAAATGAAAACGTTGACCGAACATGGTCAATAGGTTCTCTCTCATATTGTTTTACGCTTTTTCAGGCTTGAGAGAAAAACCTACCAAAAAGAACTTGTGGATTTTTCTTTTCGTCCCTTTTCAAACTCTCTAAACACGAAAAGGACCGAGTTATCATTATCATTAGACTCGTTAAAACATCAAATAGCGACAAACTTGTCCATCATGACAAGACCGAGTTTCACCTTCGCTAGATCATTAAAACATCACACAACGATGGATTCACCTAAAGGGTGGAATTATAAAACAAGTATATGTTATCCTCCTCAATCTTGATAAAAAATAAAGCGGTACTGGTCAGTAATGACTAGGGAAAATGGAAAAAGGGGTAAACCACTTTTGGTAATAGGTCGCTCTTGAACATGACACTTTCACTTCATCACCGTGACTATTTGGGTTGGGTTATATGATTGATGGTCATCATACCTTGGTCTATCATACCATCCATTACTTTTGTTTTGGCTCAATGTTGCCAATTTATTTAGTGTCGCCGACATGTTCAAGAGAAGTCACTCAGTTAAAAATTCATCCTTTGCAATACTCATAAACCTTCATTTTCATGGCTGCCAATCCTGAACCTTGTGTCTTCAGTCAAATTCCATCTCCAAAATCATTGCACTTGTTTCATGTCGTTGATGTGGGATACATCAAGGCCCTCCTACGATAAATCGCTTCTTGTTGACATCAACTCATTATCCAAGAAGTTGACTTAGAAACACCCTTCCAGTACCTTGAGGCTTACATACATCAATGGCAAGTTTCTCGCTTCCGGCGATAGGTTGACATCACTGACCTTCGACCGAAAGACTTTGTATGGTGTTCGACATTAAAACATACATTCACCCCATGCAGAATGAACTATAGTACATGTAGGATCATTATCATTATTAGTGATTTCTCTCGCATCTGTTGACAGCTTACATCATTGGCTGGTAATCAGATGGTGTCTTCCCATGTTCGACTTCATATCATATATTCACATGCTTAGACTCGTACTTGAGAAAACAATTGAAAGAGATAGGAGACCTCGGATCTAGTTTCATCCATCCAAGCTACGATTTTAGGAGTACTAAATCATATGTACAATGGCCTTACACTGATGGTCATCCTTCCATGGGTCTATATATGTAGATGACTGTCTATGAATTTGTAATGAAAGTTTATATGTTGAGCATGGGTATGCCTTCCCTCAACAGTTCATGAGAAAAAATCAAAATATTATGATATTATGTATTGTAATAGATGCAGGTCACCAACCACTTCGGAACCTCCTCATCACATCATAAAGCATATCACTCGACATTATTATTTTCGACTTCATGCTTTAGGGGGCAGCTGTTACAAATCCATTTTGGCACATCACTCTCATCATCCAGATTAGTGTTTTAGGGCTCATCAAACCCTAATTTCAGTTGCTACATGCCCCGAAACAAGTCAACCTTTTGAATGTCGCCTTCCTAGATAGTTTCATGGCCTAAAGACATCATGAAATGACCTCTAGAGGGACCAATGCAGGGAGGCCCATGCAAGGTTGCGCTGCAGAGAGGTTAAATCCATGCCAGGGTTCTCTGCAGAGCACTTTGGCCCTCTTTGACTTGTGCTGGGTGAGTTTGAGCGAAATTCACATAGGATTTGTGGAATATTCTTATCTTCTGGAGCCTTCTAGAAGATTCCCACACTTATCATCTTTTATGAGCTCGAAAATGGATGAGGAATGAGTTAATATACCTCCTATTCTCTCATCCCTTCCTCCATGGAGCTAATTCTAAGTATGGAAGGCCATTCAATACCCTCGTTGATGACAAAACCTCCTCCATCTTCCTATAAATTGAACACTCATCTAAGTGATCAGGGGCTGGACTTTGATGAATTGTAAGGAGATAATGTTAGTTTGAGAATTGGGACTCTTGTAAGTGTTTTTAAGCTGTTGGAATGTCATGCTTATGATGTGATGTGGATGGAACCAAAGCTGGAGGAGTGACTTCGAATCAGGCTTCATGGTTGTAATTCTTCCTTCTATTCAATAAAGTATTTACACCTTTTTCCATATGCTTATCTTGATATGTGATGCTTATATGTGTGAATGTATCTGATTCCATTTACTTGTAATCAATAGATCTTTTGCTTTGATTGGTTCTTTGTCTTCTGTTGATGTTTACAGGTACTTCTCAAGCGTGTTAAGTACGAGAAGGAGTGACAGGACCGATGCAAAGGATATAAGAGGAAAGAAAAAGTACAAGTAAGTCCTCTCATTCTCTTTCTCTTATATATTGTTTATAGAAAAAGGTTAAAGTGCTTTAAACCATTGTTCTAGATATGGATACTTATCTAGGGAATTAGTATTTATCCGTAGATACCAAATTCTTCATAACACCTTAGAATTTCCAAGACCCCTTTATATACTTTTTCCTATTACAATACCATGGTCCGCATACCATGGGCGGAGCTTAAAACAATATAAAAAATAAGGGGCTTTCGCCTTGCTAAAACCCCTTGACTCCTAGTAACCTGCGCACCTTGCACCTTAAAATGTGGAGGTTTTTACAAAACTTAGTCAAAATTGGACCTAGGGGACCCCGTTCCAAAAGGCCCCCAACACAAAGATGAGACTAGTTCTTGAGTCACTCTGCTAGTACACTCTGTATCTTTTCTTTCAGGATGATGAATGAAGACTTCACTGGGTGAAGCACCTCCGTGCATTGTGTTGCTGCCTGTCGAACTTCTTCAACCAAATTTTCTGTAGTCGGTCCTTCTGCTGCTAAGTTGATTGTCTATTGTGTTTGTTGCATACTTTTGAGCATGCCTTCCACCATTTGTGAGAGTTTCCCTTCCTCTTCTTCCCAAGGCTACATTCATGTGGTGATAATATGCATCTTCTTCCTCAGATCTTCGATTTGTGCTTGTAGGGATGCCCCTTTTTTCAATAGGATGAACCATTGCACAGGTGCTAATGTACACATCGTTGTCTTTATCTCATCATACTACAGTTTCTTATCTCAGATGGCTACTTCAATATTTTTCACCTGTGGGTCCTCCTGTAGTGAGGCCGAAAGTTCTATCGTTTCTTCAAATAGTTGGCTATAGTCTTTGACTGCAGCATCGATATTTTCTCTACATGTTCTGATTGCACCCTCACGCTGCTCGTGGATCTTAGGTGGCGTGGTGGGTTGCATATTCAATTGAAGCTCAGTAATTTACATCTACAGGTCAAAACAAACCTTATCCACCTTCTCTTTTGACTCCCTGAATGCATCTGCCAACTGTTGCACTTTGTCTTCTGAAGTGGCCTCAGACTGAATTTGGAGCTCTGGAAGCTCACTGCATACTCTGGAAATGGCCTACTCCAGCTGCTTCCTTTGTGTAGCTTCCTCATCGCGATCTTAGAGAGCTTTGTGCTTTTCATCGCACAACTGTTGACTAGTGATCTTCGCATATTTGATCACCATGAGAGCTTGTTGCTCTTGCACCTTAAGTTCATCTGCTACACCCTGGTGTAGCTTGTACAATGTGTGAAAAGGGAGTTGCGCGCTCTCCTTATATTTCAACATTATTCAGATGTAAAGATCCATTAGGCAGGGGTACATTGCGGAGCTTTGAAGTAAGTACTGATTACACACTACCTAATTTCGTTGGTTCCACACTCGCTTGAGATTGGCTTGCTTAAAGCTGGCTCGCCAGAACCTGTAATTCTTTGAGGCCCTCCTGGACCTTCGTCAATACACATTGGTATTTATCTTCGATGGGCCCCCAGATATATTCTATCATGGATCTGACAGTATCCCTGGTTTCATCAAGGTACCCCTCAGTAGTGAGGACCATGGCTTGCAGGCCGACAGACTTATCATATTTGTGTTTTTTATGTGTGTCTCCTCCACTTGTCTTCTTCCATTGTTTTAGAATAAATGGAGAATCGACGTCCTCTAGGTCTACATAGGGGTCTTCGCCACCCTGATTGGGTTCTTCTGTATGTTTTTCTTCTTCTTGCTCACGCTCTGGTTCCTGCACAGTATTCTTATCTAGGTCGATGGTCACCTTCTTCTTTTCCTTTGGCACATCTTTACTAGTCCCTATTGTGCCCTCTACAATGTCTGTCGGAAGGAGCCAGTTAGTCGGCCAATAGAGGAATAACTGAGCGATATCTTCCATAGTGAACAAAAATGATAATGCCATCCAAGTCTTCGCCAAATCACACCTCACACAAATGTACATATGGTGCAAATTTGCCTTTAAGTCAGCTATGCACCAATATTCCTTGAATAGAGATGGTGACAACATTGGCTTCTGGCTAATCACCATCCACAGATGGATTTCGAATAATGAACAAAACATCTTATTTTCTATCATGAAGGAAGCTACCTTTGTTGCCTATAGCGAGGTAGATCTGGCAGCCTCGCACAACTCTGGATCCATATTGGGGAATTTTGAATCATCCAATGTCCTCCATGCTATCAGTGTGATCAACAATAAGAGCCACGCATAGTGGAATGCTTTTCCCTCCTCCTGCACTTCATAAAATCTTCTAGGAATTCTTGGTAGAGATAAAGTGCCCAATTGAATTTAACCCCCTTACTGCACTGTGTAGCCAAGGATACCACTGGTGTCAGAACTTCATCTGCATGACACTTCCTCATGATTTTTCATGGTAAGATATTTGCAGCAAACCACAAAACTTCATCTGTGATTGAACTGATGGCATATCTGCTAGAATTCTTAACCAACCCAAAGTCATTTTTCATCTGGTCTGCCAACGTTTTCTCAAGTGACTTCCCCACAAAAGCATCTATGAGGTTCGTGCCTTGATAGGGCAGTACTGTGATTCGCCATATCAACATATCATCAATTGTGATGGGCTTTCGCAGCCATAGGCACCCATCATGGACCAACGCCAAAAACAGGCGCACAAAAATAATGTTGATGTTGTTGTGGCTAAAGTGCGAGATGTACAACATGTTAAAAAATCCTACACATTGAATACCAACCACCCATTTCATTGGTTCAATTCTTGTGAGGCTTGCCTCCTCATAGTACACTGCCTTCAGATACTTGTTGGGTTCCAGCTGCAGAAATTTCTCACAGTTGCCCAAATCCCAATCTTCCATGCGGAGCTAGGGTACCCTTGCCAACAAGTCACCTTCAATAGGAACTTCCTCCAGTAGCAACAGTGTGAATACCTTAAATTTGATAGAGTCTGGATCCTTAGTCACTTTTGAGGTTGGATTTTGTGGTGGCATATATGGTGGCAACCGAGAAATTGTCTTCGCTGCTTTTGCACTGATATCCTCAAACCCTTCATTCAACTCTTCTTCGTCCAAGTCCTTCGACTCCATTGGCTTGTTGGGATGGGATCCCCTAGGGTTAATTTTGGGGAAAAAGCCCAAGTTTTGTTGTATAAAATGTAAAATCTCTGCAAGTGGTGGTAACGGAGCGCGTAGACAGCTAAAGTGTCATAAGGGGTTTACCCTTATTTTATGTAAGTTGAGTCAGATTTTGAAGATCTATACCATGGGATTGTATAAATAAGTGTTTCTTAGAATGTCTAAGACAAGTAATGAATATTGTCTGTGGGAAAAGTATGAAGAGATAGCAAAGAAAGTAGGAAGAAAGGCTCTGCAGCTGTGTGCACAAAGTCCTAGAGTAGAGTCCATAACTAAGTGCACAGACCCCTTCAGCTGAGTGCACAGGGAAGTCTTGAGTCTGTAAGCAGAACTGAAATATTAATAAAGAGATTATTCCATAAATTCTTGTGTTTTGTCTATTTACTTTTGTTATAAATGAATGTGTTTTATACTATGATGAAGAATGGGTTTATGAAATAATACTGTATTGATGCGCGACTTTATATGAGTTGCATTGTTATATGAATGCAATTGAGGTTAACTATTTATGCGAAGAATATTTTGTTGAATGTTATCAAACACTTAAGCCAATATGAGTAACTATTGGGTTAAGAGTAATATTTGATGAGCGTAAGTAGATGATTCACATATTCAAGGTCCGCGAAATATGGTCGTAAACGTTCGCATAGGTATAGAAGTTGGTTAAAGGTAGTTATATGAATAAGCCCTAAAAGCTTATCGATCTACGTGGGGGCAGATTTAGGGCATAAAATGACAACACACTCATATTTGGGTGCGAAAACTTGGTTCCAACATCCCACCATGCTGCTTCGGGTGAGACTTTTGTCCGTGCTCCGCAGATTGATGCCAAAAGGGTCTGTAGTATAGGGATTTGTTTGGAAAAAATAACCCTAAACCTGGGTTAGGACCCACTAAGCCAACAATTGGTTCCGTTTTCGGGATCGGGATCTGCATAAAGAGATGTGTAATGTCGCATCACTGGAATCCAACTAAGAAAAAAGTTGAGGAGTGGTTGGATAGAAAGATCCATGAATTCACGACACAAGAAAATAGAAATATGTGCCCGACGAAAGAATAGTGGTTGGACAAATACCTATACACATAAATACATGATATCTTCTTTTGCACCTTCCCGGTCAAACTATATGAGTTGATCGCTAAATTGGTAGACGACCAAAGAAGGTGGAGGCTTGACGGTCCAATAATGTGGACCCCAGAGCTAGTGTGGAGATTGGAAGCTTCTAAAGATAAAATTGCACACGCCCTCAATCACTGGCTTAATCGAGTCATAGGAGGATTTGTGACAAAATTCACGTCGATACCTCGGTCAGCTACAGTGAAGCAGAGCGACGCTTCTTCAAGGGACCACGAGGTAAGTATTTAAGATATTTGAATACTTGGATTAAAGTGCTCTTGTGTGAAAATCTGGTTATGCCATTACCTTGATGTTTGGAGCTATGCGAAATGGAAATTTCTTTAGGGATAGAGGGAGAATAGGCCTTGAATATACCCTGCTAATCGAGCCTCCTCTGAGTGATGATGAGGGAGCAACATAAGCTTCACCACAGAGCGATGTCTGGTTAATAAGGAAAGGGTTTCCATGAATATCTCATCTGTCTACACCACCTCCACCTTCACCTCCATAGCATACACCTTCACCCATGCCGCCACCACCTCCGTCACCATTCAATATGTCAAATACAATGAAGTTGCCCGTTTTCCAGGGGTTGGGGAATGAGGACCCAGACCAGTTTTGGTTCATTGCGAAGGTTGTGTGGACAACACAGAATATTATAGATGATCACATGAAGAAAGTGTAGTTGGTTACTTCTCTATGAGATCGCAAGTTGACATGGTACACTAACTATTGTAATGATAACCCATTGGCATCATTAGCGGATACTCAAACTACGATGAACAAGGAGTTCAGAAAGCCTAAATCCAAAACAAAATTGGTAATGGGATTCAAGGAAATTGCAATGAGGCGGAAAAACACCCTGGGAGTTGGATCAAATACTGAAGTGAAAAATCCACGAAGCCAATATGAATCTCATAGACAGTCAACACCGTGATTAATTTATATCCGTGATCTTGCCTCACCTAAGAATTTCCTTGTCACAACAAAAGATATGGACTCAAGAGGAAGCACTGGAAATAGAAATGAGATTACATGAGACACCTATCTAGGATGCAACGTTGGGAGTTCAACAAATTCATGCGGAGTTGAAGAATCTCTACATGGAGTTTCAAATCTTGAAAAAGGAGAAAGCGGCTTGTTGACCAGAGGTGTGCAAAGAGGTTTGGTGTCTCAAATGTAAAAGCCAGGGGCATGATAAGGATCACTGCCCTGTTTTCGTAAATTATATGGCAGGAGGAGGGATAATGCCCCTGAGGTAGCTCAAGCTGGACGAAGTACAAGGCCCACATTATGGTGCACTATTTGTCAAGTAGCAGGAAGACATGTAATAAACAATTTCCATTTGCTACAAAAGTTTGTGCAGATGCCACAATAACTATTCTACAATTTTTGTAAATCAGTGGGCCATAATGAGTGTAACTGTCATAGCTATGAATTGATGTTGGAAAGGATGCCTACGTATCGAATGCAAATAGAAAATCAGCCTCTAGATCAAGGTGCTGGGGGAGCGCATGGAGGATATCAGGGACACGGACGACGCCGAGGAGGAGGAGGACTTGCGAGAGGTTGAGAGCAATTTATTTTCTATAATTGTGGAGTACCGGGACACTACACGTGGGATTGTATGAGCTAGACACGCCCATCATGCCGGTATTGTACTTAGTTTGATCATGCAATAGAGGAATGCCCTATACTGATAGCTAATATGCAAGAGAAGAAGGCACAACCTCAACAACGTACTCAAAACTTGCAGATGATCTGAGCAGAGCCTCGCGAAGAGGATCCCAATGTCAATATCATGCTACGAAGTGGTATGAGAATTGGTGACGATAAGGGAAAACAACCTGAAGAAGGTGGATGGTTCTACAAGGCGCCAAAAAAAAAGTTGGGTTTGATCTGGAGCGTGCAAAGGAAATGTTCATGGAAGCAAAGAAAAGCTTCGCTGAAGCCTCTACCTCAGGAAGTCAGGATCGACTATCTGAAGAAGTTGACCCCAACATATTTACTACTTTCTTAGAGACTTGCATGAAACTGCTGCACGACAACAAGGCTGTGAAAGGATTACATGAGTTGATAAATAAGTGTGCTGGTAGGGATAATACTTATGATGGGAATCACGCGGTCAGAAATATTGGCAAACATAATATGAGAATAGGATGTGAGATGAGGCTTACTGCGCGAATATGAGAATACGAAATGGATCAAGTTACCTTGGATCTGGGGTCAGATGTGAATGTTTTGCCTAAACAGACATGGGAAATAATGGGCAGACTTGCACTACAGTGGTCTCCGATTCAATTAAGAATGGAAAATCAGCAAAAGATTATCCCTATGGGGAGATTGCGTGGAGTAACTATAGATATAGAAGGTGTGAGGAAATTGGCTAACTTTGAAGTGATAGAGATTGTTGATGAGAACAATCCATACCCCGCACTCCTTGAATTGAGTGGGAGATTGACATGAATGGGGTAATCAATATGAAGAAGCGAACGATGTCATTTGAAAGAAAATCACTCTGTGTAGTAGTACCTTTGGACCCCGCAGAAGGACCGCACTACACTGAGCCAGTCTACGATTATGAGGAAAGCGATGATGATTTGGATCAGATCTATAAAATAATAGCATGAGACCAAGATTGGGTTAATCTGTCTGCTGATGGATGCATTGCATGGGACTGAAAAAGCTCGTGTACATTAGATTCAGATGAGGAATTGGAACACTAGCATAATAGATTGCACGAAGTATCCATGCTCTGTTGTAATATGATGACTAAATCGTTGCACTGTGTATCATCAGAGGTAAGAAGTTTGCCTTATTATGATGGTCTAACTGATGTAGATAAATTCTTGGATGCATTTTAAAGGGAATTTCCTGGGAAGCATCGCTTCCAAGCACTATATTTGGTGCTGCACGCTACGCCTGCCAGATGGTGGGGTACACATAAAGACTATTTTGCTGGGTGGCATGAGTACAGAAAATGATGAGATTGCGGTTTGGTCACCCAAAAGTTTGGCTAACAGAGAAATATGATGGAAGGAATGACCCGTACGATAATTTAGCAAAATGAACTGAGGTTTATGGAATGGAGCCGCAACTTGAGTGGGTGCATTTATTCTGTCACACTTTGGATGTAATACCAATGAATTTGTACTTGGAAACAGAGCTTCGCGATGACATTGAAGATTGAGACATTTTGAGATAGGGATTCTTGATGACATTTAGCTTTGAGGATGGGTTTGAATGCATTGATGAGGCACTGTATGAGGTTAAGGCAACGATCTTTAGAAAACCACAGGATCCATTGAACTTGATTCAACCATAATGGAGCACCTAGCTGCGCCATGTGCTTGAGTTCTATCATGTGACTACCGAAGACGAAGAGGAGGATCCAAGGAACATTAACATCCTAGAGGCAGAAGGCCACTGCGAAGTGGAAGTTCCTGAAAGGGATTTTCCTAAGAAGCATCGCTTAAAAGCACTAGATTTGGCGCTGCACGCTATGCCTACTAGATGGTGGGGTATGCATAAAGACAATTTTTCTGGGTGGCACGAGTACAAAAAATGATGAGATTGCGGTTTGGTCACCCAAAAGTTCGGCTAACAGAGAAATATGATGGAAGGAATGAACCCCCCCACCCCCACAACCCCCCCCCCCCCCATCATTTAGAAAAAGGAACTGAAGTTTATGGAACGGAGCTACAACCTGAGTGGGTGAATTTTTTCTGTCACACTTTGGATGTAATACCAATGAATTGTTACTTGGAAACAGAGCTCTACCATGGCAATGAAGATTGGGACATTTTGAGACAGGGATTCTTGATGAAATTTAGCTTTGAGGATGAGTTTGAATGCATTGATGAGGCACTGCAGGAGGTTAAGGCAGTGATATTTAGAAAACCACAGGATCCACTGGACTTGATTCAACCAGATTGGAGCACTTAGCTGCGCCATGTGCTGGAGTGTTATAATGTGACTACCAAAGATGAAGAGGAGGATCCAAGGAACATTAACATCCCAAAGGCAGAAGGCCATCACGAAGTGGAGGGACCGCAAATAAAGAATCCAGATATCACTGCACCACTAAAAAATAGACAAGTAAACATTGGCACAGAAGCAGAGCTGATGTTTGCAAAGATTGGAGACTAGTGGGATGATGCCATAGTAGATAAGGTTTCTGAGTTGCTCCGCGAATATCAGGATTTATTCCCTACCAAAATTTCGGATTTAATAGGAATCATAGGCAATTTGGGAGTGATGAAAATAGCTTTGAAACCAGATGTGAAGCCTGTTAAGAAGAGGCCATATCGCCTTAATCCCAAATAGAAGGAAAAGGTCTGCCTGGAGTTGGACAAGATGCTTGCATCATGTATTATTGAACTAGTGGAGGAATCTGATTGGGCGAGTCCAATGGTAGTTCAGGCAAAGAAGAAAAAGGATGAAATAAGGATTTACGTAGATCCCAGGAAGCTCAATGATGCTTGCATTCATGATCCTTTTCTAACTCCTTTCATAGATCAAGTATTGGATAATGTTGGAGGGCAGTAGGCCTATTCATTCACTGATGGGTTCTCTTGATACCATCAGATAAAAATTGTTCTAGAAGACATGAGTAAGACTACCTTTGCGACTGAGTGGGGATGCCTTCAGTATACGGTAATGCCTTTTGGACTTAAGAATGTGGCAGCGATATTCTCGTTCGTAGTCATCGAGGCATTTAAAGAGTTCATTCACAAATTTTTGGAGGTATATTTTGACGATTAGACAGTGTTTGGACTGGTAAAGTGCCATGTAGCCATCTTACGCTTAATGCTGGATACGTGCTAAAGGTATCAGATCACACTAAACTTGAAGAAATGGTTATTTTGCATTCCTTTCGGAATTTCGCTGGGTCATGTGTTATGCAGGCAAGGATTAATGGTGGACCTTGCTAAAATCGCAGTTATAATAAACTAGGAGGCACCAAGGAGTGTTAAACAACTGCATGCAACATTGGGTCATACGGGATACTCTCGGAAGTTAATTAAAAGTTATGCTCAAATTACCACTCCTATGGAAAAGCTACTGAAAAAGGATGCTACATTTTGTTAGAGCGAAGAATGTCATCGGAGTCTGGATGTATTGAAGGAGAAAATGGTCACTGCATCGATCCTAGTCTTCCCGGATTGGAAGAAGAAATTTCATGTGCATGTGGATGCATAATGTATTGCACTAGGAGCAATGATGACATAGGCCGGTGAAGGAGAAATATATCACCCTATAGTATTTGCAAGCAGGAAATTGTTTAAGACTAAAAATAATTATTCGACAATTGAGCGTGAAGGGTTGGCTATGGTATACACACTCCAGAAGTTCTGACATTACCTGTTAGGTAGACATTTTAAGATGTAAACAGACCATTCTGCATTGAAATATTTAGTCAATAAGCCTGTGTTGGGGGGGAAAATATGCAAATGGTTGTTGTTATTTCAGGAGTATGATTTCGAGGTGATTGTGAAGCCAGGAAGGTTGAATGCAAGGCCAGATCATCTGTCGCGCATTGAAATAGGAGAGGAGCCCACCAATTTGGAGGAGGGGCTGCCTGATGCACAACTCTTTGCAGTGCACGTAGCGGATAATCACTTTGCAGACATTATCCACTTCCTGACTACAGGAAAAACACCAAAGGGATACACGAGTCAATAGAAGAAAGAATTGGTAGTGCGTGCGATAGAATTTTCAGTTATTGCAAGGAATTTGTACAAGATGGGGTCGAATGAAATACTACGGCGTTATGTGCTTGATTTTGAACGAAATAGTATCCTCTCTGAAGCTCATGGAGGAGCTTTGGGAGGCCATTATGTAGGGAAATCAACAAATGCAGAAGATTTTACGCGCTGGGTTGTGGTGGCCAACACTGCATAATGATTCCAAAGCATATTGTAGGGCATGCGATGTATGTCAGAGAACGGGCAGGCCATTGCAGAGGGGTGAGCTGCCTTTGAATCCGCAAGTGTCATTGGAACCATTTGAGAAGTGGGCAATTGATTTTGTAGGGCCAATTCAACCTCTAGGAAAGAAGACAGGTGTGTAGTATATCATCACCATGACCAAATATTTGACCCAGTGGGTGGAGGCACAACCTGTGAAGGACTATACAGGAGAAAAAACATGAAATTCTTGTTTGAATATGTGTTGACCAGGTTTGGTTGCCCAAAGATATTGATGAGTGGTTGTGGTACACATTTTCTCAATGAAATGATCAGCGCGCTACAAGAGGAGTTCCAGGTTTATCATCGGAAGAGTACGCCATATCATCCTCAGGCCAATGGGATGCGTGATGCATTTAATAAGATAATGGTAAATGTAGTGAAAAGGGTTTGCAATGCGCAGAGGAATGATTGGGACGTGCACATACCAACAATGTTATGGTCTTATAGAAATACCTGTAAGAAACTTACTAGTCAGACACCTTTTAGGTTAGTATATGGTGTAGAAGTTGTAATGACTATGGAGTACATTGTGCCTAGTCTACGCATAGTGACTTTCACAGGAATGGTGGATCGTAGAGCTTTAGAAGAGAGGCTCTCACAGCTAACAAAGCTAGAGGAAGATAGGTTTTTGGCTGGATTCCATGAGTAGGTTAAGAAGGAATGTGAAAAAGCTTGGCACGATCAGCACATCAAATTGTGCACCTTCTAGGTAAACGATTTAGTTTTATTATATGGCAGTAAGTTTGATAAGTTTCCAGGAAAAATTTAGATGCACTGGCTAGGGCCATATGTTATCAAAGAGATTACAGATGGTGGATCAGTTCAGCTCATGAAGTTGAATGGAGATCGATTTCCGAGAAGGGTAAATGGAAGTCAATTGAAGCCATACACTGGAGAATCGACCCAATGACTACTGACGGTAGCATAGTCTTAATGCTCCAGGTAGCTGCAAGGAGGTGGAGGACAATAAACTACACTACCCAGTTTGTAGAGCTACGCAACAAGGGGTCTGCGTGAAACATGATGGTGTCACAGTACCAAAGAAGCATGAAGGGAGCTGCACTATAGGGGGAGAGACTACGCAACACAGCCAGAAAGTGATCGTCACCGTCACTGTTCATGATTTGACAGTGAGGAGATGGTTAAGAGGAGAGTGGGGGCAACATTTAAGGCATTGAAGGCATTTAAGGCTAAATTTAAGAATGAAATATTTGGAAATCTGCTGCCAATCTAGCATTTATGGACGGATTTTAGGGGGAATGGTCGAGTTTGAATTCGAATTCACCTATAAATTATGAGTGGCCGTCTAGCGGAAAACAATTTGCAGAGTTAGAATTTCTGTGTTGAGCTTTTGATTATATATGAATCCTTAGGTTTATGCTAATTTGGTCGCTAGCTCTGTATTCGAGAAGTTATCCAAGGATACCCAACACTTCATCCTCAACACGATGTCTGGACCAGGAGAGACTGCTAGCACTGGAGGAACTATTGCCTCTAAGGGATCTACCTCGGAGGTGATGAGGATGGAGGTTCCAGCTATAGTACCAATGGTGCTGAGGTCACCTAGGTTGGTTAGAGAGGTCCCCAAGATGAAGAAATATACGAAAAAGAAGTCAGTGTTGGTGCACAAGTCACCGAGGAATCATTCTGATACATAGGCTTGAAGGAAAGAAAAGCCGAGTGCGAAAGAGAAAGGGAAAGTGGTGGATTTGGAGGCTGAGGAAGGCACAAAAGATATAGACACTGAGGGGGTGGATCCCATATCTAAGTATTTGGAGTATATCCCTCCACCCAAGGGAAAAGTGAAGGTCCCTAAGGACCCGAATGCAGGACAATTCCTCCTCAACACACCCCTGTAACCAAAGAACCTAACCTTTGAAGGTCAATGCTTGGTGTGGATGCCGCATTTGAAGCTAGAATATTGGGATTTGGCAAACCATGAGCAGTTCCCACGCCTTGCTACAAACACCACCGCTCCAACATAAACATGATTTTCATCAAGCAGTTGCTATGCCTGTTGCATGACGGGTGCTTGTGGTTGAATGTGTCGATCCCCATCACCATATGTTGATCCATTGGATCACGCTATTACCACACTCAGGGTTAAATCCGGCTAAGGAGTTTGGCGGAAAGGCAAGCGACTGCGACCTCATTGAGAAGATGAAGGACAAGTTCAAACTTGTGAAGAAGTTGCATGGGTACTCGATTACCTCAGTTACTGACCCCATTGTAAAGTTTGCCACTTAGATTTTGGCTAGCAAGGTTATGAGAAAGTGTCATGCGGACAAGGTGCCAACACCAGTGGTTTCTGTGGCTACATAGTGTGCAGTTCAACTGGGAATGCTACCTGTGTAGTGAGTTCCTAGTGAACTACAAATAGGTACAGAATGAGAGTAAAACATTCCACTATTCATGGTTCTTTCTTTGGATTGTGCTGGTCACCTAGGGTTTGCCGGGGGACAACCAATTTCCTCCTGTAGAGATAGATTCACCGGAGGCTGCAAAATTTGCATCTCTATGGGCCGTTCAAGTCACAGAGACCAAAGCCTTTTGGGTGTTGATGGAGGCGAGCATTCGCATGGCCATCAACCAGAAGCTGCGGTTGTCACCAACTGTGTTTGAGCAACTTTCAGGGTACAAGTAGTTCAAAGCCAACTTCCACCGTGTATACATCTGGGCGTGAAAGGATCTGGAGAAAAAATGGTTCTGTTATAGGGAAAAGTGTCTATTTAGAACTGCTCTATCCCACTAAGGTGTGACAGATGCCTTAGAAACAAACAGAGAAAAAATACTTTTGTTTTTCCTTTATGAATTATAGCTAGAGAGGAACAGAAAGACCAACCTCTGTCTTGCGCTAATCCTTCGATTCGATCCCTCTCTTCTTTGATAGTCCTCAGCTACCTACTCCCTTGCACGCCCAGCTTCACAAAGTACCTGTAAGATCACAGAAGCATAGCACTATACAAAGACATGGATCTATATTCATAAAAAATCTAGGATCATATGTAAATTGACCATACAAATGTAACAAGCATCAATGATACAAAAGCATGGAGGAAAACTCGAATAGCTTTTATTGATAAACAAGAAAAGAGCCAGGAGGACTTACAATCAGTTGTTCCGATCCAGCATCAACCTCCCAGCAAAGAAACCCCTCTTCACCTTAAACAAAGCTTAGATCACCCAACAATCTGATGTTTGTCTCAAGAAACCAACAACAATTCCTTACAATATGCAAAATTCCAGTCTCCGGATCTCTGGGATGAGGGATACATATATAGATATCTGTAAGGGGGACGAGTCAGCTTGTGATTTGATTAGTGTCTTCTCTCAGATAGTTCTTGCTTCCACTTGGAACTGAGGGCCTCTTACTCATCCTTAGTCGAATTCAGTGAGGCAAGTGTCACAGGAGATGATTCTGGAAGCTTCCATTGCCTCTCTACCTCGTGGAATGACACTGCCATTTGTCATTTCTCACCCATCGCACCCCACATAAGGGACTTTTGAAATGCAATGCACCCTCACAGTGTATTTGGGTGAGATGCAACGCACCTAGCCAGTGGAGCAGCTGCAATGATCCTGTTTTGACCAATTCTGAGCAGTTTCTCATGGAGAACTTCTGGGAGAAGCTGTAATTTGTTGACCTTGTTCCTTTAGGGGTTAGAACAACACTTTTAGGGACTTAGGAGCCCTTGGTTTATGGACATTTCATGCTTGGGGTTGTAGGGCCCAAAAATGTCTATAACATTTGCCCCCTAAAGTATGAGGCCGTTAATCTTTTGGTGTCGGGTGAAATGCTTTATTATGAGGGTCCAAAGTTCTTTCAATGCTGGGAGGAGACCTGTAATAAGATACAGTACAATACATTATCTTCATACTATTTTCATGATCTAGCTCAGGTGGGCATTCCCATGCTCAGCTTTATAAATTCATTTTTTATGTACATAGGACAGACAATCGTCTGAGTGTAGACTGATGATTCTGATAGAGCCATCATCCTTTTAAGTGGATGATTATCTGTGCAGCAATGATGTACATTTAATGTCTTTATTTCCCTGAATATATATCGCAGCCCGGATGGATGAAACTAGATCCAGGGTCTTCAATCTCGTCCGATCTTCACTCAAAGTACAAGTCGATCCATGTGAGAAATGTTCTGAAGTCGAACATGGAAAGACATCGCTTGATTACCAGTCAATGATGTAAACTGTTAACAAGCGTGAGAGGAGTCACCGATAATGATAATGACCCTCAAGGTACTGCACTACAATTCATGTGGTGTGAATAAAGGACTTGGCGTCGAACACCACACAAAATCTTTCGATCGAAGGCCATTGATGTAAACCTATCGCCGGAAGTGAGAAACTTGCCATTGAGGCATGCAAGCTTCAAAGTACTGAATGGGGTGTTCCTAGATCAACTTCTTGGATAATGAGCTGATGTCGACAAGAAATGGTTCGTCACAGGAGGGCCTTAATGAATCCCACATCAATGACATGGAACAGAGCAAATTATTTTAATGGAGCTGAAAACGATCTGGTGATATAAGGTTCAGGGTGGCGGTCATGAAAGGATGGAGTATAATGTATGGTAGTGGGTGAGACATAGGTGGACTCTCTCAATGACTTCTCTTGAACATATCGGCGACACTGATGTGATGGATTGGTAGCATTAACCCCAAATGTGGATGGTATGGCGTGACCATGGTGATGTGACTGGTGAATGAAACAACCCAACCTGACTTGGACACGGAGTGGAAGTGTCATGTTCAAGAGCGACTTGCTACCAACAAAGTTTCTTTGAGTTTTCTTCCCAAATTTTCCCCTGTCATTGCTGACCAGTACCTCTTTATTTTTGTCAAGCTTGAGGAGGATAACATATGCTTGTTCTATAATTTGCCCTTCGGGCAAACCCATCGCTATGTTTTAACGATCCTAGCGATAGTGAAACTCATTCTCGTCTAAAGACAAGTTTGTCGCTATTAATCTTTTTAACGAGTTTAACGACAAAGATAACTCGATCCTTTTCAATTTTAGAGAGTCTGAATAGGGACGTAAAGGCAACTCCAAAATTCCTTTTTCGTCATCTAATCCCTTAAGTTCGAAAAAGTATAAAACAATACAGAAGGGATGAATTTTCGATACTTTTAACGAGCCGAACAAAACAAGCGCTCGATCTTTTTGTGTAATAATCCCTCAGGTCCAAAAAGATTAAAATCTAGAGGAGGGATAACACTTCATGTCCCTTTAACGAGCTGGAGAGGCCAATGGCTTGGCAATCTTTTCATATTTTACGAGTTAGTTGAAAAGAGCTTAAAGGAGACTCGTCTTTTGAGGAACGAGTGATAAAACGGGTAGTAGCTGATTCTAGGTAAGGTTTTGGAATTTTCCAATCACGACAGTGTCACAAGGATGGCTAGTGAAATCACTCTTCACAGCTGTTCCTCAAAATGTGTAAACAATCAATGGAGGTGAATGATCGGCCAATGAAAAAGTGGAGGTGACGGTGCAAACACAACCAAGGCTTTAATGGCTGAAGTACTACATTCACGATGGTTATTTACTGGGGAGTAGTTCATTTTTTAACGAGCTTAAACACGGGGGGAAACATTTGCTCATATCTTATGTTTATATTTTAACTAGCTTGAACTATGTGCTAAAACTGCTCGATTGAATGGTCCCATTTTGATTTTACCATAAATAGCTTTGTTCTTTCAAAGATTGTACTGTATTTTCAACTGCTTCATCAAACTAGTTAGAAATGAACAATATATGCTTGAAAACGAGTTATAACACTAATATTTTACTTTGAACTACGTAAAAATTAATGAAAAAGTGTTTTTACCTCTCATTTTACCAATTCATTTGAACGTTGGTTTGTTGGAGCTTTGGAGGTGCTTTCCCCCTTTGATTTTCACCAATTGATTTCGGGAGATTCTGTGGACGATTCTCGGCGTCGTCTGGACCAGGTAGGAGCTAAACCTGAGCTCTTTCATTTCATGGTTTCCATTTTACATTCTGAGATTGATTCCTAGTTTTTCTGAGCCCCTAGGGTTTGAAAGACTCGTTCTGCTTTCAACGCACCCTCTGTGTATTGAAAGGTGCATTGAATATTGGCCTGTCTCAAGGCTATCTGACATTCAACACACCCAGAACACTGCTGTAGGTGCGTTGGGCGTAGAAAAGGAATTTAATGCACAAGTTTTGATGGAAATTTTGCCTGTTTCTTGCCAAAATCAAGATCTAACTCTTCTCTTGTTTGTTTTTCAGAGTTCTTTGGAGTAAGATGACCATTACATGGCGAGAACGTAAGCATGAAGAAGAGGACATGCTTGCCCTACATGACCCGGTTACAGTAAATGCACTACGGAACTGTGGCTTTCTGAAGTTCTTCCACATTTCTAGCATGAGACAGCGGATCAACTTACTGCAGTATTTGCTCGATGTTTGGGATCCTACCAACCAGGTTTTCCAGATCAGGGGCAAATCTATCCCCTTGACTGTAGTAGACATCTATTTCTTGACTGGCTTGTCGAGGCGGGGTGCCCCCATCTCTTTGTCAGGTTCGGCCTAAGGAGGCGACTCTGTGAGAGATTATGTTCGCCGGTACTGTAGAGAAGGATCTGAGCCGAGTAAAGACGGCAAGATCATCATCCGTGATGTCACTGACAGGTCTCTCAGGACTATTCTGTTTACTTTTGGTAGGATGGCCGGCGGTGCGGCTCTTCATGTAGCCAACAGATCTTATATGCAGTATGCCTCCAACCGAAGGTATTCAACTGGTGTGACACAGTACTTCTTGTGATGAAAGAACAATTGACCAAGATAAAGAGCAGGAGTTTGAAGAACTTTGGGTATGGTTCTATTTTGACCGCCTTTGCCTTGGAGAAGATACCACTGATGCAACCACAGTAAATTGCACTCGATCTACCTTCACCTACTGAACCACGTATGCAGAGATGGGTTGACCATATGTCTAGGCATGCTGGTCAGTCTCAGATTTCATTTTTTGATACCTTCTTCAGGTGGTTTGATCGTCAGGAGATGGTTTATTCCGAGTATCCATATGCGGGTATGGACTTCCAGGGTGATCCAGATTTAGTACTACCGAATGGCGAATAGTGGGGCGCCATTGGTAAAATCTTTGACCATATTCCTGTTTATCGTTTTTTCATTTATAATGTCCTTGTTCTTTATTCTATCAAGACTTTAATCAAACTCATGTGTACATGCAGATGTTGGTCATGTTCGTCTAGTAGTTCGCCTAAGAGTACCAGCTGCTGCCCTAGCAGGAGAGGCCGTCGGAAGGGCTATCCTTTGTGACCTCGATGTGGCCGAGACTCTCACAGCATTACAGGAGCAGGTTGAGGGCCTCACTCTTGGTATTCCATATGTGAGGACTGACGAGCTACCTTTGAGGTTACAGCGGCATACTACTGGTGTGCCAAGACGGCGGACTTGTCTCTTACGCATGATCGCACAGGCTGTGACTTGCTATCACGAGCATCATTAGACTAGGGTGCCCCATAGCATTTTGATTTTTTGGGTCACTTGACCGATTTTGTCTTGGTTACAGAACATTATGTGTAAACCATAAATAGTTATATATATATTTTTGATTTTCGGAGTTTTATTTTGGTTAATTTACATGATCCAAATGCAAACATTGATGATATGTTTCTTTTTATAAATGTTGCAAATGTCTATCTAACACATAGTTTGCTAATGAGTCAGTTAATGTGTTTAAGTTTCTGGAAATGTGTTAATATTGAATAAAATCAAATTGTCTTTCCAAAATCTTAACCCTTAGGAACATGCGATAAATAGCTGGGTTTCAGACGGAATATATACCATTGAGTAGTAGTATTACGAGCTGTGAGTCTAGCCTGACAATTAGTCGGCGTATACCATGTGTGATGGCATCAGAGAGAAGTTCTATCAACGCGCTATATTCAGCGATGTCATTTGTTGATCGACCAATACATACCCCTCTGAAACTTACTAACTCGCCGCTTGGATCAAAAATAGCCCAGGCTGCGGAAGATAGGTTCCGAGAACTACGACTCGCTTCGTCGGCATATCCAACACATGACTCCAATAGGTTTGACATCTGCAACAAATGTAAAAAGTGGATTACTTGACCAAAATAAACACTTTAGTGAAAACAAAAACATAACAAAATCATATAGGTTACCATTACGCATAGTAACGCTTGAGGTACAACCCATTACGAGGTTGCGCCAGTGGACTTCCGTCATAACCCATTAACTCGTAGGCTCCTTTTGCTAACACTCGTTTAACAATATAGGGGCTCATCCATAAAGACTTAAATTTTCCTGCTCCCAATTTATCGGATTCTTGGTCGTAAAGCAAGACCAAGTCACCTTCTGAGAAGACACGGGGTTTGACATTTTTGTCGAACTGCGCCTTGACTCGTTTCTTATGGGCTTCGTTAGCCAAAGCGACATCACGACGGGTTTCATCCAATTGGATTAATTCCAAGAAATGAGCTTCTTCTTCTGAAGTTCCAAGGAGGAGATCAATTGCGAGTTTGAGAGACGAGATTTCACACTGGATTGGTAAGACTGCTTCCAGGCCATATACCAATTGGAAAGGTGTAAACCCGGTTGGATTCCTTACCGATGTTCGATAGGCCCACAAAGCTGAGTATAGGATTAGGTCCCACCTTCTTTTGTGAACTCCAATCATCCTTTGCAGCATGCACTTTAGGACCTTTTTGATTGCTTCGACTTGTCCGTTGGCTTGCGGATAATATGGAGTAGATCTGTCGTGAGACAACCCTAGTTTGGCAGCTAATTCGACCATCATGTGATTGCGAAAATGCGATCCATGATCTGTGACTATAGCCTGTGGTACGCCGAATCTGGCGACTACATGATTGAAAAAGAAGAGGGCAACTGTTTCACCAGTATTATCTAATGTAGGCATCGCCTTGGCCCATTTGGTAAAATAGTCGACTGCGACTATGATATACCCATGCCCCCCGGTCGAGGTGGGGCTACATGTCATGAAATCAATGCCCCATTTGGCGAATGGCCCAACAGCCACTATTGGCTGCAGAGGTGCGGGTGGTCTTCTGGTTTTGCTATCGAAAATTTGATAAGCATGGAAACTTCTGACTGCGGTTATGCAATCTTTGAACATTGTTGACCAGAAGTATCCTGCTCGTAAGATTTTTTGCGCTGTAGCATATCCAGACTGATGCCCCCCACACGCGCCTGAATGAGAATCATTCAGGACTTTTTCGGCCTCCTCATGGGTGAGGCACCTTCTCAGAACTGTATCGATACCATGACGGTAAAGTGTATCACCGACGATCATGTAGTCTTTTGCTTGGTATCAAATACGTTTTTGTTCGGAGTGGGAGGTGTCTGGCCTGTATTTTTGGGTTTGGAGATAAATTATTATATCCCCATACCACTCATCGCTTGAAGATATCAGAAACAAATTTTCGTCCATGATTGTTTATTCGGATGTTTCATCGTTGGACGATGATGGGAGATTGCATAATAATTCTGCGAAAACTAGAGCTTTCTTCAACTTGGATTTTACAAATTCCAGATCAAACTCTTGTAGGATTGCTATCCATTTTGAATATTTGCCCCCTAGCAACTGTCGCGACAATATATAAGTCATGGGGTTGCAATCTGACAGAATGGTAGTTTTCCAAAAGAGCACATAGTGTCGAAATCTCTGTATCGCTTGAACAGCTGCAAGTGCTAGCTTTTCAACGTAAGAATATTTGCTTTCTGTATCATTTAAGTTTTTACTTAAATAATATATAGGATGTTCACTTCCATTGACTTCTTGAACTAAAACCATTGCGATGGTCGTATCCGCTGCAGCCAGATACAGGTTAAAATATTTTTGATAATCAGGAGCGTACATTAATGATGCTTTCATTAGTGATTCTTTTAAAGCATCAAAGGAAGCTTGCGCAATTTGATCCCAGACAAAGGGCTCTTCCTTTTTCAAAAGACGTGTATAACCTTTAGCAAGTTCGGTGTAATTTGGAATGAACCTCCTCAGAAAGTTCGTTTTCCCTTGGAGTTTCTGAATCTTAAGCAAATTCGAAGGTGGAGGCAAATTTATGATTGCCTGGACCTTACATGGGTCGAGACGAATCCCGTCTTTCGAGACTACAAAGCGAAGCAAACAACCAGAACTGACGCAAAATAGACATTTGTATGGATTGAGTCGTATCTTGTAGTGTCGGCAACGTAGAAATATCGCTCTTAAATGCTGCGGGTGATCAATCTGCTTTCACGAATGATCCGGAAGGTCGTCGAGGTATGGTTGAACAATGTTTTTGATTTCATGGAAGGCATAATTCATTTCCCTCTGAAACGTCGCCCCTGCATTCTTCAAACCAAAGGGTAATTTTTGATATGCGAACGTGCCCCACGGACAAATAAACATAGTCTTTGACTGGTCCTGTGGGTGGATATTTATTTGATTATACTCGGAGAATCCATCCATGAATGAAAAAATTTCACATCCGGCGCATTCATCAATTATCTGGTCAACGAAGGGTGTAGGGTAGTTGTCTTTTGGACAAGCCTGATTTACATCCCTATAATCGACACACACTCTAATTGTTCCTTGTTTTTTCATAACAGGGACAATATTCGATACCTAATCGGTCAGAGGAACCGGGTAGATGAAACCAGCATGGAGAAGTTTTTCAACTTCTGCCTTAATGGCAGCGGCTTTCTTGGGGTGCACCTGCCTTAGCCATTGTCGTACTGGTTTGACATCTGGATACATCTTAATTTCGTGTTCAATGATACTCGAGTCAATGCCTGGCATTTCACTGTATGACCAAGCAAAGACATCTCTGAATTCACGAAAAAGAGCGTTATATATTTCCAGTTCTGAAGGAGAACAACATTTGCCAACATAAATATTCTCTACAACATCTGTTTTGGTCGAGATATTTATGGCGATAGTCTCTTCAATATTGGACAAGTTTCGCTCAGAATCCACCGTGTTTACAGTATTTGATATGAAATCAAAGACTGAAGGATGATAAAGGTCATCTCGAGTATCTTCTGCACAATCCGGAAGAAGGGAACGATGGTGGGAATCATTCCATGGTGCTCTTTCAATTACCATTGATTAGACAATTCCTTCGTCGGTGACATGCACTCGCGACCAAGGATCTGAAGGGGTACCATATTCTTTAGACCTATCTATCCAAACGCTTGATGAGCGTTGATTTGGGTTTGCCTACCACGCTAGGAACATTGATTGCTACAATATTTCCATTGGGATTGGGGGTAAAACCATTGCATGATCCATGTTTATATCGTTTTCTGAGATCTTTTTAGAAGATATCATATAGCAGGTTCCTATCGACGCTATTTCCGCCAGGTTGATTGGAGGTGGAAGGGTGAAAGTTCCCATTAGTATAGGATCTTTTAGTAGGCCTACTCCGATATTTTGAAGCGAATGGGGGCTTCCATGGATCATGGGAATGCTTCCTGTAACTTGAGAACCATTGGGGAGGAAGTTTTGTTGATCAACGATTGTAATCCCTCCTTGAAAGGGAAATGCAATCTTCCTAAAATAGGTCGACACAACAGCCGCCATAGCATATATCCATGGTCTTCCTAGTAGGATGTTGTAACCAAGATTTCCATCGATGACTTCAACATCTATTTCTACCGTTTTCCCTCCTAGTTCAACTTTCAAGTTACTTAGGATACCATATGGGGTATATGTCATTTCGTCGAATGCTTTTAATGTCATCAAAGATCGCGACAAGGTTGGAGATCCTAAAGTTTTCCAGCAACTCATTGACATAATGCATGTAGATGCTCCCTCATCAATAATTGTTCGATGAACAGTTTTATTGAGGGCTTTCACTTGAACAAGGAAAGCCAGTTGAGCTGGTAATTGAGGATCGTATCCTTTATGGTCGAAGGATACAATATTGGAATCCTTTGGGTCTATCCCACCAATGGCTGATAATAAAGCCTGCCTTTTGGATGGGCAATTCTGTAGTACTTCAAGAGTCGACATAGCGGATGGCGATTGGGCCAAATCTTCCACTATATTATAATGTTGTGCCGTTCTAGCGCAGGGGTTAAATGTCGACTTGTGTACTACTCCCTTTGGCGGTTTTATCGTCAATTTAGGGATGGTGGGTGGCGCAACTTTTGTCGAAGTTGTTGTCGAACTACTAGATTGATCTTTATCCTTGTTGTTTGACAGCTGTGGATTCCCATAATCTTTGTTCCTTGTCGATATCAAAGCATCATCTTGCTATTTTGAAACCGATAACATTAGCACTTGAGACGGGGAAGCATTTCCACTTTCAACTAGATTTGTTCCTGGATTTGGAAACGGATCAGTTAACACTGCGGAGGTTTTCGAATTCTTGAAGAATTTCTTAAGCTCAGCTCTGTGTGGACAATTTGCGGTCCAATGATCCTCATCGCATATAAAGCATGGATTTTTTGGTTTCCTATCTCCAGGAGGGTTTGAAGAAGATTTTTCAGGTGATGATTCCTCCTGTTTTTTCTTCTTCCCTTTGCCTTTTTTCTTGCTCCCTGGTTGTTTGGTTTCTTTGCCTTTATCTGTTGATATGACATTTACTTCCGAAGCAAGAAGTTCATCTTTTGCATTTTGACTTGAAATCTTACGGGCCTTTTTGGATGTAGCCTTTGTCGATTTCGTGTCTATTGTGCTAATCATGTCATCGCCGGCATGAGTCATTGTTCGATTTAGGAGGAGGAGGAATTGAGAATTCCGGTCTAGGGGCGTCAGGTATTTTATCGTAGAGCATGCCGGACTGAGTGTAAATCAAGTCCAAATATTGCGCACGAGAAATAACTTCCTCTTCCGTTACGACTCCCCCCTTTGCCACATCTTCCGTGATGGAAGGTAGTAATGAATTTATAAACCATTCAGCTAGGAGCTGATCAGGGACATATGTTTTTACCATTCTACGACGACGTCGTCACTCATGTATATGATTAGATATGTGAGTGGCCATTGTCTATTTGAAATTGGTAAGAAGTTCTGTTTCCGTTTCGTACCTTAATGGTACCTGAAAATGGGTTAAAAAGGTTGTGGCTAAGGTACTGAAGTTGTTGAACGAAGCTCTAGGCAATTCGATGTAACATTTTGCCGCCGGACCTGTTAACGTCCTCTGAAAGAGGCGAAGTCTTATCGAATCATCATTCAGGGTGTTTGATGAACACCATAGATGAAAGGTCATCACGTGATTCGATGGATCTTCACCCGGATTTCCATTAAATTTAGGAATATCTGATGGAAGTTTATGTGGAATCTCTGGCCACCAAGGGGCGTAAGCGATTGGATCGTTTGTTAACCTATTTAAATCAGGTAACTCTAAAGTTGCCACAAAGGGTAACTGCTGATTCAGGTTAGGTGAAGCATACCCAAGATAAGATGGGATTGCCTGAGCAGTTGGTCTTTGCATACCGGCATAATGCATTTGATGCTGGTAACTTTGGTAAGGTTGGTGGGCATGACCATTGTAAAATGGTTGATTCTGACCATTTTGAATGTACGGCTGTCCACTATTAGCAAATATTTGTTGCTCAGATCCTTGCTATACTTGTTGGAATTGCGGTTGTTGGTATTGCACTAGCCACGGTTGTGAAGCTATGTGATGTTGCCCGATACTAACAGTTTGACCAAGATGAAGGGTAATTGTACCCATCTGAACCTGTGTCATTCCGCCAGTCGGCGATTGCAGTTGAGTCACAGGGTCAAGGGGTTGTTGCATTAAAACCTGAGAAACCTGAGGTTGGCATACGAAAGGCAGCGCTTGAACTTGCAACACCGTCACAATAGCTGGCGTAGTTGGTATATTTGACATAGGTAAGCATTGTTGCATCGAATATACAACTCTTGGTTGTTGAGGTAGTATAGGTACCCAACCACTTGAGGTAATTCCAGTATAACCTGAATGTTGTTGTAAACTCCCGTATGGATATCCTCCTGGAGGGGATAATGAAAGGGTGTACTGCCCCCCATACAATGGTAATCCAGAACTCAAGGGAATGGTTTGCCCTTGGGGGCCGGACTGCCCAAATTGACCTCCAAATGGATCAATTTGTTGAGACTCAACATAAGAGTTGCCAGATGTTATTCCAGATGAACAAACAGGAACGGACCATACTGTCGAAATGGCCCCTGAGTGGGCTCCTTCTAGCGATTGAGAGCTAGTTGGGACATTGTCGGAGTGATAACAGGGAGTTTTGCCGTCGCTGTGTCAGACGACACAGTCCTAGATGTTGACGGTTGTTCAGACATTTGTAGTCTATCCAAAAGATTACCTAGCGATTCTACAGGAGCTTCTGCTGGTGGTAGACTAACTTCTGATGAAGAAGGATATAGAGTGATCCCTATACCAAATTGCGATGGAGTACTTGTTGGAGGATCTTCTATAATTTCTTCTATGGCAATCAGACTAGGTGGAAGGGGAAGACCGTTAGGTCCGTAGAATATTTCTGGTGTCGAAGAAGGTATTGGATCGGCAGCGACAGATGTTTGAAGAGAAAGACTCTCCGAACCGGTTGTAGATGGAACTGGTTTGGTAACACAAGTGTTTACTCTCAGACTAGGATCAGTATCACTGTCCTTCTGTGGCTGCTGAACTTCTTCTGTAGAGGCAGGGGTTCCAGAAATGTTTGGAGTAACCAGAGTCTCTGATGTTGTTGGAACACTTGTTCTAACTTTACCAGGAGATTTGGAACCGGTTAAACGAGTTCGCTTTGTCCGTACTGGATTCGATTCCGAAGACAAAGACGAGCAATGTAAACTTTGAAACGAGAACTATAAACTCAAAACGGGAACTCTGGCCAAAGAACCCTGAAAAAACATCAAAAATAGTGCTAAAAATGAAAAGTGTGTATACTGGAACGATGATTTTATTTTTTAGGGGTCAATTTTGAACATGTTTTAAAAATGGCAGTGACTACGAAATTTACTACGAAATTTTCATGCAAAATATAGCTTAAAAACGAAAGTGATGATACTGGAACAATGACTTTTTTTTAGGGTCAATTATCAAATTTTTTAAAAAATGCTAGTAAAACCAAATTTTTATGTGCCAAACAAAGTTATTTATGAGGAAAAAACACATTAATGTTTTTGGTAGGATATCATTTTTCTTTCCTAACTATAAAATCAACATGTTTTCAACCATAATATGCTAGATACAAAAGAAAAATGATTCCAGGAATTGCCCAGCCACTAGCCGGGTGGACGGGCGGGCCGTTGGGGTGGCGCCAGCCCAGCCGCACCACCCCAACGGCTAGCATGCCCACCTAGTTGGTGGCTGGGCAATTCCGGGAATCGACCAATCACTAGCTGGGTGGGCGGGCAAGCCGCCGGGGTGGCACGGCTCGTGACTGGGTGATTCCTGAAATCCCCCAGCCACTAGCCGGGCAGGCTGGCGGGCAGCCGGTGTGGCGCCAGGCCAGGCTGCGCCACCCAGGCGACCCGCCCGCCCAATGGCTGGGTGATTCCCAGAATCACCCATCCACAGGTCGGGCGAGTGGCTGGTGGCCGGGAAATTACCGAAATCGCCAAGCCACCAGCCAGGTGGGCAGGCGGGCCGTCGGCGTGGCGCCAGCCCAAGTTGTGCCACCCCGACGGCCTGCCCGCCCGCTCAGCTAGTGGTTGGGTGATTCCTGGAATCGCCCAGCCACTAGCCGGAAGGGCGGGCGAGCCACCAGGGTGGCACCAGCCTGAGTCGGGCCACCCCAGCGGGCCGCCCTCCCACCCGGCTGGTGGCTGGGTGATTCGCACCACCCTGCCTGCCCAGCTGGCTGGTGTTTGGGTGATTTCAGGAATCGCCTAGGCACTAGCTGCACGCGCCCGCCCGACTCGTGGCTGGGTGATTCCGGAAATCACCTAGGTGGCTGGAATCAGCCAGCCACCAGCAGCCCGCCCGGCTAGTGGCTGAGTGATTCCCAGAATCGCCTAGCCACCAGCCAGGCGGGCAGGCGGGCCTCCGGGGTGGCACCAGCCCAGGCCGCGCCACCTCGGTGGCCCGTCCGCCCGCCTGGTTGGTGGCTGGGACATTCCCTGTGCCTGACTGGGCCTGAGTGATTCCCAGAATCACCCAGCCACCAGCTGGGCAGGGGATTGGTGGTTGGGTGATTCCTGGAATCAACCAACCACCAGCCGGGCGGGCCACCGAGGTGGCGCAGCCTAGGGTGGCACCACCCCGCCGGCCCGCCCGGCTGGTGGCTTGGAGATTCCGGGCCACCCCACCCTGGCAGCCCATCTGGTTGGTGGCTGGGTGATTCCGGAATCACTCAGCCACTAACCGGGCGGGTGACTGGTGGCTGGTTGATTCCGGGATTCACCCAGCCACCAGCCTGGCGGGCGGCTGTGCGGCTAGTGGCTGGTTGATTCCCGGAATCACCCAGCCACCAGCCGCCCGTAATCGACCAGCCACCAGTCGCCTGCCCGGATGGTGGCTGGGTGATTCCGGGAATCAACGAGCGACCAGCCGTCTGCTTGGTTGGTGACGCCGCCCGGCTCGTGGCTGGTGATTCCGAGAATCAACGAGCCACCAGCCGGGCAGCTAGTGGCTAGTTGATTCCCAGAATCAACCAACCACAAGTCGGGTGGCCAGTTGGTGGGAATCAACCAGCCACCCGACGGGCGGCCAGCCGGTGGTTGGTTGATTCCGGGAATCAACCAGCCACCAGCTAGGCGGCCGGCCAGTGGCTGGTTGATTCCCGGAATCACCCAGCCACCAGTCAGGTGGCGCGACCAGTTGGTGGGATTGCAGGAATCAACCAGCCATCAACCGCGTGGCCAGTTGGTGGCTGGTTGATTCGTTGATTCCCGGAATCAACCAGCCACTAGCCGGGTAGAGCCACTAGCCGGGCGGGTCGCTGGTGGCTGGTTGATTCCGGGAATCAACCAGCCGCCAGATGGCCGCCCGACTGGTGGTTGGTTGATTCTCGGAATCATCCAGCCATCAACTGCCCGCCCGGCCGGTGGCTGGTTGATTCCCGGAATCAACCAGCCACAAGCTGCCCGCCTGGCCGGTGGCTGGTTGATTCCCGGAATCATCCAGTCACCAGCCGGGCAGGGGAATCAATCAGCCACCCGGTTGGTGGCTCGATGATTCCGGGAATCAACCAACCACCAGCTGGTCGCCCGGCTGGTGCCTGGTTGATTCCGGGAATCAACCAACCACCAACCGGGCGGAGCCACCATCCACGTCCACCTGGTGGCTGGTTGATTGTCAGAATCAACCAGCCACCTGCCGCCTACCCGGCCGGTGGCTGGTTGATTCCGGGAATCAACGAGCCACCAGCCGGAATCAACTAGCCACCACCCGCCTCCTCGGCTGGTGGCTGTTTGATTCCGGGAATCAACGAGCCACCAGCCGCCCACCTGGCCAGTGGCTGGTTGATTCCGGGAATCACCCAGCCGCCAGTCGGGGCCCAACTGGCGGCTGGATGATTCCCGAAATCAACCAGCCACCGGCCAGGCGGGCGGCTGGTGGCTCATTGATTCATGAAATCAACCAGCCACCAGCCGGGCGGCTAGAAGGTGGTTTGTTGATTCCCGGAATCAACCAGCCAGCAGCCACCAGCTCGGTTGGTGGCTGGTTGATTCCCGGAATCAACCAGTCGCCGGAATCAACTAGGCACCAACCGCCCGCCCAGCTGCTAGCTCCGCCCGACTGGTGGCTGGTTGATTCCCGGAATCAACCTGCCACTAGCTGGGTGACCAGCTGGTGGTTGGTTGATTCTCGGAATCAACCAACCACTAACCGGTCTGACCAGCCACCAACCTGGTGAACGGTTGGTGGCTGGTTGATTCCGGGAATCAACCAGACAACAACCGGGTGGTCGGTTGGTGGCTGGTTGATTCCGGGAATCAACTAGCCACCAGCCGGGCAGACCCACCAACCAGGCAGACGGCTGGTGGCTGGTTGATTCTGGGAATGAACCAGCCACCAGATGGTCGCCCGGCCGGTGGTTGGATGATTCCGGGAATCAACCAGCCACCAGTGGTTGATTGGTGGCTGGTTGATTCCCTGAATCAACCAGCCACCAGCCGCCCGCCCGGCCGGTGGCTGGTTGATTCCCAGAATCATCCAGCCACCAGCTGGGCAGGGGAATCAATCAGCCGCCCGGTTGGTGGCTGGTTGATTCCGGGAATCAACCAGCCACCAGCTGGCCGGCCGGCTGGTCCACCAGCCGCCCACCCGGCCGGTGGCTGGTTGATTCCGGGAATCACCCAGCCACCAGCCGGGCGGGCGGTTGGTGGCTGGTGGCTTTTTGATTCCGAGAATCAACGATCCACCAACTCGCTGCCCGCTGGTGGCTGGTTGATTCCGGGAATCAACGAGTCACCAGCCGCCCGCCCACCCAGAGGCTGGTGGCTCGTTGATTCCCGGAATAAATCAGCCACTAGCTGGGCGGCCAGCTGGTGGCTCGTTGGTGGCTGGTTGATTCCAGGAATCAACCAGCCACCACCTGGGCGGGTGGCTGGTGGCTAGTTGATTCTGGGAATCAATGAGCCACCAGCTGGTGGCTGGTTGATTCCGGGAATCAGCTAGCCACTAGCTGTGCGGGCGGTTTGTGGCTAGTGGCTTGTTGATTCCAGGAATCAACGAGCCACCAACTGGCCACCCGGCTGGTGGCTGGTTGATTCCGGGAATCAACGAGCCACCAGCCGCCCTCCTGGCCGGTGGCTGGTGGCTCGTTGATTCCCAGAATCAACCAGCCACTAGTTGGGCGGCCAGCTGATGGCTCGTTGATTCCCGGAATTAACCAGCCACCAACTACCAGCCGCCTGCTCGACTGGTGGCTGGGTGATTCCCGGAATCAACCAGCCATCGACTGGGCGAGCGGCTGGTGGCTCATTGAGGAATCAACCAGCCACCAACCGACGACCCGGTTGATGGCTAGCTGATTCCCGGAATCAACCAGCCACCAACCGGCCACCCAGTTGATGGCTGGCGGATTCCCAGAATCAACCAGCCACCAACCGATCGCCCGGTTGGTGGTTGGTTGATTCCAGGATTCAACCAGCCACCAGCTAGCTGCCCGGCTAGTGGCAGGTTGATTCCGGGAATCAACTAGCCACCAGCTGGCTGCCCCGCTAGTGGCTGGTTGATTCCGGGAATCAACCAGCCACCAGCCGCCCACCCAGCTGGTGGCTGGTTGATTTCGAGAATCAACCAGCCACCAGCTGGCCGCCCCGCTGGTGGCTGGTTGATTCTGGGAATCAGAATCAACCAGCCACCAGCCACCCGCCCGGCTGGTGATCAACCTGCCACTAGCCGGGCGACCAATTGGTGGTTGGTTGATTCCCAGAATCAACCAGCCTCCAACCGGACGACCGGTTGGTGGCTGGTTGATTCCGGGAATCAACCAGCCACCTGCCGGGCAGAGCCACCAGCCGAGCGGGCTGTTGGTGGTTGGTTGATTCCGGAAATCAACCAGCCACCAGATGGCCGCCCGGGTGGTTGATTCCCGGAATCATCGAGCCACCAACCGCCTGCTTGGCCGGTGGCTAGTTGATTCCCGAAATCAACCAACCACCAGCCACCCGCCCGGCCGGTGGCTCATTGATTCCCGGAATCATCCAGCCACCAGCCAGGTGGGGGAATCAATCAGCTGCCCGGTTGGTAGCTGGTTGATTCCCGGAATCAACTAGGCACCAAGCGGGTGGCCTGCTGGTGCCTAGTTGATTCTGGGAATCAACCAGCCACCAGCCGGGCGGCTGGCTGGTGCCTAGTTGATTCTGGGACTCAACCAGCCACTAGCCGCCCGCCCGGCCGGTGGCTGGTTGATTCCGGGAATCACCCAGCCACCAGCTGGGCGGGCGGCTGGTGGCTGGTTGGTGTTACATAGTAATTTGTCACCGTTGGTCACCGTCCCTGTTACCCCTGTTTCCATACATTGGAGGACGCATTCCGGGACCTGTGAGTAGTGACATAGTCTAAAAACACTTGCATTAAGTTCCCCTGAGTATGTACTTCATGTTCCCTGAAGACACCTTTTGCAAATTATCCCTGAAAAGTGCCCTTTTTCCATTGGCGTGGGTCCACAGTGTCTTATCCGCGCCAATCACTGAGATCCTCCAAAGAGGGTGCGACCATTGGCGCTCCCTCTTAGAACAACACTCGCGCCAACCAAGTTTGGTAATGATTTTTGGCAAACGCGCACTCATATGTTTTTTCCCTTCGGATCACGAAGTCTTTTGAGGATAAAATCCATCTGATAGAGGTCGAGAGTCATCATCTATCCTTGACATCTATCCACAGTGGCTTTTCGGAGATAATGTCAATCCACAATGAGTGTCCTGGTACATTGTATCTTCCTCCCTTCCTCATCTATAAAAGTCTGTCCTCATGCATTGGACAAGCTAGTTTTTGAGTATTGCTAGTTGTGATTATGCTTGTTCTGAGTGATAGTAAGAGTCTTCAAGCATAGGGAGGTTATGCTGCCGGAATCCTGAGAGAGAGAAGGTCTATTGCAAGACATATATAGCTGCTCGCCCAGCCAGAGGATAGGTTCAACGTCAGAACCTTGGTTGTATCTTTCTCTGCTTATTATTTCATTAATAAACGACTACTGTTATGGTTCCAATCTCATTGTTCATCATGATAATGTTTGGTTTATTTCCTTTCTGACTGAAATATAGTTGTATGTTAGTGGATTTTACGCTTGTTCTCGTTTCGTTCTTTGCATGTGCAGGTATCCATACGCGGGGATCGCAAGGATTGTGACCTGCCGAAGCAAGGGAACATGATTGTCAACTCGTCTTCGACATTAGCGTTGGACTCTAGGTTGGTTTTCGTCATCCGCTTTTAATATACAACTAGGAACTTGCGTAGTAGCGTGTTTTGATTGTTGCTAGTCCCATTTTGGGCTAGTGGGATCGCCTCTGTCCGCAGAGGGGATTTACCTCTCCAACAATTTGGCAACTCCATT
The DNA here is from genome assembly GCA_031772625.1 of Pinus tabuliformis. Taxonomy (NCBI): domain Eukaryota; kingdom Viridiplantae; phylum Streptophyta; class Pinopsida; order Pinales; family Pinaceae; genus Pinus; species Pinus tabuliformis. The sequence continues at coordinate 820,483,020 of CM062807.1, forward strand.
GGGGAGGAGCTATTTGTTGTTTGATTCATAAACCTTGGACGGAGTCTGAAGCATGGCCAGGCAGCCTTTGAAACGCTATTGCTTTGCATTAGCGGAGTAGATCAACGCCACTTCAGTCGATCTCCGGTTTGGTTTACGAACCGAACGACTTGGAGTTTTTCCTTGCATGTTAGTTTTCTCTTGCCTGCTTGAATGAATGAGCTTTCTGGGTCAGCTTTGAAGTTGTTTTCTGCTTTTAAACCTGTCTGAGTACTATTGACCAGACCCTGAGTTATTGTATTTATTTTTTGGGTCAGCAAACACGGTTGGCGCGTTTTTTCCTCTGACAGTCGCGCCAGTTGGCGCATGTTGCACAACAGCAACTCGCGCCAATTCTTGAATAGCGCAAGTTGCAGGCTCACAGTCGCGCCAGCTCTGTGAATTTTTCCAGTTTGTTAGTTGAAAGCTCCTTAAGCTCAGATTTTAGTTTTTGTACATCTTTTACAGCTTCTGGAAGTGTGTTGGACCTCTGTGTGACTGGTTGTTACCTTTATCCTTCAGTTGTTTGCTTATTTCTCTTGATTTTGTATCCTAGCCCTAGAGCATCTAGGGGCTTTGCATGTCAAGCCTTCTGTGGGAAGTTTTGGTTTGATTACCCAGTCAACTGTTTGGTTGTTTTCCGCACCGTTCTAGTAGTTGTTAAAGCTTGTTATTCCGTGCTTCTAAGCACTTCACTTCTAGCCTATTTGTATTTTGCTTGAATTCATTTGAACTTAGATCACATGGTTCATTGAAGGTCTGTGCGCTTTTTGTTGTTTTGACAATTCATTTTGGTATTTCAGATTTGGTTCTCCTTACATTGATTGATTTTTCTTTGTTTATGCTTGTTAATATCTCATGAAATTTGTTTAAATGCCTTATGCCATTTTAAAAAGAGAAAAACAAAAGGTCTTTTTTGCATTCTATTAGTTAGCACTTGTTGTTATTTGTTGCTTTTAAAAAGAAAAAGAAAAGAAAAAGTTTTATTTCTTGTTATTACCTGCATTAGGATCTTTGTTGTTTGCTTATTATGCATTTTGTTTGTTTGAAAACCTCAACTCTCCTGTAGTTAGAATTCATTGAACAAAATGATATAATTTTGGCATATAGTGTGCATTTAGCAAGTTTGAGATATCACATGCGGTAGGACCAAAAAACTGAAACTTAATTGAAGGTCAACTGTAAAATAAACCAAACGAACCTAACAACGCATTGGAACTTAACGCACATATTCTAGAGGTCTAGGCTAGAGACGTGTTCCGGCGTCTTTAAACTTGGTAACTATTGCCTCGCTGATGGTTGGGTGATTCCTCCTGAGAGACAATAAGTACCGGTACGGACTGAGCTCCCACATACCGTCGCGTATATACGAGAGACCCCACTAGGCTATCATCCTTTAACCATAGGAAGCCGAGTCTGCCGCCTTACAAGCCGTAATGCACTGAACACAGCATTCGGGAAGATTGACTGCAGTACGGGAAGTCCCTGGTTTTCATCTGATTGCCGAGGTGTATAAGCAGTTTTACGGATTCTTTGGTAAACCTTTTTGCCTAGAGTCTCCAGAGTAGTCACTTTTGATCCTTTTCAGAGTCCTTAAAAGCAAAGGTGCCTGTGAGCGTCTTGTCACTTCGTGCTCATTAAACATTCGAAGGAGACTAGAGTCGTCTTTTGTCCTTTTCTCGACTCTTAAAACATGAAAAGGTCAAGTCGTGTCTTTGCGTCCTAAAATTTATTTGGCCACAATAACATTTACCCAACTAGATTTTGTTTGCGTTAGCTTGAGTAGGATTCTTTCTCGTTCAATGGCATCCTTCCCTGAGTCCACCGGCCAAGGTGTTCCCCCTGATGGAAACCCTAGTCCATTTCCTGCTGTTGGAAATGTCGGTGTTCAGTATATCGCAACGTTGTCTTTGCCTGGGTTAACCATCGGTTTTCCCGTATGGTTGTTTTCAAACTCGGTGGTCTCGAGTGTGATAACTCTTGTTCCACCACCACCTCCTCCACCCGAACAACATCATGTTGATTCCAAGGTGGACCCCTCCCCTTCTTCGCCTATTGCCGCGTCCTCATCTTCTACTTCGCCTCTTGAAACTATGGATTCAAGTAACCAGGTGGTTAAGAAGAAGAAGAAGAAGACTCCTAAACCAGAGGTTAAAGGTATAACCCAAGTCGAGCCACCTTGTGCTCCTCCGCGGAAGGTCAAATTTCCTTGTAAGTTGTGCAAGGAAGACCACCTTCTCCGTGATTGTCCTGGCATTCCCAGGGTTTTAGAAGTATGGTCTCATGATCCGACCGCCCTGCATCGTCCTCTGGAGATCATGGCGATGTTACCTTATCACCTGGAAATGGTAAGGGAAAAGAGAAGATTTGAATCCCTTGTAAACTTTGTGAAGGCAATCATCCCCTTCACCTTTGTCCATTCATGGATAGAGCCTCTATTGTATTGGAAAGTCTTACAGCTCCCTCAACCCAACTTCCTACTGGTTATCAACGTCTTTCTGCAATTGCAGAATGTTCCCCTACTGACAAAGAAATCAACCAAGATTCCTCTTTTTTCCAGCCTCCTCTTCCTGAATCTGGCTCTGCCAAGCCTGTTCCCGACCAACCATTGGTCGGAAAGAGTGTCGACTCGAGTTCACCACCCGCCGACCACTCTATTTCAGAAGAGCATCATTCTCATGTTCTTCTCGTCTCCTCAGATTCTCCTACATCTGGAAATACCCCTACATCTGAGAGTCCTACTTCGCTCTCTTTCGAGCAGGGGGGCAATCATACGATTCCCCCACCAAGTAGTTCAGTCGTTTCCTTTGACTGGAGACGTTTGACTACCTTCCGCCTCCCATCCCATGTGCCTTTCTGGGTCACGGTACACGCCTATGACAAGGCAATACCTGGCACTGTTTTGGATGAGGGCGCATCTGTTAGTCTTATGTCTGCCACTACATGGCAAGCTTTGGGTTCCCCATAGCTTGTGTCAGTAGCATCGAATCTGAAGGCCTTTGACGGAGGAACTAGCCAACCGTTAGGGATCCTTCCAAAGTTCCCTATTACTTTGGGGGGAAAGACTGTCTATATAGACATATCGGTTACCCAAGGTGTTTTGGATTTCAATCTTCTCCTTGGTCGTGACTATGTTTATGCCATGGGGGCCCTTATTTCTTCACTTTTTCGTGTGGTTTGCTTTCCACACGATGGAAGAATTGTGACTATCGATCAATTATCATTCGTTCGTCCACGGGCCCCCCCTGCTCAGTCGTCATCCCCTCCTGGTTGTCATCCACCAGTTGCATCTGCCCCACCGCAGGTCAACTACGTGGCCGCCTATCCCATGCCTGTAACTAGCAATCCCGCTGTCAAGCATAGTGTCCTGGGGGCATTAGGCCCTAATTTCCAAGATGTTGGCCTTCCTTCCGGAGCGGCACCCTTGGAATCCTCCCCTTCCCATTCATTATGATGAAGTTGAGATGGAGCATAGTTCCTTGTCTTGTGTCAAGCTCGCTAAAAAATGAAACAAGGAGTCTCAAGGCTAGTTCATTTCCCGGTTGATACATGAGCTCGTACAATTCGAGCGCAATTACTATTATGTCAACCTTCACTCCATTTTCAATGGACTAAAGCTTGGGGGGCATGTACCTCGAATTGAGACACGTGGCTGGGGGGCATGCCCATTTTCTTTACCATCAAGCATAGTTTGCATATGTACCATGTGCTTTTAAGCTTGTATAAAAATAAAATCTCCTATCAAAGCATAGTTTGCATACGTGATTACCATGTGTGTCTTCAAGATTTTGTAAAAAATAAAATATATATGTGTGTGTAAATACATTCCATAATGGGTCGTTTGTTATGCAGTAGATACATCAGATCACATGTGTGTCAAACAGTTGCGTAACATATAAAACACATCATCACATGAAGAAAAGATCCATCTAGAAACAATCATATGTATATATATACGTGTGTGTCATAATGTTTGCGCCACGCGCATTACATAATCCAAAAAATAATACATGTCCAAAACTCATACAGCCGCTGATAACATGTTCCTAAAAAACGTGCAAAAATGAAACCTAGGCGTCTAATCACGGTGATGCTCATGATAGCATGTCACCGCCCGCACCAAGCGTCTCAACAGACGATGGACGCGAGTAGATACTCCCACCGTGTGTCTCTGGTACGCTCTAGGCACGTCTGCCAACCTGCCATAATCTGGAATACCTCGAGTCAGTGCCTCAAGGTTCTGTACCAGGTCGTCACCCTCATCACCCTCTGCCTGAAGGTCGGCTGCAGGTTGTGCTCTCCGTACGTTATGAGGCAAGTCAGCTGGTCGCTCTGCACCAACATCTGCATACATATATATAGAGGTTGTCAGAGACGGACATGTATTGCAAAAAACTTGAATATGTAAAAACATTAAAAACACAAAGAGTTCTTACCTAGCTCCTCGTCCCAGTCCTCTCCCTCAGGCAATGGGAGGTCTGGATCTCCAGTAAAATCCATGCCCGCATAGGGCCAGTCCTCGATGACAATCATCTAGTGACGGAGCCAGATAAAGAACTCGGGCCTCCAGGACATCTGCTGGCCCCCTCCTCCTCTGGGCATAAGCTCTGCCCATCGATTCAACCTCGGCTCCCGTGGCACTGGATCTGCCACTATACCTCCCGGTACCCGGAATATCGGCAGTCGCTCCAGGAAGAAAGTAACTATAATAGATCCATAGCCAAACTGTTTGTTCCCATCACGCTTACACTTGGTAAGCTGCCTTTTGATGTTTTTTGTCACTGCTGTGGCCCAATCAAACAGTGTAGGCTGGAGACACTCAGTGGCCAGCAGCAAATGATTTTTGCTGGCCTCATGGGGCGCCTGTACCCCAGCTGTCCGGGTAATAGTGAATAAAATCACCCGGAGTACCAGATCGGGAACCGTGATAATGTCCACTTTGGCACTATTTGATCCAAAATGTGCCCCAGGACAAACTCTTTCCATCACCTCTCCCATCTTCTCACCGGAGGGCCTGCTACCAGTCAAGATGGGTCGTGCACCTCGCCGCGATAGACCAGTAATAAAATAGACATCAGAAACATCTAACTCCAATGTCTGGTCTTTCAGGCGAAATACCTGATCCTCTGTATCCCAAGCATCCACTATGAATCGTAACAGCTCGGGTTGTGCACGTAAATATGAGGTGAGGAAAAACTTTTTCAAGCCACAGTCTCTCAAAGCATCCATGCATGCATCATCCTCCATTGCCATGGCATCCACGACATCATGCTCTCTTTCTCTCCATTCTATAGACATTCTGACGAATTCCACCGTTAGATCATTGGTGAAGTCAAAATTGAAGAGAATTTGCAATTTTACCGGTCAAATTTGTGACAAATTGAGATCGCGCGGTTGGCGCGACTGTTTCTAAAACAGTCGCGCCAAGGTCGCGACCCCTTTGGGTAAAAAATGCCATTGGCGCGATCCCGTGCGGGAAACTCGCGCCAATGGCGGAACCCTATAAAATTGCAAATCCTCTTGCAGGGGACTAAATTATGGATGAAAATCTTAAAAAATGGAATGAAAACAAAGCTAAGGATGAGGCCTCTTACCTGTTGCAGACGGCGGCTCGAATGATCTCCTGGATCGATCGCAATCAGCAGTTGAAATTTGCACCCAAAACCCTCCAATGGTAAACTCACAAGGTAAAAAGTGAAAAGTAATTTTATTTTTTACCATTTCACTATTTATAGCATTAAAAATGATATTTTTTGAGTATTTTTGGGATATTTTTATGTCAAAGTGGGTATTATGCCGTTTTTGTATGATGACAGGGGTTGGTGCAATTCAAAGCAATCAAACGAGCTTCTTTTTTGACTTTTTCAAGCTCGGTAAAACATGAGAAAAGGTTACTTTAAGGTCTGCTTTCAGCTCTTTTCTGACCATTTAAAGAGGAAAAGATTGCCGAGTCGCTCCTCTTGACTCGTTAAACGTTAATAAGGGGCGGTCGTTTTAAGTTCTTTTTGTCGACCGTTAAAACATAAAAAGATTACCGGTTTTTTGTCGTTTCAAACTCGTTAATGGTTACGAAACGACATGATTTTGATTGTTTTTTTACTTTTTCAGGTCGAAATCACTATTTATGAAAAGTACTCCTCGATCGTAATGGTCAGGCGGTTCTTTCGGGCATTATTTTATACTTTTTCGGGCCCGAGAGACACAACTTTACGAAAAAGGACACCCCTGGAGTTTCCTTTTCTGCTGTCTTTTCAAACTCTCAAAACATGAAAAGACGTCGAGTTCTTCCTTTGTCAGACTCGTAAAAACCTGATGACATCGGACTTTGTCGAAATGACGCACCACAAGCATATGCTATCCCCATTAAGCTTGTTAAAAATAATTGGGGTACTCGCCAGAAATGGCGGGGGAAAAAAGGAACCATAATTACCGTCGTGTCGGCAGTATGTCGCTCTTGAACATGGCACTTCTCTGCTTTCGTGTCCGGGGTGGGGATATCTCATCTCATATTTTTCACTTGCTTCCATGGACTTGGGTACCCCTATTTGACCTCTCATCTACTCATTGCCTCGTCATCATGACCTTTGATACATTGATGTCAAATACTGCCAACTCCATTAATGTGCCGCCGATATGTTCAAGAGAAGTTGACCTCTGCAAAGAAACAACCTCCCTCTGATAGCTCGTACAATCTTGATTCACATCATTATCTCTCTGTCTCGTGTCGATGATGTGGGAAACATTATGTCCCACCTTCGATCAAGGTCACTTCCTGTTGACTTCAGCTCATTATCCAGGAAGCTGATCTAGAGACTCCCTGCCGGTGCCTTGGAGCCTGCATGCCTTAATGACAGGTTCTTCGTGTTCGACGTGAGGTTTTCATCATTGGCCTCCGATCGAATGATTCTGCGGGTGTTCGACTTCAGATCATTAATTCACACACCGTAGATTGTACCTATAGTACCTTGAGGGCCATTGTCATTATTGATGGTACCTCTTGCGTCTGTTAACAGTTTCCAATATTGACTGGTAATCAGACGATGTTCATGCATGTTCGACTTCAGCTCACATGTTCACATGCTTGAACTTGTACTTCTGTTCGGGTCGAGATGGAGCGCAAGACCCTGGATTGTGTCTGTTGTAGTCCAAGCGTGATTCTTGATATATGACTCATTCACTGGATGGCTGCGACCATACCTGAGTCGATTCATTGATCCTAACCAGATGACTGCGCCCATACTATGGATCTAGATTATCATGTACTCTCTTATGGATGGTTGCGACCATACCACGTACATCATGTATTGGAGCTATCAATTGTATTTCTCAATGCAGATTCTCGGCGACAGCTACATGTGTTCTTGTAAAGCATTTCACCCCTCTCTCTCTCTCGGGCCTCATGCTTTAGGGGGCATCTGTTACACAGTAATTTGTCACCGTTGGTCACCGTCCCTGTTACCCCTGTTTCCATACATTGGAGGACGCATTCCAGGACCTGTGAGCAGTGACATAGTCTAAAAACACTTGCATTAAGTTCCCCTGAGTATGTACTTCATGTTCCCTGAAGACACCTTCTGCAAATTATCCCTGAAAAGTGCCCTTTTTCCATTGGCACGGGTCCACAGTGTATTATCCGCGCCAATCACTGAGATCCTCCAAAGAGGGTGCGGCCATTGGCGCTCCCTCTTAGAACAACACTCGCGCCAACCAAGTTTGGTAATGATTTTTGGCAAACATGCACTCATATGTTTTTTCCCTTCGGATCACGAAGTCTTTTGAGGATAAAATCCATCTGATAGAGGTCGAGAGTCATCATCTATCCTTGACATCTATCCACAGTGGCTTTTCGGAGATAATGTTAATCCACAATGAGTGTCCTGGTACATTCTATCTTCCTCCCTTCCTCATCTATAAAAGTATGTCCTCATGCATTGGACAAGCTAGTTTTTGAGTATTGCTAGTTGTGATTATGCTTGTTCTGAGTGATAGTAAGAGTCTTCAAGCATAGGGAGGTTATGCTGCCGGAATCCTGAGAGAGAGAAGGTCTATTGCAAGACATATATAGCTGCTTGCCCAGCCAGAGAATAGGTTCAACGTCAGAACCTTGGTTGTATCTTTCTCTGCTTATTATTTCATTAATAAACGACTACTGTTTTGGTTCCAATCTCATTGTTCATCATGATAATGTTTGGTTTATTTCCTTTCTGACTGAAATATAGTTGTATGTTAGTGGATTTTACTCTTGTTCTCGTTTCGTTCTTTGCATGTGCAGGTATCCATACGCGGGGATCGCAAGGATTGTGACCTTCCGGAGCAAGGGAACGGGATTGTCAACTCGTCTTCGACATTAGTGTTGGACTCCAGGTTGGTTTTCGTCATCCCCTTTTAATATACAACTAGGAACTTGCGTAGTAGCGTGTTTTGATTGTTGCTAGTCCCATTTTGGGCTAGTGGGATCGCCTCTGTCCGCAGAGGGGATTTACCTCTCCAACAGTTGGTTCTCGAAATCAACTAGCCACCAGCCGCCCACCCGGCTGGTGGCTGTGTGATTCCCTGAATCAACCAGCCACCGGCCGGGCGTGCGACTGGTGGCTCGTTGATTCCAGGAATCAGCCAACCACCAGTCGGGCCGCCAACTGGTGGCTCGTTGATTCCTGGAATCAACCAGCCACCAGCCACCCGCCCGGCTGGTGGCTGGTTGATTCCTGGAATCAACAAGCCACCAACCCGCGCGACTGGTGGCTGGTTGATTCCTGGAATCAACCAGCCACCAACCGGTCGCCCGCTCATTGGTTCCGGGAATCAACCAGCCACCAACCGGTCGCCCGCATATTGATTCCGGGAATCAACTAGCCACCAACTGGTCGCCCGGTTGGTGGCTGGTTGATTTCGGGATTCAACTAGCCACCAGCTGGCCGCCCGGCTAGTGGCAGGTTAATTCTGGGAATCAACCAGCCACCAGCTGGCCGCCCGGTTGGTTGCTGGTTGATTCCGGGAATCAAGCAGCCACCAGCCACCCGCCCGGCTGGTGGCTGGGTGATTTCGGGAATCAACCATCCACCAGCCGTTAGCTTGGGTGGTGGTTGGTTGATTCCCAAAATCACTGCCCAGTTGGTGGCTGGTTGATTCCGGGAATCAACCATCCACCAACGGGGCGGCCATCTGGTGGCTAGTTGATTCCCGGAATCAACCAACCACCAGCCGCCCGCCCGGCTGGTGGCTAGTTGATTCTCGGAATCAACCAACTTGCACGGTTGGTGGCTGGTTGATTCCGGGAATCAACCAGCCCGGCTGTGGCTAGTTGATTCCCGGAATCAACCAGCTTGCACAGCTGGTGGCTGGTTGATTCCGGGAATCAACCAGCCACCATCCGGGCGGTTTGTGGCTAGTTGATTCCGGGAATCAACCGGCCACCAGCTGGCCGCCCGGCTAGTGGCTGGGTGATTCCGAGATTTCGGCTGGGCGGGCGGCTGGTGGATGGTTGATTCCCGGATTCAACCAGCCACCAGTCGGGCGGCCAGCTAGTGTCTGGTTGATTTCCCGAAATCAACCAGCCACCAGCCGGGCGGCCAGCTGGTGGCTGGTTGATTCCTGGAATCAACTAGCCACCAACCGGCCGCCTGGTTGGTGGCTGGATGATTTCCCCACCCGGCTGGTGGCTGGGTGATTTCGGGAATCACCCAGCCACCAGCCGGACGACCAGCTGGTGGGTGGTTGATTCCGAGAATCAACAAGGCAGCAGTTGGGCGGCAGCCACCAGCTAGTCGCCCAACTGGTGGTTGGTTGATTCCCGGAATCACCCAGCCACCAGCCGGGCAGGCGGGTGGTGGCTGGTTGATTCTTGGAATCACTCAGCGACCAACCGGGCGACCGACTGGTGGCTGGTTGATTTCGGGATTCAACCAGCCAGCAGTTGAGTGGCCAGCTAGTGGTGGTGGCTGGTTGATTCCCGAATAAACCAGCCACCAGATGGCCGCCCCGCTGGTGGCTGGTTGATTCCCCGAATTACCCAGCTACCAGCCGGGTGGGCAGCTGGATGGTTTATTCCCAGAATTACCCAGCCACCAGCCAGGCGGTTGGTGGTTGGTTGATTCCCGGAATTACCCAGCCACCAGCCAGGCGGTTGGTGGATAGTTGATTCCGGGACTCAACTAACCACCAGCTGGCCGCCCGGCTGGTGGCTGGTTGATTCCTGGAATCACCCAGCCACCAGCCGGGCAGGCGACTGGTGGCTTGTTGATTCCCAGAATCAACCAGCCACCAGCCGCCCGCCCGGCTGGTGGCTGGGTGATTCCGGGAATCAACCAGCCACCAGCCGGGCGGGCGGCTGGTGGGTGGTTGATTCCCGGCTGGCTGGTGGCTGGTTGATTCTCGGAATCAACCAGTGGCCGGCTGGTGGCTGGTTGATTCCCGGAATCACCCAGCCACCAGCTGCCCGCCCTGCTGGTGGCTGGGTGATTCTGGGAATGAACCAGCCACCAGTCGCCCGCTCAGCTGGTGGGAATCACCCAGCCACTAGCCGCCCGCCTAGCTGGTGGCTGGTTGATTCCCGGAATCAAAAGCAAAAGGAGAGATAGTTAACATTTATCAAAAACCACATTTATTGATTAACTATCTTATAGACGTTTGTCAGATGAAGGAGATTGGGTTCTGGATTTATTTTCTGGCTCAGGTAAGTTTTATTATATGGAATTGAATTTCAATATGTTATTTTTTAATTAATATTTCGTTATATTAATTTAGTTAATTATTTCTTTTGTGCTTGATAAATAGGTACAACGCTAGCATGTTGCCTTCAAAAAGGAAGAAATTGCATTGCAATTGAAAAAGATCCAGTACAGTGCAATTTCATTTAGCAAAGAATTAATGTTCTTCAATTTCTTCCAGATGCAATGCAAGAAATTGGGTTGAATAAAGGGGACTTTAGTGAATCACGTGTGGCAAAAAAGGCAAAGGAACCCCAACCACCATTACATGGAATGTTTGGAAATACATACATTGGGAGATTCGCAAACATCAAAGACCCATTAGAAGAGGAAAGTGAGCAAAAGGAAACAGAAAATATTGTGGAAGAAGACAATGATGAAACTCTAGAGGACGAAGATTTGGATTACTTGACATTGTTGATTAAATTTAAGTTATGCTTGTAAATCAAGCTTTGCAATGTTTTGACTTTGACATTTTATGAGAATAATAAACACTCAATTAGGGTTGTTATACGTTCAATATTTGTAATATGTGATTTTCACATTGATTTTTAAGTTAATCATTATTTTTTGAAAAAAAAAATGATTATAATTATTTTTTGACATGAAATTCATAAAAAAGGCTATTATTTAACTGTTTTTGGTTAAAATTATCATATAAAAATTGTGACTTTGACATGTGAATTCTAGCAAAAAATTATCAAAACATGTAATTTTTTAGTTATATTTATGTTAAAAATGGTTATTTTTATGTCCATCGTTAAAAAATATTGTTTTTTAGAAACAATTATTTCATGTGGATTCAAAAATTAATTAAGAATGTATAAATATGTAGAATATCAAAAATTCTAAATATCGACCTCCTAATTTAAAAATGCAAAACAATAAAAATCTCACTAAAAAAAAAATAAAATTAAAATAAAAAAACAAGAAAATGTGAAGAAAACGGTCACTTCAAAAATGATCAAATTTACAAAATAATTATTTACATTTTATACATTAGAAAATTTAAAGCCAAAACACAGGTCTTTTAAAAAAAGGTGGTGATGCAGAATACTCGCTTTTTTAAATCAGCATGAAAATCACTACCATTCTAAAACGTAATGTACATAAAAAAATTAAAGTGCCAAAAAGTATGCTCTAAAAAAAACATGTTCGTTCTGCATCACCCCTTTTCAAAATCAGGTCACTTTTTTGCTATCTCTACGAAACGGGTAACAGTATCAGTTCTCGTTTCAAAGTTTATATTGTTGACGGTTGACTCGTAAGCCTCTGCGAACGACGGGGTTTCAATTGACTTTCTTCCATGATTGCGGATTACTCGATCAACTAAAATAAAGGGGAAGTATGTTTCCAAATTAAATGAATTTTAGACGCTTTGACACAACTTGTTTTTTTAGTTTTTAAGAGTCGAGAAAAAACAAAAGATGAATCTAGTCTCCTTCGATTTTTAATGAGCCTGAAGTGACAAGTGCTCAGATGGACCTTTTCCGTTAAGGAGTCTGAAAAGGAACGAAAGGGACTGCTCTGGAAATCTAGGTAGAGGGAGTACCAAACCAATCGCAAAACTACAGAATACTTTTTACGGTACGACACTCAATCTTCCCGAATGCTGTGTTCAGTGCATTGCGATCGATAGGGCGGCAGACACGGCTTCCTATGGATCAAGGATTAAGCCTATTTGGGTCTCCCAAAATATACTCGATGGTACGTGGGAGCACAAGTCCGTACTGGCACTTATCGTCTCAAAGTGGAGGAATCACCCAACCATCAGTGAGAACAATAGTTACCATGCTTTACGACGCCGGAATACGTCTCTAGCCTAGACTTCTAAATGTTGTGCGTTAAGTTCCAAAGCATTGTTAGATTCATTTTTAAGTTGATCTTGTTTATGAAGTTTTCCTTTTGGGTTCACCACAAGATGTAGATGTAATTCCTAAAATGCAATCTAAGATGATAAACAAACTTTTTATCTCCTTTATGCAATGAAAATCCTAGCTACTAGGGAAAAGAAAGACAAAATCTTTTCACAAAGAGCAAAGAGCACACTCTAAATGCACTTTCCTAAATCAAGCCAATCAGATTGTCTATATGCAAATGCACATGTATGTATTTGTTTTCGACTTTCTTAGTGTATGAATGCTAAAAAGAAAGTTGATGCACAAATCTGAATTTCTTTTCAAGCGACAAATATCAACAAGCTTCTTTCGAAATCAAAAAATGGGGATGACTGCAACACCTTGCGATTTTGAAACGAATACTTGTTCTCGACACTAGAAAATTACAAATTCAGACCAAAATCAATAGTAACAGGATAATCGACCATCAACAGCAATCAAACTCTTTCTTAGGATTGAAAACGACACTTGCGACAGTTTCAAATCAAAGGGCGACAGTGCGATTATTCTACTTTTGCAAAGGAGAACTGTAAATGACTCAACAAACACACAAAAACATCTACAGTTCTTTTGTACAAAGGAGGCGGAATAACAGTAAGGAAAAGGGATTTCAAGCAGACATATACTGATCACATGTAGCAAAATTCAAGAATAGAACTGGAAAGAATGAACCACAGAAGTCACAGCTGCACAGAGCTAGTCTGATCAGCGCACCTGTAACATAGAGAATCTGAAATGTAGCGCAGGTTGCCCACTCGGGAAGTGTGCTGAAATTCAAAATCTCTGAACAGTACCTTCGCTAGGCCAGAAACGAGACTTTGTTCGGGTTCCGGGTCACAGTTTGCAGTTCATTTCTTGGGTTTTGGCCGAGTAAAAGGAAATCAGTAATGCAACAATCAGGGGTAGATCTAAGGAGGATCTAAGAGCTATCGCAATGGAAATCAGATAGTTTGTGAATCATTTGTTTAAATCATAAAAAAATCCAGTAGATGGATCAAAGTAGCAGTTGTCTACTTTGCATTTGTTATGGCAAATGCATTTCGAATGCTACTCGTAAGTTTATGAAACAAACAACAAAGAATGATAAACAAACAAACTAATTAGCTCCCCAGCGGAGTCGTCATTTTGTTACAGGGAAAAGTGTCTATTTAGAACTGCTCTATCCCACTAAGGTGTGAAAGTTGCCTTAGAAACAAACAGAGAAAAACTACTTTTGTTTTTCCTTTATGAATTATAGCTAGAGAGGAACAGAAAGACCAACCTCTGTCTTGCACTAATCCTTCGATTCGATCCCTCTCTTCTTTGAGAGTCCTCAGCTACCTGCTCCCTTGCACGCCCAGCTTCACAAAGTACCTGTAAGATCACAGAAGCATAGCACTATACAAAGACATGGATCTATATTCATAAACAATCTAGGATCAGATGTAAATTGACCATACAAATGTAACAAACATCAATGATACAAAAGCATGGAGGAAAACTCGAATAGCTTTTATTGATAAAGGAGAAAAGAGCCAGGAGGAGTTACAACCAGTTGTTCCGATCCAGCATCAACCTCCCAGCGAAGAAGCCCCTCTTCACCTCAAACAAAGCTTAGATCACCCAACAATCTGATGTTTGTCTCAAGAAACCAACAGTAATTCCTTACAATATGAAAAACTCCAGCCTCCGGATCTCTGGGATGAGGGATCCATATATAGATATCTGTAAGGGGGACGAGTCAGCTTGTGATTTAATTATTGTCTTCTCTCTGATAGTTCTTGCTTCCACTTGGAGACTGAGGGCCTCTTACTCATCCTTGGTCGAATTCAGTGAGGCAAGTGTCACAGGAGAAGATTCTGGAAGCTTCCATTGCCTCTCCACCTCGCGGAATGACACTGCCATTTGTCATTTCTCGCCCATCTCACCCAGCAGAAGGGAATTTTGAAATGCAGCGCACCCTCACAGTGTATTTGGGTGAGATGCAACACACGTAGCTAGTGGAGCAGCTGCAATGATCCTGTTTTGACCAATTCTGAGCAGTTTCTCATGGAAAACTTCTGGGACAAGCTGTAATTTGTTGACCTTGTTCCTTTAGGGGTTAGAACAACACTTTTAGGGACTTAGGAGCCCTTGGTTTATGGAAATTTCATGCTTGGGGTTGTAGGGCCCAAAAATGTCTATAACAGGTTCAACCTACCCTACCTTGCTAAAGATGACATTATTGACGAGGTCATCAAGCGCTGGCTGACAGATTGGCATTCTCCTTCCAATTTGGCCATAAGGACTAGCAAATCTAGGGAGAAGAAGAAGAAGGACGCAGCCAAATAGAAGGTTCAGCAGTTGGCTAAGAAGCGTAAAAAATAGGGCAAGGAGAAGGCCCGGGTGGAAGCAGAGTGCGTGGTGAAGAAGCAGGCTGAACTGGAAGAGTGCGAATCTAAGTGTAGAGAAAAGTTCCCTTCACACCAAACAGAGGAGTAGGAGTAGTTCGAGTAGGGTGCCGGTGGTCTGGAGGATCAGGAAAGCACTCCCTTCCGGATCAAGAGATACAGAGACCGAGGAAGGAAGGACCACGAAAGAAGTCAAAGGCGACAAAGTCACCGCTAGATCTGATCACTTTAATAGACGGTGACCTAGATTAGATAGGCGACAAGGTACAAGGTACTATAGTAGAACTACTATAGGAGTTTGAGTAGCAGAAAAGGTAGGCACTGAACACCATTCAGAAGGATCTGTGCAATCTGCAGATTCAAGAAAATAGAATCCAGGTAGGTGCAGGATAGAGCAGTGCTGCATCAACAAGTTTGGCACCAGAGACCACTCAAGTAGTAGAGATGGTTTGGTCAGTGGATCTCGACACAATCACACTACCAAATGGATCTTTGAGTGTGGAGGTCGTCACTGACAAGGCTATTGTCAACTCTTTGAAGAACATTGGCCCCAACTTGGCCGCACTCCCCAACGAGTTTCTTCACATGCTGCAAGAAGGTGTGATAGCAGAGGTTAAGGCCCGAGAGCAACGCGCACTGAACCTTATCAGCGAGTACATAGTCAACAATGAACATATGTTCGTTGAAATGTCTGTGGCGCTGGAGGCACAAAATAAAATTCAGGCACAGAATGCCCATCATGCAGCCGCGATGGTAGAAGCTTACAGAATAGTACCTGAGTTGCATATACCAGAGGAAGCATTGTTGAAGGCGAAGATCAGAAAGCTGGCTATAGGTGTGCACGACACCAAGACAAAAATGGCTAGAGTTCAGTTTGAGATAAACTTGATGATCACATAGTTAGAGTTGAAGTCACAACCTTCCACTCCGCGAGAGGTCAGAGAACAACGCGAAGCCATTATGAAGGATGAAGTCTCAAAAGTAGATGTCGCGGTGGCAGATTGCATTGTGCTCTTTGAGAAAGCAATGGAGGTAATCACGACCCTGCAGGAAGATCCCACCCTGTAGGGCTTGAATACACAAGCTCGTGAACTTCAGAAATAGTACGATGAAGTATGAGCGACGCGCACCATTGCTACGGCACAACGCCTTGCTAAGATACAGGAGGTAAGATAGCTGCATCTACATGTGCAAGCAGTGCAGAAGAAAGGGGTGGTCCTTAAGGCCAGATTGGGGCCTTGGCTAGATGAGGTCTAAATTATATCCACCAACATTCAGGAGAATTTGGCAAGCCTACAGAGCACATATCAGAGAATCAAGGAGGATAGTGGAGGACCGGCAACAGAGTAGCTAGTCGAGGAGATCAAACAGGCAACCACACAGAGTGCGGCTAAAGTGGCAGTGACACAAGTAGAGTTGGGAGGTCTTAGCTGTAAGATCTCCGAGCCAGCAGAGTGACTCGAGGGCAAGACATGATCTTTGTGTTGGGGGTCTATTGGGATAGGGTCCCCTAGGGTTAGTTTTGGGGCAAAATCGCAAGTTTTGTTGTATAAAATGTAAAGTCTCCACAAGTAGTGGTCACAGAGCACGTAGATAGCTAAAGTGTCATAAAGGGTTTTACCCTTCTTTTATGTAAGTTGAGTCGGCTTTTGAAGATCTACGCTATATAAATAGGTGTGTCTTAGGATGTCTAAAACAAGTAATAAAGATTTTCTATGGGAGAAGTCAGAAGAGATAGCGAAAAATGTAGGAAGAAAGGCTCTGCAACTATGTGCGCAGAGGCCTAAAGTAGAGTTCCTAGTTGAGTGCACGAACCCCTGCAGCTGAGTGCATAGGGAAGTATTGAGTTTGTAAGTAGAACTGGAGTATTAATAAGGATATTATTCCATAAATTCCCATGTTTTGTCTATTTATTTCTGTTATAAATGAATCTGTTATATACTATGATGAAGAATGGGTTTATGAAATAATATTTTGTTGATGCGAAACTTTACATGAATTGCATTGTTGTATGAACGCAATTGAGGTTAACTATTTACATGAAGAATATCTTGTTTCATGTTAAAGTTATGGAACACTTAAACTGATCTGAGTAATTACTGGGTTAAGAGTAATATTTGATGAGCGTAAGTAGCTAATTCACATATTCAGGGTCCACGAAAGGCAGTGATAAACGTTTGCAGAGGTATAGAAGCTGATTAAAGGTAGTTATATCGATAAGGCCTAAAAGCTTATCAATTGTACGAGGGTAGATTTAGGGCATAAAATGACATCACGCTCATCTCTAGGTGCAGAAAATTTGTTCCAACATCCCCCCATACTGCTTCGGGCGAGACTTCAATCCACGCTCTGCGGATTGATGCCAAAAGGGCCAGTAGTGTAGGGATTTGTTTGGAAAAAATAACTCTGAACCTGGGTCAAGACCCACTAATCCAACATGGCTACTTATTTTTATCCATTTTTCCATTTTTTCTCTATTCGATTGGAATTTTCCTTGGTGATTTCCGAACTGGGGTCTTCTACGACTGTTGCTACTTTTTCTCTCCTTACGCAGAGGCAGTATGCTTTCACCATGGTGACTTGGGTGTTGTAGCATGGCTTGGCAATGTTGCTGTCATGATGTTCCCTACTCCTCATTTCAAAAATTCTTTCTTAACTTCCTCCCAAGTCAAGTAACTAGACATGTAGCAACACACTCAGTTCTTTAAGCACAAAAACACACAACGAATTCTCAAGAAGCAAAGTGTCCAAATGTGGAGCGGGGTGCGATATTTATAACCCATTTCAAATTCAAACTATCTGTTCCCCCTTAGATATTCCTCATAAATGTGAATTTGGCAGCAGATTTTCATAGATATGCTCCTTAAATAAATTTCCACTGCTCCTTTTAATGACAAATTCGCTATCAAATCAATTGTAGTTGTTTCAACGGTAACGTTTTGGGCAGGCTACGTGGGACTCCTCCTTATGGCGCAGCTACCTCATCTCATCTTCCACCTGTGCCAACTTCCTAAACATCACGCATCCCTCCTTCTTCAATATAATTTTTCCTCGGCAGAGTAGTTTATAGTCTTACGCTCTCTTTCAACTGCCAGAAGCACTAAGACTTTCCTGTTGTCATGTAGTCATTGCGTAGGGGTGGGATCATCCCTATAAAATTTCAATCTACTCACATTAGCCTTGCCAGGAAACACTTCCCCATTTAGCTTGGCGAGCTAGACTGTGCCACCATCCAAAATATCCTTAATGACATATGGTCCTAGCCAATGCATCTGAAACTTCCTTGGAAATTTGGTAAATTTGTTTTCATACATCAGGACCAAATCTCCATTCTTGAAACTATGCTGCTTATGTGATGATCATGCCACGCCTTTTCTCTAGCTTTCTGAACCTGTTGATGAAATCCAGCCAAAAGGCGATCTTCTTGTAACGCAAGTAGTTGCGCTAGGTGTTCCTCCCTTACGTCACGATCTGCCATCTCGGTTATTGATGCAATCCTTAGGTTGGGAACTATGTATTCCATCGGCATCACTACTTCTTATCCATAAATTAGTCGAACTGGTGTTTTCCCAGTCAATTTCTTACAGGTCGCCCTATATGCCCATAGAACTACTAGTATGCGCACATCCTCGTCATTCCTTTTAACATTGCAGACCTTTGTTAGGGCATCTCCAAGATCTTGTCGAAAGCTTTGACAATCCCAATCACATAGGGGTGATATGGTGTAATATTCTGATGGTACACCTGGAACTCTTCTGTTAAAGCCACAATTGTCTCCTTTAGAAAGTGTTAACCTGTATCACTCATCAGAATCTTTGGGCATCCAATCCTTGACAAAATAAATTTGAATATAAACTTTACAATAGTGTTCGCGCTGCAATCCTTCACATTTTGTGCCTCGACCCACCTAGTTAACTACTTTGTTGCAGTCATAATATAACATGTTTCCATCTTCTTCCCTTGTGGCTGAATAGGTCTGACGAAGTCAATTTCCATTTATCAAATTCTTGTACCGTGATTTGTGTATTTAACATAAGTTCATCCATTCACTATGGCCTCCAGTCCTTTGACACACATCACACACACTACAGTACTAAGAATCTTTATGTACCGTTGGCTACCATAATCCTTCTTGCAGAATCTTCTACACAGTTTCCTTGCCTGCATAGTGTCCTCCAATGATACCACCATGGGCTTAAGCTAGAATATGGTGTCTTTCATATTTAGGCACATATCACGGAAAAATCTACGACCTTGACAACTAATTCCTTCTTTTTCTATGTCATATAACCTTCAGGAGCTACGCCAATAGATAAAAACTGAATAATGTCTGCAAAATGCTTATCTGCAACTCTAATAGCAAAGAGATATGCGTCAGGTAATCTTTCATCAATATTAGTGGGATCTTCACCATTCTTGATTCGAGAGAGGTGATCAGGTCCAACATTCAATCTCCCAAGCTTAACTATCACTTCAAAATTATACTCCTAGGAAAGAAGCAACCATCTATAGATTTCCCCCCCAACACAGGCTTATTGAATAGGTACTTCAAAAAGGAATGGTTTGTGTACATTTTATAGTGTGCATCTAGGAGATAATGCCTGAATTTTTGTAGTGCATAAACCATGGCCAATCTTTCTCGCTCTGTGGTTGAATAGTTCTTTTCTGCCTTAGATAATTTTTGAATGGCGAAGGCAATTAGGTGATCAATATCTCCTTCTTCCAATATAGGAATATTAGAATTGGTGTCATAACCATCTTTTCCTTCAGAGTATCCAAGCTCTTTTGACAGTCATTGTCACAAAAAAATGTAGCATCCTTCTTTAACAACTTCTCCATGGGTGCAGTGATCTGTGTGTATGCCTTAATAAACTTTATGTAGTTCCGAGTATGACCCAAAGTCACGCGTAGCTGTTTTACATTCCTAGGGGGCTCCAAATTGATAATTACAACAATATTAGTAGGGTCTACCATCAATCCATGCTTACAGAAAACATTTCCCAAAATTATTCCATAAGGTACTGTTGTGCTGTACAACAACCCCCCATTTCTATAAAAAATTTACACAAAATCTTAATATGAAATGGGTCCCTTTTTAAATAAACTTAGCTAGATTCGTGAGTTGATGAATAAATCTGGTATTAACCTCAAAATAAGAAAAATCTTTATTAAAAGGCCCGATGTAAATAAGTCATTTTATAAAGCCTTTTGATTAAAAACGAAGTGTTC
Source organism: Pinus tabuliformis (assembly GCA_031772625.1). Lineage (NCBI taxonomy): Eukaryota > Viridiplantae > Streptophyta > Pinopsida > Pinales > Pinaceae > Pinus > Pinus tabuliformis. The sequence goes on from CM062807.1 coordinate 820,503,240, forward strand.
CTTTAAATATTATAAAACAATTCTACATTGTGATAAAACGATTGGAGATCGCATATTGCAATGACAAAGGGACATACGTAACGGCCTAATCCAATCCTTTGATCCGAAAAAGAAATGGCAGTTGGCAATTAGAGATGTCATAAGCCAAAGGAACACATACAAAGCCCTCATTAAACCTTCTGATCCGATATCGCAATCGGCAATCGGCGGAGTCATATGACAAAAGGATAAAAGCTTAAGCCAAATCTCGACTACGATCAATCAATTGGGTGCGCATCTCAAAAGGTAAATATACGCTGAAAAACGGTTTGCATGCATAATACCCTGCTCCATTATATTATAATATTACCTTTCGGCAATCAGAGATATTCATTGCAAGTCACTAAGCCTCTCCCTTTGAAACTCCCGATTGCGATTTGCGATTTATCGCTGATCGTCGATCGAGGAAATCCGAAGCACGCTTGAAATAATCACTTATACGATTGACGAGATGGGTATTTATGATATTAATTCACCACGATTGGCAGTTCGAATGACTATTAAATTTTACAGTTAAGGCTAGATCCTTTAAAATATTTTATCCGAGGTAATCCTTAACTGTATTTCATTTATCATATGTCAATCACCATAATTCTATTCATTTTCATATTGGCTTGCAGCGGCAGTATCTCTGTATTACGGTTTGCAATTGTCTGTGCAGAGTCTCTCCGAACTCATAAATCCAGAGAAAATGGGGAAGAAATCAAAGAAGTCCACAACAACTCCTACAGCCAAAGAACCAGAACAGAGCAAGAAGGGATTAATCTCAGATACGACATGTCTTGGTCTGGGAAATACTAGCTGGGAAAGCATTTATAATCTGATAGAAGCAGAGGAGCCCGAAGAGTTAGAAGAGGAAGCCACTGTCGATTCAACCAACAAGTCAGAGGGAACTCTAAAAGAATTGGCTTGTTCTTATCTTCACAGGATAGTAGCGCAGGCCAAGATTCTGCCATACACTGATGTAGTAAGATGGGTGGTTCAAAAAATCCCAACTACGGATAGAACATTTTGCACAGCTGATGGGAGGATATTTGGCTCATTCAAGCCTGAAGATCTCAGGAAAATGTATCATCTACCGCCACTCGAGAAGCGATACAACAAGGCATTCCTAGAAGCGTTTGCAAAGGAAAATGACTTGGAGTTGGCCCCGATCAAGCAATGGAGGCATTTCCCAGAGAAACACAAGCACGAGTCATCGAGTAAGTACTCTGTTGACTCATTAGCTTCCCCTTATTGCTATGCTGGAGCTATGATGTGTAGACTGTGGGGACTACATGATTCTACCAAATTCACTATAGAGATGGTCCCCTTAATGGAAGCTGCAATTAATGGTTATGTTATGGATTGGGAAAATATTTTGTCTGATAGACTAGCCACTGAGATATTAGAATACAGAAGGAATGCATCTACAACTTCCCAGATCATTCCCCCTTTCTATTACAGTGCATATATTATGGATACTATTTGTTTTAATTCTGAATACCCAGTACTCAGATGGAGGTGGACTCCCCAAGATCTGAATCCGATCCATATTTACCACAAGCAGTTATGGAAGGCACACTACAAAAATCACCTGTATAGAATTTGCAATGGTTTTATTTTACCTGTATATTATTCTATTTTCAATAAGCCTACCCCCAGGATATCCCAGGAAGCAGAAATTGACCTGACGACAGTAGGCAGTTGGTTCGGTGAGGAGAAATTCACCTATGTGAGGCTTTTTGGTAGCCTCACTAAACCCCATGTTCTCCCCCTGTATGTTCTTGATAAATTGTTAGCACGGGAATTAGCTTATCATATAACAGTCGAAGGGACATCAAGAACCCTTAGGGACTCCAAGAAATAGATGTGGCCTATATTTCCCCTACGATGTGGCATCTTCACCTTACATGACTACAAGCATGCAAAAAAAGAGGTAGAGAAGATTCAAATGCTGAATCTTGCCACAATTCTGAATAGGCAATATGATCCAAGAAAGGTTTCTCATAACGTCACCTCTCAAGCTAAACTTGCCAAATTCGATCATGAAGTGGATGACTTCGATGATTTATTTGCTTCAGCTGAATCATTATTTCAGGTTAAAGGATTGGCCAGAATCAGGTATGAAGAAGAAGGGCTAGAAACATTCAATAGGCTCAGAGACTAGAGGTTGCAAACTCTGCCTTTGGACCTATTAGCTACAACCCTGACAGTTCAGCCACCAAGTTAAAGTGAACAGAAAGATGCCAACAAGACTCCTGCAGTGGAAAAGGTTCCTGAAAAAGAAAAATTGCCAGAGCAGGAGCAAGAACAAGGAAAGATTAGTGAAATCATGGATTCAAGTATTTATGTTGATCCCAAACTGCTCAAAGAATGGCAGCAATTTGATTCTATTATCAGTAACACTGAGAGCCTACAAGGTTTCAGTACACCTAAGATGACAACTGGTCAGAAGTCAGCAACTAATACAGTTCCGACTGAAGGAACTAGCGGCTCACCCATGACTCAAAAGGATGTAGAGATAATACCCGAGAATCCATCCGATGAAATTTTTCTACATATAGAAGAAATACCACCTTTGGATGTCTTCTACAGCCCTAAGAATAGGGTTGTAATCAAGAGACAAAGGAAAAAGAGAAAACTTGATCAATCTTCTATTTTGCCTTCACAAATGGAGATAACAAATGTGGTATGGAGAGAAGAAGTCAATCCTTTTGAAGATATTACTAAACTTTCTCAGTATGTTGGAGCATACACAGCAGCTACTATGGACAAGGCATCGGAAGTCAGCAATTTGCTCAAGGAAAAGGATCAAACAATCATTTTCTGGAAACATAGGTACAAGAGAAGCAATAGAAGATAGAGCAGTTGGAACAGTAGTTAGCAGCCTAGAGGCAGTCAAATGACCAATTAAATGAGACATTGCTCAAAGAAAAATAGAGGATTGATCAACATGCAATTCAGAAGCAACATGAACTATCTCAAGCATTGAGCAAGCTGCGACTATTAAATGAACAGTTGAGAAAATCAAAAGAAGAACAGATCGCTCAGCTGTCATTGCAAATAGAGAGATTTAAAGAATATCCCCAAGTGGGAGAATTCAGATCGGAAGATCTGCAAATTATCAAAGCATTGTCTAATCAGTTGAGCTTATTATGTCATAATATCTCTCTCATTCTTCCCCTATGTGAAATTTCGTCATCTATGATTGATAAGTCAGTTGATGCGAGACAAAAATTGTAGCAAGCAGATGAAATATTAATAGAATTTCTCTCTTGGCATGAAACCAAAGAAGGAAAAGCTCCAAAAATACCTCAAATTCTGGAATCGCATAAAGAAATCCTATTCCTTGAATGACAATCTCAACTGATGAAGGCAGAAAGGGCGACATCAAGATGCAGATTGGCGAAGAACAATCTTGTGGAATTAATTAATGATACTCTTTATTTATCAAATTTAATTACAGAATGTACTCCAAGGAAACTTCCATCGGTGAAAGCATTAGAATAGACATGAAAATAAGAGCTGGAAAAGAGGGAAAGATTGATCGCAAGAATTCAAACTTTAACTTGGGAAACCTTTTGGTTCTTCCTTGTTAAACCATATAGTCAGGGAACAACGATGAATTGCCTCACTGATGCAATCGGTTATATGATTCCCGAAATTACTGATGCCACATACACTACCTAGTTACATTCGAGCATGAGTCATCCTCCAGAACTGTAGCCAATGCTCGCCATTTGCCTGCTCAAGTCACAAAATAGTTAGCCAAAACAGTGAACCATTCTAACTGACTATAGCATGCCTATTTTTAGAAGATTGTCACAATTTTTTTGATTTCGTTATACCAACACATAACATTTTTATTTCATAGTTTGTAAGTTTAGATAGTATTTATAGACCCCTTCATGTTTTTAGAAAGAGTCCTCAAATTTTGTATTAAAACTTGGATCGGAAGTTGCACTATTGTGCTTTCGATATATATATATATATATATATATATATATATATATATATATATATATATATATATATATATATATATATATATAGATATATATATTTATAAAAACTGGACCTGAATTCAGAGTTTTAATGAAGAATACTTTTATGTGATATGCATTGTTGCTTCTTGTAAAAGTATTTCCAAGTTGAAAGGCGGGATCCGAATGCGATTCATATCAGAGGAGACCCAAATACATATCGTACTACTATCTATGCTTTTGCTTCATGCTTTTATGTGAACCAACATTTATTTATTTTGATATTATTGATATATGTATATGCTTTCACAACAATTCTTTGACTTATCACTATTGAATGTTTAAGAGTTGTTATTTTTCATACATATACGTGTCAGTAATATGTAAAGAATAGTGTGATAAAGTATTAATTATTACTTTGTTCAACTACTTGAACAAAGTAATTATCATATGAATGAATATTTTTGTTCAAAAGTAGAGTCATCTATATGCCTACTTGTCAATAAGAATCATCAAGAATTGCACTAAGAGAAAGACTTCCCAGGTTAGATTAGTTAGTTATATTATTGCATTTTAGAATAAATCATTCATCATTTCCATTAGATATTAGAAAATCGATCACTTATCCATCCCATTTATAAATCATTGGGAAACTAGTCCCATTATATCCAGTCGGAGTCACCACACCAAACATAAAAGGTTTTACCTTTAAGGTCTGGACCGGGTGGTTTTCCCCGATGTTGATGCAGCAATTTTCGAGGCATCAACATTTTTGGCGCTAGAAGGAGGGCATGAATTGTGAATGGCAAGCAAACCCAAATCTACAATCCATTCTAAGAGTAAATCTCCCTCCACCTCACCTCCGACTTCTCCCTCACATGCTGGAACTCCAGTTTTCAAGTGAGAAGTAGAGGAGACAACAACCACTGCTCAACCCCAAAATATCTCAGATAAATTAACTCCAAAATCTCCTGAAGTACAATCTCTCATCCACAAACTTCAAGGATTCTCAATATCACCACAGAAATTCGAGTTATCTCAAGGCAGTGTGACTTCGCAATTCGTTCCTTCTCACCCCCTCACCAGACTTCAGAGTGAAAAGCTTGGTATTGAACCTACTGAGTTACCTTTGCCTAAAAGGAAATGGGAAAGGAAGAAAATTGAAGGGTTTGATAGTGAAACTTTCTCATCATCATCATCCATTTCATCTTCTCTAGTGCGAAGTCAACCATCCACTCCTCCACTCCAAATTGTCGTTCAACAAGGAACTGGAACTTCAACATCTGTTTCTCAACCTCCTTAAACTTCAATATCTGCTCCTTCCCAACCATCTGAAACTTCATCAGCACTATCATCCATTAGTAGCTCGACAATGGCACAGAACCCATGGAATAATCTTGGTGCAGTCACAATGCCTGCACCTTTGCACCCATTGCAGCTCATCCTGAAAAATGGTTGCCGAAATTTAATCCAGATGCAGGTATACAGGCAGATGAACACATAAAAAACTTTATGTTTTCAGTCAACTTAAAAGGAGTTACTAAAGAAGATGTGATTTTCAGACTTTTCCCTTATACCATACATGGATCTGTTGGGTCTTGGTACTTTTCCTTACCATTAGGATCCATTACTAGTTGGAATATTTTTCAAGAACAGTTCTTAAATAAATACAGTGATGACAAATCTATAGCAACGTTAATTAATGATCTTTCAAACCTTAGAACAGAGTCTAAAGAGCCTATTAAAGAGTTTAATTCACAATTTAATAAACTCTTAAATAAGATTTCGACTGCCTCTAAAACTAGTGAACAAGTTAGAAGTGAATGGTATATAACAACTTTACCTTCAAACATAACTATCTTTGTAGATAGAGTTGCAAAACCTACGCTATCAGAAAATATGAAAGAGGCACTTGCTGTAGAGAAACGTATTATTGCCTTAGAAAAGAAAGCTTCTCTTGAAGATAGAAAATATAAAAAAAAAGTCTCCTTCAAAGATGATTCAAAGAAGAAAATGGTTAAAGATCCATATGATATGGAAGGTCTCCAAAAATTTCTAAAGACTATGTGAAATGAAATGATAGAAATCAAGAAACAAGTAGCTAAGACTTCAACTAAAAAGCCATTTAGAAACTTTAAGAAACTAGAATCAAAACCCCCTAATGCTATATCGAATGCAAACTCTGACACCGAGGATGATGAAGAAGAAGATACAGTCTTATCATATGAAGAAACTGAAGAAGAGGTAACTATAGAATGTCATGGGATGTGGGACTTTATTTTACCCAATTATGATACTAAAAATGAATAGGAAGCTTTCCCAGTAAGTACCAGGAGTAAAGGCACTCCAGAACCTATTCAAGTAACTTAGAAGAAAAAAACATGAGTTCTACTACTAAAGAAAAAGTTCCTACAAAGAAGTCTACAGCGACACCTACTCAAAATCAGCCATCAGTTTCCAATCCACCCTCAACATCTAAAATGTTAGTAGTTATAGACTCTATGGATTACAATATTATTGAAGACATGAAGAAAACAAAGGCAAATATCACTATGTTTGAACTTAGTAAACTCAAACATCAACAAAAATTGTTGCTCAAGGAATTAGATGCAGTGCTTTCTTCTCCGCTTCCAAATGCTGTATTGTCCAAAGCCGCTAGTGAGACAGGTAAACCACCACCTAGTAGAGTAGAAGCTACTGATGCTGTTCTAATTAGAGATAGATCAAATTACCATACTCCTCCTTTTCTATTGACCTATGAGATTTATAATAGAAATCTGCACAATTGCTTGATAGACTCAGGGGCTTCCTCAAATATAATGCCAACCTCAGTTTGTTCTAAACTGAATATTGAACCCCAAAAGTCTACAATCCATATTTTCCAGTTGGATAGAACTAAGGTCCAAGTATTAGGAGAAATCAACTCAGTTACCATTAGGTTATCAGCTGATCCAAGAGTGGTTCAGAGAATTGACATTTTAATCACTGATATTCCTGAGTTCTATGGTTTGATTTTAAGTAGAGACTGGTCTGAGAAACTTCATGGTTACATTTCTACCAATTGGTCTCATATGTGGCTGCCCTATAAAGGAAAGCCAAATCAAATTAAGATTGATTGGGAGAAGCATATGACTCATACTGTAACAGAGTTTGAACAAGAAAACCAGCCTATAGCATTCAACAACAACATTCTTAGTAACTACTCATCTAAACCATTCTTTGGTAATTTTATTGCTCAATTGCTACCTTTCTCAGTTAATAATTTCATATCTCAAATTGAAATTTTTTCTCAAACAGATACATCAAGGTGTGTTAAAATTGCCGAGGAAATTGTAAATAAAACTGTAGATAAAACTTTATTTTGGTCATTATATTTTGATGGGTCTAAATCTAATGAAGGTGCAGGAGTAGGATGTATTTTAGTTAGTCTTGAGGGAGAAAAGACCATGTTGTCATGTAGATTAGAATTTAAGTGCATAAACAATACTGCTGAATACGAAGCCTTGATTCAAGGACTTTATAAAGCAATTGGTTTGAAGGTACAATATTTTGAAAGTATTTGGTGACTCTAAAATTGTTATAAGACAAGTCATAAATACTATACATTGTCTTTCTAGTCATCTTAAACATTATCAGTCTTTGGTACAAGACCTTGTATCTCATTTTCTAGCATTTAATATTTCTCCCATTCCTAGATCTCAGAATGCCGCAACAGATTTACTAGCTAATGTTGCTTCTAAGCTCCTTCCATCTGAAGATTACAGTCCCGATAGATTTTCAGTAGAGTTAATTTTCAGGCCATCGATTCGCGATAATGTCACTAACCGGTGAACATTTAATCATGATGATGACATTTTAAATTTCATAACTTATGATAAGTCCTATGATAATCAAATTATTGATGAAAGTGAGCATGATCTTCAAATGAAGGAAAAACTTGAAGAAAACTCAATACCTAAACCAGTGGTCAAACTGGAAGATCTTTATGACATCAAAGATAGGTTTAAATAGGTGACTAATTAAAATCTTCAAAGTTCTACTTTGAGATTTGAATTAATAAACCTTGCTACAGAGAAAAAGCCACAAAACATCAATTTGGGATTAGGACTTACTTCAGATGAAATAATTGCATTTATCAGACTATTGCATAGATATAAAAATGTCTTCGCTTGGAAATATGATGATTTGAAAACGTATGATACATCTATCATACAACATACAATTCTGATGATATTTGAGGAAAAACTAGTACAACAAAAATTAAGAAAAATTCATCCTAACTTAGAGAGTCAAATAAAAGCTGAATTAAACAAACTCTTGAAAGCTAAGATAATTTTTCCCGTTAGACATTCAAATTGGGTGTCCAACATGGTGCCAGTAAGAAAGAAAAATGGTGACATTAGAATTTGTATTGATTTCAGAAATCTTAATAAAGCGAGTCAAAAGGATAAATTCCCTCTACCAACAATGGAGCAAACTCTCCATTCAGTAGCTAGTTCTGAATTAATGTCCTTCTTAGATGGTTTTTCAGGCTATAACCAAAATTTGGGTGCACCCCGATGATAGACTTAAGACTACTTTCAGAACCAAGTGGGGAACTTATGCCTATCAAAAGATTCCTTTCGGATTAATCAATGCTGGATCTACATTCCAAAGAGTGTTGGACATAACATTCAAAGGTATATCAATAAATTAGTAGTTGTCTATTTGGATGACATTATTGTTTTCTCTAAGAAAAGATCAAATCATTTACATGACTTGAAACAAATCTTTGAGTGCTGTAAAGGTATGACATTTCACTCAATCTTAAGAAATCCTTTTTGCTCTTGACCAAGGTAAACTCTTGGGATTCATTGTTTCAAAAGATGGTATTTATATTGATCCAGATAGAATCAAAGAGATTTCTAATATTCCATTTCCACATAATAAAAAAACAATGCAATCATTTTTAGGTCAAATTAACTTTGTAAAAAGATTTGTTCCAGATTTTTCATAGATTGTTTTACCATTACAAACCATGATCAAGAAAAACTCAGTATTTAAATGGGGACATATAGAAAGAGAGGCTTTTGATTCAATCAAGAAAGAAATCATAAATGCTCCTGCACTAAACACCCCTGATTTTTCAAATCATTTCATTTTATATACTCTTGCATCTGATTCATCTTACACAGCAGTACTGACACAAATCAATGATCAAAACTTTGAAGCACCAATTTCATTTTATAGTTCAAATTTTCAAGGTGTTGAACTTAATTACTCCAAAGTTGAAAAGCAAGCCTTTGTTGTATACAAAGCCATTAAACACTCATACGCACAAGGGTAAACTGCGCAAGGGTAAATGGAGGTTATGCATATCTCATGCGTAGTCCTTCTAAAGTGCAGATTTGGACTGTTAAGTGTTGGTTTGGGTGAGGCAAGCGTGTTAAGGTGGAAATTGTGTGCAGGACTTGGCAGAGTGAGATAGGTAGCTCGGGTGAGCATTCTTCTTTGTGCAAGAGTGCACATAATTGTAAAACGCTGTTCTATGCCTTGATTGTAAAATTATTCCAAGTATTGGCTTGGAGATTGCCAAGCATACTTGTATTGTAATATTGAAGAAGCTGTTATAATATATTGTTGGGAAGACTTTCTGGGAGTTTCCCCTCCCTTTGTACTTGCTTATTGTTGATGTTCTCGGTTAATTGTATATGGTTAATGATTGAGAATGGTCTTCACTAAAGTATAAAGGATAATGCTGTTACTTGGTTATAAAACATAAACTAAGTATGTTCATGATGAAATAGGCGTAGTCCACGAATGTTAGTATTGTTAAAAAGAAAGCGTTCGGTGGTGCCGCACCTCACTACAAGCGGTTGAAAGATCACCACAGGTGTAGGGGCGTGACAGTTGTTGTGGAGGTAAATCCTCTCTGCGGACAGAGACGATCCCTACTAGCCCAGACCGGGTCTAGCAACACTCACACAATGCTATCACGCAAGTTCCTAATTGCAAATAAAAAGTAGATGGTGAGAACCTACTTGGATTCCAACGCTAGCGTTCGTAGGAGAGATATCGCCCTTGTTCCTTTGCCTTGGCCGGTCACGATCCCCACAATCTCCGTGATTGGACACCTGCACATGCAAAGAACAACACGAAAACAAGCATAAAATCTAGTAGATGCAATTATATATCAGTCAGAAAAGATATAACTCAACATCAAACATGAAACAATGAGAGTGGAACCATAATGATAGTCATCTATTATTAATAAATAACAAAGAAGAATACAACCATTGTTCTGACGTCAAATCCTCCTTTGGCTGGGTAGTCAGCTACACAAGTCTTGCAAAGCTTGTTGGGATGAGGAACAAGCCTCTCTCTCTTTGGGTGACAAGAATCTCCTTACTTAGATTTGGCCTTATGGGTGCAAAGAAGGCTCTTGCAGCTTCAAACTCTCTATCACTATGCTGGGACTAGAACTACTGCAACTATCACTAGCTTGCTCAAGGCATAGAGGCAAGCTTTTATAGATAGAGAGGAAAGAGATAGGATCAACCACATTATTCATGGGATTGGCTTTATCACTTGGAAACTTCCATGAAAGGTGGCAAACCACTTTCCCTTCTATGGATATTCGAAGCCAAACCATCCTAGCTCAACATAGATTCAGTTGGTGAATGGGTTGAAGAGAACCTTCGGGAGTTTGGTGGTTGAAAAATTTACTCAATTCAGTTGGCGCGAGTGAGACTCTGAGATAGAGTGCCAACGGCGCGCCCTTTTTAGAGGATTTCCCTCATTGGCACGGGCAGTGAACTGTGGACCCGCGCTAATGCAAAAAGAGTTGTTTTCATGGATATTTTGCAGGAGATGTCTTCAGGGCAAATGAAACTCATACTCAGAGGAATATAATGCAAGTGGTTTTAGGTCATGTCACTTCTCATAGGTCCCGGAATGAGTCCTCCAATGTACAAGTGAGGGGTAACAAGGACGGTGACAAACGGTGACAAATTGCTGTGTAACAAAGTCCTTTCTCAGTACTCTTATTGTTGGAAGGTTCTTCTTTGTCTTTCTCTATAACAGATTCCTTTTGTGGTTCAACATCTTTGGATGTTTTATTTCCATCCTCTTCTAAGACATTAGTAGAAAACATTTCTTCCATAGATTCTTGTGGGATTATTTTAAGTAGATTCAAAGGCACATGCATTAACCTTTGATGTTTGTACTCCTTAAATTCTACTAATTCACCCGGATTCAGTATCTTCATGCCAGTTCCCATCATTTCCCGGCTCAAAAGATGGGTGTTCTCAATACCCTGGCTACGCGGGCCCTAAGGATCTCGGATAAGGAGAGTTTTGAGAAGGAGAAATCCCATCTCCTTGATGTCTTTGTTGAGAATGGTTATAGTAGATTCCTGGGTCAGAGGGCTTTCCTTAAAGCTTCGAAAAATTCACTATCTCATCGTGAACCTAAGGAGCGAGTTCCTGGCGTCCTTCTTCCGTATGTTCAAGGGACTACTGATAAGATTGGTAGGATTCTCAGGTCACATGATGTCCCTGTGACCTTTAGGCCCCTGAACACTATTCGCATGTCCCTCAGATCAATGAAGGATCCTATCGACCCTAAAGATATGAAAGGTGTGTACTTGATCCCCTGTTCCTGTGGGACCCCCTACATTGGGGAAACTGGTCGCTCCATTAATCAACGGATTAGTGAGCATGTAGCAGATCTCAAGCATAGGTGTACAAAGTCTTCCGCTTTAGCTGAGCACGCCGAGAAAACCAAACATCATGTTTGTATTGAGGAAGTTAGTGTTATTGCGAAGGTTTCGCACTTCCATCATCGGAAATTTAGGGAGGCGCCTGAGATTGAAAAGAGGTCGAGTAATCTCAATAGAGATGATGGCTAGAAAATCAGTTGTGTTGGGTCTCAACACTCTCGTCCTAGTCTCCTTTTTTTTTTTCTTTTTCTTTTTTTACGTATTTTTATCTATTATTATTCTGAATTATTTTATTATTATTATCATTAGTATTATTTTATTTTATTAATTTATTTATTTATTTTTATCTATTTTATTTTTATTTTTATTTATTTATTTATCTATTTATTTATTTAATTTTATTTATTTATTGATTGATTGATTTATTTATTTATTTTATTATTATTATTATTATTATTTTTTAACTTATAAATTTTATTATTATTATTATTATTATTATTATTATTAATATTATCTTTAAATCATTTTAGGGGTTGGTCCCCCTAGGATAATATAATTTTAATATAAATAGAATTTTAAATAGAATTTTAATTTTAATATAACTTTATATAATTTTAATTATATTTAATAATTGAATAGAATTTTAATTCTGAATTAATTTTAGTTACTGATGGGACCTATTTGCTTTTTAATTATTTATTAAAATTTTAATTATTCATTAATATTGGTATTTAACTATTATCATAACATTATTTTTAAGGGACTGGTCCTTCTCTAGATTAATTTTTATTTATTAATTAATTAATTATTATTTATTTATTTATTTATTTTTCCTAAGATATAATTTTTATTATTTTGATTATTTATTAATATTTTTTATCATATTATTATTTTATTTAATGGTCTAGCCCCCCCCAGGTCAATAATAGGGTTTTTGATCCCTGGACCTAGTCAAAAGTAGCTGTTATCTTTTTAGCCATTGGAGGCTTTGCTCTGTCTATTTAACCTGCTAAGTTGGATCTGTTTCTTCAACTTGTCCTGACGATGAACCACACTGGATGGTTTGAAACGCGTCGACAAATGATATCTCATGTGATCTTCGCCGAAAAATCCTTTTTAAGCCATTAAACACTTTCGACCCTTTTCTCGTAAAGGCTCACACAAAAGTTATAGTCCCTTTTTCAGTAGTAAGGCAGTTACTAGTTCAATTGGAATTAGGAGAAAAAAGGGCAAATTGGGTCACGGCATTACAAGAATATGATTTGGACATTAAACCAGCAAAGATTGTTAAAGGTCAAGGTTTTTTCAGGTTGTGAGCAAGAGCTTTTAATATTCAGGAACCTAAAGGTACAAACAGTATTGAAGAGATCAATGAGATAAGTACCATTAATCCTGAATCCAAATATGCAGATTTGATATTGTATTTGAAAAATGGATATGCTCCTTCTAATCTTTCTTATAAAAATAAATGTTCCATAAGACTGAAAGCAAAAAACTTCATGATTGTTGATGATGTGTCATTTAGACAGAATTATGATTCAATTTTGTTAAGATTCTTAGAAAAACCTGAAGCGCAAAAGGTCTTGCAGAAACTACATGATGGTCCGGCAGGAGGACATTTTGGAGTTGATACAACATCTCACAAAATCATTCATGTTGGGTATTATTGGCCCACCTTATTTAACGACACTCATGAATATGTAAGGAAATGTAGAACATGTCAAACTACCAATGGAAGACAAAGGAAGCCAGCTTTTCCTTTGCAACCAGTCAACATTGAACAACCCTTTGAACAATGGGGATTGGATATCATTGGAGAAATTATTCCACATTCATCCAAATAGCATAGGTATATCCTTACAGCTACAGATTACTTTACTAAGTGGGTGGAAGCAATTCCTTTGAAGACAACAAACTCTGAGGCAATCATTGAATTTATAGATCAGTTCATCATTACCAGGTTTGGTGTCCCAAACGCTCTTATTTTTGACAATGCATCTTATTTATTTAGTAATTCCATACTTGAATTTGCTATCAAAATAAGATTCAAATTGAAATATTCTACAAACTACTACCCTCAGGGTAATGGTTTAGCAGAATCCACCAATTAAAATCTTATCAAAATCATTAAGAGAACTATTGAACAGAATCATAAGAACTGGCATAAGTCTTTGATATTTGCACTATGGGCAGACCATATAACACAAAAGGCCCCAATAGGAACTTCTCCATTTAATCTAGTGTATGGAAAAGGGGCTGTCATACTAGCAAACTTAGTACTTCCATCACTAGCCTTAGTGCAGTTTACTGAAGAAAATCCTTCATATTCTATTCAATTGAGACATGATCAGATCCTGAAACTAGAGGAAGAAAGAGAGAAAGCCCAAATTACACATGCAAAGAATCAAAAAATTATCAAGTCTTCTTTTGATACAACTTCAACTAGCTCAAAACATTTACAAGTTGGTGATATTGTTTTGAAATGGGACAAAGCCCACGAGAATAAAGGAAAACACACTAAATTTCAAAAAATGTGGTTCGGACCATTCCAAATCAGTAAGAAGATAGGCCCATCAACATTCATATTACAAGATCTATTAGGAAAGAGAGATTCTCTTCCTATTAATGGGCTTATTTTGAAAAAATTCTTCAATTGAGGAAGTAACCCCTTCTCACTATGTAAATATTCAATTTTTCAGCTATATTTGTGTGAATAATTAGTTTATTTTCTTTTCTTAGAAAATAAAGTTGTAGATAGCCTTCTATTGGTCTTTACTATTTTGAAAAGGTTACTTTAAAAGAAAATAGTCATAATATTTACTTTTGATAGATGTAAGCCTTGAAATAAAAGAAAAAGTTCTAGGAAATTAGGAATAATTAAACTCTGAAAACCTTTTTTATTTTTGTGAAATCTTCTCAAGACTTGAAAATATTGTAAACCATTCTAAGTTTTAGAATCCTAAAAAAAAATTATCAATAGAAAGCAAAGATTGATCCAATATTATCATCTTCAACTCCCAAAACTGTCATCCATGTTCTCTTAAGGAGAAAATTATTCATCCCATCCATCAAAGTTTATAATTTCTCAGAGTGTAATTCTAAAATATATTTGATATAAAAGATAAGAGATCTTATCACAAGCCTACTTACCATGATCATGGGGGACTAATTCAACTGACATTACCAACACTGCATACCAAAACAGGGTAATGGCTTATTATTATAAGACAAGGGGTCTCATCACGAGCCATCTTGTTTAGTTAAATTACAACAAGTGAATGGCATTGTCAACAGTTGGCCATCAAACCAGGACAATGGATTTTTATCTTAAAAAATAAAAGAAATAAGGAAAAAATAAAGTGCAATACAAAAAATGTGGAAACATATCTTTTGGATTCACTCTTTTAAATTATACTCTGAAATGGATGGAACAATGAATGATTACATGTTTAAAATGTAACCCTTCCGAGACTATGGACGTTTGCTGGCAGCAGTGGCTCTACCTGTGACAAGAGAAGTCATTATACAAGCTAAGTTGGAGAAGTCTCTTGTTTTATCATTATCAACCAATTAAGGTTTACTTAAGACTTAGAATGTATTTAATTTTGAGATGAGAAAGAGATAGCAAAATAGTTTTCATTATATTCAGAATTTATGATTACCTAGTTATATTAGGTTTTCTCTATCTATTAAGGTTTTCATATTAATAAGGTTAAAATATTATATTATTCTCTCAGAGATAACTATTTCTCCCAGTGAATCGTCAATTGTTGTGATGTACAACAACCCCCCATTTCTATAAAAATTTTACACAAAATCTTAATATGAAATGGGTCCCCTTTTAAATAAACTTAGTTAGACTTGTGAGTTGATGAATAAATCTGATATTAACCTCATAATAATAAAAATCTTTATTAAAAGGCCCGATGTAAATAAATCATTTTATAAAGCCTTTTGATTAAAAACAAAGTGTTCCTTTAAATATTATAAAACAATTCTACATTGCGATAAAGCGATCGGAGATCGCATATCGCAATGACAAAGGGACATACTTAACGGCCTAATCCAATCCTCCGATCCAAAAAAGAAATCGCAATTGGCAATCGGTGATGTCATAAGCCAAAAAAACACATACAAAGACCTCATTAAACCTTCCAATCCAATATCGCAATCGGCAATCGGCGGAGTCATATGACAAAAGGATAAAAGCTTAAGCCAAATCCCGACTACGATCAATCAATTGGGCGTGCATCTCAAAAGGTAAATATACGCTGAAAAATGATTTGCATGCATAATACCCCACTCCATTATATTATAATATTACCTTTCGGAAATCGGAGATATTCATTACAAGTCACTAAGCCTCTCCCTTTGAAACTCCCAATTGCGATTTGCGATTTATCGTCGATCGAGGAAATCTGAAGCATGCTTGAAATAATCACTTATACGATTGAAGAGATGGGTATTTATGATATTAATTCACCACGATTGGAAGTTCGAACGGCTGTTAAATTTTATAGTTAAGGCTAGATCCTTTAAAATATTTTATCCGAGGTAACCATTAACTGTATTTCATTTATCGTATGTCAATCACCATAATTATATTCATTTTCATATTGGCTTGCAGCGACAATATCTCTGTATTACAGTTTGCAATTGTCTGTGCAGAGTCTCTCCGAACTCATAAATCCAGAGAAAATGGGGAAGAAATCAAAGAAGTCCACAACAAATTCGACAGCCAGAGAACCAAAACAAAGCAAGAAGGGATTAATCTCGGATATGACATGTCTTGGTCTCGGAAATACTAGCTGGGAAAGCATTTATAATTTGATAGAAGCAGAGGAGCCCGAAGAGTTAGAAGAGGAAGCCACTGTCGATTCAACCAACAAGTCAGAGGGAACTCTAAAAGAATTGGCTTGTTCTTATCTTCACAGGATAGTAGCGCAGGCCAAGATTCTGCCATACATTGATGTAGTAAGATGCGTGGTTCAAAAATCCCAACTACGGATAGAACATTTTGCACAGCTGATGGGAGGATATTTGGCTCATTCAAGCCTAAAGATCTCAGGAAAATGTATCATCTACTGCCACCCGAGAAGCGATACAACAAGGCATTCCTAGAAGCGTTTGCAAAGGAAAATGACTTGGAGTCGGCCCCAATCAAGCAATGGAGGCATTTCCCACAGAAACACAAGCACAAGTCATCGGGTAAGTACTCTGTTGACTCATTAGCTTCCCCTTATTGCTATGCTGGAGCTATGATGTGTAGACTGTGGGGACTACATGATTCTGCCAAATTCACTATAGAGATGGTCCCCTTAATGGAAGCTGCAATCAATGGTTATGTTATGGATTGGGAAAATATTTTGTCTGATAGACTAGCCACTAAAATATTAGAATACAGAAGAAATGCATCTACAACTTCCCAGATCATTCCCCCTTTCTATTACAGTGCATATATTATGGATACTATTTGTTTTAATTCTAAATACCCGGTACTCCAATCAAGTTGTATCCAAGTGATAGGCTCTATGGGTGTTCAGAAGATTGTTGCTTTAATTTCCTCATTCACTTCATTAATGCATTCAAACCCTTCTTCAAAACTAAATTTCAGTAAGAAACTTTCCTTCATTTCATCCCAATCAGCAGTCCCAGGTCACAACTCTGTCTCTAAATACCAGTTCCTTGGGAAAACATCCAGGGTATGAATAAAGATGTGCACCCACTCTGGTTGAGGTACCTCACCCCACACCCACTTTGGTTGAGGTAACTCACCCCACACCTTAATCCATCGAGCCATATTTTCACACAAATCATCCTTTCTTGTGCACTTTTCAGTGATTCGAGTGTTTGCGTAGCCAAATCTTAATCACACCATTCTACAATATTCCTTCCAATCAGCAAAATTATCCTTGTGCGTACCCCACTATCTTGTAGGTGTAGCTCTCAATGCTAGATCTAAGGCCTGAAACCGATGTTCCTCTAGTATGTCCCTTTCAAAATGGTACAGAAACATATTGATATCATCCAAGCCATCATAATAAGGAAACTTACGTACCTCAATAGATATACAACGTAGCGACTTTGTAATCCAATTACATCACAGCGTAGAGACCTCATGCAATCGATTCTGCTAGTTTTCTAACTCTTCATCTGAATCTAATTGGTAGGAACTGTCCTTCTATTAGCTAATCCTTCCATCCACAGTGGGATTTATCCAATATTCATTTCGTGTAGTTAGCTTATATATGTGATCGATGTCTTCATCTTCATAATAATCACGGTTCGGTTCTATGTATCGCACACCTTCTACTGGATCCAACGGAACAATCACTCGAGGATCATTCTTTTCAAATACCATGCTTCGCTTCTTTAAATTAATGATTGTGTTCATGTTAAAGGCACAATCAATCCCAAGCAACATTGTGTATGGATTACTGTCATATACTATCTCAATAACTTCAAAATCTACCACTGCTCTTACACCTTCAATATCTATAGTTACTCCATGCAAGCGACTATTGGAATTATCTTTTTTTGATTCGCCATGCACAACTAAATTGGCGACCACTGTAACTTAGGCTTACCCATATGTTCCCAATTTTTCTTTGGCAGTACTTTAGCATAAAATCCCAAGTCTAGGATCACCTGGTCCATTTCGAAATCACCAATCTACACTGTCAACTGCATCTCCCTACTAGTTCTCTTCTTTCTTCAATTGACCTGATTGACTGCGTGTTGTTCTGGTAACAACTTATCCTTTCTGGTGTAGCTATCTATCATCTCTTGCAGTCCTTCAACTGCCTTCTGGTCCTATAATAACTTCATGCAAGTTTGCAGAAACGGTTTTAACACTGTGGGATCTGAATCCTACATCGCAGTAAATTCTCTAGGTTTCTCCTTTCGTGGGGCTAGCAACATTTGATTTTGAGACGTAGAGGCACTTGGATCCATAAAACGTTTTCTTTCCTCCATGAACGTTTTTTTTCCTCTGTGTAAATCAAACCCAACATTCTTCTCATCATCTTTTCAAAACCATAGATCCGATACTGGTTGTTTTCGTTCAACCTTATCTTCACCAGTGGCTATACCTCTTTGTGTGACTCTGTTGATACTGGGATCATCTTCGTGTGGCTCAGATATCATCATCTGAATATTCTACGTCGGTTTTTGGTTCTTCTTCTCCTACATTTTCGCTATTAATACTGAGAAATATTCTCTAACATGATCAAATTACCGACAATATAGACAAGAAGGGTTAGATGGATTTTGATAGTTGCGCGCAAAGTGTCCTAGTTCTCCACAGTGGTAGAAAATGATCTCACCCCGACCTCTTCCAACTCATCCTTCTTGTCCTCTTCCTGATCCTTAGAATCCTCCATGAGATGTAGGTGAGCCTCGATCATTTTGCGTGCGGTTTTCAGCCTACATTCTATACAGTGAATTCCTGTCCATCATTAATTCATAGCTTCGACAATTACTTTCATCACAACCAACCGATTTACAAAAGTTACAAAAGAGTTTCTTTAGAGACTGCACAAACTTCTGTAATAGAGAAAAATTATCTGTCGAATGTTGTCCTGAAACTTGGCAGATGCTACACCAAGAAATTACACTGGTGCTTTATCTAACAGAATATTATGGCTTCAATGGGTTGGGACCCCCGCAGCTATATAATCCCAGAATACATGGCACTAATCTTTATGATGACCTTCAGCCTTGAACTTCATGCACCAAACTCTAGAATGTGTTTCTGATTTAACTTCCTTTGCCTTCTTCATATCCTGAAACTCCATATGCAGCTTGCTAACTGCGACTGGATATTTTGAACTCCTATATTCATGTCATGGATCGGTGAATCTTATAGCTTCATGATGTTCTCCAATGCTTCAGCATGAGACCAATATTTTAATCAAATAACGACAATCTTAAGTGAGTTAATAACGTAGCTATGTACTAATCCCTATGTTGTTCATATGAAATCTGAATATTAGCTTGGCTTAGTAAACACTTCAGTCACTGATCTATATCCCACGTAGACTCATTAACCCTCTGCTTGATCTCCTTTATTTCGGTCACACATTGAGCTTGTGACTTTGGCTTCCTAAATTCTGCATTCAACGCATCCTTCATGTTAGCTAACGAAGCAGTCGAATGAGTCATACTATATATGATGTACCAAGTAAGCGCTATGTCCTATAGCATTGTAACCAGTTATGCTTTCTTCATGTCATCATCGTTGACCTGCTATGCTTTCCACAGCTTCTGTGACGAACCAAAATTGATCAGGATCCTCTAATCCCTGACCCCTGAATACAAGAATTTTCATTATATTCACCATATTGAATACGGAGGTGGAGGTGGACGCATAGGTGAGAGGCGAAGGTGAAGGCAGAGGTGGGGTGGAAGGATGTGGAATTCCAAAAGTATCATGATCAACTAATTGTGACACACCTCTAGGTGTACTAGGGTTACTTCTTTCTTCTTCACTTTCATGCTTTCCCAATAAAGGATTGTATTCACTCTCAACGAATTTGTCTAGATCTACTCTTAATCGCTTTCCACTTCTCTTTGATCCAGCCTGACCTCTCTTAAACATTAATCTAAAGGCATAACCCATTTTTTCATAGCAACATTTTAATCCAAGTCTTCAGTGATTTTAGGTACTTACCTCTCGAACCTTTGAAGAATCAGAATTCAGCTTCGCTATAAGACACAAATGTATCGATTGCAAATTCAATGATGAAACCACCCAATATACTATCAATCTAGTAATCAATAGCCCTTGAAACCTTATAATCAGATCCTTCAAGATGTTTGACTAATTCTGGAGTCCACACAATAGGATCGTCATGCTTTTGCTATCCACTAATTTGGACAGCCATTTGTGTAATTCAAAAGGGAACGTTGAAAAGAAAACTTTGTGCAATTCTGTGTAGAGATATTTTTGTAACGACTTTTCTTTTTACAAACGTGGATTCTGATTCTCCTGAGCTGCAAACTCATGCAAATTTTGATCTATCCACTTCTCGATTTCTTTCTTCGTTGGTATCCACTTACGCCATATCACACATCCCTCAGATAGATCTTGATCCTGGCAACAAAACCACTTGTTGGCTTGAGGGGGCTTGGACCCAGGTTCAAAGTTAGTTGCACTGACTAACAAAACCCTACACTATCGGCCCTTTCAGCAACGACTTTCTTGGCGTAGCTTGCAATCTCACGTAAGGTAGTATTGGGGGATACTAGAACTAGGTTTCTGCATCCAGAAGGCTATGTGATGTGGGGGTAAGGTATTTCTTCAATTTTAAGCTTGATATGACCTTCACGAACCCTTATCCTCAAAATCCACAAACTTAAAGAAGTTTCTAATTAAAAAGAGTTATGATCTTTTCCTAAGGGTGTAATCATGCATAAAATAACATATAACAATAGATCCAGATCTTCACGGAGTAATTAAGACAGTAATACATATAAATGTCCTTAAATTGAGTGTAAATATAGAAAACACATAAGCATATAAATTGGACACATAATTGCTTCAAATACTCTTTATTATTTTAGATCTTTAGTATACATACTCTCCAGACCCTGCGCACATAGCTAGAGGGGCCCATGCACTCAACTGAGGACTTACCAAGGTCTCTGCGCACACACCTACAAGAGCCTTCCCATTCACATGAATACAAAAAGATCTTACACTAACAGACTCAAAAACATATCATCTCATCAAATCTTACTGATTCCCTTAGACTTTCTAAGACACCCCTTTATATGATTTTTCCTATTACAATACCATGGTCCACACCATGGAAAATTTTAGGGGTGAATTTTCACCCTTGGGCTAAATTAAGGGGTTTTGTATTTTTAATGCGCGAATATTTTGTATCATAGTACATTGTTACAAATCGCCTCAAATTTATTTTATAAAAAAAATAGTTATGGAGGTTAGCCCACCTTATTTTAAGGGAGAGGGTAAAAAAAGTAAATTTAGCCCTTGAAATTAGGAGTTACAATCTTCCATTCACCCTTATTTTCAAGAAAATGTGTTTATGATAGTTATAAATAAAAATATAAATATAGTGGAGGTATGGTAAATAAATAAAAGCTCTTTTGATACTTACTCCAAAGGTATCGTAAATAAATAAAAATACAAATAAAGTAGAGGTATGGTAAATAAATAAAACCTCTTTTTTGTATTTAGTCCATAACCCTCGTTCTATTTAAGAAGGCTCAAAAATGAGGTTTCATTTAAGTGAGTCCTATGGGCCAAATACCATATTTATAAAAGAGGTATGGTAAATTAATAAAAATATAAATAAACGAGAGGTATGATAAATAAATAAAACCTTTTTTTTTTATATTTACTCCATATGTTACCTTATATTTATGAACACGCAAGCGTGTAAATAAATAAAAATATAAATAAAGTGGAGGTATGGTAAATAAATAAAACCTCTTTCTACTTTTAGTCCATAACACTCTTTCTATTTAAGGCTCAAAAAAGAGGTTTTATTTAATTGAATCCTATGGGCCAAATACCATATTTATAAAAGATGTATGGTAAATTAATAAAAATATAAATAAACAAGAGGTATGGTAAATAAATAAAATATTTTTTATATTTACTCCATAAGCCACCTTATATTTATGAACACCCAAAAAATGTGTTATATTTAGGTGAAGCCTATGGGCCAAATTATTATTAATACCATGCAAAAAAAACATTATTAACCCTAATATTAGTATTAATAAAAATAAAGATTGCACATGGTATTGACCCATAGTATTCACATGGTATGCCCCCTATTTAAAGGGGGGAATTAAACTAGGATAGATCTAGATCAAATATCGTGATATGCAAACTAACATAGAGTGAAAAAAAAAATATTTGATGGGCTTGGTAGATCAAGAGTAAAAATGGATCTTGTAATTTAATGTCACTTAAACATTTTAACTTGGGTAAAATAAAAAAATAAAACAAAAATCAATTATTAATTTTATTAATTTTTATAAATTACTAATAGTAGTTTTTAAGCTCCAGGTTTATGATAACCCATGGTAATACCATGGTATTCATGTGAGCATAGACTATTTAAAGGGGAAATTCTATCATCTTAGATCCATCTTAATTCCGGGTCTACCAAGTGTTGGGAGGGATAAATAGATTTCATTCCTCTAATTCCGGGTCTACCAAGTGTTGGGAGGGATAAATAGATTTCATTCCTCTAAGAGTTGTAGATGTGGAGTTAAGATGGATATAGGTTGGTTTTTATGATAATGAAGATATTAAATAGACTAAGTAAATTATATTGTAAAAAAAACTTAAGGTGAATGGTTAAAGCTACATTTAGTCACTTCACAAAATTTAGTAAAAAATACCGATATCTCCATTAATATTGGTTTTTCTAATTTAACAAAAAAAAATTCAAAACAATGAAATCTTAACTCTTTCCACATCACCCTCGTAGAAGAGAGATAGTCGCTACCTAGATTTCCCACCATTTTTTAAACATTCTCAATATGATATATTCATGAAAAAGTTAAGCCACTAATCTTGGATTAGTTGTTTGAAAAATATGATGGTTTGTACAACCTTTCATCTTCTTTGCTATTATTAGTTTTTCATAATGATCTGTAGGGTTGGGTCACTGCACCATATTGTCCTAAAAGGTGGAGATTGTGCACCAAAAAGGAAATTAATCCACATGTTACAATGTTGTTAAAAATGGTATGAAGGTAGTGAATTATGCTAATAAGAAATTTAGATTGGGAGAGACGTAAATAAATTTTATTATTTAATTGAAGATTTCCAATTGAAATAATAATAAATATACATTTATATATTGATTGGAAGGCTTTTGACAACGGTCACTTCTTTCCATTAGATCCCCTTTAGGCCTTTGGGATACCTACTACTTCATTATATTATATAGTTGGGGCTTGCTACTTGTTGGCGTGTTGGGGTAAACAAACTTGATGTGTTTTTTTTTTTTTTTTTATCTCGCAGTTGGAGTCTATGGAATAAGAAAGAAATTTGATAGCTTGGAAAAATTGGTAGCTTGACAAAAGTGATAGAGAAAACATTAATCTCTCCTACCATGACAAACATGGCCACTAAAACTTGCAACATTGTTTGTAGGAAGTGAAAATTATGTTTCTTTTTTCCAAACATGTATGTTAGTATATTACAGTTTAATGAATATGTTTTATTATTATCATATATGGTTTCATACTTTAACAAAACATTCGCCAAGACTTCACAATGTTTTATTATTCAGTGAAAGATTTTCCATGAGTTTACAAGATAATATAATCTGGTGAGAGATTCCCATATATATATAGATATATTAGTGATAAAATCACCTCCCATTTTTCCTATGTATCATGGGGATTCACCCATTTATTATACATATAAATTTATGGTGGTTCTTAAAATTTTCCTTGGTCCACAAACCATGGGTGAAGCTCAAAACAATATAAAAACTAAGGGGCTTTGACCTTCCTAAAACCCCTTGACTCCTACTAACCTATGCGCTCCGCTCCTTAAAATGCAGAGGCTTTTACAAAACTTAGTTAAAATTAGATCTGGTGGACCCCATTCCAACACTCGCATGGATCTTTGGGTTTTTGTTTCTTGGATACATGCATGTAACAGAGAATTTTCATCCCCAGATGCACACACATAGTAGCTGAGAGAGCATCTAGGCAATCTTAGTCGCTTGCACAGAATCCTGAAGGGAGAATCTAGGGTTTCTAAAGTAGATCAGATAGTGTTTGTCCCTAAACGCATGCACAGAGTGGTCAAGGGTGTGTTTGGGTAGTCCCATATGCACGCACAGTAACTAGAAGAGAGGGTCTAGGGGTTTGGAGTGGTTTTGTGTGTGTTTGAACCTATATGCATGCTTATAGTCTTCCTGGGAGCGTCTGGGTCAGTTATAGACGCCCTCACACAGTGGCTAAGGGAGCATCTAGAAAGTTTCAGTCGCACACGATCTTCTTTGGTGGGAGCGTCCAGGGTTTGGAACCATGTTTGAAGTTGTTGTGTTTCTTCAACGTTTGGATTTATGATGAAATTTTTGGTGGAGACAGTCCCTATGGAGATTTTGTTTAATGTAGATACACATCATCCTTTTATTGCAAGGATTGGTTGGTTTTCAGAAGAACAGAATTCAACAATCTGCTTTCCTTCAGAGGCACAATGGTCTCCCCATAATGTTACATCAATTGTAAATCCTGACATGTCCTTTAATGTGAGATATTTTCTAAGTGTTTCAATTCCATCCCTTCATTGAATTGTTGAGGCAAGTGAGGTGGAACTAACAACACCAATAAAATCAACATTGGTATTTGGGTTTGCAAACTTGATTTCATTGGTATTTTTGAAATGAAAAAATTGATAAGGAAAGTTTGGATCATCTTGCAAACTTGGCTTGATAGTGGACGCAACAA
Organism: Pinus tabuliformis; assembly: GCA_031772625.1. Taxonomy (NCBI): domain Eukaryota; kingdom Viridiplantae; phylum Streptophyta; class Pinopsida; order Pinales; family Pinaceae; genus Pinus; species Pinus tabuliformis. The sequence continues at coordinate 820,528,395 of CM062807.1, forward strand.
ACAAGAAAATATCCCATTTTTTGTTTAGATGGTTATAGTTTGGGTTTGTTTCTTTCATTGTGTCATTTGAAACAATGTATAGTTTCTCAACCTGGATTAGATTATAAAAGGATTCAACCAATTTAGGGAATGCGAAAAGGTGGATCTCATCTCTGTCCCGATCAATAAGGTCAAAGCCAAAGACTTTTCCTGAGCCATGCAAATTGTTGTAATTCCTCAATGTTGTTTTTACAGTTTCTCTACCTTAGATCCACAAATATCTTTGGTAGGGATTGAGCACCTTGAATGAGATAGTTGTAGTTGTGGACGTATTTGTTGGAGTTACTATAGAGGGAAAATCTTCATGTGTTGATGAAGAGCTAGATTGGAGTGTGTCTGCCTTTGCATGTAGTAGTGTTGATGAGAGTTTAGTAGATGTTGCCTTATGTCTCACAACCTCAAGCTAAAGAAACCTTATTGACCTTGCACAAAGGAAAGAAGAAGAAATTAATGTAGAAACCATTAGCATTTTTTCTTAATGAAGGAAGAGTGAAAATAGACAAAAATTTGAAAGAGAGTGAATGAAAATTTTGGGACATATGAAGAGCGTTGGAAGAGCGTGCAAGATTTTTTAAGAAGAATGATTGAGACGACTTGGATGTCTTTAGATGAAGCATTTCCAATACATGCAAATGGCAGTAAATTTTGGCGTTGATGCATTCCATTGGAGATAATAGTGTGGAAGTGTGGGGATGTAGTTCTTGTTGAGGTAATAGAGGCAATGGGACCGATTATTTGGAGTAGTGGTTGAATCTCCGTAGATCCAATCAACAACATAAATATGACATCCTTAGTCAAGGATGGCTCTATGTGTTTGCATTGATGTGTGTTATAGTGTTTCATATGTGTTGTTGGTTAGCATTGATGTCAACCTGGTTGTTTGTGTTGCAGGTGAGTTGGTTATGTATGTGTATGTGTTGCTACAGGTGGCTTGTGTATGTATGATGTGTAGATGGTCCTTGGCATGTCTACTAGCTTAGACTAGCTTCTACATGGGTTTGAGTTGAGGAGCTTTGTTGATTAGGTATCCATGGTCTCCATGTTCCGATTTAGGTCCACATGTTGATGATGTTATAAATTGAGCTTAGAGAGTATCTACATGTGTTATTAGATGCTTTCTATCGTTTTTTAGGTGTTGGAGGATGTCTAACAGGTTATGCAGATGCGTGTTGTTGGAAAATCTGTTGTGGAAAAGTTTGATGGTCTAGGTGGTTAGTATGGTTGTTGGTTAGAATCCTAGTCAACCTAGTTTGTCTGATGATGATGAATATGATTATGTCAATGTTTTGATGAATTTTTTCAGAGGTGCAAGTAACTTCCAGAGGTCCTATAGAGGCTTGTCAAACTTTAGAAGAAGATGGAGCAATTTCTGAGCCGAGGAAAGATGTTTTCCTTCATCATCTGCCCTAATCGCTTGGATGCTGAGTCATGGGAGAGACTAAAAAGCTCTAGTCACTGGTGGGTAGACTTATGGGAGTGAATGAGGAGTTCCATTCACATGGTGCCTGTGTTTTGGGAGAAACCAAGGTTTTCACAAGAATTTCTTAGCATTCCTCACATTGCTCAACTAATTTTGGTGTTACGGTGATGTTCTTGATTGGAATTTTTCTGCGATGTAGAGATATATTACACAATTGTGTGTAGAAACCAGACATAGAGTTGAGAAGAATATTATGAATTTGTGTGCAGTTTGTGGCAGAAAATTGGAAGTTTGTTGTTTGTTTGGGAGAAATGTTTTGGTGTAAGTATAAGTGAAGAAATTCCCTCCTCTGGGTCATATTTATGATTCATATTTGATGACCAGAATGATGGAGCTATTGGATTGTTAATGTTGAGCAAATTGAGAATCCAATCTCAAAATATATGAAACATGGTTCACATGGAGGAAGTGAAGGTGTGGAGGATTTAGAATAGACAATTATTTGGTGGATTCAGTAGTAGGAATATTTTTCTCCATCTAATAGGAGTTGTATAGTCCAATGGTAGTTGGGCGAGGATTGTTGGTCATGGGAGCTTCCAGCAGATAAATTTCCATAGAACCATGAGAGAAACAAAGTTATGAGTTGATAAATGCTAGCATACTGTAGAGGAAGCCAAGTATTTCAACTTATGTGTGTAATCTAATCCATGAACAATTTTTTTAGCAGATTAATAAAAGAATTGAGCAGTGCAACAACAATAGGGTGGTTTTATCCCAAAAGGATTTCCATAAAAAATACTAGTGTTCCTATGTGTGCATGCTCGTGTTTCTCATGGTTATTTCTCATGATTGTTATGATTTGATTTTATTGCTCCTTACATGTTTTGATGAGGTAATGTTGTAAATGTGCATGGTTAATTGACATTGTGGAAAAAGTTTAAATTGTTGAAAATTGATATAAAGGCAATCACTACTGTTTCACCCCCCCTTAAAGTAGTGATCATTATTTCCAATAATTGGTATTAGAGCTAGTGTTGTTTAGTGAAGCTTGACTACTCAGAGAGTAGATCATGGACAAAATCAAGAAGAATATGTCTCAAAAGACAAAGAATTTGAAGAAGGAATAAAATCAATCCATTGCTATAGAAGCTACAAATCGTGAAATCTCATCCAAATCAAATGATTTACGAGGTAATATTTTGAATGAATTTTTTAATTATGATTCTGATGTTTCTGTAGAGACTCTTAGTGAAGATAAGAAGGATATTTTTGTTGTTAAGGATGAATATGAATCAACAATGGTTGTGATCAAATAATTAGTTGCTCAAGTGGAAAAACTAATAGCTGCATGTAGATATCATAAGAAATTGTTGCAAATTTGTGATGAGAAAGAGAAAAAACTCAAGAGGAGCTCGCTACCTTGAGAACCCAGCTAGCGGATTCAAAAAGAAATGAAGAATAAGTGTACAACAAGAAAACAAAAAAGAAATATTATGTAGACGAACTCGAAAATGTAGTAGAAAATTTGAGAAAGAAAATTGAAGAAAAATACCACTAGCTTGAAAAAAATTAAGAGCAGAATAGTAGTGAGAAAATCTAGCTCTAATCCTCAATGAGGAGATGAAAGTTTAGATGTAGGAAATATTAATAAAATAGATATAGAGAAGCCTACAACAAAAATTGTGAGAAAGCATCACAGTGTTGGAGAAAGGAGGCAACAACTTCATCAGCAATAAATAAGAGATTTGAAAGGAGTTTTTGTGCCCAAGAAATCATTCACTCCTAGAGTTGATAATAGAAAAATTCAAAGAAGAAATAAGAATTCATCCACTCCCTTGATGAAAGAAATTGAGTGTTTTAATTGTCATCAGTTTGGACATATAACAAATTTTTGTAGGAGGAAATTGGACACATCTATGTAGCAGTTTGGATAACAAACAATGAGATCTTCCTTCAGGTATACAAGTTTGTTTAATGGTTTATGTTATGCTTGTAACCTTTTTGGCCATAAGGCCATTGATTGCAGATATTGTATGAGAAGATGGAAATATGGCATGAGCAAAAAAATATCAGATTTGTTGGCTTCTTATCTTGGTCATGTACAATTTATATGTGTCACAACTTTGGACACATGGACAAGGATTTCCAGATGCTTAGATCCATGAGACCCTCGATACAAAAGAAACAACCAAAGAAACATGCACAACAAAGGAACCGACTAGGATCTACGTGGAATAAGAAGGAAGAACAAATAGGAAAACATGGTATTTCTCTTTGTTCTCAAGATGATGATGATAAATGATATATTGATAGCATATGTTCACATCATATGTCAGGAGATAGGAGAAAATTTCACTTCCTGAAGAGAACCAATAGTGGCCATGTTGTTTTTGAAGGGAGTGAACCAGCAAGAGTGTTGGCAAGAGGTAAAACTAACCTTAGAGAGAAGAGGACCAATGCAAAAAATGTGTGGCTCATAGAGGGTTTAAAGCACAATATTTTAAGTGTGAGCTAAATGGTTGATGGAGGTAAGGAAGTTGTCTTCAACTCCAAAGGTTGTTTCATTTAAAAGGAAGGATCAAAGAGGGTGATAGCTAGAGGAGTTAAAACACCAAACAATGTTTATGTGTTGAAGGGAAGAGTAACCAAATAAAGGATATCAAATAAGTACTCTTCTTCATCAAATTATGAGTTGAAGGGATCAACTTATTTTGCAATCCGCTCTTACATGATAGATCCTTTTCAATGCAAAATGAATATGAGGCCTTCATAGGCTCATGGGGTGATCCAGACTTAAACAGGAACGCAACAAATTACAGAGATAACCACAAACACAGATATGCAGCGGAAATAATACTTCACTTCATTAACATAAAATACTGAAATATGCTTATAAACAATAATGGAAATAAACCAGCTAGGGCGCTGGTAGCTTATCTTTGAGAAGAGATGTGGTGGCTACATGCCTCTAAACTGTCTTACAATGAGGCTCGAAGGCCTATTTATTGTTGAGAAACAATGGAAAACCCTTAAAATTCCAAAACCTAACCCTAGAAGATGAAATGCCAAACTGTGGGCCCCGTTTGGGTAAATTGGTACATCAACTTCCCGGGGTCGTAACTTTGGCATACGATCTTCGTTTGACGCATACAATAGCTCGTTAGAAAGATCTATCCGAGAACTACCACTTTGGGAGGCAACATGGGTCATGCCCCAGATTTCCTAAAAAACGTCGTTTAGGGCCTCAAAACGGCTCCGGAAGTTTAGGACCTGAAAAAACTGCTAAAAATAGTAAGTTGTGCTACAATTAAGGAAACTGAAAATGCTAAGAGAAACAATGGTGGGGGTCCAGGAAGACTTGGTAGGTGGCCACCAAGATCCACCTGGATCATTCCTCCCCCCTTAGGAAGCAATGGTCCCCATTGCGTTGAGTTCCTCCATGAGATGAGGAAACTTTTGCTAAACTTGGTCTCAGGTGAGCCACTTGCCCTGGTCAAGGAGTTGGCCTGCTTTGACAACTCAATACAGTTGGATATTCTGTTGGCGAGTGTTCTTGATCTGTGTGTCCATGATCCGATCAGTTGCATCTTGTTCCAAGCAATCTGGATTTAATTCTGTGGGTGTGAGCTGTTCTGCATCGGATGTGTCTAGCAATGCTGGAAAGTATGGCCGAAGGCGGTCCACATTGAACACTGGGTGTAGGCCAAGGAATGGGGGAATGCTGAGCTCAAATGCATTGTCTCCCATAGCCTTAGTAATGGTGTAAGGACCATATCAGAGTGGTCTCAGTTTCCAATAGGCTCCAGTAAGGCGTTCCTTTTGCAAATGCAACCAGACTTTGTCACCCACCTGAAACTTGTGTGGCACTCGATGTTGATCATGTCGCTGCTTGTACTTGGCATTTGATTTCTCCAGAATGTCACGGACCTACTGGCGAATATGTTGGATGTGCTCAATGAAGCTGGTTGCATTATCTGTTTCGGATTGGACATGAGCCGAATCTGTGTGAGTAGCTGCAAGTGGCATGGCCACATCAATGGGGCATAGTGGCTAGAATCCCAAGCCCACCTGAAAAGGGCTATGGCCAGTCGAGCTATGAAGAGCTCGGTTGTAGCTGTGCTGAACATAGGGGAGGCTCTTTTCCCAAGTGCGTGGATGCTTTGAGTTGTACATGCGCAAAATGTGTACAATCATCCGATTGACAACCTCTGTTTGGCCATCAGTTTGAGGATGGAAGGCTGTGGACTTAGTGAGTTTGGTGTCCAGCATTGACCAGAGACTAGACCAAAATGTACTGAGGAACCGACTATCTCGATCTGAGATGATAGACTATGGGATCCCAAAGTGCACCCACACTCGTTCAAAGAAGAGTTTATCAGTGGCTTCTGCTGTGATATTCTTCTTGCAGGCCGCCATAGTGGCCATCTTCGAGAACCTGTCGACGATCACAAAAACACAATCATTTCCAAGCTTAGTGGAAGGAAGGCCTGACATGTAATCCATGGAGATGGATTCCCAAGGTCAACTAGGGGTATAGAGGCCTTGCTTCTTGATGGTTGGTTTGGCAATGGCACAGGCAGTACATGATCTCATATACTTCCCGCTTGAAGATTTGGCCAATAGAAATACTTTTGCAGTACTGCCACCGTTTTCTCGACCTCGAAATTCCCAACAGCCCGACTGTAGTGTGCTTCCAAAATCATCTTGGCACGCTCGCTTGAAGGAACACAAAGGTGACCTAGGTGTCATAACAGGGCATCCTAGAGGTGAAAATCTGGAGCATGCTGACCCCCCAAGAGTGTCTGGTATGTGTGGCCAAATTCTGGGTCGCTTTTATAGAGAACTGGCCAATCAGAAGTCTCGTGCCCACAAGAGTTGAGCACGGTGGTTAACACCATGATCGGTGGTCGACTGAGGCAATCTGCAACATTATTGGTGCTACCCTTCTTATACTTGATACTCAAATGGAACTGTTGCAGATATGTAGACCACTTCTGATGGCGATCATTCTGCAATTTCCCTTGGGTCTGTATGAACTACAGGGGTCGGTGGTCTATGTGGATGACCGTTTCCTTCCCCAAAATGTAATGCTTCCATTGTCGGCAGGCCTGCACAATGGAATACATCTCTTTATCATAAGTGGGATACTTCCGGATTGTGTCTGAAAGTGTTTCACTGTGATATGCCATTGGATGCCCGTGTTGAGTAAGGACTGCCCCAATAGCATAGTCAGAGGCATCTGTCTCGACCTCAAATGGTTGTTGTAAATCCGGTAACAAGAGCACTGGTGCTGTGCAGAGGCGATCTTTCAACTCTATGAATGCCTTATGTTGAGATTCAGACCAAAAGAATTTCGCTTTCACTCCTCCCTTGGTGACTTGACTTAAGGGCCAAGTGATATGAGAAAACCCCAACACGAACCTGCGGTAGAAGTTGGCAAGACCTAGAAAGTTGCGGAGCTCTATCAGAGTGGTTGGAGATGGCCAATCCCGAATGACTTGGATCTTGGCCAGATCCACATGCACCCCCTGTTCATCAATAATGTATCCTAGATATTGAACGTGGGTCATGCCAAAAGTGAATTTCTCTAAATTGGCACATAGCTTGTGTTTCCGCAGTGTTTGAAGAACCTGTCGGATGTGGTGGAGGTGCTCTTCCCAACTCTGGCTGAAGATCAGAATGTCATCCAAGTATACCACTACAAATGAGTTGGTGAATGGCCGCAAGATGTCATCCATTAGCCTCATGAAGGTTGCAGGAGCATTCGACAATCCAAAAGGCATAACCAACCATTCGAAGAGGCCCTCCTTGGCTTTGAAGGCAGTCTTCCACACATCAGAGGGTTCGATTGGTACCTGGTGATATCCTGACTTCAGATCAATTTTTCTGAAATATTTTGCCCCCTTTAGTTGATCCAAGAGGTCATCAATCTGCGAGATTGGGTACCTATTACAGACAGTGATCTTGTTCAGTGCCCGATGGTCAATACAGAGTCTCCAAGTCCCATCCTTCTTCTATACCAACACGATCGGGCTCCCACAAGGCGATGAACTTGGACGGATGTGACCTTTCTATAGCAGCTCCTAAATCTGCCTCTTGATTTCATCATTCTACAGAACGGAGCATCGATAAATTGGTCCATTGGGTAGTGGCGCACCTGGGGTCAGATCGATGGAGTGCTTGACGTGACAGTGCAGAGGAACCCCGGTGGGGGAGGTGAAGATGTCCTCATACTCCTTCACGACCTTATCCATCTGTAGTTGTCGTGCGGAGGGGTCCTGTCTGGATGCTGTGGCCACCATCTTCTTCTTTCCTTAAGGGTGTATCATCAGGAAAAAAAAATTCCCAGTCTTGGAAATGAGATTACTGCATTGTTTTGCAATAATCAAATAGATGGTGGTAGGTGGTGCTACCTCTGGTATCCTGTACAACTTATTCCCTAATGTAATAATAACAACACAAGGCCTTGATTCATACATAGCATGTCGCTTCCACAAGTATGGTTTTCCTAATAATACATCACAAACTTCAAGGGGATCAATGTCACACAATACCTCATCCGTGAAGGGCTTGACGTTGTACGGAAGGCGACACTGCTGGCTCACGCGAAGATCCTGTCCTTGGTGAAGCCACCCGATGGTGTATGGTTGTGGATGTGCTGTGGTCGGTAAGCCCAACTGCTTCACGACCTCTGCCGAAATGAGGTTCTTTTGGCTCCTGCTATCGACAATGAACTGTACCAGGGAGCCCTTTACCCACATCTGGGAGTGGAAGAGACGATCCTCCTCCTCTGGATCTTCTAGTTCATTTTTCTGGATCTTGGCGGTAGCAACAGTGGCATTGGGATCCGCGTCAATGATCTGCTTCCCTTTGTCATTCCCCTTGTCGAGTTTTGACTCAGAGTCGGAACATGCATCTAATTCTGGAACCTTTAGCTCAGCCACCAGTGACTGCTTGGCCCGACACTCACTGGTATTGTGAGCGGAGCTCTTATGGAACTCACAACACTTTCCCGTGTCCTTTTTCGTCTTCGCGGCGCTATTCTTTGCCTGCATCTTTGGTGAGTTGTCTTGGGCTACCCCACCTTGGCTTTGTACTTTGTTTTGTGTTTTAGAGGCACCTTTCCCTTGCTTCAGATTCGGAGATCCAAAGTCTCACTTCTTTTGTTTAAACTTCTGCTCGACCTTGACGGCGTATCGGTACGCTATGCCGAGCGAGGAGATGTTCAGGAATTGTATTTCTTCCTGGATGTACTTGTGCAGGCAGCCGTGGTATTTGAGTATCAAATGCTGCTCCATATCCTTGATACCCAACTTTGTGCGAAGGGTATGGAAAATATTGGTGAACTTCGGCACATCTTGGTCCCTTCCTTGCCGCAGCGTGGTCCATTTTATGTATTCATCCTCATAGCTTCCGATAAGATAGTACTACTCCTTGATGGCATCCTGGAATGAATTCCAGGTGGGTGCGGCTGAAAATAGTGAGCCGGTTTTTCATCCTTTTGCTCGCAGTAGGTTTCCCACCAGTGCTTGACGTGGGGGGCTGCTTTGAGAAGAGCGAAAACAATCTTTTCTCGACTCGAAAACTCATGAACAGAAAAATAACCCTCCAACAGATTTAACCATTTATCTACGGCATCTGTGTCTATTTGACCCTAAAATATGGGGATTTCAAAATTAACTTGTACGTTAAAGGGCGTGGCGTTTCCAGAGTAGCTGCTGGAAGTCAATGCGTCACTTCTGGGTAGCCGTTGAAGGATTTGGGAAAAACTATCCATCATCGCGTTCCATTGTCGCTCGAAGGCTTCTTCGAGCAAGATTTTGATAGGATCTCCTGCCCCCTCGTCTTTCTTCTCATCCGACATGGGAGGCCATCAGGATTTACAAGGCTGGTCTCGCAAAGGTTCAACCAGTTCAAGCCCTAACTCCTTATATCCCAACCTCGTTGGGGACATGCAAAGAAAAACAGAGAAAAAGTAGACCTCTCTGATACCACTGATCTAGACTTAAACAGGAATGCAACAAATTATAGAGATAACCATAAACACAGATATGCAGCGGAAATAATACTTCACTTCATTAATGTAAAATACTGAAATATGCTTACAAACAGTAATGGAAATAAACCAGCTAGGGCGATGGTAGCTTATCTCTGAGAAGAGATGTGGTGGCTACATGCCTCTGAACTGTCTTACAATGAGGCTCGAAGGCCTATTTATTGTTGATAAACAATGGAAAACCCTTAACATTCCAAAACCTAACCCTAGAAGATGAAACGCCAAATTGTGGGCCCCGTTTGGGTAAATTGGTACATCAACTTGCCTGGGTCATAACTTTGGCATACGATCTCCATTTGATGCGTACAATAGCTCGTTAGAAAGATATATCCGAGCACTACCACTTTGGGAGGCAACATGGGTCCATGGACCCATGTTTTCCTAGATTTCCCAAAAAACGTCGTTTAGGGCCTCAAAACGGCTCTGGAATGTCAGGACCCGAAAAAACTGCTAAAAATAGTAAGTTGTGCTACAATTAAGGAAACTGAAAATGCTAAGAGAAACAATGGTGGGGGTCCAGGAAGACTTGGCAGGTGGCCACCAAGATCCACCTGGATCATGGGGAGTATATGACACATATTTTTTTGCATATAGCTAGTTTGTGATGATATTGATGCTTATCTCTTCGATTATGATTTCTTGATGGTGGATGGTGTTTATATTTATGAGTATAGTTGCTGATGTGATGTTGTTGTTGTCATGAAATCATTATATGCTTATTGTTTCTACCATTTTTTCTTATCTTATAGAGGTTCATGCTCCATATGATGGTTATTTTTGTTGTCATGTATAGTTACAAAGGGTTGATATATTTGAAATATTGGTATGTTATGATTGTTGGTTCATGATTGTAATACCCTCCTCCCACATTTACCCAAGCTACCTGATCCACTAGGGTAAACATGTGATGAGAGGCTACTATGATGTGATTTAACTCTCCATGTACACTTAAGGAAGCGAAACCAATAGAACTAAACCAATATAACCTTCTACACATGCTACAAAACCTTTAGGATCCAACCCATCCTTCCAAGTAGCCAACCCTTGAGGAACTCAACATTTTTATTGATCTAGAGCCCCATTCACTCCTTTGCCAAGCCCCCCAAGTGACTGATAGCCCGATTCATTCCCATGAGCCTTTTTAAGTGTGACTGTAGCCTTTTTATACTAGTGGTATGCGAGTGACTGCGAAATTTAAGGCTATTTTCTAGGGCTAGGAACTAGTCGCTCCCTAGAAAATTATGAAACTTTTAGAATTCATAAAGGACATGAAGACACTACTTTTGATAACAAACTTGATAAAGGACTTGACTGGACTCCCATTAACCATGAGAAAAATTTCTTCAAACAAGTCACAAACATGCATTCTACAGGTCATAGCAACATATATAAGCATAAGGGTCTCATACTTATCTGAGAATCACTAGGAAGCATTGATGCCTTAACACATTAGCTGGATTATCATATATTAGGTCATATATTCATTGTTCATTCATTTACGAATCAAAACATGATGAGAGCCATACATCCTCACTATCATAAAAAATAATTTTAACCAGCATATAAACAACAAAAATAACATGGATATGACAACCACAAATACCACATATCAACCAACACATTTTCACATAAAACACCAAGGAAAACAAACTCTTATTAATGAATGAGTAGGCCAACAAGGTTCAAGACTTCCATATTCCACCTGAACATAGATTGGTTGAACCAAATATATATTTAGCAAATCACCCTCATGCCATATTCCAAGCATGAATGTGGGACTCATAACCAAAAATCAACCAGGGCTTCCCGAGGCTACACCACCTCACCCTCATCAATAGAACCAAGATTTACCGCAATCCAAACCAGATCATTAGACCCTAAACTGTTAATTTTTGTAACTACGGTCAAATTCCACCTTGGGAAACTCAAATTACTGACATGATGATTGCATTAGATTCATCTTTTCGAGAGGACCAAAATTGGCCTAAAGATCACCCAATTTGGTAAAGTGCAAGTTGAGTTATGACTTATTTTATTCATACATGTATTATGGAATGGGTCAGCCTTAACCACATGGGTAACTTCTTAACCCAAAGAGGACCCTCCTGAAAGCCTATAAATAGAAGAGACCTCAAGCTCATTTATATTGATTCAATTAATCTATCTTCTCTTCTCTTATTGTTTTGGTTCACACATGTTCGATGGAAGGCATTCGCTCAATAGTTTGAAATCACAGGCGTAACATTTTCTTTGATTTAGGGTTTTCAGATCCCCATATTCTAGCACAGGACTGGCTATTTTATTCCCTAGACACTGGCACACAGGCTTATGGGAGCGCCCAGGGAACCTTGGATGTTGGCACAGTTAGTTACGGGAGTTTCGAGGGCTTGAGGGTTAGATCAGCTTGTATTAGTCCTTGGATGCTCACACAAAATGGTCCTTAGAGTGTCTGGGATGTCATTGATGGTCACACAAAAACGTTATGAGAGTGTCGAGGGCTTGAAGCAGGTCTAGGTATGTTTGACGTCAGATGCCCTCATTGATGAGCCTCAATATTGCGACAAAAATGTTGCAACTCTCAAGGATACCGGCTTTACTTATCAACTCAGGGTTCATGCAAACTTAAGAGGTATTGGTACTATATGTGCAGCATACAATGTGTCCTTCCTTTGCTTTCATGAGAAAAAAGAAATGTTGTCTATTTGCAAGAATGAAAGACTGAATTTAAAAATGCTTGTAAAGTAACATGAAATCCTTTATGATTCTACTTATTAACACACTTTGCTTGTAAAACAACCCTATTTTAACCCTCTTTGTCACATGTGATGTTTTAACTAATCAAAGCATGAAATCTGATCTAGAGAGTACTAACTATTGTGTGCATGTGTAAATATAAAACAACTCATTTTTTTAATCTTTTCGCTTTATAAATGCAAATGCTAATCTTTCCTTGATCTTTGGTAGGGGAGATAGGTGTGGAGGAAGAGGGGTACAATGATTTTGATGGCTTGGAGGTCAAGTAGGGGCCTAATCCTAGATTCAATGATGATTTTTCTCAATTTGGGCTCAAAATAGACCACTATAGGATTTCCTACAGGATGTACTAGTTCTCCTACAGGATCCCCTATTTTACCATAGGATGTTATAGATTTACTATACGAAATTATAATTCATCGAATTACCAAGAAAATAAAATACAAATTGGATGGGACAATTTTTTTATTGACTAGGATGTCATAGGTCCCCATTCCAAGTGGAATCGCTCAAAAAGACCTTTGTTAACCCATGCTAAAAAATAGCAGAAAATTACTAGTCAAAAACTGGAAATTCGAGAACTAGTGAGCTAGTAAATCTATAAAATTGCTAACCTAATCAAGTGAAAATGCAATGGGGTTATTTTTCATATGAAATAGAATGTTTTTTTGATCTAATGCAAGTGGAACCAACATGATTGAAGCTCGTTAGCATGCTCTAAAAAATAGAAGAAATTTATTGTTCTTTGCCAGAAAGGAGTTCTAGAAATCTAGAGTTGGGAATAAGAAAGCTAATCCAGGTAGCTCAATGATAACTATGACCTTCCAAATATTTTCCAAAGATGAAATAATGCCTATGATCTTGCAAAAGAACTCACATCAACCATTTAACCCAATCCTACAACAAGAAATCATTAATACTAAATGGAAAAATAGAAAGAAATAAAAACAATATTTGCATGTGAATAAGAAGTGACAAGAAGAAAAGGAAATGATACAAAAGGGATCTGAGTCTCTTGGGATGGCCAAGCCCAAGAAAAATCAGAGACCTTTGGAGGAGAACAAGATTTAGAAGCTGAATATGACACCAATATTCATTATTTTCATAAATATGATTACATCCCCGCAAGAAAATACAATGGAGCTGCAAAAATACAAGTTCTCTCCACAACAACACTAATAATAATCTCCCCCTAGAGGAAAATTCAACTTGGTACTTATAAAAAATTATTAAGAATCATTACTCATGAATGGAGGAAGCTTTCCCCACCAAAATCCCTTGATTAGTGGATTTGGTTCCCAATACTAGGAATCTACATTAAATGGCAGGGAACACATACCTAGATTTTCTCAATCATTGGAGTTCCACAATTTGTGCCACAATTCCATAATATATTGTTGATTTATTATCTTATAGTGATCCTCCTGTAGTAGGGAGGAAGTCCCTAAATTATCTCCTCCTCCAAATCTTCATAATCTGCCCAATATTCTTATAATATTCCACAAAAATAAATAATATTAGGCACAAATATGCAATTATTCATAAACCTTCCTAATGAATATATTAAAGTTAAAAATACATTTTCTGATGCAAAAAAAGAGGTTTAATGTGTTGAAGGATGGTCATATGCCTTACTTTATGTTTAATTTAGAGGCATGGACCTTAATTTATGTCTAATTTAGAGGTGTATCACTCATCCAATTCACTTGAGAGCATCCAGATCTATTCTAGATGCAATCATTCAGTTATGCAGAGAGTGTCTAGATCTGTTATAGATGCTCACACAACTCCTCCTCTTAGCGTCTAGGACTCATGGATGAGCTTTATGCATTCCAAAGATTCTTCTCAGTGACAATTGTATTCAATAGTATCCAACAGTTTTCTATAGTCAGTGATAGCACACTTCAACCCTCAGAATCAGGGTTTTAATTATAAGCATGATTACATCTTTTTCATGAATATCATAGTTGTTTTGTTGCATAGACATAGTTTTGGATCATTTTACTCTCTTTTTCTGAATCATTTGATGGCGATCTAAGAAGAATAATATTTTCAAGGGTTTTCCCCATAGTGGGTTTTTCCCTGGTCTCAGACCAATCCTGGTGTCTCTATGTGTGTGCATGCTTTTCTTCTACTATTCCTTTTATGTTCCGCTACATTGATGATGATGATGACATTGTTATTTCTATATAATTGCATATGTTGATGGATAATGGTTTAGATCTGAATAATTTAATAATTATGTGGGGTAAACTTAATGTATTAATGATGAAATGAAATTATCAAAGCAAAGAACATTGTATCCCTATGAAAAATTAACATGGAACCAGAGCTGGGTCGAAGAAAATCCATGGAGATCACCTTGATGATGACACCTTTGATGAATGCAAGAAGAGGATGGTGGAGACCTAAAAGAATTATGGGGTTTGAATAAAACCCTACTCAACCCGATTATTAGGGTTTGATGGATTCTATGAGGTTAGTGTTGGAGACACAACCTTGGTTTATGGAAATGATATGAGATATAGAACCTAGCTGGTCAATGTGAAGATTCTCAAGCACTTGTGGGATATTTGATGAAGCCCTAGATGGGATAATCCCTAGTATACTTGGTTGAATATTTGAAGGCAACATTGATATATGGACCATGGACATTGGTGGCTCTTGAATATTGGTTCAAGAGGGAGAGGATCACCTCTCATTGAAGATAAGTATTTCTTGACTTTTGATGCTTACTTATTAGACTTATAGATCTGATGATTATGTTTATTTCTCGTACTTCCTGTATATGTATTTGAGTATATGGATGTTTTCAACCTCCTTGATAAGATGTGATGAGTAGATCCTTCTTAAGGATCATTTTGAGATGTACATCTAGAAAGAGATAAAGAGGTACTTGATGATAAGATGACAAAGTGATTCAAGAGGCCTATGCTTAAAGAGAAGGTGCACAGGTATTTGAATACCACAAGGTATGCATGGTATGTTGTGTTTCAGCTACTGGCTCGGTAAGCACTAAGGTATGATGAGAATGTCTCTTTCTTTAATAGCTCATAAATGCATATGAAAGTGACTTGGATCTATGTTTCCTATGATGAAAATATGCACCTAGTGTTGAACATTTTGATCTTCTTGAATTCTATGAGGCTATATAATGCCGATATATTGGTACACTTGATTTTTTTCTAACATCTATGATCTATCTATTGGACATCTCGATCCTAGAAAGAAGGCTAGCACCTTTACTCTAGTAAATGATACTCTTGATACTTGTTATGATGGATTTCATATAGAAGGATAGCTCATTGACTCATATGCATGAGTCTGTTGGTAATTCTTGCGATAAGCATGATGAAAGCATATGTAAAGATATACTGACACTTATGTTTTTGATAAATCTTTATTGAATGGCCTAATTTGATCTCATTCGTCATGAAAAGCATGGAAACCTTGATGTTAGAGGTATAACTATGAGATTGATATTCTAGATCTCTTACTGCCTATGGTATTGTCTTGATGGTATATGGTTAAACTGAATGTCCTATCTTGATGAAGTGACTTGATAGAAATTACTATTGTGTTCTTAATCTTTTAGATATGATGTTACCTATATTTGCTGCTTTGAGTCTAACCTTTGATGAAATATTGATATCATGATGTTGATAGCCATGATAGACATATGCTTATGATCTAAAAGATCTATTGTTTCTTGAATCTAGTAGAGATAGGTTGATGACATAAATAAAGATGAATGAAGTAGAACTCTAGTCAGAGGAAAAACTCTTCTCAAGACTCACACTCATATTACTATGTTCATTCTGTGTTGCTGAAGTATGATTTATGTGCATCTAACAGTATTGATCTACAACAAAATCTCATATTTGAAGCTTGTATATAAATTAAGGTTTCTGCTCCAGACACAGTCACGGATCTGGGATATCTTATCCCTAGATGCTTGCATGCTAAGGCTCAGAGAGTGTCCATGCAACTAAATATGTTCCCATGCTAACTTTAAGGGAGCGTCCAGAGGTTTGACTACAGTTGACCATCATCTAAAGTTCTTTGAAGCTATTTGAACTCTGAATCAAGGTGTCTCTAACATATTCTACCACTATAATATGATTTTATAAGTTGCTGGGTTAAATTGTTGATCACATAAAAATGAAGTATTATGCATGAAATCAGATAGTAACCTAGAAGATGTCAGTTCCATAGATGTGTTGCAGATAGCGAGATATGCAAGCAGTAAAAGCTTGAATGTTTTCCATAACATGAACATACAGACTGAACTTACTTTTGCAGGTGACCGGGACATACATACATATATGTCACTATGTTTGTGCTACAAGAGGTTGGCATGATTTGGCTGATTGATATGGATGAGTAGTCTTTAGTATTATGTCATGATACTTGATAATAACTTGGAATTTTGAATTGACGATTGGGATATGTTTTGACTATAAATCTATCTACGATAGTGAATTTGGACTTAAACGGATGTCTAACGATCTGATTTGATGATCGTTTATTTGCCCTGATGTCTATGCTATGTGGGCATAATGACGTATGTGAATATTCAGAAAAATGATTTTGTATTGGCCTCCTCGTTCCTCCCACAATGGTTGAGGTAATGATAGTTGTGATTCAACATGAAAATGGAATCTTCATGACTCATCCTTGGTGTATGAATTTGCACCTAGTGACATAAATGACTTGTATTATGATTATGATTATGACTTGATAAAGTTTGGATTGATAATGCATGATTGAAAGTATTGATACGGTACTTTGATAATGGTCGTGATCTGGATTCTCAGCTCTGATGAGCTGACTTTGTTGTTGTGATGGTACACCATTTATTTATGTAAGGTTGATTATGTTGGCTTAGCGAGGCATTATTCTTAGAGCATTTCATGAAGAAAGCTCCCTAAACCAGATATGTCTATATTTGATAGTTATCTAATGAAGTCAGAATGATGAGTTCCAAGGTATGGCTTTTATGGTTTCAATTTTATATCCTGATGATCTAGTTATGATAGGTGATGAGCCTTTGATGATATAAATCAGAGGGAGATAGCTTCTTAAGCCCGGAATGATGTATCATGGCATGATGAATCAATTTCTAGAATTTGGGAAAGAAATTCCATATTTCAAATATATTGGAAAATATTTTTGAATAATGAAAATGTAAATCCTTGGATACTCCCATTTGTAGTTCAAGATGTTGTTAAAATTTACATGGAATTTGACAGTTGTTTGAAGAATTTATGTTCCATTTTGAACAACCATCTGTATATATATGATGTGCATATAACTTTAATAAATTCATGATTGAGATACTTCATTCACATAGAGTTTCCACCGCGCATGCTTTGAAATATCTGCATGAGGTGTTCTATTGTTGAGAATGATATATTTCTCCTATGATATGTGACTACATGGATGCATTGTTGTTAATAGAGATTATTGTTAATCACATTTGAATGTTTTTTTAGTATGATATCTACCATGATATCTTGGATGAGATGTCCATAGTATGATTAAGGATGAGTACGATGTTGCTAACATGGTTAGCTATGAGGCAGAAAGAAGAAGCTCCTTATAGAGATTTCTAAGAATGATCTAGATATGACATGGGTTGAGGGTAAGCTCCATGATGAGATTCTAGGGTGGAGATATGCTCCCTTATATGTTTGGATATCCTATTTCTTAATGTGGGGTTGTAGATGTATAGATCCCCCATGAGATTCCGGGTTGAGATGTGCTCCCTGATGATATTTTGTTCGATGATTATCAATGATGATATTCCTAGTAGTAGCCCATTGGTAGAAATTCCCAATAGCAGGCTTATGGATAGATGGATGTAGATTGAGCTTCCCTTTGGTAACAAATTCTTCTTCTTCTTCTATATTTGAGAATGTTCAGCATACCAGCAGGAAGAATAAAGAGATAAGCAAGAATAAGCAAAGGATAAATCGAGATGTACAATGATGATTTGTGATGATGAGACACTTGAGATGGAAATGGCATGATTACTACATGATAGGGATGATCAGTGATGAAACATGATGACACTTGAAGATTTCAGATGGCATATTGATTGATAAACAAATATTAGCAAGTGGAATTCTCCCTAGTTGAGAGGGAGTGTTAATTTTTGCAACTACCATGAAATTACGCCTTGGAAAACTCAAATGAAAATATTGTTATTACATTATAATCCTCTTTTTGAGAGGACCAAAATAGACCTAAAGATGACCCAATTTGGTTAAGCGGAAATTGAGTTATGAATTATTTTATTCATACATGTATTATGGAATGGGTCGGCCCTAACCACATGGGTAACTGCTTAATCCCAAGTGGATCCTCGTGAAAGCCTATAAATAGAATAAAACTCAAGCTCATTTAGACTCATTCGATCAATCTGTATTCTCTTCTCTTATTGTCTTGGTTCACACAGGTTCAACAGAAGGAATTCACTCAAGGGTCCAAAATCACATGTGTAAGGTTTGCTCTGACTTAGGGTTTTCTGATCCCTAGAAGCTGGCACAAAAATGGGCATTTTAGTCCTTGGGAACTAGAAAACGAGATTATGGGTGTGTATAGGGAGGCTTGGACGTTGACACAATGAGTTATGGGAGTGTCCCGGGCTTGAGGTTCAGATCAGGTTGTATTAGTCCTCGGACACTCGCACAGAGTGGTCTTGAGAGTGTTTGGGATGTCATAGACACTCGCACAATAGCCTTATGAGAGAGTCCAAGGCTTGAAGTAGGTATAGATATGTTTAACCCTATATGCCCTCATCTAGTTCACCTGAGAGAATTCTGATTTGTTCTAGATGTAGTTGTTCAGTTATGAAAAGAGTGTCTAGATCTGCTATAGACACTTGCACAGATCCTCCTCCTAGTGTCTGGGACTCATGGATGAGATTTCTGTATTCAAAAGATTATGCTTAGTGATAGAAGTATGCAGGAGTATCAACAGTTTTTTACAGTCAGTGATAGCACACTTCAGTCCTCAGAATTAGGGTTTTGATTATAAGCATGATTAGATCTATTTCATGGATATCATAGTTGTTTTGTTGCATAGATAAAGTTATGTATCATTGTACTCTCTTTTGCTGAATCATTTGATGACAATATAAGAAGAAGAATATTTGCAAGGGTTTTCCCCACAGTGGGTTTTTCCCTAGTCTCAAACCAATCCAGTGTCTCTATGTGTGTGCATGCTTTTCTTCTATAGTTCCTTTTATGCTATGCTACAATGATGATGATGATGTTGTTGTTTCTAAATAACTGCATATGCTGATGGATAATGGTGTAAATATGAATAATGTAATGATTATATGGAGTGAACTTAATGTATTGATGATGAAATGAAATTATCAAAGAAAAGAACAATGTATCCCTACAAAAAATTAATATAAACAAGAGTGGATGCCTCTAGATCTCTCCACCTAAACTGTGAGGAGTTTTTTTTTCTCAACCTCTGAACTTTACCATGTATCCTGCCATTACCAGTCAAGAGATTCATAGCCCTACGAGGTCTCCACCCTCTAGGATTTACCGTATATCCCATCCCGGGATTCCTAGGCCTAATCAAGGGTACTCACCATAGAGATTTACCATGTATCCTGCCATTCATCAGTCGAGGATTCCTCAACTCAAATCGAGGTGTCCACATATAATCTTTACCGTGTATCCCATCCCAGGAATTTTAGGCCTTGTGAATAATCCTGAGACCACCCACTCAACTTTGAGTCCATTTGAAAATCTAGCTCAACCAAATACAAGAGAACGCACCACACCATGACTATCTAGAAATGGAAATGCAATTCTGAAGAACACTGACACACCGGGAAAAACCCATGCCAATGACAACAAAAGAACCAAGAGCACACATGCATAACCATGCATGCCAAAAATAGAAAGGAAATAATACATTCAATTTGATACTTGAAAGTATTCTCATTGTATTTGCTTGATTTTTCTCTTCCTTGCTTGATCTTTTGCTTCTTCTTGCCTTCTTTTATTTTCTTGATCCAATGTTGAAGTGCTCCAAGAAAACTCTAAGTGTTCAAGAGTGTGAGAGGGAAAGAATAGAGAGAGCTCAAAAAATGACTGACAAAAGGTATCAACTTGTTGGTTTAGGGGGTCTTAACCCAGGTTTAGAGTTATTTGCGCCAACCAAAAAAACCCTACACTACTAGCCCTTTTAGCAACAACCTCCTAGCGTAGGTTGCAGTCTCACCCAAAGCAGTATGGGGGGATGAAAGAACCAAGTTTTTGCATCCAAAGACTAGTGTTATGTCTTTTAGAGCCTCAAATTACTTTCGCGCATATCAATACACTCTTAGGGCACACTACTGCAACTCTGTCAAAATGGCCTTCAGACCTTCGCGAAGGTCTATGATCGGTCTTTGCGGACCTTTAACAGTCAATCTATCTAATGAGAGAGTAGTCCTAAATTAGGATTCACGCAAATTTACTTAAGTTATTAGTAAACAGCATTGAATGCATCATAGTCTTCGCAAAAATACTTAAACATGCAATGCGTACATCATTAACACTTATTCAAGAGAATTGCATAACATTCAATCAATATTTCATAAAACACTTCATTCATTGAGAGCATGTAGCATTAATAGAAATAAACAGAAATATGCAATAATTCTTCAGAAGTTGTCTTTATTGATCTTCAATTCAAGATTACAGACTTAAAACTACCCTATGCACACAGCTGCAGGGGTCTGCGCACTCAGCTCCGGACTCTACCTAGGCCTCTATGCACTCAGATGCAGAGCCTTTTCTCTTCTATCTAACCCACTTCTTCTACGCTATCACTTCCCATCCATCATCAATTACTATAAAAAAATTCCTTAGACTCTTTAAGACACACCTATTTGTAGCCTTTTTCATACAATGTCATGGTCCACGGACTATGGTGGATCTCAAAACTGACTCAAACTTTACATAAAACAAGGGGCTAAACTTCTTTGACTCTTATTCATCTACGCGCACCACATTCACAAATCGTAGAGACTTTGCATTATTTACAAAAATTGATCAAAACTTGGGTTATCTTAACCCGAAAACTAACCCAAGGGACCCCACCCCAACAAGACCCCAACACAAAGATCATGACTCACCCTCGAGTCACTCTGTTGGTGCTCTGATCTTACTGCAAAGACCTCTTAGCTCCATCTGGATCACTACAACTTCGACAGCACTCTGTGTTGTTGCCAGCTTAACTTCCTCAATCAATTTTTCCATGGCTAGTCCTTCTATGGCTAGCCTCATCATCTGTTGTGTCTATTGTATTCCTTTAAGCTTATCCTGAATGGAAGAAACCAAGGTTACAATCTGGCCTTTAGGAAGGCCTCCTTCTTCCGCGCTTCCTCCACTTGTGTCAGTAACTGTTTTCCTTCCTGCAATTTGGCAAGGCACTACGCTGGTGCTACGAAGTGCGTAGTTGCCCTAACTTCGTCATATTGGCACTATAACTCCCTTACCTCTGTGTTAAGCATCTACAAGTTCGTATCCTCCTATAGAGTGGCCACAACCTCCATAGCCTGTTCAAACAATGATGCACAGTCAATGACTGTGGCATCCAATGTAGCCATGCTTTCCTTTATCGCAACTCTGCGCTGCTCCCTCACCTCAGGCAGAGTTGTGATCTATAACTTTAACTGCAGCTATGTAATCTTCATGTTGAGCTCAAACACAACTCGACCAACCTCTGCTTTAGCATCATGCAAACCAACGACTAATTTTATGATTTTGGCTTATGGTTGTGCATCCTTCGGGATGTGAAGCTCAGGCATTGTCTTGCACGCCTCTGCTACTGCTGACTCCAGACTAGAGCTATGCGTCTAAAGTGCCACCTTTTCCTTCAAAGCCTACATCTTTTCAGTGAGAATTTTCTCATTATTCACTTTGTACTCGATGATAAGGTTGATGGAACACTGCTCCCTAGTTCTCAATTCATCTACCACCCTTGTATGCAGCTCGTGGAGAGTCTCCTTGGACAATGTTGCTATATTCAATACAATGTTGTTGATTGTACTAAGGATAATGCGATCTTTGGAGGAATTTTCACTAATATACCCATCTGGTAATAGTATAGCTCTGAGATCTAGAGTCCTTACTAGCTCAGTTGCTTGGCTTGTCCCAGGTGCTAGGCTCGCTTATTCGGTGCCCATCTGTATTCTGTTGGCTTGGATCTGCAGCTCACGCATATATTTTTGGACACTCCCCAGCCCCAATGTATTCATAATAGACTCTTCTCATATACTTAGCCGTCACCAAGTGTGGAAACTTAGCGTGGTCTGCGAGGTCCCAATCCTCCATTTTCAGTAGCAGGACCCTTGCGAGCCACAGGCCTTCAAAAGGGACCTGCTTAGGTAGGAGGGGTGTAGATATGGTGAACTTCTCAGAACCTAGGTCCTTTGTGACCTTAGCTTGTCCCTTCCGCGGAGGGATATATTTGGGTAGCTTTATTAGTGGTTATGCTCCTTCAGCATCAATACCTTCTGTTCTTTGGGATTCTTCCGCCTCCAGGTCCACTACCTTCTCCGACTTCTTATCTTTGTTCTGTTTCTATGTTTCAGTATGCTTTCTTGGGGATGTGTGAACCAACACCGACTTCTTCTGCTTCTCCTTCTTTGATTTGGCTGGTTGGATTTCTCTGGTAGGGGTAGGCTTTAGCCTAGGTGACCTCGGCGCCGTAGACACAGGAGCTAGAGCTTCCATACTTACAACTTCCAGGGCATTTGTCTCAGAAGAAACATCGTAAATACTCACAGTTTCAATAGCACTTGGTGCAAACATTTTGTCAAGAATAAAGTTTTGGTTTATCTCAGACAACTTAGCAAATGCGGGGCTCGCGACTAAATCTTCCCAAGCCGATTGGTTCATAGGAAAATGACAACGAATTTCACTATCACTTCTGAGAGCGCAAAGTGTTCTCTGTTGGAACGGAATGCATAATTTATAGGGAGTTTTCAATTCAAATCCATCCGTTCCCCCAATTTCTAATAATAACTGTTGTTTTGGTGGCAGATCTTCAAAGATTTTTCCTCAAATGTTGCCACCCCACTCGAGTTAACTATCTTCTGGCCATCAAGTCATGAAAAATAACTCCAACTGTCACTTTCCTATTGTGTTGCACAGTACCTTCCTCCATGTCGTAGCTTCTTGTGCACAGATTCCTAGGTTGCCTCATTGTCATTCGCTGTGCAACCTGCTCACTGCGTTGCCCTCCAAACTTGGAAGTGTAGTTTATAGTCCTGCGCTCCCTTGCAACTACCTGGAGCACTAAGACTATCCTCTTGCCATATAGTCATTGTGCAGGATCTCCTGTATACAACTTCAACCTTCTCCCATTCACTCTTCCCGGAAAAGGTTCCTGATTTAGCTTCACGAGCTGAAATGTGCCTCTGTCTATAATTTCTTTGACAATGGCCCTAACCAATGCATTTGGAATTTACCGAGAAATTTAGTGAATTTTTTATCATATAACAGGATGAGATCGTTTACCTTGAAATTGCGAAGCTTGATATGGCAATCATGCCACGCTTTTTCACATTCCTTTTATACTTGTTGATGGAATCCTGCCAAAAATAAATCTTCCTTGAGCTCCATCTGCTGTGCAAGCCGTTCTTCTAAGGCCTCACAATCCCCCATATCTGTTAGCACTATGATGTGCAGACTAGGTACAATGTACTCCAACGACATTTCGGCTTCGAACCCATATACTAAGCTGAACGGTGTTTGCCCTGTCATCTTTTTACAAGTAGTCTTGTAGGCTCATAGTACTGTAGGTACGCGCACATCCCAGTCATTCTGCTACTCGTTTCAGATATTTGTCAGCGTGTTCTCCAAAATATTATTAAAGCTTCAACACTTCCATTGGCCTATGGGTGATATGGTGTACTCTTCTGATGGTAGACCTAGAATTCTTTAGTTAAGACATTGATTGTATCGTTTAGGAAGTGCATACCCTTGTCACTCATCAACACCTTTGGGTAGCCAAACCTAGTTAAGACATACTCAAACAAAAAATTTGTTGTCGTAGCCCCTGTACAATCCTTAACCAGTGTTGGGCTAATTTATTAACATAAATTAACACAAATATTTCATTATCAATCTAGGTCTGTAAAACTTGGAGGCATGTCCAAAATTTATGGGTATCAGATGTAATCAAGATTAGAAGATAAAATATGAAGAACTAAGGAAATACATTTTATAAATATCAATCTAATTAAATAATTTCTAATTCACTGATGCAATATATGTAAGATGAAGTGGCTCCTAACTTAGGAGATCCATTTGTGTCCCTCTTCTACAATATTACTTGATGAATAGAAATAAAAAACCATTAATTGACAACAGCTTAAGATGCACAAATAAATAATGAAATAGGCTCCTAACTTAGGAGATCCTTGATATTCCTCATCACAAATTCATTCATCATAATGTTATTGTTAGAAAACTGGAATTGCATAAAACTACTTGAAAACAAGAAAGATGAACTCTAGTTTTTATTCATTAATCCAATAGAAGGAGGGTTCAACTTGAACACTAGATTGTCCCTTCAAATGAAGATGATAAATAAACCAAGATTCATCAGCAAATATAAATCATCATACACCAAATAAAGTAAGAAAATCTGAAGCAAAACAAGTAAACAAATTTTAAGCAACTAGTTTATGAAAATAAAGCTAGTTTAACGATGAAGTGTACTTAGCTTGGAGTGGGGGCCCTCCACCCTTTCTTTGCACACTTGAAGAGTTTATAAACTACTTCAACTTCAGTTAATCATCCACACATTGAACAACAAAATGAAAGTAGAACATGTTCTTCAAATTAACTTCAAATATTCAAATGTCTCAACATAAAATTATACAAATTCTACATGCATAAACCTTCAAAGTTTTGGCTTAAATAGAATATCATGAAGCAAACTGATCTAAAGTATCTCTAAAAATTATATATATCCATATCCACCCATCCAAGTCAAATTCATCCAACCTATCACTACAAATATGGAAAACCCCATGAAATCATAAAACTACCCTTTTTCCTAGGGATTTTATGAATGACTGGTCCTATTTGACCAACTTTGACCGGGCCTGATTTAGCTTGGTTTGACCTAACCAATTGGAGTTATTTCAGTCCTAGTTCCCAAGCTTTCCATAAATGTATACAGCTCGTGCCCAGGTGTCCTGAAAATATGACATTCATATATCTATTATAGGAATTTCTAATTTTGTCCAAAAATTGCACTTGAAATCCAATTTTCATAAAAACTTCTAAAAATTGAAAAATTAAATTTAAATACTTGAATATGCATAAAATACATCAAAATGAGGTGGATGTGATGGTAAATGGATGGAAAAATATAGAAACTAAGTATGTTTTCTTAAGCAAAACTGGACCAAAAATGAGGACCAACATCTCCCCCTTGCTGATTCACAAGCATGTCCTCATGCTTGTTTCTTCCTATTGGATTTTTTGACCGCTGCTGGGAATCTTGTGCCTGACCCTGATGCTTCCTTCTATGCTGCCTTTATCCCCATGTTGTGTTCATCCTTGTAAATAATAGCTTTGACCTTCTGTTTCTCATATTTTTTTTTCCACATGTTTTCATATTTAAGCCACTTGAATGCCTGTTTGAAAAGTATATCATTCTTTCTCTTTAGTTTGCCTACCTCCTCATTTCATTCTCCCTCACTAACTTTGCATTATTTTTATTGTATTCTTTATTTTTTTTCTTTCAAGTGCTTTTCTGGGATCTTGTTTATTTCTAACTGATCTGTCAATTATTTGATTTTGCTCAAGTGCAACTCTTTTTCTAATTCCTGTGTATCCTTTGTAAATGATATGGCCTCTACATTATCAAAGTATGAGTCGTTTTCTAAAGCTTCTTTATCCAATATCTCAATTATGTCTTCTACCCATTTCTCTGCAGTAAGTGTTTCAACAATCTGCACTTCTTGGTCCTTGCTACTTGTTTTTGTTGGAATCTTCCTCCTATGCCTCCTAAGAGTGGATATGAAGGATGTTTCTTTCTCAATCATGACAAATTTTTTTTGCTTCTTATCCCTAGTTCTTGGATAGAGTGGTGAATTCATGATGACTCTAGTTTCCTGATATTTTTTGTATTGTTCTTCTATGACCTGTTCTGCATGCTAGTTTTGGACTAAAAACTCTTTCCAAATTATACCTTGAATTCTTACTTGATGCTCTACAAGAATTTTTATTAGTCCTTGATGATAAAATTGAGCTCATTTTGGTTTATTCTCATTTTTCATTGACTTAATCATCTTGATGAGATTTTGGGAAAAGAAATATGGCAAGTTTATTTTAACTTCTCCTTTAATGTGTTGGAGCAACCTAACATGGTATAGATGTGCCACACTATGTCCTCTATCACATGTGAAGAATTTTTGAATGATTAAAACTAACTCTCCCCATGGCTTGTTGAACCATTCCCTAGGTATGCCTTTAGTTCTATCAAAAGCTCCCTTCATGTTCTTCTCTAAGAACAAATTCCATGCTTTCTCTTTGAAGTGTATACTTTTATGATAGTTTTCTCCTGTTAATGGAAGACCCAATGCTTGGGAGATGTATTTCGGAGTCACTGGAATGATTAATTTTCATACCATTGTTTGATGCTGGGTATAGTTGTTTACAAACTCCGTGGTTATACTCTCACTGTGACCATTAAACCTCTGAAGAAAACTTATAAGCCCTGCTTGATATAATTTTTCTACTGTTTCCTTCTTCCACTGTTCAATTTGAAATTTCGGTTCTATTCTGGTGGTCATGTTTTCTGAAAACCAATTGATATATCCTTCTACTGTCATTAACCTCATTTTTGAAAATGAAAATAACAATCATTCATGCATAAAGATCTTTTTGATTCAGTTAGTAGTAGGGCTTACCTTTCTCCTGATACTCTTTAGAAACAATAAAATCAGGCTTGTTTAATCTCTATCTCACTACAACAATAAGTCATTGTTCTTTTCAAAACATTACCCTTGTAAATGAAAAAAAAAACAAACATCCTACTTATTCTCTGATGCAAAAACCATTCTTGGTTCTGTTCTTCTTTCACCAAAACTCTGCTCTGTCCATATAAATGAAGTGTTCTTCTTATGCATATCATTCATTATATTCTCTGTTTATAAGAAAAGAAATTGAAAATCGAAACTCTGTTTTGATTTTGTTTTTTTTTTTTAAATATGTATATATAAAAAAAATCATACCATAGCTTCTCCTTTCGATTTTCTTTTTTTTTTTCTTATAACTTTCCTATGGTTAACAAACTCATTTATATGTCAAATTGAAGTCATTCTCGAGTTCACTATTTGTGCAATCAAGCCCATTGTTTGTGCAATCATGCCATCTATTTGTGCGATCAAGCCATAACTAATTCACTATGTATTCAACCAACTCGGTGAGATCACGTGTTTTATGCAATCAAACTACAATTTAACACTCTGTCTCATCAACCAATCTTTGGTGAAAACATGTGTTTATGCAATCAAACTACAACTAATTCACTATGTATTCAATACTTTGTTTCATCACCCAACTCGGCGAATACATGTGCTTATGAAACCAAACTACAACTTAACACTATGTTTCATCACTGAACTCAGCGAAAGCATGTACTTATGCATTCAAACTACAACTAACATTTTGTTTCATCGATCAACTTTGGCAATTTCATGAGTAAACATGGAGGATATGAATTGATTTACTTGTTTGCAATGGAATGTCGTGATTCCCTTTGTGTCGTGGCTCAATCAACCTCCGTTTCATCATGTTTTCTACTGTTAATCTTCATTTAAAAACCTTATTTCTTTATTGATGGTAGAGTCTTAATAAATGACAGCATTAACAAATAGTAAACAATGGTTGAAGCACTATCTTATATCTCGGAGTCAAACTTTGTGTCTCATTAAAAAGACTCTCGAGATTTCCTCATCAAAACATTCGCTGAATTTATTGAGAGAAATCGAGTTTTGGTCTTACCTTCTTGCTCACGAGATCTTCCTTAGTTAACTCCACTTGCTCTTACACGACTACTAGTTTTCTCGGCTTATCCCTCAGTCTACTCTGCTTTTTCTTCTTATCTCTCCGATTCTTCTCTGCTATATTTCTTGCCTCCTCTCTCTCAGTTTGATTTCCTTTTCTCTGTCAAACCATTCACCTCCGACTCTCGAATGTGTGCTAAATAGCTTACACAACACTCACCATTCTCCCTGAGCTTGCAAATGGTTGTGATGGTGGAGAGAAAATGATTTTTACAAAAGTCTGTGTGTAAAAATGGTGGAGGTGTAGTGTATGAGTTCTGGTTGAATGCAAAAACCCATGGTGTTGTTTTTATTGAAACGTTCATTGCTGTGTTTTCAAATTTTGGTTGACCGTTCCCACATGCTACGATCTCTGACTGCTTCCCTTCATGGTTGTACTGCATTTCTTCATGGTTGTCCTGCGTACCTACCCACCATGCTTACCTCCACATCTCGGCGTTTATTACCTTAACCTTTGACTGTTGTTTTACTCATATCACTGTATAGTTAGTCTACCATATGTTTCATTTCCACCGGCTCGTATTGTTATTCCATTTCATACCTATTCACAGTGCATTGTGATTTGATCACCGTGCCCTTGAATTTCATTATAGTTCCATTGCATGGCCTTATGCCCATTAAATGTCATCATACCTCCACTTCATATCCATTTCCCACGTCTTATGCCTCTGAAACATTTTCATAATGTTTGTTTTCATCGCATGGCATTACATTATTTGTGTTATGATAACCTTACCCTTTTATAGCATCATTTTATGTGCTTTGATTATAACTTGTCGAAATGAATTATTTCGATTTCCTTTACTTGTATTATTTCATAATGCACATATTTCAATATATGTAATTTAATTTTAAAATGACCATGTTTATATCATAGTTAAAATTAAATTTATGATACTAGCTTGTGTATGGTTTTGTAGGTCTAGGGTTTGATTATTGGACCGTATATTTTAATCCATTTTCTTTTCAAAAGAAAAATACTTAGGGTTAATATGATGTATATATGGAATATGAAATGAATATGTGGTATTTGGAGTATGTTTATGAATATGTGGTAGAATAATGAGTATGGAGGTGAATATATATGAATAGGATGAGTAGAATAATGAATGTAGTAAAATGTAGGTAAAATGTGCATGTCAGGTACTAAATTAATCTTAACAATCTATAAAAAAAAAAATTTCAAGAGAAAAACATTTTACTCACTATACATTAATCCTTGATAGTATTTGATGATGTCTTCTAGTCAAGTAATAGGTGAAATTGTCTTTAAGGGATCGTCTAAGATAGATTGAAATGTAGACTTTATTTCGGCTTCATGTTCTTGCTTTCTTCATTAATTTAGGATCATTAATTGTTGATGTCGTTCAAGCCCCTTTTGCAATCGGTACTCGATGAGTCAGGTCCCTTCTATCATGTATTTTTTATGCAGTATTTGTCATATAATACATGTTTCTTCTAACATTTTAGGTCCCTTCTGCACAATGTTTCCAATAATGTTTCAGGTCCCTTTTGCAATACAATTCAAGTTCCTTCTTCAATTCAGTTACTCAAACTTTCAGTTTCTCAAATTGAGTTTCTTATCTGAAGACTTTTCCTCAAGTCTTGTATTGTTTTGTAGGGTGCTTTCTACAAAATCAAACTGTCGTCAAAGTTAAATAAATTTTGTGAATTCATGCAGGCCAAACTTGTTGGTTTTCCTTCATGAATTCATGTTTGCTTTGTGCCAGTTACCTGGTTTTCACAAGCAAACTTATATATATATATATATATATATATATATATATATATATATATATATATATATATATATATATATATATATATATATATTATTATTCTTCTGGAATAATGGGAGGCATATTGCTATGTTGTTCCATTACTTCCATTCAGTATCTTTTGACATTTGTTTCATAAAATCTTTTTTATTGATAGGCTTATTGTAAACTTTAAGCTTATGTCCATTAACTACAAATGATGTAGCATCTTGATTAATTGTTTTTATCTTAACAACTCCATTATCAAAGATCTCTTCTATCTCATATGGCCCGAGCCAATGAGTTGTGAACTTTGCCTTGAAACCTTTGAATTTGGAGTCAAACAATCATGCCCAATCTCCTTTGTTGAATGTTTTGTTCTTGATGAATCGCTCATGCCATTTCATTCGTTGTTGCTGCACAAGAGTTGTGTGTTCTACTGCTTGCTATCTCTGTTCATCCAATTGATTTAATTCCATTACTCGGTGTTGTTTTTCTTCATACAATTCTAGTCCTATCTTTGTTGCTAACTTGAATGTGTGTATCTGAAATTCTATGGGTAACTGGACTTCTTTTCCATACACTAACTGGTATGGACTGAACCCAGTTTTGTTTTTCCATGTTATTTTGTATGCCCATAATGCATATCTTAACTTTTCTTACTAGTCCTTCCTATTCATTTGTACTATCTTTGTCATGATATTTTCCAGGAATTTGTTAGTCGACTCCATTTTGTTGGCGACGTTAGTACGGTGTTGATTTTGTATGTTTGATCTTGTACTTCTTTATAAGATCAATAACAAGCTTGGAAGTGAATTGTGTGCCTTGGTCAATTACAATCTGTCTTGTACTCCAAATCTGACAAAGATTTCCTCAAAGAGGAATATGACCACTTTGTTTTCTATTGCTCTTGCTACTGCCTTTGCCTCAACCCACTTAGTAACATAATCAGTACATACCAAGATGTACTTCTTTCCGTTTGATGGTAGATTTATTGGTCCCACAAAATCTAGAGCCCATTACTCAAATGGTTCTATGAGCACTTGCGGCTTAAGTGGCATTTCATATGATATTATTGGCCTTCCTATTCTTTGGCAAATGTCACACCTCTTGACATAGGCTTTGGAATATTTAAATATTGTTGGCCAATAGTAGCTGAGTTGCAGCACCTTGTAGGTTGTCCGCTTGTCTACAAAATGACCACCACATGGCTCGTCATGACATGCTTTCAAAATTTCTAATATTTCATCTTCTCTAACACATTTTCTTATTATCAGATCAAAGCTAGTATAAAAGAGATCACCATTGACCCAGCTATATCTATAAATTTCTCTAATTATCTTTCGTTTTTGTTTCTTTGTGAATTGGGATGGTAATTTTCCAGAAGATAAATAGTTTTCTATATCTACAAACCATGGTGTTTTGGCAGTTATTGCAAACATATGTTCATCTGGGAAATGATCTGAAATAGGATTTGGATCATCAGGTGTATGAAGCATTGAAAGGAAATTAGCTACTTGATTATTGTTCCCTGGTTGATCTTGAATTGTAATATTAAATTCCCGCGTTAACAATAGCCATCTTGTAATTCTACCGTTTGTGGTTGCTTTGTTCATTAAAATATTTGATTGTTGAATGGTCTCTATGAATGAACACTTGGTAGCCTATTATGTAATGCCTGAATTTGTTTACTGCATGTACTACAACTAACATCTCTTTTTCTGTGACCTTGTAGTTCAATTCTGTTGGTGTTAAGTTTTTACTTATGAAGTATATAGCGTAATTAAAAAAGTTTTTTTTCTATCCAAGTGATGCACATATAGCTGTATTAGATGCATCAGTGGAGATATGAAATGGCAAAGACCAATTTGGTCCTTGAAGAATGGGGGAAATTAATAGTTTTTCTTTCAATAATTGAAATTCATTTTGACAATGAATTTTCCATTGGAATTCAACATCTTTTGCAAGTAACTTGAATAGAGGCAGTGCTATTTTACCAAAATTTTCAATAAATCTCCTATAGTAGCCTGCATAACCAAAGAAACTTCTTACCTCCTTTTGAGTTTTATGTGGCATTAAATTCACAATGACTTGTATTTTTGCTGGGTCCACCTTAATTCCTGATGAGGACATATGGTGTCCCAACACTATCCCCTTTGTTAACATCATGTAGAATTTTTCATTCCTTAGGGACAAATTTGTCTCTGTGCATTGTTTTAGAAATTTCTCAAGCTTTTTCAAACAATCGCATATGTGTTTCCATATACAGTGAAATCGTCCATATAGACATTTACACATTCATGGATCAAATTAGCAAATATTGCAAGGACTGCTCTTTGGAAAGTAGCAGGCACATTACATAGCCCAAAAGGCAAAACATTGTATGCATATGTTCCCCATGGGTAGGCAAATTTTGTTTTGTCCTAGTCTTATATTTCTATTCTAATCTAATTATACCCACTAAACCCATCTAGAAAAGAAAAAAAATTCTTCCCAACTAATGAATCTAGGACTTGGTCAATAAATAGTAGCAGGAAATGATATTTTAATGTTGCTTTGTTTAATTCCCGATAATCTACACATATTCTCCACTTCCCATTTTTCTTTGGTACTACCACTAAGGGAGAAACCCATTGACTATCATAAATAGAATAGATGAATCCAACTTGTAATAGTTTCTATAGTTCTTCTTTCACTATTTCCTTCATCATGGGGTTCATCCGCCTTTGAGGCTGCCTCATTGGTTTAATATGGTCATCAGTATAGATGTGGTGGATACATGTGTTGGGGTGAATTCCCTACATGTCTGTGTAATCCCAGGCAAAAGCTTTTGAGTATTTTTGTAACAATGCTATTACCTCTTGTTCTTGCAACGATTGTAAGTTATTACCAATATTCAAATGTTTTCTAGGATAAATCTCTATTGTTTTAGTTTTTGAATTGGTAATTGTATTTACAGGAAAAATATCTGTGAATGAATCTTGCAGTGATTGAATTGTGCAGGTTTCTTGAAAACAGTGGTTCAAAAGATTACTTGCAGCTTCATACTGAGTTACTCTAAGCTACTCTAAAATATTCGGTTCTGAGATGAAAAGATCCAATAGATCTTCATTCTCCTCTTCTTCTCTAAGGTCAAAGACTTGGTTAATACTTAGAACTGATTTAGTTTGTTGTTGTTCTTGTCCTTCAAGCAATGATACTAAAGAAGGTGCTTGTGCTGGAGAATAAAGTGCGATGTGCTTTCTCTCATCCCATGTGCAATAATCATACTTCTCGATCTCCATCCTATAAAGGCATCAACAATGGCTAACCACAATCTACCTAAGATTAGAGGGTGTCCTTCTATGTTTATTTTCGGCTGCAAAATGAGGAAGTCTACAGGATACTCCCATGAATCCAGAGACACTATGATATCTTCTAATATTCCTTCTAGTATAACTTTAGATATGTCTGCTAACTCTAAAATGGTAGTAGTAGATCTAATGTTGTTTAAATCTAAATGTTTCATTATATCTATAGTCATTATATTTATATCTGCTCCCAAATCTATTAATGTGTTTGGAACTGAAAAATTATTTATTGAAATAGTAACCATAGGGATACCAGGGTCAATATAATTTTCGACTGTTGTCTTTGTAGACATGAGGTTAGCTAGTTTTCCAATGACTTGGATTGTAATAGGATCCTTTTTATTTTTACGAGTTTTCTTGATGTATAATTCCTTTATTGTTTTAGCATAAATTGGAATTTATTTGATTTCCTGCAATAAAGGAATTTTGGCATAAGCATTTTTCAATTCATCCAAAATATCAAATTCAGGAAGGGACATTTGAATTTTCTGCTCTACTAACCTCTTTGGATAGGGTGGTGTTTGAGTTATTATATTTTTTCCTTTCTAACTTTGATTTTTTGGATGTGATGTTTCAGGTTGTTCTCCTTGTTCAGCTAGTTCTTATATGATTGGAGGAGAATTTTTATGCAATACTTTCCCAAACCTTAAATGGACATCATTTATGGGAAGAATGGAGTATGTTGGAAAACATGTTGCTTCTTCCACATTGTATGCAGGTTTATCCATTTTGTTACTTGTATTTGCTACCGCTGAGCTGGTAATTGAGTTGGTCTAGGCTGTTTTGAAGGCAACTGTAGATGTTGTGGTTGTGTTAGTAATGGTGCGGGATTCCGTTGTGGAAATGGCATGGACTGCGATATTGTTGAAACTCTTGGTATGGAAATGGTTGTTGATATTGTTGCTGGTATTGTTGTTGGTATTGTTGAGGATACATTTGTTGAGGTGTCTAATTTCCATAACTATATCCTCTCCAAACTTATGTAGGCTGGTTTTTATATTGTTGTGGAGGCCAAGCTTGCCATGGCATTGGGGTATTCCAAGAGTTTTGAGGAGGCTACTAATAGTTTTGTTGAGGGAATTGTTGAGGAATCCTTGGCTACCAAGGCCTTCTTGGTGCCACATAGTAAAAACCTTCTGCTCCTTGTACTTCTTCTATTAGATTCATTTGCAATTCTTTCAACTTTAGAAAATTTTCTATTGAATGGTTTTTTGTGCAAAGGCCACATACCTAAACACTATCTAAAGGACATTCTCTTATTTCATGCCTATTTTTACATTTGGGACAAAAGATTGCGAAGATTTGTTCTTGTTCTTCTTTCTTTTTGTTTGCTTTCAGAACATCTACTTGTTTCCCTTATGCAATTAGAAGATTAGTTTTGAATTTTTCCAGCATGATTCCTATCTCTGCTCTTGTTATCCCTCCAGCTACTGACTTTTCTACTTTTGAACTAATATCTCTCCTTCTAGTTTTTGATCTCCCTCTTGAATGTTTTTGACATAAATATGTAATTTCATGAAATGGAAAGTTTGAAATATCACCCTTGCCCATTACATTCAAAATGTCAAGATATTCATCTCTTATACCTTTTAGAAAGATTGTGTGGATGGTATTTGAGTTCAGAGAGTGTTGTTTAGATTTTTGAAGATTGTAAGAAAATCTTTCCAAATACTCTTCTAAACTTCCGTCTTCTTGTTGTGTCATTCTAAAAACATCCTCTTTTGAGTCCCTAGGCCTGAAATAGGCTTAATACTTTTTATGAAAATTTTTCTTCATGTCATCCCAAGAAGTGATTGTATGTTCTCCTAAACCCATGAACCATTTTAATGTTGATGCTTTCAAAACTGTAGGAAAGAGGCAAAGCTTGTGTGTGTCATCTATGTATCCATAAGTTCTACACAAGATATTGAATTCAAACATAAATGAGTTAGGATCTTCAGTTTACATTCCATAAAGTTAGGCAATACAAAAGGTAAAATGTTTTTCATTTTCACTTCTTCTCCTAATATTGCACTTGTGTCTAATATTGGAAAGCTAAAAGTAGCTTCCTGATCATCTTGTTAATTATCATTTAGTATTTTGTTGTCATACTTTGTTTTTCTTTCTTCTTCTCTCTTTCTATCAACTTCTCTTCTTGCTTCTTCCTCTCTTTGCCTTCTCCATTCTCTTTGTTGTTTTTCATATTCAAGTCTCTATTTTGGGGTGAGAATAATAGATCCTTGCCCTTCTTCTGTCATAGCTTCAACTATTTCGATCACAAATTGAGATTCAAGTTGTTGCTTATTTTCAAAAATAGATTGATCCAAGGGTTCAAAAATGGGTTGATCTATTGGTTTAACATTTTTCCTTATTTCTTTTTGTTTTTCTGAATTGGGTGTTTCTTTTGGAGTTTGTTTTCTTTTTCCCTCCTAGGCTAACAAGGTTTGTCTTTCAATTAAAGTTAATCATTGTCATGTTCTTTGTTTTTCTTCTAATTACTCTATTGTTGGTTTACCAACAACCAGTGTAGTTAGTCTTGATGTTACTACTTCTATGGATGGGGGGTATTGTTTAATATACCTTTCTGATCTCTACTCTTAGACATAAAGAAACATAACTAAGAGAAACATAACATAACTAAATTTTTATTATTTTTGTTTTGTTGTGTTTTTTTCTTAGATTTTGCTTTTATCCTCTAATTGACTATGTTGATGAATACCTCCTCGACAATGGCACCAAAATATTGGGCTAATTTATTAACATAAATTAACACAAATATTTCTTTATCAATTGAGGTTTGTAAAACTTGGAGGCATGTCCAAAATGTATGGATATTAGATGTAATCAAGATTAGAAGATAAAATATGAATAACTAAGGAAATACATTTTATAAATATTGATCTAATTAAATAATTTCTAATTCACTGATGCAATATATGTAAGATGAAGTGGCTCCTAACTTAGGCGTTCCTTTATATTCCTCATCACAAATTCATTCATCATAATGTTATTGTTAGAAAACTGGAATTGCATAAAACTACTTGAAAATAAGAAAGATGAACTCTAGTTTTTATTCATTAATCCAATAGAAGGAGAGTTCCACTTAAACAATAGATTTTCCCTTCACATGAATATGATAAATAAACTAAGATTCATCAGCAAATATAAATCATCATACACCAAATCAAGTAAGCAAATCTAAAGCAAAACAAGTAAACAAATCTGAAGCAACTAGTTTATGAAAATAAAGCTAGTTTAACAATGAAGTGTACTTAGCTTGGAGTGGGGGCCCTCCACCTTTGCTTTGAACACTTGAAGAGTTTATCAACTACTGCAACTTTAGTCAATCATCCACACCATTGAAAAACAAAATGTAGGTAGAACAGGTTCTTCAAATTAACTTCAAATATTCAAATGTCTCAACATAAAATTATACAAATTCTACATGCATAAGCCTTCAAAGTTTTGGCTTAAATAGAAGATCATGAAACAAACTGATCTAAAGTATATCTAACAACTATGTCTATCAATATCCACCTATCCAAGTCGAATTCATCCAACTTATCACTAAAAATATGGAAAATACCATGAAATCATAAAACTACCCTATTTCTTAGGGATCTTATGAATGACTGGTCCTATTTGACTAGCTTTGACTGGGCCTGATTTCGCTTGGTTTGATCGAACCAATTGGAGTTAGTTCAGTCCTAGTTCCCAAGATTTCCATAAATGTATCCAGATCATGGCCAGGTGTCCTGGAAATATGACATCCATATAGCTATTACAAGAATTTTTGTTTCTGTCCAAAAATTTTACTTGAAATTCAATTTTCATAAAAACTTCTAAAAATTGCAAACCTGAATATGCATAAAATACATCAAAATGAGGTGGATGTGATGGTAAAGGGATGGAAAAATATAGAAACTAAGTATGTTTTCTTAAGCAAAATTGGACCAAAAATGAGGGCCAACAACCGGTTGTGCTTCTGCCCATCTGGTGAGATATTCCGTCATGGTGATAATATAGTGCGCACCTATTTTTTTCCCGAGGGCTAAATTGTCCCAATGAAATAAATCACCCATTTATCAAATGGTTGCAAATATACTTGCTGATGTAATGGCAGTTCATCCCTTTGTGATGGTATGCCAGTTCTTTGACATGCATCACATACCTTACAATATGCCTTGGAATCCTTGTGCAAGGTTGGTCACAATAGACCTGCACGCAAAATCTTCTGTGCATTTGCCTTGCCTGCATAATGACCTCCCGCATATCCTAAATGAGCTTCAACGAGAATGCTATCCTGCCTAAAATCATCCACATATCTTCGCAATATTTCATCTGTACCCATCTTATACAAATGCCCCACAATAACTAAAAAATCTGTCACGTGCACTACTAATTCCTTCTTTTGATGACTTGTATATCCTTCTGGTGCCATCCATGTAGCCAAAAAGTGAATAATATCGACAAAGTGATCATCCACTACGTGCACCGCAAAGAGTTGTGCATCTGGCAACCCTTCCTCCAAGTTATTAGGCTCATCTCTTGTTTCGATCTGCGACAGATGGTCAGGTCTTGCATTTAACCTCCCTAGCTTCACAATGACTTGAAAGTCATACTCTTGAAATAATAGTAACCATCTGCAGATCTTTCCACCCAACACAAGCTTATTGACCAGGTATTTCAAGGCATAATGATCTTTGTACATCTTGAAATGACCTCCTAAAAGATAATGCCTGAATTTCTGCAGCGCGTACACCATGGCCAATCCTTCGCACTCAGTCATTGAATAATTCTTCTCGGCCTTGGATAATTTCCTACTCACAAAGGCTATAAGATGTTCCATTTCTCCTTCACCGGCCTGCGTTAACATTGTACCCAATGCAATGCAATGCAAGAGGCATCCACATGTGCGTGAAACTCCTTTTTCTAATCAGGGAATACCAAGATCGGCGCAGTGACCATCTCTTATTTCAATACATCTAAGTTGCACTGACATTCTTCGTCCCAACTGTTAGCTCTTGAAATTTCACCTCCGGCTGAGAAAGGTAAACCTCAAGGCTACATCAAACCATTCAGCCTCGTAGCTAGCCCTACGGGGTAGGAGAAGGCTCTCTCCGGTCAATCTCGGTAGATCTTCAATGGGATGAGATGACCAACAAGGTAACAGTGATATTAGGCTATTAAACTGATTATAAAGGTTGATTTGGGGATTTTTTGGGGTTTTTGGTGGCAAATTGAGGAGCTGCAATTTAGGGTGCGGGGATTTGACA
Source organism: Pinus tabuliformis (assembly GCA_031772625.1). NCBI lineage: Eukaryota > Viridiplantae > Streptophyta > Pinopsida > Pinales > Pinaceae > Pinus > Pinus tabuliformis. The sequence continues at coordinate 820,567,131 of CM062807.1, forward strand.
CAGTTTCTGCAGGGGGTCTTTGGGGCAAGGTAGGAACCTGTATTGATGTCTTTAACTGAAGTGGAAGATTAGGAGAAAAGATAAGAAGGCTAAAGAGAGAAAACAATGGATTTGAATTCTCTTTAGACAGCAGAAAACATAGAAATTAAACAAATTTAAAAGTAGAGCATGGCAAGCATGAATTCTAACTTTATCACTTCATTTGTTTAATATGCAGCAGTATAGAAAAGAAATGAATCACATAAAAAATCTTACAATAACATGAAGAAACAAACCATCAACACAATGATTCCACAAGAATCCCAAAGATGACTGCAAAACCCTGGTCTTCCTTAGCCAAAAATTGCAGAGATACAAGTGAAAATATACAATGATAGCTTCTCTCTCAAGAGTCCAACCATGAAAATGAGCAAGAAAGTACATAATATAGATGATCTAACCTCTTTCCCTGCCTCCATGGGTCGAGCTCACTATCCTAGGAGCTGTTTGAACCACTTCTAAACTAAGCACTACAAAATAGGCAGTCAAAACAACTTGCCTCTATAGACTTGGAAACTAGTTCATACATTCAATTTTTACCTTTTACATGAAAGAATCTTCTAGAAGAGTTAAACAAGAGTAAAAGTATCCAAAAAGTGTCACAATTACGTCCAAGAGGACCACCACCAACCTCAAAAAGTCAAACTGGAGCTAAACTGCGTTTTGTGAGCTGAACTGGTCAAATCTGGCAAAGTTTCCTCAACGGGTCGCACACATTGGCAGCTCTGTTTGGAGGCCTTCCCGGTATCCGAATTAGGTACAGGATAGCTGGTTGGAAAGGTAATTGAGTTGAATTTCCAACCCAACTGGAATCTTTAAATTTGGAGTTCATTTGACCTGTCAAAAATCAAATCTCCCAAGACTGGTCAAAAAGTGCCAAATGAGGCTGCCTCAAGGAAGAGTGTTGTTACAGTCAACTTTTGAATGCCTTCCTCAACCCCAAATTTAGCCCATGAAATCTCATTGGAAATTTCTTTGTGTCTAGTTATCATGTTACCCATCAAGAAAATCATTTGGTAAACCCAGCTAGGAGAAAACTTGATTTTCCCAAGGTCACTTCAGAGGTGTCTTTGATTCTCCTGAGGCAATGGTATTCTTGACATTTATCTCAAACCATGACACCTGTGTAAAAAGTGAAGAATGGTTTTCTTCCTTGGCATGTTTTGGACAAAAAACTCTCTCAGTTTTCCCAAATTCATCTTTCATTGCTCTGGAACATCATTTGAGTGCGACTTGTCATGATGCGTGAAACAAGGAATTTTGTCGAAATGAAGCGAAATGAAGGGGATAGGGGGCTTCTAAATTCTTGGGGAAATTTTTGGAAGTAGGGAGGGATGTTAGGAAGTAGGGGAAAGTGGAATCTCAGAGGTTGAGTGAGGGGAAGGGGTGAAAAAGGGCAAAACACAGGCCCAACCTAGAAAATTGCCAGGTTGTAGCTAGAAACTAGGGTTTGTGCAAAAATGAGGAATTTGGCGGATCTAAGGGATGAGAAGTGTTTGATAAGGTACTTTAAGGATAGGGGAATGTGTATGAACATCAGGAAACAATTTTTGCCGGTGATTTGACCATCCAAGAGAAATTGCCTTCAAAACCCTAGGAGAGGGAAATGACCTTGCCTAGGTGCAACTGAAGCATGAATAAGGTGTAAAATGACTCATTCGACACTGACATGATAATGAAAACCCTCTGAATGATGATAGGCTCAGCTGAATGATGACATGGACTGACATTTGGACAACTTTGAAAAGTGTGAAAGCAAACCCTAGACCTAATGCCTAGTGACCAAATTTTGCTTGAAGACTTACTGAAATGACAAAATTTGACCTTGACACTCTGAGACCACTTTGTAAGAGCATATTTGATCATTGTAGGAAGGCTCGAAAGACTGACAGTAACATTGGCTCCAATGGGGATGGTAGCTCCTTGGAGGTGCCAAGAACCTTAGACCTCTGAGAGAGCAGACCAGTGCCTTATAATTATTGGGCAATGGAGTCAAAAACTCAAGCTGAAATGCATGACTAAAAACTGACACAAACTAACTTAACAACAAGACTAAAAATTGACTCATAAAGGACTCATGACTCAACTAAAAACTGACTCGATAGTTAAACACAACTGACAAACTGAAAATGATGCTCAAAGTGGAGCTTATTCAACACAACCTACCCTAACAGTTTCATTCATCACCGGATCAAGTGAAATGAAACAACCAGTGCAACCAAGTAAGTATCCCGTCTGCTGGTTGAATTCTCCACAAGTTCTCGCTTATGAACAACAAGAGAGAACTATTGAAAGGCAACTCCCATGACAACTTGGAAACAGATCTGTTGAATGATATGAATTCTCTCTCCACCTCCAAAAACATTGCATAAGGATCTTGAAATTCAAGCACACTGGAACTTAGCTCATGCAATGGATTACTTCTCATTTCCTCATACCTTGAATGCAAACTTTGATCTGAACCTTGTGACGAGACCTCTGCTGAAAATGACAAAGAAACCGGCTGCCGGATCAAATTCATATCAGCACATGTTTCAAGCTCACATGTGGTCAATGGAGAAAGACTTTGACTGCAAACCTCATCCAAAACATCAGCTATTGGATCATGAAAAACCTGAAAAGACTGCTGCAATGTATCCATTGAAAATGCATGACATCCTTCTAGCTGTTCATCTTTTTCCTGAGAAATTTTATGAAGATTCTGCCTTATAAACTGAAATGCTTCGAAACAAAAGGGTATAGAATCTTCCGGCATCATCAAATCATCTATTTCGGCTGCCATACCTTCATCTGTAATCTGCCCTTCAAGTTCATTTGGTGGCTGCAAATCTGATGCTACAGGCTGCTCAAGAATTTTGTTATTTGTCTCGTCCTCAACATTAACACTGAGAGATTGCTGATTTGTTATAGGTTGTTCATTTGAAGATTTACTATGCAATCTATCCTTCAAAAACTGAAATGATTCAAAACATAATGGTACGGAGTCACCTTCTTGTATCATTTGATCAAATATGTCAACTTCCATGCCTTCATCTGCAACTTGAAAACCAATGGCATTTGGGTGCTGTAAATCTGAATATGAGAAGTCTGGAACAAGGTTTTTATTGCCTTCAAGATGGTCTAGATCAAGACTTGTTGACAGCTGATTCCTAATTTCATGGAAGTTTTCTCTGATGAACTGAAACGAATCAAAACAAAGAGGCAAAGATCCTTCACTTACTTCAAACTTTGCTGCACTTTCCTCGTCACTGTCATAGCTGATATGTGATGGCTGAACATTGTATTCAAGCTGCTGAAAATGAACTTCTTCCTCCCACAAACTAGCTGTTGATTTGTCTGTAAGATTAGCTTCTGTTTGGAGAACATAATCATCATTATACTGATCAAACCGAGGCAAATCATCAGTATAAAAGACATCATCAAGCATACATGTCATATCAACAGATCTCTCTTCTTCACAATGATCTATAAAACAATCACTATGACAACTGGGATCAGAAACAAAATATTTTGAATCAACAACTTGTTCTTCTTCAATCAGCACGCCATGATCTTGAACATCATAAGCATTTCTTGTGTTGATCTTGTCCATCATCTTTTCCACAGCACTTACCAAAATGTCAAGCTTCACCTCTAAAGATGTTGATTTTTCCGGATCTATGTTTTTCATCTCTTCTTCTTTCAACCTTGCCCTTCGGATCAGCATATGAGCTTCTACACTTACTGCATTGTTTTGCATCTCGTGAAGTGTTGCAATATCCCTTTCTCTTAGCTGGAACTCCATCTCCGGATCAAAGGCGCCCGGGTAGTGCAAGAGAGCAGATCTAGTAGTAGGCCTTATATCAACTGGCATTGAATAATAAACTTGGTTAAATCTAGATGAAAACTATTGTACTGTCTCCCCTGGAAATCTTTTCAGATGGTTATACTCTTCTACAATCAAGAGAAGGTTCTGCCCAATCATCCACCTATCGAGAAAAACTTTGACGAACTGCTGGAAATCTGAGATGCTCGCATCAGGCAGGGCTTTGAACCAACTCTTCACTTTGGCTTGCAAAGAAAGAGCAAAAAGCCTTATACTAACATCTTCTTCATCAACTTCAAAAAGATCTAGAAAATTCTCAAAATTCTACACATGTTGCTCAGCGTTGACATTCTTACATTCACCATCAAACATCGGCAAGTATAGATCATAGTTTTTGGGGAAAGCATGAAGAACAGAAGGTAAAACAAGAGGTTTATACCGATCTGGAATTTTACAAGGTATAGGGGTATGTACAACAAGTATAGAATTAGTTTTGGTCACTTGAGGTTCATCAACTTGAAGATGGCCATCACAAAATTTGGAAAAAGGATCTTGATCAAGCTCAAAGGCATGCAAATCATTGGTATTCACAATCTTCAAAGGGAAAGAATCAACTGCAGGCCTGGGATCTCTTCTCAAATACAATATACTTTGCAAAGCCTTCTTAACATTCTTGGGAAAAGAGAAGAAATAATTTAGAACAAAGAACAAAAAGTCTTGGATGCAATTCCAACTTGAATACCTGATCTGTGCATGTTGTCCTTTCATGTTTCTGCTGGTCGGGATCATCCTCCAGTGGAGTCTTTGGATCTGATCTCGAAACTGATTTAGAGTCGCCAAGTGAATGAATTTCAGCCTTTCAAGTGTCTGATCGTTGTCCAACATCAACAATCAGATTTGAACTTGATATATGTGCTGGGGTGAAATGAAAATGAAGTGTTCGTATTCACAAGCTCACGGAGATTGACTGAAGCAGCGTTTATCTACTAACGCTGATGTAAAACAAGAGCGTTTTCGAAGGCTACCTGGCGTAACTTCAGGCTCCATCTAAGACTTATGAAACAAACACATCAACCCACAAACAAGTTTGTTCTCCCCAGTATGGTCGCCAGTATGTTAGCTCTTGAAATTTCACCTCAGGCTGAGAAAGGTAAACCTCAAGGCTACATCAAACCATTCAGCCTCGTAGCTAGCCCTACAGGGCAGGAGAAGGCTCTCTCCGGTCAATCTCGGTAGATCTTCAATGGGATGAGATGACCAACAAGGTAACACTGATATTAGGCTAGTAAACTGATTATAAAGGTTGATTTCGGGATTTTTTGGGGTTTTTGGTGGCAAATTGAGGAGCTGCAATTTAGGGTGCGGGGATTTGACACAGTTTCTGCAGGGGAGTCTTTGGGGCAAGGTAGGAACCTGTATTGATGTCTTTAACTGAATTGGATGATTAGGAGGAAAGATAAGAAGGCTAAAGAGAGCAAACAATGGATTTGAATTCTCTTTAGACAGCAGAAAACATAGAAATTAAACAAATTTAAAAGTAGAGCATGGCAAGCATGAATTCTAACTTTATCACTTCATTTGTTTAATATGCAGCAGTCTAGAAAAGAAATGAATCACATAACAAAGCTTACAATAACATGAAGAAACACACCATCAACACAATGAGTCCACAAGAATCCCAAAGATGACTGCAAAACCCTGGTCTTCCTTAGCCAAAAATTGCAGAGATACAAGTGAAAATATACAATGATAGCTTCTCCCTCAAGAGTCCAACCATGAAAATGAGCAAGAAAGTACATAATATAGATGATCTAACCTCTTCCCCTGCCTCCATGGGTCGAGCTCACTATCCTAGGAGCTGTTTGAACCACTTCTAAACTAAGCACTACAAAATAGGCAGTCAAAACAACTTGCCTCTATAAACTTGGAAACCAATTCATACATTCAATTTTTACCTTTTACATGAAAGAATCTTCTAGAAGAGTTAAACAAGAGTAAAAGTATCCAACAAGTGTCACAATTACATCCAAGAGGACCACCATCAACCTAAAAAATTCAAACTGGAGCTAAACTGCGTTTTCTGAGCTGAACTGGTCAAATCTGGCAAAGTTTCCTCAACGGGTCGCGCACATTTTCTCAACGGGTCACGCACATTGGAAGCTCTGTTTGGAGGCCTTCCTGGTATCAGAATTAGGTGCAGGATAGCGCGTTGGAAATTTATTTGAGTCTAATTTCCAACTCAACTGGAATTTTTCAATTTGGAGTTCATTTGACCTGTCAACAATCAAATCTCCCAAGACTGGTCAAAAAGTGCCAAATGAGGCTGCCTCAAGGAAGAGTGCTGTTGCAATCAACTTTTGAATGCCTTCCTCAACCCCAAATTTAGCCCATGATAGCTCATGGGAAAGATCCTTGTGTCTAGGTATCAGTTTACCCATCAAGAAAATCATTTGGTAAACCCCGCCAGGAGAAAACTTGATTTTCCCAAGGTCACTTCAGAGGTGTCTTTGATTCTCCTGAGGCAACGGTATTCTTGACATTTCTCTCAAACCATGACACCTGTGTAAAAAGTGAATAAGGTGTTTCTTCCTTGGCATGTTTTGGACAAATACCTCTCTCAGTTTTCCCAAATTCATCTTGCATTGCTCTGGAACATCATTTGAGTGCGACTTGTCATGATGTGTGAAACAAGGAATGTTGTCGAAATGAAGCGAAATGAAGGGGATAGGGGGCTTCTAAATTCTTGGGGAAATTTTTGGAAGTAGGGAGGGATGTTAGGAAGTAGGGGAAAGTGGAATCTCAGAGGTTGAGTGAGGGGAAGGGGTGCAAAAGGGCAAAACACAGGCCCAACCTAGAAAATTGCCAGGTTGTAGCTAGAAACTAGGGTTTGTGCAAAAATGAGGAATTTGGCGGATCTAAGGGATGAGAAGTGTTTGATAAGGTACTTTAAGGATAGGGGAAGGTGTATGAACATCAGGAAACAAGTTTTGCCGGTGATTTGACCATCTAAGAAAATTTTCCTTCAAAACCCTAGGAGAGGGAAATGACCTTGCCTAGGTGCAACTAAAGCATGAATAAGGTGTAAAATGACTCATTCGACACTGACATGATAATGAAAACCCTCTGAATGATGATAGGCTCAGCTGAATGATGACATGGACTGACATTTGGACAACTTTGAAAAGCATGAAAGCAAACCCTAGACCTAATGCCTAGTGACCAAATTTTGCTTGAAGACTTACTGAAATGACAAAATTTGACCTTGACACTTTGAGACCACTTTGTAAGAGCATATTTGATCACTGTAGGAAGGCTGGAAAGACTGACACTAACACCAACAAAATGTTGCATCCTTCTTCAGCAGTATCTCCATGGGCGCAATAATTTGAGCATAGGCTTCGATAAATTTTCTATAATATCCTGTATGTCCCAACATCGCACGCAACTGCTTGACATTATTAGGAGCTTCCAAATTCACAATTACCATAATATTAGTAGGGTCCACCATCAATCCTTGCTTGCACACCACGTGACCCAACAAGATCCCAAAGGGAACACGTAAGATGCATTTCTTTAGATTTAGTGCAATCTAGTATCTGTGACACGTATCCAACATCATGTGCAAACTTGCTACATAGCGCTTTACTAATCCAGACATTGTCCAGTCATCAAAGTATACTTCGAAGAACTTATGAATTAACTCTTTGAACACTTCTATGACTATGTAGGAAAATATCACAGGCACATTCTTAAGCCCAAATGACATCACAGTGTATTGAAAACAAACCTATTCCATTGTGAATGTCATTTTGCTTCTATCCTCAGGTGCGATCTTAATCTGATGATACCCAAAAAATTTGTCAGTAAAGGAATAGGCTTCCTTCCCTCCAACATTGTTTAACACTTCTATGTGAACGACATCGGGAATGGGTCATGAACACATGCATCATTAAGCTTTTGTAGATCTACGCCAATCCTTATTTCACCTTTCTGTTTCTTCTCCTGAACCACCATTGGGCTTACCCAATCAAATTCTTAAAGAGGTTCTATGATGCCTACCTCCAACATCTTATCAACTCTTGGCGAACCTTTTCCTTGTGTTTAGGATTAAGGCGATACGATCTCTGTTTAATAAGCTTCACATCCGGCTTTAGAGTGATCTTCATAATGCTCAGATCACCAACTATACCCTTCAAGTATGAAAACTTAGTAGGAAAGAGATCCTGATATTCACGAAGTAACTCAGCAATTTTATCCATGGTAGCGTCGTCCCAATAATCTCCAATCTTTGTGAACTTTAGTTTTGCTTCAGTGCCAATGTTTACTTGTTTTATCTTCAATGACATGGAGATGTTTGATTTTTCTATTTGTAGGCCTTCGACTTCGCGATGCCCTTCTGGCTTTGGAATATTATTTTTCCTCGGGTCCTCATCCTCCTCTTCAATGGTTACATTATAGCATTCTAGTGCCTGGCGCATCTGAGCGCTCCAATCTGGTTGGACTCAATCCATAGGTTCCATCGACGTTATGAAGATAACTGCCTTAATCTCTTGTAATGCTTCATTGATGCTTGTGAAGTCATCTTCAAAGCTGAAGGTCAATAAGAACCCTCCCTTCAATACATCCCACTCCATGGTGCCATGGCGGAGCTCCATTTCTAGATACTAGTTCATGGGAATTGTATCCAAAGTATGGCAGAAGATGTGTACCCACTCTTGTTGCAGTTTTGTTCCCCAAGCTTTAGTCCACTTTGCTAGGTGATCACGCAGATCATACCTTCCATTATATTTCTCAGTCAATCTAGTGTTAGGACACCCAAACCGTAACCTCATCATTCTTCGGTAATCTCGCCATTGAGCAAAGCTATCTTTATGCATACCCCACCATCATGCAGGCGTACCACGTAGTACCAAATCTAATGCTTGGAAGCAATGATTGTCAGGGACTTCTCGCTCAAACTCATCCAAAAATATATCTACATTAGTTAAACCATCATAATAGGGTAGATTCCTTACCTCTGACGAAACACAACACAGTGACTTCATCATCATATTACATCGCAATGTAGACACTTCATGCAAGCGATTCTACCAATGCTCCAACTCCTCGTCTGAATCATAAGTGCAGGAACTTTCCTGGTCCCATGCAATCCATCCATATGCCATCAGATTGATCTAATCCTGATCCCGCATTGTTATTTTTTAAATCTAATCTATCTCATCATCACTTTCGTCATAATCACAGACAAGTTTAGTATAGCGCGCCCCTTCTATAGGATCCAATGGCACTATAACTCGCAGCAACTTTCTTTCAAAGGACATTATCCTTTCCTTCAAATTAATTACTCCATTCAAGTCAATAGCCCAGTCAATCCCCAAGAGCACGAGGTATGGATTACTATCATCGACAATTTCTATAACCTCAAAATCGGCCATCTCGCTTGCACCTTCTATATCAACTATTACCCCATATAATCGTCCCATGGGGATGATTTTTTGTTGGTTCGCCATTATGATTTGAATCGGAGACCACTGTAGTGCAAGTCTCCCCATTCTTTCCCATGGTTTTTTGGTAATACGTTCACATTGGATCCCAGATCCAAGATGACTTGGTACATCTCATAATCACCTATCTATGCGGTGAGCCTCATCTCGTTCCCTATTCGTGCCTTGTGTTTGCCAACTTTTCTGACCACCGGGTGTCCATCAAGGACATTCTTTTTGCTAGCACATTTATTTATTAACTCGTGTAGGCCTTCCACAACCTTGCTATCACGCAACAGTTTTATGAAGGTCTCCAAAAACGTAGTGAGCACAAAGGGATCAACCTTTATAGGCATGCTAGTTTCTGGCATCTTGTCCCAGCTTCCTAAGGTGGAGGCCTCAGTGAAGCTCTTGTTGGATTCCATAAATGTTTCCTTATCATGCTCCAGATCAAAACCAACTTCCTTCTCTGGGGCTTTTCGGATCCATCCATCCTCTTCAAGTTGTTACCTTTATCATTTCCAGTCATTATTCCACTTCTCAGCACTGTGTTCACGCTTTGATCCTCCTTGTAGGGATCAAATCTCATCATTTGTAATTTATTCATAGGCTGCTAAGGTTGCACTTTATTCTCTTTCATCTTAGCTATCAGCACCAGACATTCTTCTATAGTATGATCAAACTAGCTGTAGTGTTGACATGACAGGCATGTCTAATTCTGGCATTCCCACGCATAGTGTCCTGGTTGTCCGTAGTTGTAGCAGATAATCTGACTCGGATCTCTACCAGGTCCTCATCCTCCTCAGCCCCATCCACATCCTTGATAACCTTCGCACACACCTCCAACACCCTGCTCTAGAGGTCGAGTTTCTGCTTGCATCCTGTATGTAGGTGTTCTTTCCATCGTCAGCTCATAACTTCAATAATGGTGCTCATCGTGGCCCACAAATTTGAAGAATTTACAGAACAACTGTTGAGGTGTTAGGATGAACTTTTGAAGTAGATGAGAGTTATCCATCGCATGTTGTCCAGTAACTTGACAACTAGCACACCATAACACAACCCCCACGCTCGAACCTGTTGGGGCTTCTGGCTTCAGGGGAATTGATCCCCCTCCTGTAATATAATTTTCACATACAAGACAGTGGTCTTTATCGTGCCCCTGGCTCTTTCACTTTAGACACCAAACTTCCATGTGAACTTCTGGTTTAGTCTCCTTTTCTTTCTTCAAACTCTGTAATTCTAGGTGTAGGATCTATAACTAAGAGTGGATCTACAGTACCCCCAAGGTCACATCTTGAATAAGTGATGTGTGTAGCCTCATTGTGATTTCCATGTCTTCTGCCTACATTCCTATCTTTTGTTGTGAAAGAGAAATTCTCAGGTGGGGTAGAAGTGAAGCTATAAAACATTTGCGATGTTGACTATCTGTGAGCTGCATGTTAGATTCTCGAATCTGACACTTCAACCTTTGATCTAATTCCAATGGTGTCTCAATGACCCTCATCATGATTTCTTTGAATCCGATTACTGATTACGAGTCTGACTTAGGGTTACTAAACTCCTTTCTTAAAGACACCTTAGTTTCTACTAGCGATGCAAGAGGATTATCAGAACAATACTTAATATACCAAGTTAGCACGCGTTCTTGCAAAGCAGTAACCAACTGTGCCTTATTTATATTGTCATCAATAATCTGTTGTGCTATCCACACAACATTCACAACAAACCAAAACTGCTCTGTATCTTCACTCCCTCTGCCTTTGAAGATCGACAACTTCATCGTGTTTTCCATGTTTAATGGTGGTGGTGGAGGTGGAGGTGTGGGCGAAGGCGTATGCGGTGGAGGTGGAGGTGGTGGTGGAGTGGATGGATGATTTACTCGAGGAATCCCCTCAGTGATTAGCTAAACATCGCTTCACGGCGGAGTCCATTCTTCCCCTTCTTCATCACTTAAAGGAGGTCCAATCAATGGACTATACTCCGGTCCTGATCCTTCATGGTTTATAAAGAGCCATCCACTTCGCGTAGCTCCAAAAACCAAGGTAATGACATCATCTGTTTTTCTCACAACAACATTTTAATCCACATATTCAAAGATCTTAAGTACTTACCTCACAGTCCTTTGAAAATTCTTCCCTCTGCTTCGCTATAGCTGAATGAGGTATCAACTGAAAATTCTGTAACAAATCCTCCTATAATTTGATTAAGTGAGTGATCGACATCTCGCACGATCTTGTTTTTATTGGCTTCCAACCGTCACACTAATTTTGGAGTCCAAACTATTGGATTATCAAGCTTCCACCTTCATTCACTATCTGTCAATTTAGCTAACCACTCATACAATTCAATGGGAAAAGTGCAGAAGAAGATCTCGTGTATCTCCATATACAGATACATGTTCAACCACTCTTCCTTTGATAGGCACGGATTCTTGTTTTCTTGTGCCACAAACTCATGAATCTTCTGATCCAACTACTTTTCAATTTCTTTCTTGGTCGGATTCCAATGATGTGACATCACACTTCTCTTTCAAGCAGATCCTGGTCCCAGCAACAGAACCATTTTTTGGCTTAGGGAGTCCTGACCCAAGTTCAGATTTAGATGCGCTAACCAACAAAACCCTACACTACTAGCCCTTTTGGAAAAAACTTGTGTAGCTCAAGCTGCAATCTCACCTAAAGTAGTATGGAGGGATGCAAGAACCAAGTTTCTGCATCTAGAGACTAGTGTGATGTCTTTTAGCACCTCAAATCTACCTTCGTGTAGATCAATACACTCTTAGGGCACACTAATGTAACTCTATCGAAATGGACTTCATACCTTCGTAAAGGTCTACAATCAGTCTTTGCAGACCTTTAACAGTCAGTATATCTACTTACGTGCATGAGAGAGCAGTCCTAAATTAGGGTTTGCACAAATTTACTTAAGTTATTAGTAAACATCAGAGAATGCATCAGAGTCTTCATGAAAATACTTAAACATGTATTGTGTACATCATTAACACTTATTCAAGAGAATCGTGAAAAATTCAATCAATATTTCATAAAACACATCATTCATTGACAACATCTATCATAAATAGAAATAAACATAAGTACGCAATAATTCTTCAGAAACTGTCTTTATTGATCTTTAATTCAAGATTACAGACTCAAAACAACCCTGTGCACACAGCTGCAGGGGTCTATGCACTCAGCTGCGGACTCTACCTAGGCCTTTGCGCACTCAGCTATAGAGCCTTTTCCCTTCTATCTAACCCACTTATTCTCCACTATCACTTCCCGTCCATCATCAATTACTATCAAAAACATGCCTTAGACTCTCTAAGACACACCTATTTATAGCCTTTTCATACAATGCCATGGTTTGCAAACCATGGGTGGATCTCAAAATTGACTCAAACTTTACATAAAACAAGGGGCTAAACCCCTTTGACTCCTATTCATCTACGCGCTCCGCATCCACAAATCACAGAGACTTTGCATTATTTACAAAAACTGATCAAAACATGGGTTATCTTAAACCCAAAACTGACCCAGGGAACCCCATCCCAGCACAACTGATTCTAAGAAGAATTTTTATTAATTAGTCCTCTATTTTCTTTAGTTTTCCATTATTTTCCTTCATTTTTCTCCTCACATGAAACTTGTGACCTTTCACCTTCCTTTTCTCCTATTTTACATTATTTTCATAAATAAATGTCAATTAATGCCACTTTACATTTCCAAATCCTTTTCCATTGCCTTTGCCAATATCCTTTAGCCATAATAAATAAAATCAACACGCACACTAGGATGTTTTTCCCAACATTTAGCTTGGAATAAGTTTCACATAACCGTGGTTATTATTTTTCCTTTATTAACTTTTTACATGGATTTTTGGCTAGGGCTATTACAGAACCCTCCCCCTTGGGGGAACACTGTCCTCAGTGTTCAATGACACATACAACCAACAAGATGACTGTAAACAAGACATACTTCCCATGGAGCTTTATAACTTAGCTCATTGTTGTATTTATAATGATCAACCTGCTAAGAAGCAACCCAACATGACAACATAACAAAATGACAACCAAAATGACATGACATCGTACTGCTTATTGGAGCTTTATATAATAGTTCATGGAGGTATTTACATCCATATACATATGTACATATACCAAAACATCATACCAAAGAAGATACCAAAAACATATATGATCAAGGAAATTCGCTCAACCAATGAATAGAGAAGGATACATAGCCCACATTTGATCTTCCATCTCCCATGTAGCTTCATCGGGCCCAAAGTGCTTCCACTACACTTTAACATGCTCGATTTCTTAGTTTTGGAGCATGAGCATATTTTTGTGCAATATACACTATGGTTTTAGCTCGAATTCTCCTTCAGGATCCACCTGCAATACAGGCGAGTCAGTCACATGATCAACATCTTTAACATACTTCTTAAGAAATGACACATGGAAAACATCATGGAATTTCATTGTTGGAGGTAGTGCAAGTCGATAGGCAACTGGTCCAATCCTTTCAAGAATATTGAAAGTTTCACAAAATTGAGGTTCCATATTGGCACACGATCCAATCCATAAGGAGCTCTTCTTGGGCTTGATGTGCAAGTACCTATTTTGATGTGCACAAATTTTCTATCTATCATGTGCTGCCTTTAGATTCTTCTTCATTACCTACATTTCCTATTCCATCTCTGTCAACATATTCGGTCCTATCAATACCCTGTTAACTACAACACTCAAACTAATGTGAGTATGACAACTCTACCCATATAATGCCTCAAACAAACCCATCGTTAGTCATCTTGGTAACGATTATTATAAGAGAACTCAACCAATGGAAGGTACTCCTCCAATATCCTCTGCTGATGCATCACATACATCCTCAACATGTCCTACAATATCCTATTGACCCTTTATGTTTGACTATTTATTTGCAGATGATATGTTGTGTTGAAGGCCAACTTTGTCCCTAATCCTGCAAACAACTCCTTCCAAAAATTGGAAGTAAACTTAGCATCCATGTCTGACACAATCTTCTTCAGAACACCATGCAATCTGACCATATCTTTGATCAATACCTATGCCACATCACTAGCTAAATATGTAGTCTTTACTAGAATGAAGTGTTCTACCTTGGTCAACCTGTCTACCACAACCATGATGGAATCTTGTTGTCTAGATGTCCTCAACGAACTTGTAATGAATTCCATGTAAATGACCTCCCATTTCCACTCTGGAATCGAAATCAGTTGTAGAAATCCTCCTAGATTTTTACAATCTACCTTAACATGATGATGGTCCAAACATATAGCCACAAACTCTACCACATCCTTCTTTGGATTCCTCTAATGATAAAACTTCTTCACTGCCATCAATGTCTTTTGGTATCCTGGGTGACTTGAATATCTCGCTCAATAATCTTCTTGAGCTCACTATTGTCTAGCACATTTATCTTGTCCCTAAATATGATCAAATTATCTGCTGAGAGATGATATTCCACATCATGTGCACCTGTACTTGTACCTATACTCTATTGTAGCCCGTGCCTAAGATCTATGTACCTGTTATCCTATTGTCCTTCCAGTAAGATCAGATCTTGTAGGTTTTTCCCATAAGAATTCATATCTGCTTTATGATTCACCTGTATCCCCCTACTAAGAACATATACGACCTTGTTCTCTTTAACCTTCATGTACCTAATCACAAACTCAAACTCGTTGATCGTGGCCAACCATCTAGCTTGCCTAACATTTAGATTCAACTAGTCAAACAAGTATCTCAACCCATTGTGATCACTCATCAATACAAACCTCCTTCTAAGAATATAGTGCTCCACATCTTCAATGCATGAATGATCACTGCCAATTCAAGATAATGTGTCAGATAATTCTATTCATGCTTTTTTAATTTATGTGACTCATAGAATACTACCTATCCTCCCTGCATAAGGACTCCACAAAGTCCTCTCCTGCAAGCATTTTTACATACCACAAACTCTTTGTTTGAATATGCAATTTTTAACACTGGAGCATTTGTCAACAACTGCTACAACTATTCAAAACTTGCTGCACATTCCTTTGTCCATTCAAATTTATTACCTTTCCTCTGTAGTGAAGTAATAGGATACGTAACCCGAGAGAAGTTCTTGATGAACCTCCTATAATAGCATGATAGCCCTGTAAATGATCTTACGTCATGCACATTTCTAGGAGCTGCCCATTCCATGACATCCCTTATATTCTCTAGATCCATTGTTATACCTACCTTGGAGAATACATGCCCCAAGTAATGTACCTTTGTCTGAAAGAAACTACATTTTCTAAGCTTAGCTTACACCTGATGCTCTCTTAGCAATCTCAACATGGATGTTAAATTCTCAGCATTTTCTTCCTCATTCCTAGAATATATCAAGATTTCATCAATGAATACAATAACAAACTTTTCCAAATAAGGATGCAACACACTATTCATGAAGAACATAAAGGTAGCTAGAGCATTAGTCAAACCAAATTGAACTACAAAAAACTCATAATTCCCATACCTGTTCCCAAAATATGTCTTATATATTTCCTCTTCTTTGATACATACCTGATGATATTTGAATCTCAAATTAAGATTTGATAACACTATTTTTCCCTTCAAATGATTAAATAAGTCATCAATCATCAACAACAGGTATCTGTTCTTGCTGGTCACCTTGTTCAACTTCTTGTAATCAATGTACAAACTAAGAGTACCATCCTTCTTCTTCACGAACATCACTGGTGCACCCCATGGTGATAACTTGGGCTAATCTATCCTTTTTCAAGCATTTCCTTTAACTTCAAGTTCAACTCTACTAACTATGGAGTGCTCATTCTATAAAGTGCCTTTGATGGTGGTGTTTTCCCTGGTAGCAACTCAATAGAAAAGTCTACTTCTCTGTGAGGAGGAAACTCTGAAATCTTTGCTAGAAGCACATCGTAAAACTATTGTAAAATTGGGTACCTGCTCAATATCTCTAAGTGCTCATCCTCCTTACCTTTATCTCTAGAAATGTGCACCACAAATAGCACACACCCTTTTTTGTGATTGCTCTTTTCTTGCAAAGTTGTCACCATTCTAACTGGTGTTTCTTTCTTCTTACCCTGTAAGATTCTTTGTTCCCAATTTTCGTCCAAACGCTTAAGAGCTTTTTCATAACAATCAAACTTAGTACAGTGAAGGTACAACCAATCCATACCCAAAATCATAGTATTGTATCCCAATGGAAACATATTAAAATGTGCTGATGTAGGCATACCATTCAGTTCAAATCCATAAGCTCTTACCTACTGATGAACTCTCTTCTTTTTACCTATAGTCAACTGTAGTAACCAAGATTCCACATGTAGTTATTTATTCAAACCACACTTATCCACTAAGTTAGGGTTAACATAACTATAGTTACACCCAGGGTCAATCAAAGTAGAAACAACTTGATGAAAAATCTTACGATCCATCTCAATGTTAGATGCCTAGTGATCTACCTGTCTATTATCCTTTGCTGCATAAATATGAGGAATGCTCTTCCTAACATCCCCAAGAGCCTGTGCCTCCAATGCACTATAAATCTGATCCCTACCACCTTTATACTATGGAAAATGTCTCTTGAGATGATCCTTACCACATATCGAAAATTCCAACCATGTACCATCACCTCTATTCTATTGTTTTCACCCATGTCCCTATCTAGCTATGTTGAACTTCTTAAAGGGTGAAACATTTTCTTTCTCTTTTTCATTTTGAGGCTTTATCCTTTTCAATTTCCATTTACCATTACCTTTGTCTTTCACTTTCCATCCTTGCTGAGATTCTATCTTACGTTTCAACTACTTGTAAGAGTGCTTCAATTTCCCAATGACCTCCTTAAGTGACTGAGGCTCATCATACTCAATCTGATCTCTAAATGTTAAGGGAAATCCATTAACAAAACTTTGAACTTTAGTATTTTCATCCTTAAGATATGGTACATACCTCAATAGCTCCAAGAACTTAGTTGCATACTCTTCATTTTTCATTGATCTTACCTTAAGCTCATAGAATCCTTAGCTTTACTATTGTAGTACCTCTTTGACAAGTACTTCTACCTAAAATGTCTCTTGGATTCATGCCAAATAAACTCTTCTATCTTGATGTCTTTAACCCACTTCAAATATTGCCACCATATATTTTCTTTATCTTTCAGGCTAAAGATAACTACTCTTGCCTTCATATTATCTATATAATTATGCAACTCAAATAATTTCTTCATCCCGTGTAACCAAGCCTATGCATCCTCTGGCTTCTTCAAACTTCTATTGAAGGTAGATGGATTAGATTTCTTGAACTCAATTGGAAATTATCCCTTATCACTTGTCTTGTAAGGGTGATAACGATGACGATCATAGTGCTTGTCAGAATCAGAACTAGAATAGTACATATGTCCATCCCCTCTCCTATCTGAAGTATCCAAGAGTATTCCATCTCTAATTGTGTCATCCTTATCCAACCTGTGACCACCATGAGACCAACTTCCATATGCCCCATTTTTCTTATTCTTCTGCCCATGGCTGATCTAAAGTGGCCCTTGTCGCTACAATTCTAACAATATTTGAAGGATTATTGCATTAACTTTTGCTTGTTTCTCATGTGCCTACATGATTCTGTCATTGACTGCATTGCAACTTCTTATCTCTACCTTTAAGCTTCTCAATGTGTATGTTAAGACAAAAGAATTACCAACACCATGCTGCTCATTTGATCCATAAGGGGAATCTTGTGAACTGTAGTCTACCATCTTGTTATTCATCTTTGATCTATTTCTGCAAGGCATACTATGTCAACTATACCAAATCATAAACAAACCAGCGTACCTCAATATAATTCAAGGAGGATATCTCATCTTCAATATCATCCATATTAGTGCATGACCATACCACCCACATATCATGACCTCAGGCATGACAACTACAACCATATCAATATATACTTAACAACATGTAAACATTGTCATGCATAAACAATGCTTAACCCACATACACTCATGCCAACACATTCAACAACAACACCATCAACTTTCACATTGCGACACAGCTGTGACCATTACAAACACCATGCATATGCAACAAGCACATAGACCACAAATATAATTAACACATATGAAACCAACATGAATGCATGACCAACACACCGCCTATCCAATCCAAGGGGTGAACCATGCTCTGATACCACTCTATAACACCCTCCTCCCACATTTACTAAAGTTACGCAGTCCACTTGCGTAAAGATGTGATGATAGGCTACTATGATGTGATTTGAATCCCCAAGTACAGTTAAGGAAGTGGAACCGATGGAAATAAACCAATCTGGCCTTCTACACCTGCTACAGAACCTTCAAGAGCCAACCCACCCTTCTATGTAGCCAACCCTTGAGGAACTAAACATTTGTATTGATCTGGAGCCCCAGTCACTCCCTTGCCAAGCCCTCCAAGTGACTAAGAGCCCCAGTCACTCCCATGAGCCTACCTAAGTGCGACTGTAGTCTTTTTATGCTAGTGCTATGCTAGCAATTGTGAGATTTCAGGCTATTTTCCAGGGCTAGGACCAATTCACTGCCTAAAAACTTATGAAACTTTTAGAATTCATAAAAGACATGAAGACAATGATTCTGATAACAAAATCAATTAAGGGCTT
Source organism: Pinus tabuliformis (assembly GCA_031772625.1). Lineage (NCBI taxonomy): Eukaryota > Viridiplantae > Streptophyta > Pinopsida > Pinales > Pinaceae > Pinus > Pinus tabuliformis. Next base: position 820,586,164 of record CM062807.1, read on the forward strand.
GAATAGACCCCCACTAACCATGAAAAACATTTCTTTAAACAAGTCACAAACATGCATTCTATAGGTCATAACAACAAATATGAGCATAAGGGTCTCATACTTATCAACGAATCACTAGGAAGAATTGATGCCTTATCACATTAGCTGCATTATCAACTATTAGGTCATATATTCATTGTACATTCATTTACAAATCAAAACATGATGAGATCCATAGATATCATTGTCATAAAACATACTTTTAACCATCATATAAACAACATAAATAACATGGATATGACAACCATGAATACTAGATATGAATAATTACATTTTCACATAAAATACCAAGGAGAATAAACCATTATTAATGAATGAATAAGCCAACCAGGTTTGGGACTTCCACATTCTACCTGACCATAGATTAGCTAAACAAAATCTCTCTTCATCCAATCACCCTTGTACCATATTCCAAGCATGAATGTGGGACTCATAAGTAAAAATCAACCAGGGCTTCCTCAGGCTACACCACCTCACCCTCATCACTAGAACCAGACTTTATCACAATCCACACCGGATCACTAGGCGCTAAACAAGCATGGATGCCCCCGGATATCTCCACCTAAACTGTGAGGAACTTTTCCATCTCAATCTCTCAGCTTTACCATGTATCCCGTCATTACTGGTGATTCATAGGCCTACGAGGTCTCGACCCTCTAGGCTTTACCATGTATCCCATCCTTGGATTCCTAGGCCCAATCAAGGGTACTCACCACTGATTTTTACCATGTATCCCGCCATCTGCTGGTCGAGGATTCCTAGGCTTAATCAAGGTGTCCACATCCAGGCTTTACCATGTATCCCATCCCAGGATTCCTACATGTTGTGAATAATCTTGAGACCGCCCCACTCAGCTTTAATTCCATCCAACAATATAGCTCAACCAAATAAAAGTGAACCCACCACACCACGATTATCTAGAACTGGAAAGGAAATGTTGAAGAACACTATCACACTTGGAAAAACCCATGCCAATGATAGCAAGAAAACCAAGAACACACATGCATAACCATGCATGCCAAAACTAGCAAGGAAATCATACAAGTAAATCGATACCTGCAAGTAATCTCGGTGTAGCTACTTGATCCTACTATTCATTGATTGATCTTTTGCATCTTCTTGCCTTCTTTTCTTTTCTTGATCCAATGCTAAAGTGATCCAAGAAAACTCTAAGTGTTCAAGAGTGAGAGAGAAAGAATAGAGAGAGAGCTCCAAAACTGTCTGATAAAAGATACCAACTGATCCTCAGAAGCCTTTTTATTAATGAGGCCTTTATTTTCTTTATTTTTCCATTGTTTTCCTTCGTTTTCCTCCTCACATGCAATCTATGACCTCTCACTTTCCTTTTCTACAATTTTATGTTATTTTCAAAACAAATGCCAATTAATGCCACTTTACCTTTCCAAATCCTTTGCCATTGCCTTTGCCAATTTCCTTTAGCCATAATAAACCAAATCAATACCCACATTATGATTTGTTTCCCAAAATTCATCTTGGAATACATGTACCATAACCATGGTTATTATTTTTCCTTTATTAACTTTTTACATGGATTTTTGACCAGGGTTGTTACAATGATGATGTTGATACATGTTATTGTTGGGCCACTATGTATTATTATGTGTTTTTTATTACTACTGCTGAGATATTGATTTATGGATAATCATTTGGAGAGGATGATGCATGTCTCTTATGAGACTTCAATTGAAAGTATCTTCTTTTCATATAGAGGACATGTGGTTGATTATATGTTCTTTGTACTTGCACTATGACATTGTATGAGACATATACTGATGAGAGGATTGTTATGATAGCCATGTATGAGAGAGTCTCATTTTTGTATATTTCATGCACAACGCTAAGAGCCATGTTTGGCATATGTTGCATAATGACTCATGAGAGTTAGTCTAGCTATGTATGGGATGTTAGTAGTGTTGCTACAACCATGCACTTCATATATTACTTTTGTACACTCTCATACTTATCATGGAGGGACAGTCTAAAGTCATGCATGCATTGAGAGAGAGTCATGTGAGTCATCTTTCAACCATATGTATGGGCTTATGTTGTCATTGTGCAGTCATGCATTATCATTTTGGTAGCCATGTAATAGGCCTATGAATCCCCGTACTTTGTTGCATATCATTTAGTCATGGTCCTTGGTCCATGTGGAGTAGCATCTTGCATATGACAAGGAGGCATTGGAAGCTATATATATTGGTTTACATATTCAACCATGGATATGTTTGCATTCAGTAGAGTATGGTTGATCATATCGTTGTGACATGTCATCATGTATTTGTTTCTTCCATGACTACTTCAGAGAGATGTTGCTTCTAGGCATTCATTGTTTTTCTTGATATATGAGTTTTATGTTGCTAGATAGTTTAGTATGGAGAGGATACATTTGTTGGTGTTTCTTCAAAGTTGGTTGGATATATGTTGCAATTTCTATGGAGTTGATAAGAGTTGTTTCTACTAGTTAGTCACATTATGTAGTTGCTGCTATGTATTTGTGATTTGATATGTTGCTTCTACTATGACATGGATCATGTTGTTGTTACTTCAGGGGAGAGATCATGTGATTCAGTTTTTGTTGCTGCTAAGTGAGAGAGTTTATTGTCACTATTGGTAGGAGATGTATGTTGTTGCTATAATGTGTTTTTTATTACAAATAGATTGTGTTCAAGGGGAGCTTATTGCACATATTTTTTATTTATGTGGGAGAGTGTTGTTGTCTTTCAGTCTTGCACTCCATTGTTCATCACCTGCATATGATTTTGAGTGGAGCTTATGTTTTTTATGGAACCCCTTGCATGTAGAAGAGAATATAGCATTTTTCCTTGATATGTTTATCCCTTTGTCATTAATGTCAAAGGGGGAGAGTGTGAGTATGTTGATCAATATTCAGAGGACAGTTTCATATGATTAGTTCAAGAGGGGTTGATATCAATGCCAAAGGGGGGATTGTTGGCAATGATGTGTGTTGTAGTGTTGCGGATGTGTTTTTGGTTGGCATTGATGTCAACTTGGTTGTTTGGGTTGCAGGGGAGTTGGTTATGTATGTGTATGTGTTGATGCAGGTGGCTTGTGTATGGATGATGTGTAGATGGTCCTTGCCATGTCTACTAGCTTGGAGATGTGATGATTATAGAATTATTGGTGGCTACTATAGGATTTAGAGTTAATGATATTTGTTTATTAGGTCACAATGGTCTCCATGTTCTGATTTAGGTCCACATGTTGATGTTGTTATACATTGAGCTTGGAGAGTATCTACATGTGTCAGTAGATGCTTGAGATAGTTTTTTAGGTGTTGGAGGATGTTTGGCATGTTCTGGAGTTACATATTGTTGGTTGAGCTATCATGGAAAAATTTTATGGACCAAATGGTTAGTATGTTTGTTGGTTCAAATCCTAGTCAACCTATATTATCTGATGATGATGAAAATGATGTACCAATATTTTGATGAAATGTTGTAGGTGTTAATGACTTCTATAGGTTCTATAGAGGCTTGTCAAGCTCTGGAAGGTGGAGAAGTTTCTGAGTTGAGGAAAGATGTTTTCCTTCATCCTCTGCCCGAATCGCATGGACGTTGAGTCATGGGAGTGATTGAAAATCTCCAGTTGCTAGCAGGTAGGTCAATGGGAGTGAATGAGGTGTTGTGGAAGCGACCAAGGTTTTTAAAGAGTTTTTATCTGCATTCCTCATGTTGCTCAACTAATTTTGGTGTTATGGCGATGTTCTTGATCGAAATTTTTCGGTATATGGTCGGAAAAGTTCATGGGCCCTCTAGAAGCTAATCAAGGTTGAAGATATCAAAGGGCTAGTGGAGTTAGTGGTTGATTTGGTCAAGAATCCTATCTCAACCAAATCTGAAGCATGTGAAAAGGATTTTTGTGTGGTCCATAACCTATAGTATTTACTAAGTTACTTAACACATAAAAATGATAAATAGAGGAAGGTTTTGATTTTATTTGGTTTGTTTTTGTGAGAGTGCGAGAGTATGGTATTGCGGGGGCGTTAGAACTTTGTAATTTTCCTAGGCTAAGAAAGAAAACTACAAAGGTAACCAAAAAACACTTTGAAAGCTTGGATCTAGCCCTTCCAGCTCAAGAGAGGACTCTCTCTATATGATTTAATTTCTTCTTTCAAGATTTTAGGATAGATATTGAAGTTCGAGGTGGTTTTTTCAAACTTTTGGTTGAAAAATGCTGGAAAATTCCATTGGCCATGGAGTCATAAACTTTTGGGTAATCCATTACAAATTGATAGAGTAGTTGTAACAAGGAAGGGTAGGAAAACTCTTGGATCTTAATATTTTTATGGTGTGGCTGAGATGAAAAACTAGAGGATCAATTAAATATAAAGCATATTCAAATGAATTTTATATTTAATTTCATGAGGAAAACATTAGGACTGTTTAAAACAAGCCAAAGTAAAGTACACTTAAGTAAATTCAACTCATAATCTTCTTGCAACAGTGAGGATGGAAATTCATATGGAAACTAAGAAAAAAGAACGATTTAACATGAGAGAACACATCACCATTTGTTTGACAAAAGAATCTTGGAACAAAATTTCCTTTGTATTTTTGAAAATTGATTACTTTGAGTACAATCCACAACTTACATCAAGGTAGAGCTCTTTTCTTCATACATAATCCAACCCTTTTTAAGTCTTATTAAAAAATATTATATAATTCCTATTGAGCTAATCTTCAAATTCCAAAAAATAATTGATTACAAAATAATATCTAACAAAGATATAGATATTTCTAAAATAGAACTAGAAAAGTGGAATTCTGGTCAAATTTGGCAGTTCTGTTGAATCTTCGGAGGAAAGTAGTTACTGACTGTGGTTATATTTCTGGAAAAAATATTAAAAATAAACTAAAGATAAATACAATCACTGGAAAACTACATGAAATTTGGCACTGTTAGAAAATCTTTAGCCTTCAAATCTGGAAATTGGTTCATTATTGTTTATCCTCTACCTTGGAATCTAGAGTGGTTGAAGTTGTTTTCGCAAAACCTATTAGCTACCCTTTCAAACTTGATTAACTCTTTGTTTTTTCTTATCATATAAATTCCACATCATTGCAATGCTTTGATACTCCTCAGTCCCTTGGCGCTTATCTCCTTTGGCATTTTATTTCTCATATGATTGGGCTAGTGACCATCGGCTTAATGCCATATCGAAGCCCCCTTTGTATCGTAACTTGTGCGAAGTTCCGATTTCATCTTGGCTCCTTCTGCTTAGCCCTCACTGCATTTATCATCATAGGAACGAGATTTGTGACTTGTCACTTGGCCTTAAGGTGTTAAGCCTTCAGACTCTTGCCAGGACCCATTCTTCCTTTATTAACTGATTTACACCCTTGGTTCTTTGAACTCTCATGACCATGTGCCAGCCCAATATCGGAAGCCCCCTTTATTGAAAATTTTCTAAACTCCAACTGTTATAAATTTATCACATCTTCAACCTCCGATATTCCGACCTCCAATATGATGTCATCACTCCACATGGTGAATCCTTAAAGGTGACAAGTGTCACCCAGTTTTAGCCCATTAGACTACTCAATAAGGTTGAATATGCCTACCATGTGTCCTTTTGTACTGCCACGTCATGCTGACGTCAAATGCCACTGCATCTTATGGGAGCCAATCATATGTTGTTATTGTAGCTTATCAGAGCCAATCATATACTGCCATGTGTCCTGCTAGAGGAGAGAAAAGAGGGCCCATAAACATTTGCTTTTGCAATGAAATCCTCCGTTAATATTTATTGACATTCCTTGGCACTTTTAATACTATCGTAACTTTATTGATATCACAACTTTTTAAAGGTTCCTCACTTTAATAGGTTCTGATACTCTAATACACTGATGTTCTAATGTGTCTATGCTCCGATATGTTGATGCGCCAATATGCTAGACCTCTAGCATTCAGATCTTTGATATGTCAATTCGTCTATATGTTGGACCTCCGATATTCCAATCTCTGATATGTCAACATTCCTTCCTTCCTAAGGCTTCAAATATCTGAACTTCAGCAGACTATATCTTTTGATCCAGGAGTCCACTTTTGGACTTCCACAGATCATTGGAAATCTTGTTCAGAGCACTTTCCAATGGAGAGTGTCTGATGTAGGATTTGAGTCCTTCTTCCTCTTGGAAGATGACTGCAAAATTCTCTTCTCATTGACTCTTTAGACAATTGAAATCACACCCACCATGATGATCCTCTGCATGAAGCCTGCAACTACCATGGACTTCCATGTGTTCCATCATTGTAATCATCATTTTATGGATTTTCCAATAAGCCTGCTGCTATGATGATTCTATACTTAAAGCTTGCAGTTGTCATAGGAATCCTTCTGAGCCATGCATTTGTTATAGCACATATTCTTGTCAGTTAGTTGACATCATTGCCAACGGTCATGCACAATACTAGTACAACCACCATCAATTGTCCAACACTCACTCATGAAAATACACTCACGAAACCTCAATGATGACCCCTTAGGGACCTTGAAATTCAAATCAAGATTAATGGACCTCTTTTCACACACATATTTTCAATGACTTGACCAATTTGAGACCTTTGTACAACGACAATTTAGACTAAAATACCTGGTGAATTTATAGGCTAAACTTTACCAATAGATTCCCAAAATAAATAACTAGATAGACAAACTTTGATTACCTATATTATAGGACCCTAATAGGCGGCACTATGAGTGAGTAGAGAATGTAACAAATTCTTAGATAGTTTATGTAGAGATATATCAAATATTTGTGTGCAGAAATCAAACATAGAGTTGAGAAGAAGATTCATAATTTATATGTAGTTTGTGGCAGAAAATTGACAACTTGGCGTTTGGGAGAAGTATTTTGGTGTGATTAGAAGTGAAGAAATTCCCTCCTCTGGGTTAGATTTTGGATTCAGTTTTGATGAGAAAAATGATGGAGCTGTTGGGTTACTCATGTTGACAGCATTGATAACCAAGACTGAAAATATATGAAACGTGGTTCACATGGAGGAAGTGATGGTGTGGAGGCTTCATAACAGACAATGATTTGGCATATTCAATAGTGGAAAGAGTTTTCTCCATCCAATAGGAGTTGGATAGTCCAATGGTAGTTGGGCGAGGATTGTTGGTTGTGGGAGCTTCCAAAAAATAGATTTCCATAGATTTGTGAGAGAAACAGAGTTCTGAATTGATAGATTCCAACACACTGTAGAGGAAGCCAAGTATTTTGTCTTATGGGTGTAATATAATCCATGTTTAATTTTTTCAACAAAATAATAAAATAATTGAGCAGCACAACAATAGTAGGGTGGTTTTCTCCAGAAAGGGTTTCCACTAGAAATGCTTGTGTTCTTATGTGTGCATGCTTGTGTTTCTCATGGTTATTTATCATGATAGTTATGATTTGAGGTTATTGCTGCTTAAATGTTGTGATGGGTTAATTTTGCAAATGTGCATGGATAATTGACATTGTGGCAAAAGTTTAAATTGGTCAAACGTTATATAAACACCATTACTATTGATTCAGGCCCCCCTTAGTAGTGATCATTGTTTCCAACACTATGATATTATCATGGTACGATATTTTTTTGTTAAGATAAGTCTGTAATTCTCTTTAATGCATTGGAAGAATTATTAAAACATAGAACTAAGTTATACAAGGAAATCATGAATTGTAGTTGCAAATTAGAATTCCTTCAACAAGGACATGATTCTTGCTTTCTAGATTAAATAGATATCTTCTTGGCCAACTTCATTAACAAATTTTTTTTCCACCAGGCACTGTTGTGATGTGGCACCCAATATATCGGCTCTTGGAAGATACCATAAACTAGGGGCCAAAAAAACAAATATCTATTTTTGTGTCTTTAATGTTAGTTCCTTCAAGTAAAAACCCTCCAAGGTCTCGATCATCTAGTTCATAGACAGTAAGTGGTTCTCAAGAATACCCTAGCACATAAAGACATAGAGACTTCGAAATAGAGTACTTTTATATGGTTGTTATATGATCTAAAAGGAAAATTTTGTGGAATTTCAAGATAGGTTAGACCTTCTAGAACTAGATTTATGCAATTTGTCACATTTTGTTTTGTTCTTTCTCTTCACTAGAATTTGGCCATTTAATGGAGATATATATTGCAGAAGCAACACATTGTAGTTTATTATCTAATGATAACCAACAATTGCAAGTCTTTTTAGCTTGAAATGCAAGATTACATGACAATGCAATGCATACAAGAAAAATCAGAAAGTAGAGAGTGAGAAGATAGAAATTTAGAAACTTACACAAAACAAATATAAATAAAGGGATAATACAAATCAATTTCAATTCTATGCTCAAAACCGAAAACTAGGATGAGGCAAATATAAATGAAACTAATCATGCATGGGATTTTTATTGTTCTCATAGCCAAAAATTGGAGCAATCTTATGCCACACAAATTGATCCTTTGAAACAACTCTACCTGTGCATCTCCTATAACTATTATTTTAAACTAATTACCTAGCAATTCCTTGTTGGAGAATGGATTATGGTGTAACAACCCTGGTAAAAAATTGATGTAAAAAATAATAAAGTTAAAATAAGACCTTTGTCATGGGACACGTATTCCAAGTTGAATGTTGGGAAAAAACATAGTGATGGGGATCACTTGTGATTAATTAATGGCTAAGGAAATTGGAAAAGGCAATGGAAGAGGCTTTGGAAAGGAATGAGGCTTTTATTGGCATTTTATTTATGAAATAATGGAAATTAGGAGAAACGGGACATGAAAGGTCGCAAGTTGCATGTGAGGAGGAAAATGAAGGAAAATAATTGAAAATGAAGAAAATAAAGGACTCGTTGATAAAAATACTTTTGAGGATCAGTTGGCACCTTTTGTAAGATCATTTTTAGAGCTCTCTCTATTCTCTCTCTCTCATACTTTTGGACACTTATATTTTTCTTGGAGCACTCTTGGAGGAGTGTGACATACTTGGAAGTTTGGAGCAAGAAGGAAAAGGAAGAGCAGGAAAGTGCAAGAGGTCATCAGGATCAACAACTACAACGGGTTTTTCTTGTTGGTACCGAGTTGCATGTTTTTTTCCTCACTAATTTTGTCATGCATTGCATATGCATGTGTTTTCTTGGTTATGATTTGTCATTTGCATGGAGGATTGCTTGGATTGATAGTGGATTTGTGTAGCCTTTCTATTTCGCGGATAGCCATGGTGTTGTGGGTTCCTTTCTTTTGTTTTCTAGTTGGTTCTCATGTTCCTTTGGTTGTGGGTTGAGTTATTAGTTCCTGGAAGCCTTGCTTGGACAAGAACTTTAGAATCCCTGTAATAGCTTGGGTTTAGTTACTACTCCTCGAAGCCTTGGTTGGACAAACGATCTAAAATCCCTTGGTGGGTTCAGTTACTAGTCCTAGAAGCCTTTTTGGGGCAAACGCTCTTGAAGCCCGATAACAACTGTGGGTTGGGTTACATGTCCTGGAAGCCCTGGTTGGAACAAACACTTTGGAGCCCTACATAGCTTGGGTAAATACCAATATAGTGATGGTTAGTGATGTCCGACTATGAGGTGGAATCACTGGTTAAGGGTTGAGGTGGTTTGGCCTCTGGAATCCCTGGATGGTTTTGATTTATTTGTTTTATGAGATCCTCATTCATTCTTGGAATATGAGATGAGGGGGACTAGCTGAAAGAAAGATTTGGTCTAGCCTAGTCTACAGTAGGGTGGTTCGTGGAAGTCCCATAACTAGTTGGCTTATGAAATCATCAATAATAGCTCTCATTCACCTTGGTATTTTATGGGTAAATATACTTGTTTATATGTGACTTATATGGATGTTATATCCTTGATATTTTTGTTGTATTATGATGGTTATGAATGAATTTTAAGACAGTGAAAATGTATGGCTCTCAACATGTTTGGTTAATCATTGAATGTACAATGAATATATGGCTTAATATATGGTAATGCAGTTATTGCGATGACGCATCTGTTGATCTAAAGACGATTTGAGGTTGTCATTGATGTCAACCCAAGCAGCACCAAGGATGACCCTGAACGTCCATGGCACATTGGGCATAATCATTCATGGTTTCTCATCTCATAACCATTATAGGAATAAACTACTAAAAAATATCTTTCTATCGGTATATAGCTCTACTCATAATTCCTCACAGTTTGTAAGTTATTCAAGATTGAAGTTAGTAACCCCAATTAGTGGGCTAAAACCCCATGGGGTTGTGGCATGGAATTTATCATTGATTTTTGTCATTGAATAGTCAATAATTAATAATTTTTTAAGCTCCTAAAATCCCTCCAACATTCTCTATAGAAGCCCCTCTCAACTCTATAAAAAGAAATCTCATATATCCTCCAAAAGTAGTGATCATGGAATTTTTGCTATAACTTTATTTATGCGAAGTCGTAGATGCTGAAATTAAAATCCATTTGGGATGAAATACAGATGAACGTCGTGACCAAATTTCAGATCTTGGTTCACTACATTTTCGAAGATATGATCTGTGGATGTTGGGGTTTTTGCAGGCTCCCGAATTTCATCTCAGATAAGTGACCTTGGGAAAAGCATCATAACTCTCTCTTTGAGAACTGGATGTGAATTCTATAAAAAGTGGTGGATAGTGCATGAAATGTAGTTTTTTTTATATCAATTTCAGAGCTGCATGAGGAAACAGTGACACGTGGCATGCCATAAAAGTTCACTCTACTGAACTAGTTCACAATTAGGTCATTGCGAGAGATTGGGCATAACTTTTCCTTGAAGAATCCAAATTGGATCAGACCTGTGGCATTGACAAGAAGACTCAGAGGACTACTAAAAGACCAAATATTACATATTGGGGCTCTAAAATCGCAGAGATACATCAGATTCAAGATCTTGCTCCTAAAAGGAAAGAAACAAAACTAGATCAAGTGTTGTCAAGGGCTGCAAAGGACCAAACTTTCTAGGGCAGCAAAGAGCAAGGTGCAGCAAAATGATGCAGCAGAGGTAAGCTCCAAGTAAGTATATTTTGTATATGCATGTTCATATCTTAATTACATTAGGTTCTTTGTATTCTAATTTGTTGTTTTTGTTTTGCACTGACATATGCTCTGCAGGATGAGGTAAGTTTTGTTATTATCATGTCATGGGTATTTCCTTGAAGACTTTTTGCAGGTATTATATATTCATCAAGAGAAGACTCAATGCATAATCTAATAGTGAGGATGACAAGAGCAGCAATTAAGGTGCAGAACAACAACAAGGATTTCACCAAATGAAGTCTTCAAGTGGGAAACACTGCATACAGTCATTGTAAAAGTATCATTGCATAGAGTCATTATAAAAGCATCATTATAAAAGTTGTACAAGTGTCTATCTGCCAAGAGTTGAAGAGGCAGTTTCAGGAGGTTTAGGATCATCATTAGGTGGTTGGGTCATAGTTGGGTTTATGGTCTAGTGTGTCTTCTTCTTCTACATCATTCTATATCATTGTAAAGTGGACCATTTTCCTTGGTATGGGAGTCCATTCTTCTTTCATTATTCTATAGGGTGGTAGGTTGGTGCATAAAGTCACCAACAGGTTCAAGCCTATGAAAATTTCAGGGTGGTAGGGTGGTGCCTGGGTGAATTGTTGCTCATTGGGTGTTGGGGCATCCGTTCAATTGACTATTGAAGAATCTCGGGCGTTGGAGCGTCCATCCAGTGGGAGCTAGAGAAGAATGCTTTTCTAGATTCTAGGAAGTTGGAGCTTTCTTTTAAATTGGAGTTAAATATTAAAGAATTATTAGAAAAGCGTTGAGGTGGATTTTGTCCCGGAGGGGGTTTCCACCTTAAAACTGTGTGCATTTGTGTTCCTTTTGTTTACTGCTATCATTGTACAAAGACTGATAATAATTGAACATTAACTAATGCTCTGAAAGAGTAATAATAATACTAATTGAAAGAAATATTGATTCACCCTCCCCCTCTTAGTATTTCCAACATCATCAATGCTTCTTAGTGATTCTTTGATAAGTATGAGACTCCTATGCTCATATATGTTGTTTAAACCTGTAGAATGCATATTTGTGACATGCTTGATTAAATGTCTATCATGGCTAATAGGGGTCTAGTCAATTCCTTGCTCAAGTAATTGTCTTTGTATCATTTTTTTGAGGTTATATTTCATTTCTAGAAGTTTCATGGAATTCTGGGTAGTGACCTGAGCCCTGGCTTTGAAAAAGTGGCACAGAATTCATAATCGTAGGCATATAACTAACTAGGGAATTCCCCATTCACATGCATAACCAGGTTGTGGGAGTGACTATAGGGTTCCAGTCGCACTCATGAGCATGTTGTGGGAGAGACTGAGGGTTTAATGTAGTAAAAGGCTAGCTTGTCTTAAGGGCTAGTCACTTGGAAGGTTTGGATGGATCTTGGGGGTTCTGTAGTATGTCTGGCAGGTCTGATTAGTATGTTGTGTCGGTTCCACTTCCTTAACTGAAACATGGGGAGTTAAATCATATAATAGTAACACTTCATCACATGTTTTCTGTGGTTTGCCGGTTACTTGGGTAGATGTGGGAGGAGGGTGTTATAGAGTGGTATGAGAGCATGTTTCACCCCTCGAACTAGATGGGTGGTGTGTCGGTCATGCATTCATGTCAGTTTCATATGTGTTACTCATGCATGTGGTCTATGTTCTTGTTGCACATGCATGGTGTTGATCAGGGTTGTACTGATGTCGCCATGTGAAGGTAGATGGTATTATCATGGAATGTGTCATCATGAGTGTAAGTCGGTTATGAATTGGTTATGCATGCCAGTGCTTATATACCGTTATGCATACATTGATATGGTCTTTGTTGTCATGATGTGTAGTTCATATGGTCATGCATTGATAACTATAATATGGTTAGAATGATGTCTATATGTTGTTATATATATTCTATATGTCTATATGTTGTTATGATAATGTTTATACATGTATCACGCTAAATCAGTTGATCTTGCAAATGAGATATCCTCCCCGAATTATGATAAGGTGTGTTTGTTTGTTTGTGATTTGGTTTATCTAACATAATATGCCTTGCAAGAAAGAGATCAAGATGACTAGAAAGATGGTATATTACAATTCACGAGATTATCCTTATGGATCATATGAGCAACGTGGTTTTGGGAATGCTTCTGACTTAGCAGACACACTGAGAATCTTGAAGGCAAAAATAAGGATTTTAAAAGCACATAATGATAAAATCATGTAGTCACAAGAGAAACAAGTAGAAGTCAATGCAGTAAGCCTTCATAGTTTATCAGAATTCCATAGACGAGGAACACTTCGGATCAGCCATGGGTAGGAGGATAGAAATAATGGTGCATATGGTAGTAGATCTCATGGTGGGCACATGTTGGATAGAGAGGACACGATTAGAGATAGCATGTCCTTGGAAAATCTGGATAGGAGAGGTGATAGACATAAGTAGTATTCTAGTTCTGGTTCTAACAGGCACTATGATCATCATCGTTATCATCCTTACAAGAGGAGTGGCAAGGGATATTTTTTGAATGAGTTTAAGAAAGAAAATCCACCTACATTTGATGGATAGATGAAGAAGTCACATGATGCAGAAGCATGGTTGCTTGGAATGAATAAGTTCTTCAAATTGCGTGATTATTTAGAGAACATGAAGACTAAAATAGATACATTTAGTCTTAATGGTAAAGTAGATATCTGGTGCAAATATGTAAAGAACGTCAGGGATATTTATGAGGAGGATTTGACTTGGAGTGAATTCGAGAGACTATTCAAGAAGAAGTATCTATTAGAGAGGCACTATGATGACATTGAAAAAGAGTTTTATGAGCTAAATATGGGATATATGACTAATGAATATTACACTAGTAGATTTCTGGAGTTGTTGAGGTATGTGCCTTACCTAAGGGAGGAGAAGGCCAAGATTCATAGATTCATCAATGGGTTTCCAATATAATTCAAAGAAAAGATTGAGTCCGATGAGCCTAGAGGACTGGAGAAGGCATCCAAAAGCTAAAGCATTGTTTTGAGCAATCAAAGTGTAGATCTAAGACTAAGCTGGACTAGAAAGATGATGCAAGGAATAAAGGAAAATGGGACAAGAAGCAAGCAACACCTCAGGGTATAGGTAATAAAGAGAATGCAACACCATCTAAGAAGTTCAATGCATATGCCAGAGGATAGGGACTTTGATCTCAGGAGAAGAATAAGGAGGAAGGTTGGAAGCCTTTGCAGTGTTGGAATCATGGAGAGAGAATCACATGAGAGATTGTCCACAACAATAGGGTGGTAGACCACAAACCTATAGTTCTCAGGAGTCACAGAAAGTGGGAGATGTTGGATAGAATATTGCTAGGATCCATGCAACGCTAAATAATCGGTAGGCAGATCACTAGGCATCTATTATCAAGATGGAAGGTAAGCTTTTTGATTAAGTTGTTTCTATTTTGATTTACCCTAGCTCTAATTATAATTATGTTAATCCTGACCCAGTGCATAAGTGTGGTTTGAATAAAGAAGTACATGAAGATTCTTGGTTAGTGAAGTTGGCTATAGGTACAAAGAAGAGAGTTCATCATTGGGTAAAATCTTGTACATTTGACTTCAATGGTATTCCTACCTCAACACATTTGCATGTATTGTTGTTGGGATCATACAGTATGTTGTTGGGAATGGAATGGTTATATCTTCATAGGACCAAGGTGGATTTTTATGACAAGGATATTGAGTGCCTGGATGACAATGGGGAACAAAGAGTAATGTAGGGTAAGAATAAAGAAACATGAGTGAGAATGGTGACAACTATGCAAGCCAAGCATAGTCACAGGAAAGGGTGTGTGTTGTTTGCAGTGCATATTTCTAGTGACAAAGGTAACAAAGTTGAGGATGCAGACATTTTGAGAAGGTACCCAATTCTACAATTATTTCAAGATGTATTTCCTGTAAATATTTTAGAGTTTCTACCTCACAGGGAAGTAGAATTTTTTTATTGAGTTGGTACTAGGGGCAGCACCAACATCTAAGGAACCTTATAGGATGAGCACACAAGATTTGGTAGAGTTAAAGTTGCAGTTGAAGGAAATGTTGGACAAGGAATACATTAGACCAAGTGTGTCACCTTGGGGTGCACTGGTATTGTTTGTTAGGAAGAAGGATTCTACTCCTAGGTTATGCATTGATTACAAGAAGTTGAACAAAGTGACCATCAAGAACAGGTACCCATTGTTGAGGATTCATGACTTGTTCGATCAGTTGAAGGGAAAAATAATGTTCTCAAAGATTGATCTAAGATCGATATATCATCAGATATGCATTAAAGAGGAGGGAGTCTACAATACTACTTTCCGAACTAGGTATGGGCATTATGAGTTTGTTGTAGTTCCATTTGGTTTAACTAATGCTCCAGCTACTTTTATGTGCTTGATGAATAGTTTTTTGCCTCCCTATTTTGAAAATTTTGTTATTATGTTCATCAATGATATATTGGTATATTCTAAAAATGAAGAAGAGCATGTTGATTTCCTAGTAGAAGTATTAAGATTGTTGAGGGATCATCAGTTGTATGCTAATCTCATCAAGTGCAAGTTATTTTAGATAGAGGTACATTGCTTGGGACATGTGGTTTCCAAGGAAGGCATAACAGTAGATCCATAGAAGATAAGGGATATCATGGAGTGGGCAACCCCTAGAAATGTAGATGAGGTAAGATCATTTACGGGGCTAGTAGGTTATTATAGGAGGGCCATGAGGAAATTTTCATAGATTTCATATTCCATCATAAAATTGCAGCAAAAAGGTAAGAAGTTTGAATGGACAAAGTAATTTTCAAAATGTTTTGAGTAGCTAAAGAAATTGTTGACACATGCTCTAGCGTTAAAGATCAAAGATCCATACAAAGTGTTTGTGGTATGTACAAATGCTTGCGAGAAAGGTCTTGGTGGAATCCTTATGTAGGAAGGACAGATAATGTGCTATGAGTCATAGAAACTAAATGAGCACAAGAAAAACTATCTGACATATGATCTTTAGTTGGAAGAGATCATTCCTGCATTGAAGATGTGGAGGCACTATCTTCTTGGTAGACGATTTGTATTGATGAGTGATCACAGTGGATTGCAATATCTATTTGACCAACTGAATCTAAATGTCAAGCGAGTTTTACGGTTGGCCATGATCAGTGAGATTGACTTTGAGATCAATTATATTAAAGGTTAAGAGAATAGGGTTGTAGATGTTATTAGCAGACGGATACAAGCGAACCACATAGTACTTATAAGCTCTTATGGGACAAATTTATGGGCTCAAATCTTATAAATAGGTCAGTAGGATAACAGATACATGGAGCTCAGGCACATGCCACAATAGAGTAGAGGTGTAAGTACAGGTGCAAGTATAGGTACAAGTACAAGTGCAGGAACAACTGCACGGGATGTGGACTATTTTCTTACAGAAGATGGATTGGTCAAGTTTAGAGACAGGAAATATGTTCCAGATAGAAGTGAGATCAAGAAGGATATCTTGAGGGAGTTTCATGTGAAATCATATTCAAGTCAACAAGGATATCAAAAGGCACTAATGACAGTGAAGAAGTTTTGCTATTAGCTGAATTTGAAGAGAGACGTGGTAGAGTTTGTGGCTAGGTGCTTAGATTGTCAACAGCTGAAGGCAGAATGTAAGCATCTAGGTGGACTACTATAGCCGATTCTGATTCCGGAGTGGAAATGGAAGGTCATTTCCATGGAATTTATCACAAGCTTTCTGAGGACATCTAGGTAGCATGATTCCATCATGGTTGTGGTGGAGATCTTGACGAAGGTAGTGCACTTCATTCTAGTGAATTCTAAATACCCAGCAAATGATGTAGCATATTTCTTCATCAAAGATGTGGTGAGACTGAATGGTGTTTTGTAGAATATTGTGTTAAACAAGGATGTGAAGTTCACTTCCAAGTTTTGGAAGGAGTTTTCTGTAGGATTAGGTGCAGAATTGGCCTTCAACACAACTTATCATCCATAGACAGATGGATGACAGAGAGGGACAATAGGATATTGGAGGACATGTTGAGGATGTATGTGATGCATCATGAGAAGAAGTGGGAAGAATATCTTCAATTGGTTGAGTTTTTTTACAACAATGGGTGTCAGGAATCTTTGAGGATGAGTCTCTTTGAGACACTCTATGGGTGAATTTGTATTACTCCTATTAGTTGGAGTGGTCTAGTTAATAGGGTGTTGATTGCATGAGACATGTTGGTGGAAATGGAACATGAAATGCAGGTAATCAAGGAGAAAAGGAAAGCAACATGGGATAGGAAGAAGAGCTATGCAGATTGAAATAGGTTGTTTAAGGAGTTTTAGGTTGAGGAGAATGTGTACTTGCGCATCAAGTCGAAGAAGAGCTCCTTGCAGATTGGATTGTGTGCCAAACTAGCACCCCAGTTTTGTGGACCTATCAGGATTCTTGAGAGGAATGGGCCAGTAGCCTATTGACTTACAGTTCCTCTGACAGTGAAATTCCATGATGCTTTCCATGTGCTATTGATTAAGAGGTTTTTTAAATATGTTGATCATGTGATTGACTGGTTTGTATTGCAGGTGGAGCCAGAAGGAGAATTCCATCCAGAACCTCAGTGCATTTTACAGAGAAATATGCTCATTCTCCAAAACTGAGCAATTAAGCAAGTTAAAGTGCAATGGTAGAAATTTGGGCCCGAGGAAGCTACATAGGATATGGCGGATCAGATGTGGGCTATGTATCCTTCTCTATTCACTAGTTGAGTGAATGTTTTGGTATATGTCTTTGGTATATGTACATTGTATATGGATGTAAATACCGCCATGAGCTATGTTATAAAGCTCTAATAAGTATTATGGGTGTCATGTCATTATGGTTTTCATGTTGTTATGTTGTCATGATGGTTTTCTTATCAGAGGGTTGATCACTGTAAACAATGCAATGAGCTAAGTTGTAAGGCTCCATGGGCCGGATGTTTTGCTTTCAACAATATTGTGGTTATAGGTGTTGTTGAACATCGAGGATGGTTTTCCCCCAAGGGGGAGGGTTCTGTAATAGCCCTGGTAAAAAATCCATGTAGAAATTAATAAAGGTGAAATAAGACCTTGGTCATGGGACACTTATTCCAAGTTGAATTTTGGGAGAAAACATAGTGATGGGGATCACTTGTGATTAATTAATGGCTAATGAAATTTAAAAATGAAAGGAAAAAGGCTTTGGAAAGGCATGAGGCATTTATTAGTATTTTATTTATCAAAATCATGGAAATTAGGAGAAAAGGGAGGTGAAAGGTCATAGGTTGCATGTGAGGAGGAAAATGAAGGAAAATAATGGAAAATGAAGAAAATAAAGGCCTCATTGATAAAAAGGCTTATGAGGATCAGTTGGTACCTTTTGTCAGCTCAGGTTTGGAGCTCTCTGTCTATTCTCTCTCTCTCTCTCATACTCTTAGACACTTAGAGTTTTCTTGCAGCACTCTTGGAGGAGTATGGAATACTTGGAGCTTGGAGCAAGAAGGAAAAAGAAGAGCATGAAATCACAAGAGGACATCAGGATCAATAGCTATAGTGGGTTTTTCTTACAAGTACCGAGTTGCATGTATTTTTTCCTCGCTAGTTTTGGCATGCATGGCATATGCATGGGGTTTCTTGGTTATGATATGTCATTGGCATGGAGGATTTCCTAGATTGACAGTGGATTTTCCTAGTCTTTCCATTTTGTGGACAACCATGGTGCTATGGGTTCCTTTCTTTTGTTTTCTTGTTGGTTCTCATGTTCCTTTGGTTGTGGGTAGAGTTACTAGTTCCTGGAAGCCTTGGTTGGACAAATTCTCTGGAAGCCCTGTAACAGCTTGGGTTGAGTTACTATTCCTAGAAACCTTGGTTGGGCAAAGTCTCTAGAATGCCTTAGTGAGTTGAGTTACTATTCCTAGAAGCTCTGGTTGGATAAACACTCTCGAAATGTGGCAGCAACTATGGGTTGAGTTACTAGTCCTCTAATCTCTAGTGGGAACAAATGCTCTAGAGCCATTTTCAAATTGGGTAGAGACCAATATAGTGATAGTTAGTGATGTATGTCCATGAGGTGGAATCACTAGTTGAGGGGTCTAGTGGTTTGGCCTTTGGAAGCCCTGGATGTTTTCTATTTATTTGTTTTATGAGATCCCACATTCATGCTTGGAATATGGCATGAGGGTGACTAGCAGAAAGAAAGATTGGTTCAGCCTAGTATATGCTTGGGTGGTTCATGGATGTCCCATACCTGGTTAGCTTATGCAACCACCAATAAGATCTCTCTTTATACTTGGTATTTTATGGGTAAACATATTTGTTTATATATGGCTTATATGGTTGTTATAACCTTTATATTTCTGTTGGTTATATGTTGGTTATGAATGAGTTTTATGACAATTAAAATATATGGCTCTCATCATGTTTTTCTTAATCCCTTAACGTACAATGAATACATGACTTAATAGATTGTAATTCAGTTATTGTGATGAGGCATCAATGATTCTTAGTTATTCTCAAATAAGTATCAGACCCATATGCTCAAAGTTGTTGTTTAAACTTGTAGAATGCATATTTCTAACATGTTTGATGAAATTCTTGTCATGGATAGTAGGGGTCTAGTCAATTCCTTGTTCAAGTAATTACATTTGTATCATTGTTTAAATTTGATCTTTCATTTTTGGAAGTCTCATGGAGTTTTGGGTAACGAACTAAGCCCTAACCCTGAAAACTTGGCACAAAATTCAAAGTCATAGGCACAAAACTACCTAGCGAAGTCCCCAGTATGCCCATGTTGTGGGAGAAACTATAGGGTTCCAATTTCACTAATGACCATGTTATGGGAGAACCTAAGGGTTTAATGTAGTAAAAGGTTAGTTTGTCTCCGGGGCTAGTCACCTAGAAGGTTTGGATGGCACAAGGGGGTTTTGCAATATGTTTGGAAGGTCTATGTAGTATGTTCCATCAGTTTCACTTCCTTAACTGAAAAATGGAGAGTTGAATCATATCATGGTAACTCTTCCTCACATGTTTACCCCGCTTGGACGGTTACATCGGTAGATATGGGAGGAGGGTGTTACATATGGACTCTACAATTCACAGGTAATGCCTATGCAAACAAGAAACCATTATGACCAATAGTAAATTCAAATTATGTAAGAACAACGAGAATGAGTAACAAGTAAAAACTAAAGTGTTGTTCTTACATTAATATTCAGTTAGTTGAAAAATGGAAGGATTTATCTTGTTTTCCACCTTCAACAAAGTGGTGAGAAAAATATGGGGGAGAGATGGCCAAATGGTAAAAGATGAAAAAAAGGTTGTAACTAAACACAATTTCATCTGAAAAAAACTTATTCTTTATAATGTGTCTCAATATCATCACCAATAATCCTAGCATGAGCATTTACACCTCTGAAATTGTGTAAACAATATGCATCTCTTACAACAAATTTTCATGTGAGAATTGTAACAACCCTTGTCCAAATTCCATGTAACAAAGTTAATACAGGTAAAATAATAACCAATGTCATGGGACACTTATTCCAAGCTGAATGTTGGGAAAATCATCCTAGTGTGGGTTTTCATTTGGTTTATTATGGCTAAGGGAAATTGGCAAGGGCAAAGGCTTTGGAAAGGCAAGAGGCATTAATTGGCATTTTATTTATGAAAATAAAGGAAAATAGGAGAAAAGGAAGGTGAAAGGTCGCACGTTGCATGTGAGGAGGAAAATGAAGGAAAATAATGGAAATTAAAGAAAATAGAGGCTTAATTAATAAAAAGGCTTTTGAGGATTAGTTTGTAGATTTTTATCAGTTCAATTTTGGGAGCTCTCTCCCTCTATGTACTCTCTCTTTCATACTCTTTCACACTTAGAGCATTCTTGGAGAACTCTAGCATTGGAGGAAAGGAGGAAAAGGAAGGACAAGAAATTAAGAGGAAGAAAAAATCAAGAAAGGAAGAGCAGGATCAAGTGGATACAATAGGATTACTTGCAGCTATGATGTTCCATGTATGATTTCCCTGCTAGTTTTGGCATGCATCGTACATGCATGTGTTTTTCTAGTTCTCTTGTTATCATTGGCATGGGTCTTTCCAGGTGTGGCAGTGTTCTTCAGCCTTGACTTCCATTTCCAAATAACCATGATGTGATGGGGTTCTCTTGTTTTGTTTGAGCTAAATTTTCGGATGGATTTTAAGTTGAGTGCGGTGGTCTCGGGATTGATCACAAGGACTAGGAATCCTAGGGTATGGATATATGGTAAATATTGATGGTGAATACCCTTGATTAGGTGTAGGAATCCCTTAATCGATAATGGAGGGATACATGGAAAATTAGAAAGGGTGGTGACCTCATAAGCTTAGGAATCCCTTGACCAATAATGGTGGGATACACGGTAAAGCCGAGAGGTTGAGACAGGAAAATTCATCATGGTTTAGGTGGAGATATTTGGAGGCATCCATGCTTATTTATGGCCTAGTGATCCAGTGGGATTGCAGTAAATCCCAATTGTATTGATGAGGGTTTCAGGCCTAGGAATCCCTTGGTGGATAAGCAGTAAAGCCCGAGGAAGCCCTGGTTGGTTTTATTATGAGTCCCAAATTCATTCTTGGAATATGCATAGGGGTGATTGGTTGAAATAAATATTTGGTTGAGCCCAATCTATGGTCAGGTGGTTCGTGGAAGTACTTGACTTGGTTGGCCTATGCGTTGATTAATATGAACTTCTTCTTTGTTGGTATTTCATGTGTAAATATAATTGTTAATATGTGGTCTTTATGTTCGTTATATCCTTGTTATCTTTGTTAGTTATATGCTAGCTATAAGTATGGTTCATGTCAGAATTCAGTTATGGATCTCACCATGATTTGATTGATATATGAAATGTGAATGTATATATGACCTAATAGATGATAATGTAGTTATTGTGATAAGGATTCAATGCTTCTTGATGAATATCAGATAAGTATGAGACAACTATTCTCATATATGTTGTTATGACATGTAGATTGCATATTTGTGATATGTTTGATGAAATTCCTGTCATGGCTAGTGGGGTTCCGGTCAAGTCCTTGTACCAATGTTTCCATTACTAGCTTCAATTCATGGTTATTTATCATTTTTGAAAGTTTCACAATGTTCTAAGAAGAGGCCTGAGACCTAGCCCTTAAAAACTAGCATAGAATCTAGGGTCATTGGCTCAGAACTTCTTGAAAAAGGCCATAGTCATTAGAATGCCTTGATGTGGAAGAAACTATAGGGACTCAATCACATGCATGGCTTGTCATGGTAGTGGTTGAGGCTCTAGATAAAAAAAAAATGACAAGTTGTCTGAGGGGTTGGTTATCCCCTGAAGGGTATGTATCTCCTAGGGAAGGTCATATTGGTTATGTTTTGTCAGTTCCACTTCCTTAACTATACATGGGGAGTCAAATCACATAATAGTATTCTCTCATCATATGTTTACCCCAGTGGACTGGCTAGCTTGGGTAAATGTGGGAAGAGGGTGTTATAGAGTGGTATCAGAGTTAGGTTCACCCTTTGGACTGGATGGGCATAATGTATTAGTCATGCATACATGTCGGTTGCATATTTTTTCTTTATGCTTGTGGTCTATGTGCTTGTTGTTTATGCATGGTGGTGGTAATTGTTGCAATTGTGTCACCATGTGAAATTTGATGGTGTTTTTGGATGTGTTTGTCGTGAGTGTGTATCATTTATGCATTGATTATGCATGTCAAAGATTATATGTTGTTATGCATACATTAACATGGTTATAGTTTTCGTGCATAAGGTCATGGTATGTGGTTGGTATAGTCATGTATGGTAACTGGATAATGGTTGAAATGATGATTATATGCTTATATTATTATGATTTATGTGTATTGCACTAATCTGTTTGATCTTGTATACAAAATGCCATCTCCTTAACTATATTAAGGTATGTTTATTATGTTATGTTTTGGTTTAAGATGACATGATATACTTGTAGGAAAAATATAAATATGACTAGCAATATGGCAGACTACAATTCACGAGGCTCTCCCTATGGATCAGATGAGAAACATGGTGGTGGGCACTCTTAAAACTTAGCAAACACGTTGAGAAGTTTGAAGGTAGAAATAAGAAGTTGCAAAGAAGATAATGACAAAATCATTCATGCACAGGAGAAATAAGCAAAAATTAATGCAGTAATCCTTTAGAGTTTGTCAGAATTGTAGAGACAGGTACCACATAGGATCAACCATAGACAGGAGGATAGGGCTAATGGGGCATATGGTAAAATATCTCATGGTGGTCACAATTCTGATAGGCATGACACGATCAGAGATGGCAGGACTTGGATACTCCAGATAGGATAGGTGATGGACACATGTTCTATTCTAGTTCTAGCTCTGACTGGTACCATGGTCATCATCGTTATCATCCTTACAGGAGGCGCAACAGGGAATATTTGTTGGAGGTGTTAAAGAAAGAAAAGCCATGTAACTTTTATGGATGTTTGAATAAGTCAAAGGATGAAAAGGAATTACTACTCAGGATGAAGAATTTCTTTGAGTTAAATCATTACACAGAGAATATGAAGGCTAGAATATCTATATTGAACCTCAAAAGGAAATCAGACATATGGTGGGAATATGTGAAGTGCGTCAGAGACATTAGGACAAAAGAGTTGAGTTGGCATGAATTCAAGAGACCCTTCAGGAAGAAGTATTTGTCATAGTGACATTATGAAAGTAAGGCCAAGGAATTATATGAGCTAAAGATGGGATCGATGATATATAGGGAGTATATAATCAATTCTTGGAATTGTTGAAATATGTACAATATATTAAAGATGAAAAAGCAAAAGTTCAAAGATTTCTCAATGGATTTTCATTATCATTTAGAGATCAGATTGAGTATGATGAGCCTCAGTCACATGAGGAAGTCATTGGGAAATTGAAGCATTGTTATGAGAAATAAAAGTGTAAGATAGAATATCAACAAGGTTGCAAAGGGAAAGACACAACTAAAGGTAAATGGAAACTGAAAAGAATAAGACATCAAAATGAAAAAGGAAAAGAAAATGTTGCACCTTACACAAGGTTCAATGGGTCACATCCTGGAGGGAAGTAGAATAAAGGTGATGGTAAAGGAAAGTTGCAGTGTTGGATATGTGGTAAGGAACATCTCAAGACGGATTTTCCATATTATCAGGGTGGTAGGCCTCACATTTATAGTGCATAGGAAGCACAGGCAGTTGGGGATGTTGGGTATAGCATTCTATGGATCTATGCAGCATTAGATAGCAGGTAGGAGGATCACCAAGTATCTATTGTTGAGATAGATGGTAAGATTTGTGATCAAGTTTTTTCTATTTTGATTGAACCTAGATCTAATTATAGTTATGTTAATCATGACCTAGTGGATAAGTATGGTTTGAATAAAGAACTTCATGAAAAATCTTGGTTAGTGCTTTTGGGTAAAGGTACATAGAAGAGAGTTCATCGTTGGGTAAGATATTTTGCATTCGAGTTGAATGGTATGCCTACATCAACACATTTGAATGTATCTCCATTGGGATCATATAGTATATTCTTGGGTATGAACTGGTTATATCTCCATAGGACTAAGCTAGACTATTATTAAAAATCCATTGAGTGTTTGGATGAAAATGGAGAACAAAGAGTCTTGCAGGGTAAGAAGAAGGAAACATCAGTTAGAATGATGACAACCACGCAGGAAAAGCGAATTCGTAGATAAGGGTGTGTGTTATGTGTAGTGATTATTTATATTCATAAAGGCAAATATGTTGAGGATTCTAAAGATATGAAGAGGTACCCGATCTTGCAGCATTTTCAGGATGTGTTTCCAACATAAATTTCAGACTTGTCACCTAATAGTGAAGTGGAATTCTCCATTGAGTTGGTACTAGGGGCAACACCAGCATCAAAGGAACTATACAAAATGAGCACACCATAGTTAGTAGAGTTGAAGTTGCAGTTGAAGGAAATGATTGACAAGGGATATATTAGGCCAAGTGTATCACCTTGGGGTGCACCGATGTTATTTGCAAAGATGGTACTCTGTTGACGGTGTTGGAAATCGATCAACCAAGGGGATCTCCCTATTATGAAGTCCCAATTAGACATCACATCGTTTGGTGTAAGAGTCCCATCTGGTATAAATTCTCAGTTTTCAAATACTCAAATATCAACCTTGGCTCTAGCTATTGACACAGGAGAGTGATGCAATAATATCTTCAAACAATAAGGTGAGTGTTCCTGGTGAGTGTGCAGTGCAACTATCTATTTTGTCTTACTGCAAAGGGGGGAGAAAATTGAGCATCTAAGTGAGAGGTAATAATACCACCTAGGAAGAGACACACATGAACCATAGAGGCTTGTCTAACATCTAATGAAATAGTCCACAACAGATGCGATGGTTATTACAACCAATGAACAAGGGAAGATATGTCTAAAATCCGTCGAAATAGTCCATAGCGGATGTGACAGTCATTATAACTGATAAGCAAGGAAAGCTTTGTCTAGTATCCTTTAGAATAGTCCACAAAGATGACACATCAGTGGAAAACATTACAACACATTCCCAATAAGATAAGCACTAAAAAAACCGAAATAGTTCATTTATCTTAGTACATGTAAAAAAGAACATGAAATACAAATGCTCATAGAATAGTCTTACAAAAATCCTTAAGTCGTGAATGGAAATGGGCTAGCCTGAAAAGGCCTCTGTAATTAAGAAAAAGTTCCAAGACACATATTTTCATTGTACATCAGTAGCCCTAGTAGTGGGACACTGCAGCCACTCCTTCCTGCTCAAAGAACTGACTAGTCTCTTTAATTCTTTGTGGGAGGAGCCAAGGTGAAAAGTCCCTTTCTCATACAATGACGGGGGTATATATAACCAAAGGGGTGATGTCTTCCCCTTGTGAATCTCTGACTTCCCTCATGATTGTTCAACTTCCTGTGACTTTTCAACTTACATGAATCTTCATATTCATGTGTGTCCATTAGACTTTGACTTTACAATACATTTGATTTATAATATGTGTGGTCCACATGAATATGGACACACGACTTGACATGACATTAATGGCAAGGACTGATTTGATGATGTGGCAATGTCAAGCCATTGTTGCTACTGAGCGATAGATGTGTTCATGGATGTTCTTTATCTTCTCCTCTGCATAGCTTGATGGTATGGGGTCTTCAATGATATTCGGTCTTGGGAGGTGGTTGCAAACATGTGTCCTTTTCTTTCTCTCAATAGGTTAATATGTCAGTACAGCTGTTGTAGAATTTTTTTGTTTTGATAAGACAGAATATTTGAAAAAATGTTAAGTTAGGATATGGACATAACAATAGTGAATAAAATGTTAGTTAAAAAAAATGTTTAGAAAAAAATTCTTGATGATGATGTCCATATCAAAGAAAATGTTAGGTTAGATGCTCTAAAAAATCAAAGCAAAACGAAAATGTTATCTTATAAAGAAAATAAAACAAATAAATTCTAAAAGTGAGCAAGTCTAAATGCCACTACTATTTTTCTGCAAAATAATGGTTGTGTGCAACTTTTCTAAATGCCATAACCCATGACAATCAAATAGTTTAATCTTGACTGCTTCATGTTTTAAATTTGATGTTATAGTTAGAGAATAAAGATCTAGCCAAATTGTTTAATCTTGGTAGATCAATAGTTAGGTAGAGAATAATAAGGTGCTCATCAATTTAATCTGAGCCCTTGGATTGATATAAGGTTAGAACTAGATATTTTTCTTTTGTTAAATAAAAAGAAAATGGATGAGGGTTTGCTAGCTTAAATGCACCCATTAAGTGAAGAAAAAATGATAGGAATAAGCAAAGGGTAAGTAAAAGAAAGGTTGCAGAATTATGAAGAGTGATTGGACAAAGTATACAATTATCATGTTTTACCATATGTTTCTATGTCCATGAGGCAATTACACAAAGCAAAAGAAGGTTTACAAACTGTCAATTAATTAACTTCCCTATTAATTTCACCCCTTTACTTTACTAATCTCCCAGTACTTAATCCTTTAATTCAAAAGGCTCAAAGCATTTCTCTGACTTCTGGAGGGACCAGACCCTCGCCTTAATGACTTAAGGAAAACAAGTACCAGATTCTCCCTCATCAAAAATTCATCCCCATTCATCCTTATATTTACTATTTCCCCTTCCTACCTTCATACATTTCATATTCAATCATTTTCTATTAAAACCCCTTTTCCTAAGGTCAAAACCCTTTTTACTTAGGAAAAGTGAAAATACTATGCAAAATCCCTTTTTACCATGTTAAATTCCCTTTTACCTGAAAAACCCACAAAATATGTTTCCCTAAGTATTAATGCATATGTGAAAAGAAAATAAAACATAAAAAGCATTATACTTAGCGCATTTTTCCTTTCCACTCATATTTAGTATTAATACTAACTTAATGTGTTAAACCCTTAATATTTTCCCTTTCCTATATATATTAATCCCTTATTAAAATACCCCCAAAACCCTTAGTTTTATTAATAAAACTATGTATTTTTATCAGATCGCAATATTGTTGCATCACAAGTCTTTCATATGAATACACTCTCCTCCAATTGCGATATGCGATCAACGATGGGCCCGGACCTGACCAAATATATATTATAATCCATATTCATATCGCGTCCTCCTCCATCGCAAAGTCCCAGCTATTACATATATCCTCCGCATTGTGATAAGCGATGCACGAGGGACCCGACTCATTATATATCATAGTTCATACCACATCGCATCCACGCCTCATTGCAAGTCCTACTAATAAGCATTCCCCTCCGCCATTGCGAAATGCGATGTTCGATAAGTCTGGACCCAATGTAGTATATATCATAAACTATCGCCATTTCGCATCCGTTCTCATCGGAAGTCTCGTCCGATGTATACATCCTCCACCTTTGTGATATCCGATATCCCATTTCTGATGGACCTAGACCTGATGCCATTATCCACCTGAGTTTATATTATTTCAAGTCCTCCATTATGTGTTTTGCAAAAAAATTCTTTGTTAAATCGTTTTTTATGATTCTAACGAAGAAATAACTAAACCTCCATTTTAACTGCTAATCTGGGTTTTAACCCATAATACAGCCATTACTGTCTTAATTAATCATTCGTTCCCTCTATACTACTCCTTCACTCCATCACCATCCGATCAAATCCATCCAAATCCAACGAGCTTCGGCAAATTTCGGGTTGACTGTCTGTACGGGCATTACCCACCCGAAAAGTGGTATTCCACCGTCCTCCCTTGCTACGTGTCAAACTCATATCATTTCGGGTGACCCCTTCCCAAAACCGCCCACGTCTTATAAGCGATGCGATGAAAACCACCTTCCACAAAATGACAAAATGGTTACTATTCATTATCGCGCCATATTTCAAAGGAAAATTGTTTTTCCTGTTTAAATGCCAAAATGACCATTTTTGTTCTGTTTGCATGTTTTACACAACGAAGCCCCAATAAGCCTCTGCGGCCCATATAAACCATCATCTTACCTTTCGATATGTTATGGACTCCTTCCAATAGCCTTTCAAGCTCAGCAAAGCCATTAATGACCTCCTCTGTCACTGTGATAATCATATTATTTTCTGTCTTCAACTCACCACTATTTTTTATCTATATCACTGTGTAAAGCTTTATAGAAACCCTTTGCTGAAGTATTAATATTATCCAAAGGATTAGATATTTCAATTCTAAATCTGTCTTCTTTCATCGGTCTTCCAAAAACTAAAACCAAAAAACCCCAAAACAAGTATTTTAGATGCTCTGGCATTAGTATCTTGACCTACTACTATCTCAGAGGAACAACATCATACTTGCGTTGTTGCCAGGGATTCAAATTTTTGTTTAAGTTTCCCTTGGAACAACGATATCCATTCATTCTTTCCTTTAAAGGTGATTAAATGATTTATAAAGGTTAAAATCATTCACCTAGGCGACTCCACACTCCCAAGCTGGCACCTTATAAACATACTAGATCTCATTCAGAAGCTGACATGGTTAGTCCTCTGCTAGATCCTAAAATATTTCTGAAAAAGGCTAGTTCTAAAAGGGGACACAAACCATCCTCTTCTTCTTCTTCAGTCCCACGGTCTAAAGAATTAGAATCATTCGACCCCTATAGTAATATCCAATCTGATCCTGATTATTCCCATTTATCACCTAGGATTGCTGAACTTCTAAATAAGGGAGTTGATTTAAAGTCAAACTACCTTATTCATTCATTAGAATCTCATCCAATACCCACACTACCACTAGGATCACCTAAAACTGAATCTGATTTGGGTGTTGATCTTCCCAAATATAAACCTATAGATTTTATATCCCTTATCACCTATCCATTACCTTCCATTTTTTACAAATCCGGAGCTGCTTCTTCTAAACAACCTGATGAAACCTTCTCTATATATGCCAATCCTCTCTTTGAAGCAAAAGCAGGTATTCCTTTACAGGTCCCAAAGTTAGTTCTTAAGACTCCTTTGAAGTTTTTTAGAAGATCTCCTCCTCCGTCACCTCCGACTAGTTCATCAACCCCTAAAACACCATCTCCTTCCTCTATTTCTTCTTCATCCTCTACATCCACAAACACCTCATACGCCTCAAACACCTCATGCTTCACCTACTTTCATGGCTTTCTAACCTATTGTACAAACTTGATATGCTACCTTATTCTTACCTAATAACCTTGATGCATTCCCAGCTGGATATTTACAATACCTTCCCAGATACAATGGAGAAACTGGTCCCTCAGCTGAAGACCATCTTCAAGATTTCCTTGTCTTTGCAAACAACATGAATATAGAACAAGAAAATGTTTATATGATATTGTTTATACAGTCACTTGAGGGAAATGTGAGGATTTGGTTTAGACAGTTCCTAGCAGCTTCCATTAGAAATTGGGAAGAGATTACAAACATATTTAAAAATCAATGCGGTGTCAAAAAGGATCCTCTTTACTTCCTCACAAAATTTGAAGAGCTTAAAAGGAACTTTGGTGAACCAGTGTCAGATTTCATTAAAAGATTCAACAAAATCTATCACAAAATGCCTATTGATTGTAAGCCTCTTGTAGCAGCAGCTAAGTCTAGATTTTCTAAAGCTTTTGATGATGAATTTGTTGTTATGTTACGTGAGAGAACTTCAAGAACTCTTGAAGACATGCAAACAAACTCTATAGAAGTAGAAGCAAATAGGGCAGCCTCAACTTCTTTAAAAGTTAAGGAAGAAAAAGCCCAAAGAAAACTTAATTTGTTCAAGAAGCCTCTAGTTCCTCAAAGACTAAATCAGAAGACTCAAAAATAGATGAAATAACATCTCTTCTTAGAAACCTATCAAATAGGATTTCAAAAATTGAGACCCAACCTAGGACTATACAACAAATAGTTACTAGAACCCAAAACCAAAATCAAGGTCAGTATAAAAGAAACCAACCACTACAAATTCTTCAGAGACCTAGCAATGATGAACAGGTTCCTACTCCTCTATTGATAGAATACCAACAACCTGATGATAATAATATGAAAATTACTGAAGATATTAATAGTATGGATTCTTCTTCCAATCAATCAGTCATCGTTGCTCTCTCACAACAAAATCTGAATCAAGAAGATTAGGAAACTTCACAGGTCTCAAAATATCATGCTTTCTCTGAGTTTTTAATTGTATAATTAAACAAGAGGTATGATCTTAGGCCTAGGCCTAGTCCTAGGAGACCTCCAAAGGAAACACCAATCATTGAACCACGTACCAAAACTGTTAAACCTCAAACAACTCTTATTCAGCCCTTAGATCAGACAATTGATACTACCCAAGCTGGTAATAACATTTTGAGTATGTTTAATGTTGAAAAAGAATTAGAGAGGGTTAAGATCCCAATTCCACTATCAGAACTTTCTAAAAACCCTGGTTACAAAAGCCAAGTCAGAAAATGGATTCAAAATATCTCAGTTGATGTTGAAGGTGATGTTATAAGTCTGCAAGATGAAAATTTGGCAGTAGTTTTCGGCCCTAGTTCACACATGATAGATGAGATAGTGCCTCCTTTTTATGTAACTCTTTGTTATGAAACCAACTCACAAATAGATAGAAAAGATAGATCAATGCCTTAGAATTCAGCCTCTTCGAGGGGGAAATCTCCTTTACATTGCACAAATGAACAATTCTTTGATGATTCAAATGACAAAACCTCCTTTCTATATATAGGAGTTTAAGGTGTCACAATATAACCAAGCTGACCTAACAATAATAATATAAAGGCACAAAAATAACAATAGAGGGATTCTATGGGGCCCAATAATAATAATATG
The DNA here is from genome assembly GCA_031772625.1 of Pinus tabuliformis. Classification (NCBI taxonomy): domain Eukaryota; kingdom Viridiplantae; phylum Streptophyta; class Pinopsida; order Pinales; family Pinaceae; genus Pinus; species Pinus tabuliformis. Next base: position 820,617,631 of record CM062807.1, read on the forward strand.
CGGACAACAGGGGCACAACAATATTAATAAGGGATACAATGACAACAGTAATGGGGGAATCACTAGTATTATAGGGACCTAACATGCCACTCTCCTTCAAAAAAGTGTTGTACTCAATGCTTGAGTGGTTATAATGCTTCTGTATAAAATTCTCATCCTCCCATGTGGAATCTTCAGCGGATAAGTTCTTCCACTTGATGAGATACTCCAAAATTGATCGATTTCGTAGTTGTCGAGTTCTTGTTTCTGTGATTGCTTCCGGTTCCAATATAATTTTTCCTTCTGTTATCACAAACTCGTGTACTAAGGGCTACTACTTAGCAAGATCTCATGCAACTATTTCAAACCAGGCTTTAGACTAAGGCTTAGCCTCCTTAGTCAGAGAGGGCTCTCTCACAGATTTTTGATATGAATTAATAGCAAGAAAAGATGGCTAACTCTTCAAACAGTACATGAATATAAGTTGGTTGGAACAAAAAAATAACACTTCTTCCATTGGGCTCATGGAGTCAAACACCTCTGCAGTAAACTATTAACTACTCAATCATGGAAGCCAAGGCATATAATGTTTAAACACTCAGAACATTTCTTAGAACCTCAACTCATAAACATACACAGGAAGTCTGAGCACTAGGTGAATTCAGAGTGATTGCATATCTATTGAGATGTAAAACAGAAAGGATAAAGACAAAACCACATATATTCTGAGCCTTTGAACACAAGATGAATCTTGGGAAGAAAAAGTAATCTTTCTATTACTGTCAAAAGTCTTTTACATTAGCCAATATAAAAAACTCTGTTTTTTTCATAAATCTCCAACCCTACTTACACCAGAGTTTCTCCTATATATAGGAAAACAAAACTAAAACTACCTTGAGTCTCCTCCTCCAGCATGAGGGGAGCTCGATGATCTATCATTAACTAACCTTATCTATTTTTAAACAAACTTATTAAATACATAAGGTATTGTGCTGTAAATACATAGAGTCCTAATCACATTGAAATTCTAACTCTATCTCCTCGTATGCATGATGCCTTTCTTGAGCTTTGACACCTGTACATTTTCTGTTGTGGCCGAGATATGTTGGAGGAGCATTCACTGAACGAGCTGGCCTTGGATACTAGCTGTGTAGATGGCTCATTAATTAGTAAAGATGAGTGCCCTGTTTTCATGGTCCATGTCTTCCATTATTCTTTACTACTTAAAGACCACGCTCCAAGCTCTTTAATTCTTCAATAACAACGCATAACACCATATGCCTCATGATCTGGATGCCTTGTGGACTGAACAGGTGTACAAACTAAAAATTCCGGTAACCCTACCAGAACCCTAGTAATTCGGTCATAAAGTACCTTTAAGAAAACTTTAGCAAAAAACAAAATATTTCACCTTTTCTCCAAAACTCACACCTGTCACTGTTTGAATTGCTATGATAGCCTTGTACAGTCTCCCTCCTGTCCTCGAGGCATTCCTTTCAAAATTCGCTGACCTCATCATCAAATTCATTGTTTTCTTATAAAACAGCATCTACAGCAGTTTCGTAGCGCACTACGAAACTGCTGTTTTTGTCAAAACAGAACATATTTATCTTCAAGCGCTTTCTGCTTAAACTCATGATTTCTTCAGACATTTTGTACAGGTGTTAGGGACCTAAATAGTTTCAAAATGATGGAGCTTAAACCAAAATTTATCAAAACTTGAAAAGCACCTTTCCTTTTAAATCAGTGAGCTAGTTTACCTAGCTTCTTCTTCAAACTGCTAACCTCTTTCTTCAAAGCCTTATTTTCTGATCTCAGGCTCATGTTCAGCTTTCTTATGAGTTTTTCTTGCTTAAGTGCTAGTACCATCCACGAAAATACATCAGACCCCGAGTCAGCTTGACCCACTAGGCTTGTGCTGCCTTTTAATACAGCCCTTCTATAATTAGCATATCTCACTGTACGTTCTCTAGAAACATTCTTTATCTGGGCCACTTCTTCCTGGGTTGTTCCTGCCTGGTTCTTGATAGCTATGACATTTCCTCCTTGGCTAATAATAACCTTTTTACTCTTGTCTTTACGCCTGGCTACATGCACTGTTTTAGTCAAAACTTCAAGAAACTTTGTACTGGGCATTTTTACAGCTGCCTCCTCTTTATGCACTTTCTCGGCCTCTTTCATTTGTCTTCTTGTAATTGGCCTCCGTGGCTTGAACACATATTCTTCACTAGGCTCCTCAAACCGTAACCTTTTCGAAGCCTTTGATTTCTTCATGCTCTCTGGTGAGGATTGGGTTAAGTCAATGTGCATTGGCTGCACTGGCTGGTCCTGTTCAAACTCTATTGGCTCAATCTGCACTGGCTGATCTTGTTCAAGCTCAATTGCCTCAAGTAAATCAGTTAAACTAGCTTTTGACATAGGACTTTCTTCAACAGCAATTGACTTGCCTTTCTCCTTGCTTAACTGACCTCTGGTTTTTACTCTTGATACCCTTTCAACTTCACTTGGTCCAGGTGCATCCTTCTTCTGTTTGACCTTCTCTTTTGATGATGATTGAGGTGTCTCCTTGACTACCAAGGGCTTCACTGGTTTCTTCAACTTGGTTTTGGACTTCTTCTGATCTTTCACCTCCTTTCTAAGCTCAGCAAGAGTAGGTTCTTCAATTGTTTCTTCTCTTTCCCTAACAGGCAATGGAGTGAGGCCTGTCTTGCTCTGAAAGCCAGCCATAAAAATAAAGGAGTTCCAATCTTTACCAATCTTCTGCAAACCATCTAACACTAACGGCTTTACCAAACCATGGTGAAACAGTGATGTTTCACAGACATCTTTTTTCAGTTGAATTTTATCACACATTTTATTGAGGCTTATGAACAAGTAGAAGGGGATATCTATTGATGCTTTGCCTGTGAAATGTAACAAAAGTTTAAAATGATAGGAATAAACTTTGTTATACCTCCCTTCGCATGTTAAATATTTTTGGATGCATGTAAGGAGCAGTGCAAAATGTTCCTTCACGTGACTCCTTGGCACAGCCTTTGTGAGATCCTCATTTACATAAGGCTCCTTCAAGAATTCCTTACAGGGGCTCATATCGAATTTGAAATTTTTGAACCATTCATGTCCTCCTCTAGGAATCTCAATCACATTAGAAATGGCTTCTGGAGATACAGGGAATTCTAGCATTGACACCTTAGAGTTTAAACCAGTAAAATTCAATGCAAAAGCTTTTGTTACCTCTGCATGCCCTCCCTGCAACTTCTCACAAAACCTCCAGCAACCAGCATCTCTAAAAGCTTTTGCTACTCCTTCATCCTTTAATGCAAGATCCAGCCCCTCCGGTTCTGTTCTTTGGCACCTTCCTGATCTATGCTCCCTCTTCTCCATTTTGCTTTGAAAACTTCCCCACAGAGAAATAACAGCAGCTTCAACTCAAAAAGCAAATTTAAACTTTGGAATGCAGGCTCGCTTTCAATCAGGTCCTTTTAAATAACAACTCGGGCTCCTTTGCGCTTTAACAGTCTTATCAAACAGCAGGTCAGTTTACGCACTATGAACAAATATCATGACACTACCATACATTACAACATCACTTTGAATGATTTTAAGGTGTGTGGTTCTGAACCTTATGGCGGAATGATGACTCATAATGACTTGGAGAGGACACCAACTGACAATAGATGGACAGACCTAATGACTCATCCCCCCAGACTTGACATTTCAGGAATCCGCGCTGCAAAATCCCTGAATCCCCGATTTCGTAGCGCAGACAGTTATAAATTAACGAAATGCGCTACGAAATGGCTGGTTATTGACACGCTACGAAAAAGCTAAAACATCATTGTGCTGCCAAATCAGCCAATCAGACTGCGCTACGAAACTGCGAAAAGGACCAATGACGCAAACAAGATAAGATATGCTTTAAATGATCATGATGGAGGACGACTAACGGTTTTTGAAAATGATTCACATCAATACCTTTTTAAAACATGATCCCTAAGTAACACACTTAGGAACATAACCACTAGACAACTCTTTTTGATAATGAATTTTTTTTTTTTTTTTGTTTGGGAAAACATTATGTACATGGACTGTAGTTCTAGGTGATAACAGTGGCTCCACTTGGGATAGTGTGCTCCTGTAGTACACTAAGAACTCGTAGAACCAGTGCCTTTGTCCATTTTATTAAACACACACCACTGACAAGCATCCTTTTCAAACTTTGTGGGCCTTCACCTCGGGCTAAAGTTTTCTTGTTCAGCTTGTCATTTATTTTTAACAGAAAACATTCATAAAACGGTTATATACAATGCTCATGAGATACTTGGTAGACTTTCACTGATTGTAATGCTTTAAGAACCTGCCATTAACAGGTCCTCCAGCATATGATGATCCATCAACTTCTTGCAGAATATAGGTGTTATTCCCATGGAAAGCAGAAATCAGATATGGTCCCTTCCATAAATTCTCAAATTTGCCATGTTTACCTTTTTCTTCAATTCTAGCTTCCCACTTCAAGACTTTGTCATTAATCTGAAATGTAACATCTTTAATCTTCTTGTCAAAAGCTCTCTTGACCCGATTCTGATTTTGTTGATGGCCTTCAAACACTTCATTCCTTTTCTCTTGCAAAGCTATCAACTGATTAATCCTTCGCTGTATGGCATTTGGTTCCTCTTCTAGTCCTTGAATTAGCTTCATAACTGGTACCCCAAGAGATGTTGGGAAAATAGCCTCTGCTCCATACACAAGCTCATAAGGTGATGTTCCAATAGACCTTTTTGTGCAAATGCGATCAGCCCACAAGGCATACTTCAGCTTTAAGTGCCAAGCCTTTTTGTTTTCTTGCAGCAGTTTTTTGATAATCCTCACAAGACTTTTGTTTGAACTTTCAGCTAGACCATTACCCTGTGGATAATAAGCTGTGGAGTGACCAAGGGAAATATGGTACTGATGACAAAAATTTATCATTCTTTTAGACTTAAAAGCCTGAGCATTGTCTGTGATAAGCTTGAGTGGACATCCAAACCTTGACAAGATGTTGTTTTCTAAAAAGGAAATAATCACTGAATCATTTGCTTGCCTGGTTGGTACTGCCTCTATCCACTTTGTAAAATAATCAGTGGCTGTGAGAATCCACCGATGCTGCCCTGATGAAGGAGGATGGATTTCCCCTATGAAATCTAATCCCCACTGCTGGAAGGGGGCTTCAACATAGATAGGAACCAATGGCATAGGCATAAGCTTTCTTTTGCCCTCAAACATCTGACATTCATGACATGAAGCTATTCTTTTATAAATGTCTCTGAACATAGTTGGCCAAAAATACCCAGCTCTTAAAACTTTATTTGCAGTAGCTTTCCAATAGTGATGGCCTCCACAATCTCCTTTATGAAATTCATCAATTACCTTTTCAGCTTCTTCCTCAATGAGACAATTTAGCAAAATCCCACCTGCATCTTTCCAAAATAAATTCTGCTCATATACAAAGTATCTAAGAGATTTCATCTTGGTGGACCGAGCTTTAGACTTGGAAAGGTTATCAGGGGCTCTATTGTGCTGTAAAACAAATGCCACATCCCTATACCATTCTGATGTCAAAAAAATTTCATTGATTTGAACCAACTCTTCTTCTTCTTCAAAAATTTCTGATATTTCTGCATTAAAATTGATATCACTGCTGTTTAGATTTGAATGAGTTAACAACTTTGCCAAACCTTGACCCTTCACCAACTTGGTGGGCCTAATTTCAATGTCATATTCTAACAACTTGGCTATCCATTTTCCTCTTTTTCCATCCGGGTCTGCTTGTGTAAGGATGTCTTTAATAACAGCACTTGGCACATATGCAACAATATGAGAATGCAACACATAAATTCTAAAATCCTTGATTGCCTTTACCAATGCATATGCCTGCTTCTCTAAAATGTTGTACTTCAATTCAGCATTAGCCAATGTCTTACTAAAGAAGGAAATAGGCTGTTCAGTACCTTGACTTCCTTTCTGCAATAAAACTCCAGCAATTGTATCCTCAGAAGCAAATGTGAAGATTAGAAATTCCTTGGTGAAATCAGGGCTGATGAGGACTGGTGCTTGAGTAAGTGCTTTCTTAATTTCTTCAAATGACTTCCTTGCCTCAGCTGTCCACTTAAAGTCTGCTCCTTTCTTTAGCATTTTTGTGATATGTTTAACCACTTCAGCAAAGTTAGGGATGAACCTTCTAACAAAATTAACTTTACCAAGGAAAGATTGAACCTCTTTCTTGTTCCTTGGAAAATCTAACTTTTGAATAGCACTGACTCTATTAGGATCAATCCTAATTCCTTCTTCAGAAATAATATGCCCAAGCAATTTACCAGAAGTCAAAGCAAAGATACTTTTGGTTGGGTTTAAAGAGATACCAAACCTCCTACACTTCAGTAGTATCCTTTCAAGGTGCTTTAAATGATCTTCCTCCCTCTTTGAAAAGACTGTGATATCATCAAGATATACCACCACTGATTTATCTTTTTCCTCTGCAAAAGCAATGTCCATAGCCCTCTGGAAAGTCGCCCCTGCATTCATGAGGCCAAAAGGCATCTTTGCATACATAAATGTGCCCCATGGTGTAGTGAAAGCTGTCTTCTCCTGATCATCTGGATGAACAAGGATCTGATTGTACCCTGAGAAGCCATCTAACATTGACATTCTTTGAGAGCCAACAATATTCTGCAAAATAAGATCCATTTTAGGAAGAGGATAATTGTCTTTCAGTGAAGCCTTGTTCAAATTCCTGAAGTCTATGCAAATCCTTATCTCTCCATTCTTTTTCCTAACTGGTACCAAGTTAGCAAGCCAATTTGAAAATCTGATTGGAACAATAATCTTTGCATCAAAAAGCTTCTTCACTTCCTTTTCAATTAATGGCATTAGAAGAGGATTAATTCTTCTTAATTTTTGCTTAAAAGGCTTCTCATTTTTCTTAATTGGGATAGTATGTTGTATGATTGAAGAATCATACTGCTTCAAATCAGCATTGCTCCATGCAAAAACATCAATAAACTTCTTCATCAATTCAACATATTTGACTTTTATATCAGCTGATAAAAACTTTGAAATTTTGACTAATTTAGGCACCACTTAGTCACCTAAATTGCAGCTCTCTATTTCTTCTTCATTGGCTTGCAACCTTGGTGCTTTAAACACATCATTCTGATCAAATAGTTTCTCAAGTGGAATAAGACCTTTAGGAATTAGATTATTTTGCAGCTGCAATACCTCATGCTTTTCTTTTGTCTCCACTAATATGTTCTGCTGATCAATTTGACTATGTTCAAATTCTCCTTTCAACTCTAGGAAACTTCTTACCTGCTGATCATCTTCAAAGACTTGCCAATTTAAGATATTATCTGGGATGACTAGCCTATGGTGAACCTTCACTTCATAGCTATCAGAAGAATGCTTAGGGATAACAAAAAGACTAGCTGCAACAGCAAGGGAATCTGCAATTGAATTTTGATCTCTGGTTTTTATACTGAAAGTATATGACTGAAACTTTTCCAACAATTCCAACACCAAGTTTCTATAAGCTCTCATCCTTGCATCCTTTGTTTGATAAACACCTTGAACTTGCTTTATGATTAATTCAGAATCTCCATAAACAGCAATGTTTTTTGCCTTCAACTCTATCAAGGTTTCTAAGCCTAATACCAGAGACTCATACTCCGCCATATTATTGGTACAATCAAAATTAAGTTTATATGACAGAAACTTACTTTCTTCAGTTGGACTCATGATCCAAATCCCAGCTCCTGCACCTTCTTTTCCTGCTGCTCCATCAAAGTATAAAGACCAGCAACCAGTGATGTCTTCTTCATTACTTTGCTGCACCTCCTGACACTGATTTTCTGCATGTTCTTCTTGTGGTTCCTTTCCAACTGTTTCATTGAAGAGAATGGCTGATCCAAGGCCTGTATCACAAGAATAAATAGGGAAATTCTGTGGTTTGTCCTTGCTGCTCACCATATATGCCATCCTTGTCTCACGATATAACCTTCTTTGTTCACCAAACACTGGAATGGTAGCATAAGTCAGATCCATTTGCATGGTACCCTTTATTTTTGCTGCCCATGACCTTGAAAGTAACATCCCAAATTTAGGTGGAACATCTGCAACAACAATGTCCATGACAGTGGTTTTTGCTGGGATTTGTGTGAGTGCCACAACCACATCCTTTATCAGCCCAATACAATGAACCCTCTTTGAATCAAAAGAAAATAAGTCCTTGTATGGTCTAGTTACTTCTAATCCTAACCTTTCCATAATGACTTTAGGCATGAGGTTATGGGATGCCCCTGAATCCAGCATGGCATTATGTAGAGTCATCTCATGTATATTGATGCTTATATAAAAAGGAGGAAACTCATCATTTTGCTCATCTTCAAGTCTTGGACCTAAACAAATAATAGGATTATCCTCTTGCACATTCAAAATATCAGCCCCTCCTGGTGGAGAATTAAGCATTTCCACAATCT